>OX438689.1:3121158-4342204 GCA_949316375.1 Mythimna vitellina | reverse complement strand
CACCGAGCATTGTACTGAGCTCCTCCGTAGTCTCAGCCATGACTACTATGTCATGGCTGACTTAACAAATATTTACTTAAAAACTACACGAGTTCTCCTCAGACACAGTTTTTTTTAGTTTTGTTTTGTTTTTAATTATTTTTATTTTTGTTTTGTCATTTCTTTTTTAAACCAAAACTTTTTTAAACCATATTAACATACCAATATTATCGTGCCAAGGGAATCCGGCTAAACAGATGATCCTGGCTGTCATTTGTAGACTTGTGACAGTTGCTACGGACCACTTGAGAAGCCAGGAAATTTAACACCAGTCATGCTAAGGGCTATTGTGTTATGCAATATGAATATGAACGCGTAGCTTCATAGACACGCATTCGTCATTATACACTTTTTTTTGGGTGGGTAAATCATCTAATGACATCCCCCGCTCTTGGGCGGAGCGGGGAATAGTGTCAGATTTTTATTGACTAAAAACCCACTCCTGTTCCTTCTTTGCCATTTTTCCAGGGCCCCGGGGATCTCTTTCGCATCACCCATGGCCCCAGTAAGCTTTGACCCTGCTAGGCCCCTACGGTTGCTGTCATCTCCTTGAGGCGCGCGTGGAACTTTACGCGCCGTCGACCACTTGGGCCCGGTCCGGACGGTTACCGGACGATCGGACGGCGAGCCACTAATTGCTCGCCGTCCGCAAGCCCACGCCTACGGTGGCCGGAAATCGGGATCGGAATCCTGGAGGCAGTTGGGGCGTGAGGACCTTTACCTCACGCGATCGGCCGTCTACTTTGCTAGCAATACTGCTTCGCAGAAGGAGGCGACCGCCTGCCACTCCTCCTCGCTCCGGACCATGGCCTGTACCAAGGCCCGGCGGGAGAGATCGCTGCCGCCGATTCATTATACACTTGGTGCACGCCTGAATGGAGCTTACATACAAAACTATGGCCTACTGTTCACGGACTAGTCTCATAGACGCGACACGACGGCATGACGCTGCTTTTTCGTCGACAGAGTTTCATAGTTTGGTATGTAAGCTTCATGCAGGCGTACACAAAGCGTATAATGACGTAAACGCGTCCATGAAATGATAAATGGCATTTATTTTGCAAATAGGTTTCTTAAAAAAACTTTTAGACGTCAATTGTTTTGTCATTTTAAGATGAAGCCGTCGTTTCCTAGCTGACTACCCTGAGAAGAAACATCGAAACCAACTCTGGGGTCAAAGTCTCTTTTAAAGTTCATACAGCAAACATGTAATGGTCAAATCATTTGAGAACCATGCAGATTGGAGTCTGAGATGGTCTTTTGAAGAAAGAACCACACAGTTCTGAGCGGACCTGTCCAGTAAAGCAAGCATTTGTCAGTATTCGTGTAGCTCAACTCAGAACCACTGCTCAACGACTTGAAGCTACGCGTCTGTGAGTAGCAGGCCTTAGACGACACATTTGAGCAATAAATAAATAATAATATTCCACAACTATCACACAACACTGTCTAGTCTCAAGCTAAGCAAAGTTTGTGTTATGAGTACTAGACAACTGATAAACATACTTATATATTTCTAAATACATACATATTATAGATAAATTACACCCAGACACAGAACAAATGATCGTGTTCATTACACAAACATTTGTCCTGGATGGGAATCGAACCCACGACCTCCAGCATAGCAGTCAGGGCCACTAACCACTAGACCAACAGGCTAGTCCGCAATGGTTGAATTATTGGCTTTTGCCTTACGTATTATGGGTTATGGATAGTTGTTCCGGGTCTGGCTGTCGTCTGTTTATGAGTTTACACGATACGAGAGTAATTCATACAGAAAGGCAACGTTTTTTTATACAAAATTTGCGAATTTTATCTCACGTAAACTCTTAGTAAACTTAAAGATAAGTTCACTTACAGTAAACAGGTGCAGTATAAACGTAACATTATTGCACTAAGTTTTAATAGTAACAAGTTCTTAGCATACAAGTATCATAATAATTCACTTCCTCAGGGTAACTCCTATAACTTGCTGGCTTTTACAGCTTTGCGTGTGAGGAAAGATACCCATTACCCACTTTGGGAAGCAAACTACATAATATCTTCTGAGTAGATTTATTCTGTATGAAAATTGTTTTTTCTCAGCAGTAGAAATATGTGGGTTGTTGATGTTATTTTTGTGTAGTAGTAAAAAGAAAAAGCTGTTGGCAAAATTCTTTATCTTTTGTGTAACTGACTGACCTTGACATTTCAAAAGCGCCTGTAATAAATGCTTTGAGTTTTTGGTAATAATCACTTTAAGTCATTACCATCATCATCATTTCAACCGAAAGACGTCCACTAAGTACTGGACATAGACATTCCCCAAGTATTGCCATAATGACCGGTCCTATGCGTCTCGCATCCCTCGAATTCATAGAACCCTCACCGGGTCAGTGGTCTACTTTAACCGGCCTTCCATCGCCGCGTCGCCCGGCTCCTACGTGTTTGCTACTCCAGACCTTTCGGCCTCATTGACCATCTGTTCTGCGAACTATATGCCCTGCCCACTGCCACTTAAGTTGGCGATTCTTCGGGCTATATAGCCGACAGCTATGAATTAATGAGTAGACCAAGCTATCCACACAGTATCATAACTGTTGACCAAACAACACAAATTCAATATTAAAGTAATACAAAATCATGTCAAGCGTCCACAAATACTATAAATTCTAGATCAACCTATTGGCTAATAGCTTCAGTAATATTTGATTTAAATTAACTTGAATATCGCTCATTGCATAGAATTAAACTCTAAGGCATATATTAAGCTGAACGATTTGGAATAGATAGCAGATGAGACACTTCTTTGAGCTTTCGAAAAATAATCTGAGAATTAGGTACTAACAATTTTTTTTTATTGTTTGTATCAAAAATCAACTTGATTCAAAATCGTAAATAGAAAGAAATTTTCAAATTTGTTCAATATTCATTAAGTTAGAAACCTTTAAAATCTAGTGGAAGGGGAAACTGTCAAATAACAATATAAGGTTGCTAATAGTGAAATGTGACGTCACTGTCATTAGTTTATGTGTGCTCAAAAGAGATAGCAAGACGTTCCCGCTACGCTCCCACTCTTCCATAAACCAATATTTGAAATGCTAATTGCTGCTTCATTTAATAACGAATGTTGATGCTTTTTTTTCAGAAAAAGATATCTTTTAAATGTTACTTGTTTTTGAGTATAAAATATTGTACAAAAATAAGGATAGTAAAATTATATAATAGTTTAATTATGATGTTATTTTAATTTTCTGTTAGTCATATAATGCTTATATGTAAATTTATGTGTGTTTGCCATATTTGTGAAGAGACTGGACCCCACGACACAGGGAATCCTATTGAGGGAACCATAGAATTTGTAAAACACCTAGCACTTAAATTAAAGCTCGTAAGTGGGCTTGCGAATGTCGAGTAATGGATAGCTGGAGATTCGGCAAGGACCTGGCGTGGGTTGAAGGCGTGTTGTATTATTCCTCGTGTGCCTTAAAGAGATGTCTGTATGAGTGACAGGGCCCTCTAGAGGTGATGCCTGTCAGTGCTGCGAGTTTATTCGAAAGGGTCACCATAATTGCCCTAGAATGGAAAAGGTAATTGATAAAATATGGTTAGGTATTACTCTGTCCGTGTCTTTCTTTCGCTTCACTTAGAACGGGAGAAGTTTTTTCAAGTTCTCACTCAAAAAAAAGATTATTAAAGTAATAAGTGATCCAAAATACTGATCACTACAATCAATAAATATTGGATAAAATCTATACTATCAGATACTTTTTTTTATTTTTTTTAGGGTTCCGTTTTTTACTTTTGAGGAACGGAACAATAAAAAAAAGTTATAGCATCACTTTGTTGTCCGTCCGTCTATCTGTCTGTCTATCAAGACCCTTTATCTATGTAGCGCGAGGAGGTATCGAGTTGAAAGTAAAACCATATAATCGGGTCTGCAGTCTCTTAAAGGTGTGAAAAAAATCAATTTTCAAAGTTGATGAAAATAAAGATACAGCCGTTTTTGTCGCAAAAAACGTGTATTTCGACACTCTCCAAGGAAACCAAAATTCATAGTCCTGTTGATCTAGAATCCTGAAATTTGGCAAGGTCTCATCACACAAGTATAGGAAAAAATCTGAAAACTGTAAATGTGTAGTTACGTCACATAAAAAAAAAACTTTTTTGCGACTCGGAAAAATCTTCGATACGGGAATTGAACAGTTTTCATTGGTAAGTTTGTACGGAGCTCTTAGTACGCGAATCCAACTCGAACTTGCCCAATTTTTTAATTGATATAAACTAGTGCTTCGCTGCGATCCCACCTGATGGTAAGCAGTGATGCAATTGTTCATTAATAGCTTATTCACTTAAGCCTTGATCTAAATACAAAAGCCATTTATGGTATTATTATCTAATCTTTTAATTCATAGCTATTACTTTTGTCTTCGTTCATTAATTCTAGCAGAAGCACATAGTTACTTGCAAGCAATTATGTAAATGCATCACAAATGTAACACGTCTCCCCCGCTTAAAGCCAGTAAGTCTCCCTCAGTTTTGGCATGTCAAAGGCGTCGAGGTGCTAAGTACTCTTAAGATCTAGGGCAGGTGAATCTGCAAATCTTCTGTACTAATAATGGCCTTTGGAATACGGCCAAGTAAAGCGATGTACTTTAGATAAGTCGGACGAAGGAATACAGGGTGTTTTGCAAAAAAGTTGGTTTTTAATCTTAATGTGAAGTATAGGAGGTATAAGAGGAGCAGTGGTGGCCGAGTGGTAACCCCGAGGAGCAGTGGCCCCGACTTACGAGTTGGTTCAAACCCAGCCAGGCGCATTATTTTGTGTAATTTATTTCATCACCACTGCTCTCAAAACGGTGAAGGAAAACAGCGTGAGGAAACCGGCATGTCCTAGAACCAAAAATTCGAAGACATGTTACATCCACCAACCCGCACTGGGTTCGCGTGGTGGATTACGGCCTATACCCTCTCTTAGATAGGAGGCCTAAGTCCCAGCAGTGGGAACATTATAAGGCCGACTATGCTATGCTATGAAGTATAGGGTTCGGGACATCGGGACAATCAAAACTGGCTTAGGTATAGTCCAAATATAAATGAGGGGCTAATGTCTGTGCGGAACACTAGTGGATTAGTCAGGAAAATACTGAAACTCCCTCTCGCCATTTAGAGCGGGTGATGTTATGTGATAATTCCCCACCTCAAAAAAAGGTATAATCTAAGGGTGTTTTTAATATCGTGCGGATTTCATCACGCATGCGGAATTCCTCTGCATGTAGGGCTGGTGCCCTATATCACACCCCGCATGTCGCGTGCGTATCGATATCACACCCTGCATTACAATAAATACTTGTATGAAAAGGACATTTGCTATACTTGCGGAGCAAACCCGCATGCGTGTCGAAATCCGCACGATATTAAAAACATCCTAACTCCTGCATGAGAAGACAAGGAAAGCACTAAATTAACTTATACTATACTGAATGGATCATTTTCACACCGTTCTAAGGTTTACCACGTGGTGAACTGATGACCTGGTGAAGGCCGCAGGAATTCACTGGTGCGAGAAGATCAGGACCAGTCTATTTGGTAACACAAAGGTTCCTTCTTCCTAGTAGCTTATAACCCGCAGTAAAAATTCCGATTCTTCCAACGGTTGTCATCTTGTAGACGGCGAGCAATGGGTGGCTCGCCGTCCGACCGTCCGGTAACCGTCCGGATCGAGCCCAAGTCATCGACGGCACGTACTGTTCCACGCGCGCCTCAGGGAGATGTCAGCAAATCGTAGGGGCCCAGCAGGGTCGAAACCTACTGGGGCCACGGGTAGTATAAAAGTGAAACCCGAGGCCCTGGTACAACGGCAAAGAAGGAACAGGAGTGGGTTTTTAGTCAGTAAAAGTCTGACACTATCTCTCGCTCCGCGCAAGACCGAGATTTGTCATAAGACGATTTTCCCACCTAAAAAAAAACGGTAGTCATATTGAGAGTGATGACTACCTCAACTATAATAAAAAATCTCAGTCACTATAGTTATGGTGACTAAGCCATACAATGGTCCGGACTAAGCATTTTGCTTCGACGTTTATACCACGTACATCGAAGTACTGGAACAATTTGCCTGCTGTGGACTTCCTGTCCAACTAAAATTTAGGTGTCTTCAAGACTATAGTGAAAGTGGCTCTTAATAAACTAGTACGCCTCACCATCAATAATTGCATCACTCAAGCACTGTCAAGCACTGGTTTATATCAATTTTAAAAAGACTGAGATTTTAAATGTGATGAAGTATTTATTTATTTTGGATATTATTAGAACCGTACCCTCATGTGGTAGGTCTTTACATTGTGTTGACTTTTAAAAAAATAAGTTCATCGTTAGTATTGATTTTCTTGTCCCAAATTACATTTAGTTACTGAAACTTCATTCTACAGCTAAACTGAAAACAATGCTCTACATTTTTCTACAATTCATCCTGCAGTCTGCCAAGTTTAGTGAATAATGGCCGAGGCAATATCTCTTCACGATCGTTCATTGTAGCAATTTCTGCAAAAGCGAGACACTTATAGGCCACTTAAATGATAATATGGAATGAAAAGCATATCTGCCTAGGTTACAAGAAAATAAAGGCCTAAATAAATTATTAACTAACTAACTAAATTATCGTATGAAATGTCTGGGGGTACGGCAGTGCACCAGCCAAGTCAAGCAGAGTTGGATAGTCAGAGCCATACCATCCTTTTCTCGAAGCCATCCAGAACATTTTCAACCTTTTGTAACTTTGTTATAGATGAACCGATGTCTGTCATTAAGAACTAACACACATTGATAACTAAATATATTTATGTACAACATGCAATTTTGATTTGTAGTTTAGGAACTATTCAAAGTCAAAGTCACTCATTCACTTACCGATCATCAAAACTCTGAGGTACTTCAAGAAGACGCACAAACTTGCAATTTTGACTAATTTGAACTAAAAAATGCAGATGTAGTTTACTATCCTTTTCTCGAAGTCAATGAGGCATTTTTGGCTCTCAGTAACTTCGACCCTCAACATTTTCGACTCCCTGTAACTTTATTGAGGGTTAACCTAGAAGCCTGACTTTCCAGTGATTAAAAGGGCATAACATCTCAAAGTATGCCCACGCCAAAAGAACAAAATTAAATGAAGAAGCAATAACAATCGTTGAGATGAAATCTACCTTCGTCGCAGATAGGAAACCAATTTACATAATTTGTTAAACTTATATTTAGATTCTGTATTGAGTTTAATTAATATATTCACTAAACAACAATATATTTTATCCAAACACCTAACATATATCTTAATCAATAAATAAATGAAATTAGCAGTGGTGGCCGAGTAGTAACGGCCCCGACTTACGAGTTGTAGGTCGCGGGTTCAAACCCAGCCAGGCGCATTACTTTGTGTAATTTATTTCATCACTAGTGCTCTCAAAACGGCGAAGAAAAACATCGTGAGGAAACCGGCATGTCCTAGAACCAAAAATTCGAAGACATGTGACGTCCACCAACCCGCACTGGGCCCGCGTGGTGGATTATGGCCCAAACACTCTCGTAGAGAGGAGGCCTGAGTCCGAGCAGTGGGAACATTATAAGGCTGACTATGCTATGCTATGCTAGTGAATAAATAAATTCCAAGAACTCGATGCGATATTTAGTTTGTAGTGTGTGCCGCTTGCGAAGGAAGGGATCGACGTGTAGGAGAACAAGAAAAGAAGGAGAAATACCTACTAAAATACATTAGATCCAATCAAAAACTTCATGTTAAAAATGCTGCCAAGTCTCGCTTTCGCCGTCAAAAATTCGTCGAATTGTAAGAAAATTTCGAGAAACATGGATTATTCTAAATGCTTTCATTGTCCGTCAAGACCCCATCTGATAGTTAAATTCGTTGAACAAACTACTTGTAAAGTAATGTCAGAACTTCATTGCGCACACGTGGTTCACGTACGCCCATCTGGGCGCGTCCGTTCCTATACATTTTATATGGAATCTAGACTTGTAGAGCTACATTAGATTCACGCCACGACGCTACGCGACGTCGTTCTACGTACCAATCAGGCGTGGTCCACAGGTACGTCAGTCAAATATTGTTCTAGCTTTTATTTACAAACAATTTTATCTGACTTTATTCTACATACATTTTATTTTATTAACAAAAATAATTTGTGAAGTATACACTTTATGGTATATATATACAATATATATAGAAGAGAAAACTAATTACTATAAAAAAATAACCAACTTCACTAAAAAAAACACTAAGACGATCAAAATAACTTTAATTTCGGAAGTCGGTACTAAATAAGGAATAAACAATACCAAGAATCACCGACTCCCATCATCAGAACTGAAGTTTGAAAAAAATGACACTAATCTGGAAGCATATCCTTTAAGAGGAAAAAAAAATTGCAAATCGGCCCATAAACGACGGAGTTCTGAGGTAACAAACATAAAAAAAAATACAACGGAATTGATAACCTCCTCCTTTTTTGGAAGTAGGTTAAAAATACATACAAATGGTGGCCTAATCGCATTCCGAAATTTCTTCTAGGCAAATTAGGACAATAATTGTAAGAATGTTCTTACAATTATTGTCTATTTCAATTTGATTAGTTAATCACATAATTATTTATTAACAAACACAGAATCTTTCACATTTCTAAAATTAATAATTTAATGTAATCAAATAATGTATGGAATCGTAATAATTATCTAATGACTCAGTATAATAATTAATATGCAATTATATTAATTAATATGTAATCAATCATGTAATTTCAATTTAAAACATGTATGCAATAAATAAATTAACAGGCTTACTATATATCTGTAACAAAAAGTATTTTCATGATGAAAAAGATGATGAAGAGCAGATTCTCCTAACCTGCCAGGGATTACCTGCTTTAGAAGAGGCTCCAATCATACATATTTTAAAAATTTGAACTTGCTAAACCAATAAAAAAAAACAGTATCAAAATACTATATTTTCTCTTTCCTGTCTAAACTTAATCTATGCCAGTATTCCGCAATACATATATTGCGTGGCTCATTAAAACTTTAATTAAGTTTCGCGAGGGATTCGAACGTATAATCCTGGGCGCGAACGGCTCAAGATATAACTGAGGGTGCCAAATATGGCACTCCATTAACCGCATGTAACCCTTAGTAGCCATTAAAAGTTACGTTAATAGTCTATTTGTATAGGATTTTTCCGAGTTCTCTTAATGTTGGCGTTTAATGAGTTTTTCGGTACATAATAGTATGTAGTACTGGGATATAGTGCTTCAGATAAAAATATGTTTTTTAAAGGGTAGGAAATCATCCTAAGACTTGTCGCGCTCTGAGTGGGGCGGGGTGTCAGACTTTTACTGACTAAAACCACACCTGTGTCCTTCAATTACCCTTTGCGTTCTAGGACTACGGGTTTCCTTTTCAGAAATTCCCCGCGGGCATCGGCCCTGCAGAGCCCTTAAGGTTTGCTGACATCTCCTTGAGAAGCGCGTGGATTACTACGCGCTGTTGATGACTGGGCTCGGTCCGGTTAATTAACGAACGGCCGGACGGCGAGCCTACCCATTGCTCGACGTCCGCAAGCTCGTGGCTGCCGTGGCTGGTAGTCGGGGTAATATGTGGCTTTCGGTTGTGATTTTTTTTATGTTTCGATTCGATACGCTTTTCAGCGGTGTAACTTTGCTATGAAATTGTCCAATAGAGTTACTGTGGTCCAGGAATGCAAATGGAAACTAAGCAGGTTGATTTTAGTCGCTTAAAGTCTGACCCTACCTCTCGCTCCACTAAAAGCAGGAGGACTTTTTTGGTGATTTAGCCCTCAAAAAAAAAACTATGTGTGCTTGCTACAAGACCGTTCAATAGAGTTACCGTGGCCCTGGATCGCAAAGGTAAGTGGTGGGTTTAGTCAGCAGGGGCGTAGCTGCCGCCGTATCAATGATATGGGGCCCCAATCTGCAGGGGCCCAGTGTAAAAATTAGTAACAAGTTGTGTGGATTTTTAAAAAGTTTTTGTTTTTTCATTCTTGGTAATAGATGAAGTTATGTTTATTTCACATTGTATTCTTTAGCGAGTTATTCTAACCTTTAATATTACAAGTGTGGGTTTGGAATCAGTGAAACATTGTAAATTCAAAATAGTTTGAAGTTCAAATATAGACTGTTAATCTTTGACCTTTAGAAAATTCAAAACATTTTCGTGATTTCAGCTTATCAGCGAAGTTTTCGTCATTGTTGCAGCCGAAAAACGTTAACAGCTGGACAACAGCCTTCCCTCCAGCCACATCAACCAGTCATATGCTTCTTGCATCCAGTGAAATCCCGTGACTCTCACCAAGTCATCAAATAAGGCAATAGAAGACGCGTGACCTTGTCGCCACGCATGTGTCTCGTAGAACACAAGTACTCTAAGTGTGAGTGAGCGCGTGATATCATTCTCTGCTTTTCGCACACGTTTTTTATTGGACCATGCGTTTTAGAAAATATTGCGTAATGTCATCGCTAAAAGTTTAATTTTTGTTGCTACAATGCGAAATGCATGTGTAGGTGGTAATGTGTATTTATAGTCTGTCGATATGTCGGTAGCTCTGCGAACCGGCGACACGCGTCCCAGTATTAAAAGACAGTAGATAACATTTCTATTGCTTTATTATTAAGATTTCTGTGATCCCACATAGTTCGCTTAATTACTACTTGAGAACTTCTTGGCCTATCGAATTCCACAAAACAATATCAAGACGCCCATCGCTCATCAAAAAGTAGAAAAAAGTCGTCAAACTTTGAGAAAGGATTACGTTCATAAAATAAAGTTACATAAACAACAATACAATTCTGATGTAACTAGTAAGCAGAAATATAAGTATCCACTAAATTTTTATGACGCATAAAGGGAGTCGACGACAACAGTATGGAATAACAGTAGCATAGGCATAATAAAAAAATAATATCTCATGACGGGTGTAAGCCAAGCAAACAAACGCTAGCGAATTGTATCCGCCGATGGATACTGCACCCTTCTACTGGTTACAAAGCAAACTAACAAAAGCGCATGAAAAGGAGTGAGTGTGAGGCTTTATTTGGCCGTTCTCGGTAGTTTGGACAACGCACCGTTGTGTTGGTTATAAAGCAAGGGAACAAGAGCGCATGGAAAGGAGTGAGTAAGTGTAGGCGAGTGAGTTTGCGGCGTTTTTTTTGGCCGTTCCCAGTAGTATAAAAATGTGTAATTTCTATTATTTATATTCTACTGGTTACAAAGTAAGCAAAACAAAGGTGAATAAAAAGTCCGCTCCAGCCGCTTAGTCCGGTCCGAACTAAGCGTTTCGCTTCGTCGTTTATGACGCGTACATCGAAGGACTGGAACAATTTGCCTGCTGCAATTTGGTCTTCCCGTCCAACTATAATATAGGTGTCTTCAAGGCTAGAGTAAATAGGCTCTTAATAAACTAGTGCGCCTGACCATCAATGATTGCATCTCCGCTTACCATCAGGTGGGATCGCAGTCAAGCACTGGTTTATATCATTTAAAAAAAAAAAGTATAGAGTGAGTGTGGGCAAATGAATGTACGTTCCCAGTATTTTTGACATCGCATCCTTCTGCTAGTTACAAATTAAGCAAATAAAGGCGTACGAAAAGGATTAAGTAAGTGCAGGCAAGTGAATACGATGTCCTATGTCCTAGTAGTTCGCTCGTTCGCTTAGTCTGCACCCCGCTTTACATTTCTTTTTCTTGTTTTGCCAAAAAACGTTTTGCGGAGACATAGTTTTAGTATGTAGGTATGTAAATGTATTATGACGTAGTAAGTAAAGTTGTAACGTAACATAATGTAAGGAAATTATTGTGGATGTCAGTATCATAGCACTTTGTATAAGTTATAGGTTAGAATGAATTGAAAGAACTGTTGTATTATTATCTTTATTTTAGCATTTTTGTGGTATTGTTGCCAGATTGCTTTTTTGTTGCTGAATATTGTATTTTTAATACAGATTTTTTTAGCTTCTATATTTTTTTTTTGCGAGAGAAATTTTCATAAACTTCTGGCTGTAGGGCGAGAGGGGTTGTCAAACTTTTACAAACTAAATTCTACTGTGTTTTTTTTTTGGTTGCTCTTTGCTTTCCAGGGTTGAGGTAACTTTTTCTGACCGTCCCAGGAAGCTTTCTTCCAAAACCAGAATTTAATATTATTTAATGGTTATTTAAATCCCATGTAGGCTTAAGCATTTAGGTAATACTTTTTATAAAATCTTACAAATATGTTTTGTTTTTTTGTAATTAAAGTACTTTTTTATTGTTTGTTATTCTTAAAATTCAGGTCAGTCAGGTGTTGTCTGAAAATACAGATACGTGTATTACAGAAAATCTTTTCACTGATGGAAAATTATATATCGCTGAGTACCCATAGACTTCTTTGAAACCTGGAAAAACAAAAAGTTATTTCTGTCCTTATTTCTGGCAAAATTTTTCAACACAAAATAGCCTTCCGAGATGAAAATTCCCAACCATCTTAGAACACAAGACAATAGTAGGCATTTGTACCGTATTATTTTAGGGTCCCGTAATAAATAAGGCCAGCGGCAATTTGCCTCAAACGTCTGTTTGTTTGTCCGGCCCCTAATTCAAAGTAACACAGTTTGTACAACAGTGGCGCGTGTATTTGTGTTAGCAATTTACTGTACAACGTAGGTAGATAATATCTAGCTATTCAGGTGTAAGCTTCTAGGAAAATGTGAAGGACCCTCGTTATTAAAATCATGTTGGCGACCCCTGGGTTTGTGATGAAGAGGGAAATCAGGGTGGGATAATTATTTTACATGGCATTTTTTGGACAGGTTACGCATGTCAAAAACCTTAATTAAACTGGGTAGAAAAGTAATTGTTTTGTTTTTTTTTCCGTTTTTTTTTTATTCTTGATAGGTTCGCGCTTGACCGCTGTCTCACCTGATGGAAAGCGACTTGACGATGCGTTGGCATGCGTTTGAAGATGGATTGCGCTTACCTAGAAGTAACCTATTCACTCTTGACTTAAAGATTCCCGGGTTGTAGCCATCAGGAAACACAGATTCCAGCATGGAATTCCACTCCTTAGCTGTACGCACAATGAATGTGTTTCCAAAGCGTTTTGTGCGTATAGGTGGGATGTCCACTATGTCCCTTTATTTAAAGCTAGTCGAATTTACATAGCATAATGTATAAAATAAGAAAACATTGAACGTATATTTTATACTAGCTTCTGCCAACGGCTTTGCCCGCGTGAAAGTCAGTTTCCACATACAAACTTTGGACCCCCATTTCATCCCCTTAGGGGGTGATTTTCGGAAAATGCATTCTCAATGGATCTGCACCATATAAGGAACCTAACTGCCAAATCTTAAGTTTGTAGGTGTTATAGTTTCTGAGATTTCGTGATTACTCATTGAGTGGTTTTTCACGTTTATGTATATAGAAGATTTCGTTTATAAAAGGGATATAGTTTGGGTTGGCTTCTTGAAAGTGTGCAGACATTTTGGGGCGTTTATCCGGAAGATAAAAGTAAACAAAAGTAGCATACTTCTGTGTCGCTACCAATTTTTCTTGTCAACCAATATTTGTGTACTTTACTTAAAACGGAGGAACCGTTGACCCGGGCCCTGCCGTTTCATCACCATCAATCAGCTTCGTTAAAAACCTATTGTTGGCTTTACAAAATGAAGCATTCCTCGCGGTGGCGAGTTAAAAGCAACATTATATTGTAACATTATATGCAAATGAATGTTCGCTCAGCTTTCAGCTTTTCTAGGCACTTTTGCAGGAAAATGTACAATAAAATGGGGCTGCCACAGCTTTGCAGGGATTATACAGTAGGGGCCTAGCGCGGCGTGTTTTTATCCGTCGCGGCGCGGGTCTTATGCTCTGTGTCCGAGTCGTTAGCGGTTTAATGGATCCAAAGGCATTGTAATAGCTTATTAGTAATCTGAATTGACTTCCGTGTCTTACAACTTTTCGTGGTTTATCAACCCTTACTTGGTCTACGTGGCAGATTACGGTCCATTTCCTCTCCTAGAAACGAAGCCTGAGTTCCATTAGTGAAAACATTGTAAGTTTTTTTTTACTATTAATAGGCTCACCTGATAGTAAGCGATTATGTTGTCAAAAATGAAGTGCCTACGCTTGTCTAGAAGTAACTTATTCACTTGACTAAGAAACTCCTAGGTTGTAGCTATCAGGCAAAACAGACTCCAGTAGGAAAATCCACCCCTTAGCTGTACATAAAATTAATGTGTTCGAAAAACGTTTTGCGCATATGGTTGATTATGTTATGACTCCCGTGGTTGGAAATATTTAAAAAAAAAGTATTTTTGCACTGGTAAAGGCAACTGAAATAATTGGAAGCTTTCCAATAATTTGTGTCCAGTATATGTGATGGTTTACGCATACCACGCTATTAGTTTGAAGCCAGATATTGCTCAAAGCTAACTGCAAACCGTGAGCGAACATAATCTGGGATTAACTAATGGAGAATAGCCTAACACAGATCAGCGACCATAATTTCATCAGTTTAGTAGTCGCAGGCAATTTGCAGGTGATCAAGCTTTGTTGACAGTTGACAGAAGATTTAGTGTACTTAAGCATAAATTAGTAACAGTGAAATAAAAGTAAACGTAACTTATTTTGACGAATTTTCAGTTTGCCTAAGATCTACAATCACTTCTCACATTCCATCCTAAATGGTAAATGATATTTATTTTGCAAATAGTTTTTCAAAAAACACTTTTAAACATCATATTTTTAGTCAATTGAAACTAGATGAGGTCGGTGTTTCCTAGCTGACTACCCTGAGAAGAAACACCGAAACAAACTCAGGGGTCGAAGTTTCTTTTAAAGTCCATGCAGCAAACACGTAATGGTCAAATCGTTAGAGAACCATGCTGATTGATGTCTGAGATGGTATTTTGTGGAAAGAACCACACAGATTTGAGTGGATCGGTCCAGTCAGTGCAAGAATTTTTCAGTATTCGTGTTGCTCAACTCAGGATTTATATAAACCTAAAAATGCTTGATACGGTATTCAAAGCCGTCCGTGAATACTAAATGGTGTACCATATACTATAGGAACGGATGTTTCCAGCAATTTAGAGGGATGCACCCTTAATACGGCAGGAACACATCAGCACTATATATACCACAAGATCACTCTTGCAAGGCGGAAGCACCCAAGGTTCCGGGCCACATCGCCTTACGAACTACTCCCAGTTTCTAAGTAACAAATAAAACGCGAACTTTCCTCAAAACCAGATTCTCTTCGTTCCAAAAACATACTTACAAACTGTAACTTTAATACTCGTAGAACTCCTCCTTTCTTATTATGATATCAAAATACACTAGCAAACTGAAATAAAAACATCCGACAGTCGGAAAGTTTAACTCCTCAAACTCGACGAAAAGAACAAAAGATATCCAGTAATTGACACCCGTCATAAAATAAAAAGGCGTAGGACGGGAAACTTTGGTTCCGAATCACGCAAAGTCCGAGTCGAATCGCTTGAAGTGGAGGGAACTTTTGACTCGGAGTGACAAACTGGCCCGCAAAGTTGGAGTGTTCGGAACACCCGTTAGGTAGACGCGACCATTGTGATTGTGTTGTGGAATTTGTACTGAGGATGGCATACCAAACAAGTTTTAGGTTTATATACGTCATAAATGTCGCGGTTGTTCGTAATTTTACTATTGACCAAATAAATTGCTATAAATATTGCACTATAAGTTAGGTGAATTTATGAACCCAGTTATATTTCCATAATATATAGGTATAATACAAAAATCAGAACCGTTTTTAACCAGTTTCAAAAAAAGAGGAGGTTCTAAGTTCGTTTGTGTTTTTTATTACCTCAGAACTCTGTCATTTATGTTTTTTTTTTATTTTTCAGGACGTAATTTTAAATAGGTCCCATTTTTATCGAAAACTAGGTTTGATAATGAGACCAGAAAAATTGGGGAACTCTTAAAATACTATAAGCGCATAAACAGCGACTTTGGTATTTTCATCAAAAGTTAATAAAACACCACTTGATGAAATGGAACTAATGAAGAAAACCACAGATGGCCAAAGGGACTACACTAACATACAGATATCTCAAATAAGATAGTAAAGTGACTATGATGAAATTTTAAACAAATTGTGCTGATCAAAATGGTACCATCTAACTTTGATGATGAAACTGGAAGATAGGCACCGGAACTTCGTAATATAGCAATGCGTCTTAACCGTGTTTGGGTTTATTAGAATTGTTGTGAGGTGCACTCTAGCTTTAATTAGTTTTACGATAGTTATATTCTAGAAGTACCTTAATATGAATTTTTCATACTATTAAAGTTTAGCTGTGAGCTACAACAAAAAAGGGTAAATTTTGGGGTTGAAACTCTTGGGCCGTGGGATCCGAGTGCTCATAAGCTGTTCAAAGAACTATCCAAACGCTTAGTAGACACTTCGCGTGACCCAAGGGCTGGCTTTTACCTCGGTCAGAGATTAAGCATTGCCATACAACGTGGCAATGCCGCCAGCCTTTTGGGCACACTTCCAGTCGACAGCGATGCGGAGGAGTTTTTTGACGCCATATTTTAGCTTTTAGATTTTTTATTTAAGTGTATATATAAGTTAGTGTATATATGTTAAGTGTTTTATATATTGATAGATTCCATATTGAAATAAATAAATTATATCTTGTTGTACAAAAAAGTGAAAAATAAAATTCTCTATACTAAAAAATATTAACTTCAATTAAATATTGAATAACATCATCTCATCATCTTAACTGGGGTCGGCGCAATACGTTTTTTTCTTCCATTCTATCCTGTCAACCGTCATGCTATCACTAACTTCCTTTTCTTTCATTTCACTGTTCACACAATCCATCCATCTTTTCTTTGACCTCCCTTTCCCTCTCCACCCATCCACATGTATACTCATAACTCTTTTAGTAACATGCGTTTCATCTCCCCTCTTATAAATAAGGAAAAACAAAATAATATTGAAACACCAAATTGTATTAATAACTTACTTTCTATACAAATAAATAAATCTATGTCTAAAACCAGAAATAACGCAAATTACTACCTATCGAAATTAAAGTTATTTGTAAATTTTTGGCAAATTTGTAGTACCATGTTTTTCGAATATTTTGGCAACGAAATCGTGTTGATAAAAAAAAACTTAAAAAAAAATTTTTAAGTTTTTTTTTATCATACTGGCTTTTAATATGGATAACTTTATTGTCACTACGTTTTAAAATCATACGTCCAGTTTTTATTACCCGCAGGGATGTGTAACATAATTTTATATGAAGCCTTTGGCAATCAATTTACAGGGGATCAAACAATTCACTGATCCGAATTACAGTCAACCCTACAAATAATGTAGGTTTCAGCATTGACACAACAAACTAGTTTATCATTGCCGGAGGTCCTAAATGCTCTGATATTTGAAACAATTGAATTGATTTCGACAGCCAATCAACAAACCGGGGTTGATTTGCCAAAACATGGAATGTCAGCTAAAAACAGACGAGAGATTCCACGTGGAACATGATTATTGAATTCGATTATAATGAGTGTTTACTTTAAACTTTGATTTGGAACAGGTTTCCTCTCGGGCGTAAGTTTCGAAGCCTTTTGATTGACACACTCAGGCACCTTGATTAAAATTAATATTTTTAGTTTTATAATTTGTTAGTGTATTTTTTATTAGTGTAGATTTTACTTTTAATGTTTGAGCTATTGTCCTAGGAATTCGTCTACTCATTAATTCGTAGCTGTGGGCTATAATATTATTTAAAATATATATGTGGTTTTGTTTTTAATATCGAATAATGTGCTTTTCATTCTTATTTTTCCTTATAAAAATAATAAAAACAAAAAATAAAATTCTGAAAGTTGGTGCTTCTAGTTGTGGTATTATAATGGATTGTAAGAAATTTATGTTTAAAAGTTTCCCACTAGTTGGATTGATGAATAATATACACCACTGAGTCCGCTGGACGCGAAAAATAGCACCAGTTGGCGGCAATGACTTCTCGCGGCAGGCCTTAGTACAGGCCATGGTCCGGAGCGAGGAGTGGCAGGCAGTCGCCTCCTTCTGCAAAGCAGTAATGTAAGCAAAGGAGGCGCCCACACGTGCACGTGCGAGAGAACGGCCGTCACGGCCCAGCCACTGGAATCCCGATCCCGATTTCCAGGCACCGTAGGTATAGGCGTGCGGGCGGCGAGCAATGTGTAGCACGCCATCCGGTCATCCGATAACCGTCCCAAGTCGACGACGGTGCGTTGTGTTCCACGCGCGCCTTAAGAAGATGTCAGCATATCGTAGGGACATAGCAGGCCCAAAGTTACACCTTGGAACACAAGGCAAACAAGGAACAAACGAGTAGGTTTTAGTCAGTAAAAATTTGATACATCCTACTGCTCTGCCCAAGAGCGAGAGATGTCATAAGATGATTTCCCATCTAAAAAAACAAAAAGGTGGATTAATGAATAGTATAAACTGCTGAGTTTGCTGAATGCGAAAAATAGCACCTGTCGATGTGCCTTTTGGTTGAAATGGTTATGGTGATAGTAGATAAAATATGGGTTCAAATCTTATAAGCAAAATCAATCTTATAATGTTCCCACTGCTGAGACTCAGGCCTCCACTTTAGGAGACGGAATAATCCACCACGTGGACAAAATATTATGGGTTGATGAATGTTACATGTCTTCAAATTTTTGGTTCTAGGTCATGCCGGTTTCCTCGCGATGGTTTCTTTTACTGTTTTGAGAGCAGTGCTGATGAAATAAATTACACAAAGTAATCCGCCTAACTGGGTCTCTCACCACTGATCTTGACAAAAATACTGACTCATGATTAAACTTTTCACATGATCCTTATTTATTAAATAATGAGACTCACATGGAAAACAATAGTGAAAAATATATCTCATAAATAGCATAATGGTTATCATCCTGCACATCTTACGTATCAATTGGAGGAAACAATTTTATTATTTAATGGGTATCAATCAAAGTCGTTCCTAGGTGACCGCGTGATTGGACAACACTTACTGAGTAAGTACTGCGACCTACATTTTAATCAAATGATATTCCGAGTCCCAGTTTCTACAGCTTGTCAAAATTGGAAGAAAATTACGTATGTGAAGTCTTATTAATTATCATTGATCATGATAAGAGGGTGAAGGGAGGTGGCCCAACGGTAATAGCCATCGTGGGCTTGCGGACGGTGAGAAATGGGTAGCTCACCATCCGATCTTCCGGTAACCATCCGGACCGAGCCCAAGTCGTCGAGTTCGCGTACTGTTCCACGCGCACATCAAAGAGATGTCAGCAAACCATAGGAGCACAGTAGAGTCGAAGCCTACTAGGCCCAAGGGTTTGTTTCTGTAAGGAAAACTCGGCCCTGGGACGAAGGCAAAGAAGGAACAGGAGTGGGTTTTTAGTCAGTAAAAGTCTGACACGCCTTTTTGCTCCGGTCAAGAGTGAGGGATGTCATTGGATGATTTTACCACCTACAAAAAAATAGTGGTAATAGCCATGATTTGCAAGTTGTACATCGCGGATCAAACCCAGGCAAGCGTTTTACTTCATCTCTCAAAAAGATGTAATTTATCTCTCAAAACGATGAACAAAAATATCGTGAGAAAACCGTCATGTCCTAAACCAAAAAGACTCGAAAACATTTTATATCCACCAACCCGCACTAGGTCTACGTGATGCATTATTCTAAAGAGGAGACCTGAGTCCCAGAAGTAGTAACATTATAAGGCTGATTATGTTAATGTATTCTCAAGAAACATTAGTGAAACCTAAGGCATAAGGAATAACAATAGTTCTATCAAACAAAAAAAATAAGCAAAAGCACAAATATCTGATTACTCAAACAGGCCTTTTATATCCGAACGCAAAAACGCCAAAACTTGGACATCAGATACGCATCTGTCCCAAACTATTTGATTCGATTAGACCGAACATAGGAACACATCGCGGGCGTAAAATCCGCAAAATGGCATCGGACCTCAAAGTTTGAATCCTCCACATTCCATTTGATCAGATTTCACTCCCGTTCGTGGCCTTTGCATACATCCGTAGGATTTACTAAGGCCGTGACCCAACATACGACATCCGAGTTTGTGGTCGCTTTGTCACTTCAAAAAAACTCTTTGCTTGTGAATTGAGGTCGTGAACTGCTCTAACTTGTGAATATGTCCCGCAAATGTAATGTGTCTTGTCATCTCGAATAGCGCACTTTTGGCATCGTTCAGTGTGGAGTTTTCAATTTGTGTAATGACTGCAGTTCGTTATGCATTGTGATACGTATTTGGCTGGATTTTATTGAAGTTCTTTATTGCTTTGTTGTATAGAACATACAACTGATTACTACCGTAGTTGAGAGTTTTGGCTAGAATGTGCAATGTACAATGATATTGCCTCGAGTAATTTCCAGAGCTCCTAACAATATCACATAGATACTTGTACCATCTAGATAATTAAATTTTACGATTATACCCGGAACTACTATGCTACAGTTGATTCTATACACATACTCGTATATATATATATATATACATATGTTTTGGTACAGTAGTATAGTAGCAGTAAATTCTATTAGTCCAAAACTTCATTGCCTAGACAGTTTTGTCTGCTTGCAAATTCGGTTTACGAGAAACAAAATGGACCAAATGTAAATTGTGATTTTAATCTGTCGAGACATCGCCGGCACAGCAAATATTCAAAAGCGAAAATCAACATAGCATTTTTATCGTCTGATTTTTAAATAAATTCAACAAAATTTTAGTTCGAGCGTGACTTGGCATGCAAAATGTCTGTATAACTATATTATTTTACCACTGAACAGTCAAGTTTTTTACAGACCTTAAGAGCAATAGAAAATAATCGTTTTGGCATATTTTTACATAAATTTGAAATGGAAAACGATAAAAGGCTTTTAACGAACACGATTTGGGTCTGCCAACTTTATTAGTGACGTTACCAAAACTCTTAACAAATTTCGGTATTCAACTGTTTTGTTCACTTTAAAAAATACACTTTAAAAGCGTTTACGTTTATACTCATGCAACTTCCCTTTCTAGAAAGGCAATTTCAAATAAAACTTATAAAATATTCCAACAACTCTTTTAAAGTCATCACGGAACCATTAACTTATTTTACTGTAACTCTACCGTTAAAGTACCTTAATACCGGTGTCTTCACCCCGAGACTGACAACTGTGGACTGTAAATTACCGTGGAGAAAAAATACACAGTTCTATTGTTTGCTGATATTCTAGCTTAGCCGGTAGCTGGTATCTGTTTGGAAGCAGCGCTGTATATCGTCTTTATCGAAGGAGCACCATATTAGTAATTTATAGAGGCCATTGTGTTACGGGGTCCGAAATGGCTTGGATATTCCTGGGCGTTTCGACGCAACTTAACACGTATGTACTGTTGAGGCTTAAAGTTTGTTATGCAGAACTATCTTGGCTATCCAGTGGCAAATTATGTGGACAAATAGCAGGCGAGCCTTCGGCACTGGCACGGCTTATCCGAAATAGTACAAACCTGGCCCATTTCCAATGGTTTTTAGGTATCGCCGCTGTTTTCAGATAAATCTATGTATTTTTTTTTTTTGAGAGCTTTACCATGCGTAAATTCTGCGATAGTTGATTTGTTTGGAATGTTACACTGAAATTTGCAGAATTTTTGAAAGCGTTTAAAATCTATTACGTCTACTGGAGTACTTCTATGAACGTTGAATTTCAGGCTCTCAATTATTCTGGTAATAAAGAGCTTCTCTAAATCAAGCGCTTTCGTGATGCATAACGTGGTCCCATATTCTCTTGCATTTTCTCAGTTAATATATCTTTTAAACGACTTTCTTTGCTGCCCGCTGTGGCGGGGGTATAAATCGCGTACCACTTTTTGCATCGTTCTTTCGTCCCCTCGCAAGATTTAAAAGACTCTATTAACAGAAAGTGCCTTATAAAAATATTACAACATTATGTATGGGACACGTAATTTTTAAGACAAAACGCGTATACGTTTTTCCTTTGTTTTTAAGGCAAACAAGGGTAATGTTAAACAATTTATATTCCGTAATATGGTATGCTACGTGTAATATTTTGGCGGTTAGTGATCGTGATAGCTGTGAAATATTAGTGTTGTTCTTTAGCGTATTAGCATTTTATCATTCATGTTGAGAAGAAGTGAAACGGACTGTTTAATCATAGCTGTTTTTCGATCTGATAAATCAAATACTTCCGTAGGATAAAATGATGAATGCTTATTTTCTAGTTCTTAGTTTCAAATACAGATAAATTACTATTGTACGATATCCTACATGATAAATTTAAGTATATTTTGAAGTAAGTATTGTAGATAAATATGTTTATTGCTTAGTAAAACGTAAATCTTTACATTATAATAGCCAAAAGTGAATCAAACATTTTTGTATATCTGTTTATTGTTACCACTGATAAATTGTCAAATTATATGCCAACATAAATATATACTTTTTTTGTTTGTTTGACCACTATCTGAATTAATAGCTTACGCATGCTTAGAAATAACCTATTCACTTTTATCTTAAAGATACTTTTATCATGATAACAGACTTCGGAAAAATTCTATAGCTAAATGCATAAATAATGTGTTTCCAAAACATTTTATGTTTAAGAATGACATGATGTTGGATATTGATAATATCGTGGTCAGATCATAAAAATGTATCACTTCATGATGTGGCCAAGTAAAACTGGCCAGATCGTTTTAACCTTTATAGTTTAATGATATTTCAATCCTCGTTTGGCCTACTTTATTATCATAGATATCCTACATCAATGATATGGCCAAACGAGGATTGACAAATCATCAAATATCAACGTTTAAATTGTCTGGCCAGTTTTAGTTGGCCATTTCATGAAGTGATCGACAATAATATTATATGAATATGTTATCATATTTTTAGTGTCACAATCTTCAATGTTATAATGCACTTGTAATGTCACCGGGTCCTTATTTTTAGAAGCAACACAAGCTCAAATATATTTTGTCAACCTACATTCACTTGATCCGATATAATTTTTAGATTACTCTTTAATGACTACCTTTTGGAGCCCATTTATTCACATGACTTGCGAAATATGCCAACGTGCCTATTATAATATTCATGCCATTGATTATTCCAGATTTTACATTTTTTCCCTACGTTTTTTGGTATATTTTAACACCATGTCATCGGAGTTATGAAAATTTTGAGCGTCATAGTAAAACTATGGAATAAAGCATTTTGACTTTGTTACTTGATTATTTTGTTTTGATGAACTTATGTAAATTGTTTTAATAATCCGTTGCAATTAGTAATCAAGGCAGGATTTAAGTAACGACTTTATTCAGGAGTCTCAGGGTGATTTCCGGCCACTGTAGGTGCGGGTTTGCAGACGGCGAGCAATAGATAGCTCGCCGTTTAATAAAGAACAGACCCTGGTAGATGACGCATCTTGCGCGCGCCTCGACTAGCAACATATTTGACAGGTCAACATAGTTGAGGCAATTGAGAGGCGAGCCAGGAGGATCATTGGCAATGATGCACTCATTGAGTTTAGGCTTCAGAGTCTTTAGCATCGACGCCGAGTTGCTAGCCTGTCGGTTTTCTACCGGTTGCATTTCGGGGAGTGTACTTCGGAATTGCATAACCTAATTCCGCCTAGCCATTTCCATCATCGGACGACCAGGCCTACGGCAATGCGCCACCGGTACATGGTGGAAATCCCACCTATACGCACGAAACGTCTGGGAACACATTCATTGTGCGTAGAGCTAAGGAGTGGAATTCCTTGCCGGAATCCGTGTTGTCAAGAGTGAATAGGTTACTTCTAGGTAAGCGCGTTCCATCGTAGACCGCATCATCGCTTTCCGTCAGGTGAGCCAGCGGTCAAGCGCGAACCAGTCAAGAATAAAAAAAGGTCCCGCTAGCTTCGATGCCTGACAGGACTCCGGAATTCTTTGAACGGTCGGAACATAAAGGGTAGCTGAAGGAGCACAGGTGAAAAAACACTGGAACTCTCCAGTGTTTTCAGGTGAGTAAAAGTCTATACTTGCTTCACTCCATCCAGAACGGGAGAAGTTATTTGATATTTTTTATAAAAACTAAAAGTGAAGATAATATGATATGAACATCAATAAGGCATAGAACGGAGAGGTTTCATATCCAAATGGCAAAAAACCGAAACCTTATAATATGTAAATTTTGTCCTGTCCGTCTGTCCGGCCGTCCGCATGTTAACACTCAATTTACTCAAACAATTTTACTTGGCCACTATTGACGTTGATCTTTGAAAGAACACTGTATTCTTTGAAAGTAAAAGAGAGAAAAATCATTTAGGTAGGCAGCTTAGCTAAACAATGGAACTGGAGTATGCATTATCAACCAGGAGATCGCTATTATATTTATTTAACCTTGACTTTATTTTTAAACTAGTGACCCGCCCCGGTTTCGCCCGGGTGCAATGCTGATACCACTGCTACCGCTATGCCCCTGAATTTTAAATCTGTAATATCTTCGAAAATATTTTATCAAATTACATGCTGTAAAGGGCCAAATTGATCTATATTAAATGCACAATGTATTTAAGGTACTTGATTAGATAGGGATTCATGCCGTATTGCTTAAAATCGTAAATAAGCCATTAGTTATCGTAAAAAGTAAAGGATAAAAAATGGTTATTGTGGGTTATCCCTAAGAGATAGACAAATAACATCGCGAACTTTTTTGTAGACCTTTTTAAAGTGTACTGTAGTATATTATTTTGATCTATATCGTAGGGTTCAACCAGCGTTTGCAATGCAAGTGCAATAGAAAAGTGTTTATTTACAACATAACATTAGGAACCTATAGCTATAGTTTCTCTACTATATTATACATTTAAACCTTCCTCTTGAATCACTCCATCTATAAAAAAAAAAACGAATCAAAATCCGATGCGAAGTTTTAAAAATCTAAGCATACATAGGGAGAGACAGCGATAAGCAACTTTGTTTTATACTATGTAGTGATATCGGTTTATTTTAAACATTTTTAGTTAGATTGATATTAATTTTTTACTCCAGTATTATGACCAAACATAGAATGTCATAAACATAAACGCACATTACCAAAACCACAAGGATTTTTACCGCCCACAATATGATGTAGGTGATGTTTATATCTGTCCTTTTGTGACACCCACGTGTAGTACAGAAATATGGTAACTGACAGGCAGGATTGTTGGTCTAGTAATTGCAAGCATAATCACTGAACATCTTGGAATCGGTTTCCACGTCGGAAAAAGAATTTTTGAATTTTGCATTAAACGTCAGCATGCCTTAAACGCAAACGAAAATTCGCCATACTTAACTGGCAGTGGGCAGGGCAAATTGCTCGCAGAACAGATAGTCAGTGCAGCCGAAAGGTTCTGGAGTGGTGCTCGCGTACCAGAAGACACAGCACTGAAAGGCGGGGGCCTTTTTTCTACCTTGTGGGGACAAGGTAGACCAATGAATTGGTGAGGATGGCAGGAATCTGATCGATGCGAGACGCATAGAACCAGTCGTGACGACGCTTCGAGGAGCCGTATAACGTGCAAAAGTAGACATACTACTGTATAAAAAATATTCCGCAAAATGTAACTGTACCTTATAACTCTGCCAACCCCATAAGGAAGTTCAGATTACAGGCATTATCTTGAATTACGTCAAGTAACAAATTCAGCAATATCCCAAAATAAACACACGAGCCAAAACTATTTATACTTACCCCAAAACTGGATGTTACTCAGAGCTTATACCGAATTAAATATTACAGGTTAATGATTTTACATTAAATTACTATTTAGTATACATTAGCCAGAAATAAAGCAATATCGGTTAAGTAATGTATAAACATTGGTTACCATTTGCTCACGTTTTGGAATGTTTAATCTAAATGGCTAACTGGGCACGCCACAATTAGGGTGGTAAATCCCCTCTTTGAGGCGTGGTTGGAAAGACCTCACGGCGTCCTCACCTTCCGCATGACGCAGGTTCTTACCGGACACGGTAAATTCGGGAAGTTCCTGCACCGGATTCGTGCGGAAACGACGCACAGGTGTCGCCACTGTGTGTACCGCCCGGAGGACGCGGTAGAGCACACGGTGGAGGTGTGCCCCGCTTGGCCAGAGCAACGCCGTGTCCTCGTGGGGCAATCGGCGGCGGCGATCTCTCGCGCCGGGCCTTGGTTCAGGCCATGGTCCGGAGCGAGGAGGAGTGGCAGGCGGTCGCCTCCTTCTGCGAAGCAGTAATGCTAGCAAAGGAGGCGGCCGATCGCGTGAGGCAACGGTCCTTACGCTCCAACCGCCGCCGGGATTCCGATCCCGATTTCCGGCCACCGTAGGCGCGGGCTTGCGGACGGCGAGCAATGGGCGGCTCGCCGTCTGACCGCCTGGTAACCGTCCGGACCGAGCCCAAGTCGTCGACGGCGAGTACTGTTCCACGCGCGCCTCAAGGAGATGTCAGCAAATCGTAGGGGCCCAGCAGGGCCGAAGCCTACTGGGGCCACGGGTAGTGTGAAAACGAAACCCGGGGCCCTAGGACGAAGGCGACGATGGAACAGGAGTGGGTTTTTAGTCAGTAAAAGTCTGACACTATCTCTCGCTCCGCCCAAGAGCGGGATTTGTCATAAGACGATTTTCCCACCCAATAAAAAAAAATGTCTAATATATCGATCTAATGATATTCTGCTTTTTTTTTTGTAATAAATCTAAAGGTTCCTCTTTAAAAGTTTAAGGCTTTATAGTAAGCTCTAACGGATATCTGGCGTGTGCAACCAGCCTAAAAAAAAAAAACAAATATTGTTTCATCATCATTTCAGCCGTCCATTGTTGGACATAGGCCTCCCCCAAGTATCGCTACAACGAAGGGTCCTGTACGTCTCGCATCCATTGGACTCCCGCAACCCTTACCAGGTCATCGGTCCACCTTGTAAGAGACCTTCCAATGCTACATCTTCCGGTACGTGGTCGCCATTCCAGATTCTTTCGGCCCCAATGGACATCCGTTCTGCGAGCAATGTGCCCTGCCCATTGCCACTTAAGTTTGGTGATTCTTCGTGCTATGTCGGTGACCTTGGTTCTACGACCTTCACCAGATCATCGGCCCATCATGTGGGAGGCCAACGACCATTTTGTTTATTTGTGGAAATCAAATAAATTTTAATTTTTTTAATACATTGATACAATAGATGCAATACTATTGCATTGCCTTTCTAATGAAATCGGTTTGAGCTCTTAGATTGGATAGATATAATGTCTATAATGGACTAAAAATAAATCTAAATAGCTATTCCTCAGGTATAAGTCAGGAAGGAAAGTCGTTGCTGAGGATCTGAGAGCTCCTGTGCTGAGGCATCCCATGAGGAATCATTGTCCGTCTGAAGTGCCTCATAAGTACATGACTCACTAAGTTGTCTGTTGTAATTATAATTACTAATCCTAGTGTTTTTTTTTTTTTTTCATTGGGTGGGAAAATCATCATATGACAAAACCCGCATTTGGGCGGACCGGGAGATAGTGTCAGACTTTTACTGACTAAAAACCCACTCCTGTTCCTTCGTTGCCTTCGTCCCAGGGCCCCGGGTTTCACTTTCACACTACCCGTGGCCCCAGTAGGCTTCGACCCTGCTGGGCCCCTACGATTTGCTGACATCTCTTTGAGGCGCGCGTGGAACAGTACGCGCCGTCGACGACTTGGGCTCGGTCCGATTACCGGACGGCCGGACGGCGAGCCACCCATTGCTCGCCGTCCGCAAGCCCGCGCCTACGGTGACCGGAGATCGGGATCGGAATCCCGGCGGCGGCGGTTGGAGCGTAAGGACCGTTGCCTCACGCGATCGGCCGCCTCCTTCGCTAACATTACGGCTTCGCAGAAGGAAGCGACCGCCTGCCACTCCTCCTCGCTCCGGAGCATGGCCTGAACCAAGGCCCGGCGCGAGAGATCGCCGCCGCCGATTGCCCCCACGAGGACACGGCGTTGCTCTGCCCAAGCGGGCATACCTCCACCGTGTGCTCCACCGTGTCCTCCGGGCGGTCCACACAGTGGCGACACCCGGGCGTCGTGTCCGCACGAATCCGGTGCAGGAACCTCCCGAACTTACCGTGTCCGGTGAGAACCTGCGTCATGCGGAAGGTGAAGACGCCGTGAGGTCTTTCCAAACACGCCTCAAAGAGGGGACTTACCGCCATAATTGTGGCGTGCCCAGCACTGGGTCGCGACAATCGCTGTCGCCATTTCTCCATGAGAACTCGCCGGAGCTCTGTCCGCCATGCTGCGACTTGTCGCGGCAACGGAGTTTCGCCCCGGCGTTGCATCTCCATGCACAGTTCGTGCATGAGTGCAAGGACTGTTGCCTTCAGCTCCCATGGTGACTGGCCAGCAAGGAGGCTCGCCGCTTCGCGGGAAATCGTCCGGTATCCTCGCACTATCCGTATGGCCATGACCCTCTGGCACGCGTTCAGTCCGGCCGCCGGCTGCTTCCGCAGCCCCGGCGCCCACACCGGTGCGCCATAAAGGGCCATGGACCGAACGATCCCCGCGTAGAGCCTCCGGCAGGAGGCGTCTGGACCCCCAAGGTTGGGCAGGAGCCGCCCGAGGGCAGCCCCAGTCCGATTTAGTTTGGGAGCCAGACGTCGGAAGTGCTCGTCGAAATCCCATCGGCTGTCGAGAACGAGTGCCAGGTACTTCATCGTTGACCCGACGCCGACGTGGACTCCTCCAACCGTTAGCTGGGATTACTAATCCTAGTGTTTAAGTTTTAGCATGTAAATTACTAACAAAAATGGTTCCATTGTTGTCTGATAATTAAACAATTTATTATTATTATAAAAGAACAAGTCCAATAAATGTTTAAAAAGGGTCTTAAATATTTGAAGAATCAAATTTTACAAATATGACGAAATTATTCGTCTTACGGTAAAAGACAACGATGGAAATAATTCAGGGTTTGGTGCTCTGAGATGGTCAACATCACGTGTTAATATGCATTGAAGGTTCTTTGCAGGCCCCTTTCTATGGAAACTCATCAAATGACTCACCCCAATCTGGATGTAGGTAGCGACAGGGTTCGTCAGCCTTTTGCATCGTCAGTTGCCTGATTTAACTTAATCCAAAAAAACGGGGCAAGTGCAAGTCGGTATCGCGCACTGAGGGTTCCGTTCAAACTTAATCTATAAAAAAAATTTAATTTCCGAGTTGAGTTACGTAGATTTTCTCGAATCGTAAAAATGTTTTTTTTTTTGGATGTAACAACAAATTTACAGTTTTCAGATTTTTTTCCTGTACTTGTTCTATGAGAACTTTCTTCATGCTAAATTTCAGGATTCTGGGTCAACAGGATGTACCCTTTGAATTTTGATTTCCTTGAGAGTGTCGAAATATACTTTTTTTTGCGACATAAAGTTTGATTTTTTTCACATCTTCAAGGGATCGCAGACCAAAGTCTATGATTTTAATATCAACTCGATACTTTTACGCGTTCCTGAGATAAAGGGTCTTGAAAGACAGACAGACGGACAACAAAGTGATCCTATAAGGGTTCCGTCTTTTTATTTTTAAAATAAAGAAAGAACATTTATTTGACGACAATCCATACGGTTCAAACCAATGGAACTAATATTTAAAAGAAAAAACAATCTTTAAGGTATAAAAACAATATTTGCACATGTAATGGTATGCGCCTTCCAAATCAATTTGGACAATACTCGCTTTAAAAAACTTCCACGGTCATTACAGATAATAGAATCCTATTAGAATCATTTACTATAATATAAAATCATCCCACAAAACAACTCATGTGACCACAATTTACTTGTACATTAGGAACAGTCTATTAAGGTCAGGACATTATCCTTGTAAATCACAGGACGGTCCAGAACTAATAACATTAAACTCTGCTGCCTCATAAAAAAGATGGCCATGTTATTACTGGCTTGCCTGTGGGTGTACTTGGTTAGGTTGAGATTTGGTGTAATAGATATTGCCTATTGTACAAAGAGATTCTCATACCTTGGTTGTGTAGTTGCTTTAAATAAGAAATCAGTATTAAAGGGTTGAAAAAGGTATTTTAGTTTTTTTTTTAGTTTTGAAAATCATCTAATGACAAATCTCGGTCTTGGGCGGAGGGCGAGATAGTGTCAGACTTTTAGTGACTAAAAACCCACTCCTATTCCTTCGTTGCCTTCGTCCTAAGGTCTCGGGCTTCGACCCTGCCGGGCCCCTACGATTCGTTGACATCTCCCTGAGGCGCGCGTGGAACAATACGCGCCGTCTACGACTTGGGCTCGGTCTGGACAGTTACCGAACGGTCGGACGGCGGGCTATCCATAGTTCGCCGTCCACAGACCCGCGCCTATGGTGGCCGGAAATCGGAATCGGAATGAGTTGGGGCGTGAGGACCGTTGCCTCACGCGATCGGCCGCCTCCTTTGCTAGCATTACTGCTTCGCAGAAGGAGGCGACTACCTGCCACTCCCCCTCGCTCCGGACCATGGCCTATACCAAGGTCTGGAGGTATTTTAGATCAATCAATTATAATTATTTGAGCAAAAAATGTTGTACAAGTTACATTTGAGCATAACTTGTATAAGCTGAAGTCCAGAAATAAAAGGGTTCGCTATTGAAAACCAAACACATTATTTAAACACAAATCTTTTAAGTTTCTTTTCCATCATCATCATCATTTTAGCCAAAAGACCACGACTGGACATAGGCCTCCCACAAATGTCGCTACAAAGACCGGTCTTGTGCGTTTCGCATCCATCGGATTACCGCACCCTTCACTAAGTTGTCAGTCCACCTTGTGGAAGGCTTTCCAACGCTGTATCTTTAGGTACGTGACCGCGGCTACTCCAGAACTCATTACTAAATAAAAAGGAGGGGTGCTTTTTTATTTTTTTGTTGGGAAATCGCCAAATAACGTCTTCCACTTTTAGTAGAGCGAGATGGAGTGTCAGATTATTATCATTATCAACCCGTATTACTTCAGTAGGCCTTTACGTTCCAGGACCATGGTAAATGCTTAAAGAACCCTGGAGTCCTGGCCTAGATTAGACCTAGTCTTGACGCTCATGCTGACATCTCCAGGGTAAGTGTGCTGTATTAGTAAAATTCCATTACCTAGGCAGACTAATACAGACAGCGTTTCGGTTGCTTTCTAAGCCATTCGAAAAATTATTTCGCAAGTTACAAACATTCCAAAGAGACTGGTCTCCTAATTCTAAAAATAATATCCTATACTTGGACAGGATCGCTCGACTGGCTGGTAATGGAAATCCGAATGAGCACAAACAAATACCTAAAAATAACCCCATTGGCCAGACTATTCCAGTTAGGTTTTTATTTATAAACATAGCAGCGAGGATTTAAAATATTTTACTAATTGAGGCATTTTTAAGGAGGGAAATCATTCAATGACTTCTCCCACTCTGCGGGGAGCAGGAGGGTGTGTCAGGCTTTTACTGACTAAAACCATGCCAATATCCTCCATTTTCCTTTTGCGTTCTAAGTCTACAGGTTCCCTTTTCAGAAAATGGCCGCGGTTCTAACGGGCATCGGCCCTGCTTGATCTCGGGTACAGTTTGCTGGCATCTCTTTGAGGAGCACGTGGAATACTACACGCTGTTGATGACTTTGGCTCGATCTATCGTAGCTGGTATTCAAGGTCAGGGTCTCTGTAACTGGTACGTGAGGATATTCGTTCCTAGAAGTTTGCTAGAAGAAAACTCATCATTGAAAACATCAAGCTCAAATGCGAGCTTACATCGAGTGTATATAAATTGTTTCACGACTTACTATGTTATGTTTTGATGTACCATAAAAAATTAAAAAATTATAACCAATCTTGTAAGAAATATAAAATAAAAAGGCATTTAACTAATCCACAAAAGCTATTTAATAGCGTGTTAATGTTTAGCACTTACAACCATACTACGTTAGAGATGAAATATTGCTTATTTTTGGGAGCGAATTGCCGTTGGTCACAGATGGGCTTTACAACATGGCCGGTATTACAGAGCAAGGAACAGCGCACTAATAGCGACTAGAAAAGCAAAATTATAAGATTTTTTTTTAAAACTACTCTGAGAGTACGCAATTTTTGATCGTTTTTTTTCTGGAGAAAGATCAAAAACAGTGTTTTTGCCATTTTCCAGTTTTTTAATTAGAAACCCATCATCTGCTAGTTTGGTAGAATTTAAATTTATACAATAGTATGTCAATAATCTTTTTATCATGATTGGAGATTCTACACTTGAAGTTGCAGACCGTTAAATTTACCTGGAACAAAATGTCTAGTTAATTATGTCTAACCTTGAAAGAGGTCAACTGCGTTCGGGAATCTGCGCCGTATTTTCTGATTGCTCGTACAACAAAATCTCAAGACGAATATCCAGTAACCAGTACGTCTTATACTTACAAAGAGCCTCATCAGATTAGATGACAAAAAGTCACCCAGAGGACTATGTTTCACATAACCTGAAGAATCGCCAAACTTAAGAAGCCACATTGTTTGCAGAATAGGTAGATGGTCGAAAGCTTCTGGGGATCGTTACCGCATGCCAAAAGACGCAGCCCTGGAAGTCATCAGTTTTAGTGTACAATAAAGTTTATTCTATTCTATGCCAAAAGGTAGACCGATAACCTGGTAAGGGTTGCGGAAATCCAAGGGAAGTTAGACGCAAAGGACCGGTCATTGTGGTGACTATTGGAGTGGCCCGTTAACTAGTTGAGTTGATTTTTCGGTGGAACATTATGCGCCGTCAACTTGTGTTTCATCATTACGAGACGGCTGGAAGGTGAGCTACCCTTTGCTTGTCGTCCACAAACCCGCATGAAAGTGACTTGAAATCTTCTCGTAACTCCTGATGCTTGAGGGGTTTCCTACAACGGCGGCTGGGAGATGAGGATGTCCATTCCTTCAAAGTTGCGGTCAACTTAATCCCTCGTATTACTATCTCGCAGAAAGAGGTGACTGCTACTCATTCCTTCTCGCTCCAAACCGTAGCCTGAAACCAGGTCAGACGTAAGAGGTTACCGCTTCCACAAAGAGGCGGCAGTGCTCCGTCCAAGCGAGGCAGTTTCACCGTGTCCTCCGGTGGATCTGCACAATAGTGACACTCAGGCTTTTCTTCCGCCTAAATTCGAAACGGGAACTTCCTGAATTGAGGTGTTGCGTCAGGTGAAAAGTGAGGATACCATGACGTCTTTTTAGTCAATCCTCAAAGAGGGGACTTACTGCCGCAATAGTGGTGTGCTCAAATGTGGCGGGATTGGCTACTATAGCACTTTAGAGCTCTATGACCGGTCCAAGTGTTCCCTGTGCTGGAAGTAAGGTCCTTATTGCAATTGTAGGCTATTTATATCTCTGAATTATTGTTATTGTTATCACCTTGGTATTGTTTTACAAGGGCATTGACCGTGAATAGTTTTGGGTACGGTTGTACGGGTGTGGAGACTTATGTGAAACGTTTTGCATACGAATTCTTGTTTCAGTATCTATAACTTGGACAAGCGTTTGTTTTGTTGGGATCCTCGATGCCGGGTGTTTGTATGATCGTCACCCTTATTTATGTACATAGGAACAAAGGTGGGGATATCTTGTTTTCTATTTAGGAAGATCTACAATGAACATTGTTATTCATTGGGTACAACTTATAACACAATCTTATAAAAAATCTAAAGCTTTATTGTTACGTTAAGCAGCACTCACAAGAGTGTCTTAGATCTTTAGATGTAAGCAATTGAGAATAAATACACCTTGAGATGTTAATTAGTTTCTTTTTTTTAGGTGGAAATTCATCTAATGACATCTCCCGTCCATGGGTGGTGCGAGAGGGTGTATCAGACTTTTACTAACTATAATACACTCCTGTTCTTTCTTTGCCTTCGTTTCAGGGCCCCGGGGTTCTCTTTCGCACAACCCATGGCTCCAGTAGGCTCCGACCCTGCTGGGCCCCTATGTTTTTACCGACATCTCCTCGAGGCACGCGTGGAACACCACGTGCCGTCGACGACTTGGGCTTGGTCCAGACGGTTACCGGACGGTCGGACGGTGAGCTATCCATTGTTTGCCGTCCACAAGCCCATGCCTACGGTGGCTATGTTAAGGGGTGTAATAACAACTGTTAATCACCATCATCCTTAGCCCGAATTTGGCCATAGCTAAGCATATGTCTCCCTCTTCATGCAATATTCCGCATGTTCCTGTGCTAATCATATCTTGGTTCTAACCGCCTTGGCAACAATGGGGTTGCGGGTTTGTTTTTTTAAACACGAGTGGATTTAAGTCATTAAGGCGTACAGTCCCTTGAATATCTGGCCGGAATTAAATGCACACATACGAATATCTGTGCATTTAATTCCGGCCAACTGCGCCCGGACAGAGCCCCGCTGAACTTTAAATCCATTTTCTTTACGAAATTTTATATTGATTGATTTACTTAGGCTATTTTCATTCTGAAGAACACTTAACCACTACTTTTTGTGTGTAAACATATGTCAAAGCCGTTTGAAAGGAGTAGGGAAAACAAGCAAAAAATATCATGTTGTTAATTATTTTTTTTGCAAACATATTAAATCTTACGAAAAACCTATTAACCTAGCCGTTACGAGGAGTAGGCTTCAGAAAGTCACTTTTTTATAGCAATGCTCGGGAATTAGAGCCTTAACAGTTTGACATTTTTTCTCGCTCAACCCAGAGCTAGTGAAGTTATTCGATGAAATCCCACCCAAAAAAAAAACAGTTAATGTAATCAAGTGTATTAAAAAACTGTAAATTCATATTTTCTCTCGTGATAAAACACTATTTAATATTCAATTATAATTATGACTTTTGTTTTTGATTAATTTTTATCTTGTAATTGGACAATTAACTGTTGAATTGCGTGTCGTGAAAAACATATTCGTATGGCCTGCGGATAGGTAGTTCTGGGTAGGTATTTATTTCGGGTCTCGATGCCTTGTGTATGTGACTTAACATGCTTGTAGACGCAATTCCAATACAGGAGTAAGTACTACTTACTGCATGCAGCATGCCGCATGCATGCAAGCTGCTGCATGGAGTATGCATCACCATCATCATCTTTCATCCTGCCCTTGTCCCATCTTATTTGGGGTCGGCGCAACACGTTTTTTCTTCCATTCTATCCTGTCAACCGTCATACTATCACTAACTTCCTTTTCTTTCATATCACTGTTCACACAATCCATCCATCTTTTCTTTGGCCTCCCTCTCCCTCTCCACCCATCCACATGTATACTCATAACTCTTGTAGTAACATGTGATTCATCTCTCCTCTTTACATGACCATACCAAGATAAACGATTCCCCTTCAACTATGGAGTAAGCATCACCGATACATATATATTACACTCCAAAACTGTTTTACGTCCGTTGCGTCACAACCACAGGTTCAGTTGAAAACCAGCGTCAGGCACTAGTTGTCTGACATTTATGCTGAACTGGACCTATTTTGGTGCAGTCGTGAGGAACACAACTACATTTTTTGCTTCTTTTTTATTTTTGTTGCATGTTTACCCAATATTGTGTTTGCGCCTTATGCTGTACCAAATAAATTCTTTTTCTTTCTTTCTTTATCGTGGGGCAAAGTTTAATTAAAAAAAAAAACTCGAAAAAATAAGCTTCTTTTCTTGACATTATCCAAGAGGATCTTTTACCTTATCAAGTATTTTGGTTGACTGACTATTTCATAAGAATCTATTGGATTTGTTACTGACAGGACACACCATATGCGACGGTATTGAGGGCACTTCAATATGAGGGTGTCCGCTAGCCAAGCGTGATGCGGCGGACAAAATATTGCGTGGAAATAACTGGGGGTTGGGTTATTGTATACAAATTTTAATCAATTGTACTGCTTTCATAAGTTCTTTATATGCTGTGTTGGAATGACAAAGGCATTTTTTACAAAGTTTTTTTTTTTTTTTTTAATTTGAATTATAGTCTCTCTTGCACTATTAAAACGTAAATTCATAAATATTATAAAGATTACGTTATCAATATTGAGAAAAAAAAAGAAGAAAAGGAAGTTAGTGATAGTATGACTTTTGACAGGATAGAATGGAAGAAAAAAACGTGTTGCGCCGACCCCAAATAAGATGGCACAAGGGCAGGAAGATGATGATGATGACGTTATCAATATTGAGCAGGTCACGTTAGCCGCAAGCACAGTGGTCACTAGGTAAAAAGCCCCATGTAGTGGATGCAGGAGCAGGGGGAAAACACCATCGAAGCCAATTTAAAAAGAGATGGTGCATTGATTTAGACGCATACCGTGAAGAATGGTTCGAGACGGCTCGGAAAAAAGAATGTCTAGACTGACTTAAAAAATGTACAAAAGTTTGAATTGTTTGTTTATAAAAAAGCTGAGTAAAAATTAATCTCTGGAATTCATAATCTGATTACTGATTTTTAGGGTTTCATACCTCAAAAGGAAAAAAACGGAACCCTTATAGGATCACTTTGTTGTCCGTCTGTCTGTCAACACCTTTTATCTCACAAACTTGTAGAGATATCCAGTGGAAATTAAAATCATTTACTCAAATCTGCAGTTCCTTGAAGCTGTGAAAAAACAAACTTCTAAGTTAACGAAAAAAAAAATATGTCAGTTTATGTTTCAAAATACGTGTATTTCGACACGCTCAAGGGAATCAAAATTCATATGATACTTTCCGTTGACCTATGATCCGGAAATTTGGCATGAACTAAGGTCTCATAGAACAAATATAGCAAATAATCTAAAAACCAACCGAAACTTTTAAGACTCACACGTATATTAAAAATATCAAATATACTTTCATTGCATCTTTTTTTTTTTGATTTTACGGACACAGACTTCAATTTTATTTGTTTCATGTATACAAAGATGAATTAAACATTGCAAAATTAACTCATTGTTGTGATGTATATTAAAACGCATCGCAAATATCCCAATAAACTGCAGTGGCATAAAATTTGTGGTTTCAATTGCGTGCACAAAATAATAACAACACCTACCTGCTCATATCATAAAACCAAAATACCATTCTGTTTAATTTCCATGAAAACAGTACACCAGTTTTTACAACACTATTCGAAATATATCTTTTCGGATAATATATCAGTGATATTACGCGGAAACATTTTATGGACGCATTACGTAATGGGGTCCGACAATATTTTATTCTAATACATAAATGTCTGTGCTGGCCAGTTAGTAATGGACATATATGCGGTTTGTATTGGGATGTGTCGTGGTGAAGCCTGTTTTTACCTGGTTTTATTCTGTTTTTTCTTTTATATTTGTTGGTAAACACATCTTTTTCAATTTAATTTTGAATTTGCGCGGTCAAGCGGTCGAGCCTATAAGTAAAAAAATAAAAACATCTATTGGTACGCCTTGGAAGTAAAACTGACATGAATGTCGTGACGACAAATGGCATGACGCAGTCAAGCCATGACGGCAAACGACATGATGCTGTCATGCAGTGAAGCCCCCACTATGCCACCGCTCTCGACTTCCTTCCCCTCTAGCCAAGTTACTACCGTTTTGTTTCGATTTTCTTTTCGACTATCGCCTCGAGTAGGCCACGTTTCCGATTTGGTTCGAGGGTTTTAGTCAGTGAAAGACTGGCACTCCGTGTTACTCCACTCACAGTGGAAGAAGTAGTTTGACTACTCCCATTTCTAAAATAAAGATACCTAGTCTAGATATCTTTTTATTTCTAGACTTTTGGTCATCACTATCATTATTAAACCATTATCCTAGTTTATTTGAAAAAAAAAGCCTTCAGCATCGATGCCGAGTTGCTGGCCTGTCGGTTTTTTATCGATTGCATTTCAGGGAGTGTCCGTTAGAATTGCTCAATTTAATTCCAGCAAGTCCGTTCCATCATCGGACCACTAGACGTACGGCGTTGCGCCATTGGTACATGGTGGACATCGTAAAAAGCGTTTTGGGAACACATTCATAGCTAAGGAGTGGAATTCCGTATATAGTCCTGGAGTCTGTATTTCCTGATAGGTTGTACCTAGCGGTCTTTAAGTCAAGAGTGAATAGGTTAGGTACTTTTAGGCAAACTTGCTTCATCGTCGGCCATATCATAGCCCACCATCAGGTAAGATAGTGGTCAAACGCGAGCATATCAAAAACAAAAAAAAACCGTCTTGGTAGTTTTTGGTTATTATGATATTTTTCTTTACAAAAATATCATCACTATTACTTCATCATTTTCATCACTGATATCATTGTTATCATCGATATGATTCAGTAACCAAAACGTCCGTTTTCGTTTTTAAAATTCTAAATTCGAATTTCATCGCTGTGAAAGTTTTTTTTTTTTTTCGTTTGTTTGTTTGTAAACCATGCAGTACAGTCGATATTGCTGCTGGTCCTTTTGGAAGCACTTTATCAGTTTGGGTTTTTTTTTCTCAACTGATTGCGTTTTGAAATGATCTCGTGCGTAAACTCGCTTGACGATCAGTCGGCAGTTTGTGCCGATTTTATAGCGGAAAATCCTTATTTGTGGTAGCGTGTGATGTTTTATGCAGTTTAATGTTTAGATATAATTAATAAAATAAAAACGTTATGATTCCTGATAAGGTCAAAAGTTTTATGAATCCTATGGTTTTTATTAAAATTAAAAGTTCGTTTCCCAGTAGGTTTTGAGCGTCTGGTAAAATTTCTTACATAATTTATAAGCGAAAAACTTTACTAAAATTCTTATTTTATGCAAAATAAATGTAGCTTAAACACATTTTATTGTACCAACCAATCTACACCTCTACGCTAATATTATAAAGAGGTAATGTTTGTATTTTTTGTTCTTATGTTTTTTTTTGTTTGTAAGAGGTAATCTCTGAAATTTTTTTTCAACGAAAGAAAGCTTATTTATTCCTGAGTAACATAGGCTATATTTTATTAAATATTTCACGGGCGAAGCTGCGGGCAAAAGCTGGTTTGATATAAAAGTACATCACCATAAACATATACATACAACATGTGTCATGCAACCAATATGAAATCGTGAATACCAATAAGTTGGAAAAAACAAAACAATACCTGACCGACACACGATCCAATAAACCTCAATATCCATATAAAAACAAATGTCACCCATCAGAAAAATTGCGATGAGAACATAAAACGATGCGACGATAGCATAAATTACAGGTTACTCGACATGGTTAGGTATAATATACACACAACGAACAATAATAATAAGTTACTGTCGGAGTTTTTTCCTAGTTGCAATACTGGAATGAATAGGTGAGGCAAGATTAGTAGGTATGGCAAAACCAGCAGTGAAAATTGCCTTCCAAGCTCATTGTTGTGTTTTATGGTAAACTAGATACTGCCAGAAGGGCAAGCTATATGATAATCATGGCGATAAGTCCCCCCTTTAAGAAGAGGTGTCAGGGTGTCCTCACCTTCCGCTTGACGCAGGTTCTCATCGGACATGGTAAATTCGGGAGGTTGTTGCATTGGGTTTAGACGGAAGAAAAGCGTGGGTAGTCGGGTAGAGTATCATAGTATCCTCATGGAGGCGATCGATGGCAACGAGCTCTCGAGCTGAGCTCTGGTTCAAGCCATGGTCCGGAGCGAGGGGGAAGTAATACTAGCGAAGGAGAGGGTCGCACGCGTGAGGGAACGGATAACCTCACGCCCAAGCCGCCTCGACCCCGACGCCGATTATTATCAGCCTCAGTAGGCACGGGCTTGCGGAAGGCGAGTAGTGGGTAGCTCGTCGTCCGGCCGTCCAGTAATTGCCCGGACCGAGGCTAAGTTATACGACAGCGTTTAGTGCTTCAGAGAAATATCAGCAAACCGTAGCACCGTAGGGACTCAGCAAGGTCGTTGCCCGCTAAGGCCACGGGGATTTTCTGAAAAGGAAACTCGTAGTCCTAGAACACAAAGTGTAACTGAAGGAAACAGGTGTGGTTTTAGTCAGTAATAGTTTGAGACGCCTTCCCGTCCCACGCTAGATCGGGAGATGTCATTCGATCATTTTACACCTTAAAAAAGCTACTTCCAAAGGCTTCATTTGCGTGGAAGTGGAAAAAAGGTTTGACAGCCGTTAACTGTAATTGAAGTCAATGATAATTGAAGAACTAAAACTTACATTATTCAAACAGCATAATGCATTATTAGCAACTAATGTAATAAATTGCAAGTTTCTATACGCAGTTCGTAAATCGAATGCACGAGGAAATCGAAAAAATTGTACCGCAACGTAAGGTGTGAATTGGAAATATTTTCACCGGTAATTTAAAAGTAGGAAGGTAAAGGAAAGGTACCGGAAAATGACAATTTATGTATTTGCAGAGGTAGTGCGCGCTGGAATAAAATAGTGGTTATGACTTTCAATTCGTTTCGTAGTCTTCATAAACGTGACAAATTATTTTGATAGTCTAAACAAAACTGTCTTGTCTTTATGTAGGTATGAACATTTGTTTTTAAAAGAAAACCCTTGATAAAACCTACTACGATTTTGTTTAATTCACTATTGATTTTTAGGTCACAGTTATACATTTGGCTTAGGAATCAGGGTATTTGAAAGTTACAATACATTTCTAAGCTTTTTAATGCCAATACTTGTTGTAAAACAATCTTTTAGTGGGATGAATAAGATAGATTTTAAAATTAAGAATAATCGCATGGGGCACAAGTATAGCTAGTAGTAGGGCAGGGCACATTGCTCGTAGAAAAAGGAAATTGTCGATGAGGGCAAAAGGTTTCTGAAGTGGCAACCGCGTATCGGTAGACGCAGTATTGGAAGGCCTCCCACAAGGTGGACCGATGACCTGATGAGGGTCGCGGGAACCCGATGGATGCCAGACGCACAGGACCGTTCGTTGTGGCGGCACTTGGAATATGCTTATGTCAAACAGTGGACGTCTTCTTGCTGAAATAATTATAATGATAATGATGATGGAGCAATCTCTAGGCTTAAGCATCACTGGCCGAGGCACGAGGCCGTCTACGGAAAGCACGTTAAGGGGATGCAACTCGACATGAATTTTTACTGTTTTTCATACAATAGCTCTTACGTGATTATGACGTTATTACACATTTTTCATTAGATCTTTTGGAAACATAGTATCTTGTGGATATTATCTAGGCTTCTATTTAAATCAATTCATAAATTTGTGTAAAACAAATTCAGTAAAGACCTTTGAAAATGTGCTATTTTGCATGAACTTTGACACTTCATAATTTACTCAAAAATTAAAAAAGTAAAAAAAGTGTAACAATAGAAGCCTTGCAAATTTAATCTAGATTTTGAATGACTGAACTTTTGAGGGTTTAAAAAAACACGTATTTCTTGGAACCAGTTTTGTAAAATATTCGAGTAAATCACGGAATCGCCGAATGCTAACAGACTTTTCAGTCGTTATCTTTCTTTTTTTGTGTTGCCTTTTCGTCAAACATCGCGTTGAATTGCGTTAGATGAAGTGACAAGGGTTTTGAACGTTGTTGACGATAAGTGAGTGAAAAAGGACCCTCTTAAGGCGTTGGCCCCGTCTTGCTTTTGTAGATCTTTGACAGTGGTTACGGATAATTAGTCAGAAGCGAGAAAACCTGACCCTAGTCGTGTGAAAAGGTATCGTGTTACCAACTGGATTGTGGTGATCAAGTAGGCAGTCAAATTATCAAATATTGATATCCAGCTGAACCTGGCTTGACTGAAAGTTGACCTATCTGATATTTTTATTTAATACATTCATATTTTCAAATTACACCACAATATAGCACTATCCCATTACTTCCCGTGGGTATCGTAGGAGGCGACTCCCAGCGAGAAGGGTCTATATTGCATTTCTTCATATGTATTTTCTGACCTAGCTTATGAGGTGGCCAACATGGGTGATGTGGACTCAGCGATCATTGAGCCGATAGTTTTTTTTTTTTTTTATTTGATATAAATCAGTGCTTGACTGCGATCCCACCTGATGGTAAGCGGAGATGCAATCATTGATGGTCAGGCGCACTAGTTTATTAAGAGCCTATTCACTCTAGCCTTGAAGACACCTAAATTATAGTTGGACGGGAAGACCGCAGTAGGCAAATTGTTCCAGTCCTTCGATGTACGCGGTATAAACGACGAAGCGAAACGCTTAGTCCGGACCGTTGAAGTTTCAACAACGTAAGGGTGGATACTCGCCGTTCGTCGGGTTGTCCGATGGTAGAAAGGAGATGGCGGAATCAAGTCATGCAATTCCCGCGCACACTCTCCAGAATGTAACCTGTAAAATACCGATAGGCTGGCTACCCTGCGCCTGTGCTCGAGGCTTTGTAGATTGGACTTAACCAAGTCTGGATCCCCGATTAGCCTCTTCGCACGTCTTTCCACCGAGTCCAAAGCTGCCAGATGACATTTTGCAGCACCAGCCCATATATGACTGCAGTACTCTACACACGATCGGACCTGTGCTTTGTATAATAATAATAGTTGTATGAGTTCATGGTTTAATGACTACGAGCCTCGACCAACACCTCAAGAGGTTTTTGTTTAGCGAATACTGAACAAACATAACACAATAAAATAAAAACAACACAAAAGTTTTTTGTTTTAAGTCGAAGTGATGTATAGAATTACTAACAAGCAGTCCCCAAAACGAAGTCATTCAGGTCACTACCAAACAAATAATAAAATCTCCACACTTTTTCGTAGTTTACAAAGTTCCGGAATCGAGTATCAACCCCCGAAGTCGTGTGTAAGTCTCCGGCGGGCCTGAAGTTAAACCTCCTTGTATCAAGACGGCCTAGCACGAAACCAACAAAAGTTCACCCTTCTTCGTCGACTTTAATAGGAGTTTCGTCTTTCGACGTTATCGTTATAAAATCGAAGACGTGTGTTACTTTCTTTATTGTATCTTCATTCACAGTACAAAGACTAATCATACATCGAATAGCTTAAGAATAGTTGTCTTTGAAATCATTAACACGTTAAACGCAAGACTAAAAAGCATGTATCGCCCAGTGTGCCGTGGCGGCCACATTGTGACCTCCAATACCACAAGTCGTGGGCCGCTTCGGACGCATGTACTCGTGCATACAGAAGCCTCTAGGCTGCCAACGGACCGCGTTTTGACTCTTTTGACTAGGGCAAGTGACCCGCGCGGCCCCACTGGGCAATTGGCGTAGAAATATATTTAGCATCATAAATAATAATAGAATAGACTTCATTATACACCAAAATTGTTTGTTTGTTTTTGTTTTGTAAGTTTTTTTTTTAAGTCGGCCATTATTTTTTTACTTATTTTCTAACAATTTTTGAAAAAAACACCCCACCAATTTTCGGACAATCTTTACATATTCGCTTCGGGAGAAATTATGCTGTCAGACACAATTACTGAGTCTATCATGGCAGTCAACGTGTTAAATAACTCTATACCAAAATCACAATCTTGCCCACTCAGTTAACAGACGGATATAAAAAATAACCCGCATTTATAATTAACAAGAACGAAAACTGTTCAATTAAACTCGTTTGAACAGTAGCAGCCAATCAACAAAGTACGACCAGCACTAATTATGTTACATTTAATGACAACAATAAAAATACAAATAACCGTCGAGCCATTCAGACGAAAATTGACTAAACACGGCACGTGGTACCAGCTCTTGGAGGGAAATAGCTGTGAGGATACAAAACATTTGATATCGTCCCTCCCCTCACCCTTGGAGCCTTTAACGGCGTGTTCAGTTCAGTCGAACGGGACGCTCCGACGAGAGCGGCTGCCTCGTCCAAGCATACGGACGAAACGAACTTTCTGTTACGTCACACGTACGGCTCGAGGGTGAAATTTTGATCGTAGATAATAGTGTCCCTTCTGAGGGTAATATATCAATTGGTTTTGTGGGATGGTGATTCTATAAAAAGTGCGATGGTGCGTTGTCGAGGTGTGAAGCGAGTGACCATCATGCATGCCTGCACCACCCTGCTGTGGTTGGTCACCTGTTTCAACGGTAAGTTTTGTTACCCAGGGTCAAACTGTACAAAAAGGGGTTGCGGGGTAATTTGATGCGGTTCGGTGGTCTCGACCGTTACAAAGTTTAAACCTTATTATTCTATTTTGGAACAAAGTTTTTGTAGTTCAAATGATGTTGTCATTTAAAACGTATGTTTCGTAATTTAATTGTTTTGCGAATATATCGCTGCGGGAATTTAAAACTCGTATAGCAATTGATTCGATTAAAACGTTGGGCCTTCTGAATAATCGTTGGACTGGATATGTTTTCAGAGTTATGCGAATTCAATGATCGTCCAAAGCATGGGAAATTAAATTCTGTTTGCAGTGTACCGTTTACATGAAAGGTTTATGTTCGTTGACTCTGTAATTGAAAACTTTTTTATCGAGCATTTCACTTGATGGCTGTCTTTTATGGGCCATTTCGAGTACGTATAATTTAGTTTCGTGAATTTACTATGCTGTAACGATTTAATATTTTATGGACAGTTATTAGAGAGTTGATATGGTATATGGCGATTGTTATATTGGTAGCTTAGTAATTTACAATTGGACTTCAATTTTCTTCACGTATTTTTTTAATGAAACCTGAATTGGGTTTTCTTTTAACATATTCTATGTTTTATCAAAAAAAAATTAAACCAAATAATTTATAGCCATATCGTTACTTTAAATTTTTTGATTTATGAGCAAGATGAGTCCGTTCAATTTGAATAAAATTCTTAGCAACCTTAATCTGATATTCAGTTTTACGTCTATATGGATGATTTTACTGCCTCCATTTCCATTTTTGAAGAACTCATTTAAAAGTCATCAGTCTCAAATGGCTAATTTTCGCTGAAATAACTTGCAGATTAAGAAGTTAGTTAAGTTATGAGCTTTATGGTAGCAATTTGGTTGGTACAAATTTAGCTTAGAAGCTATTTTGGAAATTTATTAAATACTTAAATATGGTATACTAGAGACTTTGCGTATGAATTCAGTTATTGGTTTTCCAGTGTTATTTTTTCTGTGGGTGCAGACAAGGGAAGATTTAAAAAAATAATAATGTGACAATAAATGTGTACATATTTCTTTTCTTAAATAATTTTCACGGCAGGCTGTGTTGGATTTTTGGGGCTTTGATGTTTCGAATCATTTCTACCATTTCTTGGTAATTGATTTCTTTTCTTATGATTTTTTTTTTTTGTCAAATCTTCCGAATCATAAATACGGTTACATTTTTGTTAGGTATTTTCTAAGTTAGCTTTGACATGACTGGTATCAGTCAAGAAGACCATCGTGAAGAAACGTGAACATATAGTATTTATTAAGTTTGAAATCGCCGACAGCGTGAAGTGATTAATACTCGTAGTTTTTCTGTATGAGAAGAAGTTTTTGCCTTGCAGTTGAACAGCTAGAGGCTATTAGAATTCTCTATCACTTATTATAATTAAGTAAAACAAACATTTAATCTAGTAAATTACGATGCATCCAAGGCGACTTCGATTTTCGCCATAGTGTTGGGATGAAAGAGCCACCGCGGCTCTGAAACGCAAACGTCTGACTGAAGAAACAGAGGTAGCTGTTAGACGTAAAAGTTTGACATTCTCTTTCCACTTAGATTAGAAGAAGTTATTTGATAATCTTCCCACCCTCAAAAAAGACAACTACAATGTACATGATGATACATAACGCATGATAATACAATGATACATAATGATAATATACATGTTTTTACACATATTATACAATATCATAATATTTTTTCTCTTGGATTTTATTGCATAAATTGACGCATGTAATTGATAGAAAACACTGACTCCTGTAACACAGGTACTATGCCTAGCGCAGGAGTCAGGGCCTTACAATTTTTGTAAAATGTTACATATGTTAATAAAGAATTTATGAAGTTATTAATCTAGCAAAAGATTTTCTCAATAACTGTTAATTTTTTATATTTTACTTAGAAATAGAACACTACATTTAAATGATACCACATTATTAATTATTTATTATACGTAGTAGTTATAACCTAAAAATAACAAAAGCACTTAAACAAAATTGGAGTCGATAAAAATTAACTTAAAATATTATAGAACCACATTACATATTTATGTTCCATTAAGCGCATAGATCAATTACACGTATAATAGTGGATGGATCTATAAATATATTTCGTTAATACACGTGCTTGTAGAAAAATATAATTGAGGCCAATCATACGCAAAATAACCACCCACACCAAAAATAATCCCACTCTCTGAGACTTTTCAAATAATTTTGCATACTTACATATACTTTTATTCAAAAAGAAGTCTTACATAAACTCACAAATTTTTCCTATTAGGCCGATTCTAAAAAAACTCCACTGGGTACAATTTTTATATACTCCTATTTTATTTTGAATAGTTGATGCTTATTAATTTCAGCATTTAGATATTTGTCGTAAATTTGACGTATGATGTTCTGTTTTTTACTAGATAGTAAAAGGTAGATAAACAAGATATTTGATAATTGAATAGTTTTGAACCATGTAACTTAGTCTAGATTATTTTGTTCTTAAAAATTACCTAAACTTTATTAAATGAAAAATGTTTAATTTAACTAAGGGCAGAATTCACCAATAAAACTAATCGCGTTTTAACGTTTGGCTCAGATAATCACGTTTAGCCGCTGTCACTAGTGTCACTTGTAAAAATACAACAAAAGAAAAATACAGACAAGTGACACCAGTGTCAGCGACTAAACGCGATTATGCGAGCCAAACGTTAATACGCGATTAGTTTTGTTGGCGAATTCCGCCCTAAGCTGTTATCGTCCTAAATGTCAGTATAGATACCAAGTCAATGAAATTAAACACAATATAGTTGAATTGCGTCTATGTTTAGACGATCATAAAAAAGAGACTTCTTTAAAAATTATTTTTAAGTGAAGTAAAATTTTTGTTTAACAGAATCTATTTATTCATCTGAGTCCAAAAATAAAATATAACCGCTGAAAGCAATACAATTATGAGCAATTTTTTTTAATAAATGTACCTTCCTGTTGAAAAACATGAAATTGAATAAAGACGAAAATATAGTTCGCCTCTTTTTTTATTTCGTGGATATAATATTGTAGCGTGAAGTACATTATACATTGTTTACTACAATATTGCTCTCAATTTTAAATCTAAAATCTTCAAGTTTTTGACAATAAATATCGTGGATATTGAAATTGAGCGCTCCAAAACTCTAAAGAGCTTGGCCATTACCTTTTCTTTCGTTGTTCTCTTTGAAATTAGTTGCCAACTTTTTTCCAGCGAAATTGATACGATCTTGAAAAGGAAAAAACCGTTCTCGATTCGAATTTCGGGAAATATTGTGAATAGAGCTGTGAGTATTTAAATAAAAATATGAGAAATGTTCGGCAATCTTGTTTTTAATCAATTTTATTGAAAGCCTTAAAGAATCAGTTTATTATTATTTTGCTCATAACTTCAACAAGTAAATCATGAGTTAAATATTTATTACATCGTAGAAATGAAACTAGGCATTGTTTAGTTGCAAATATGAAACATTTATGATTAAATGAAATGAAAAATCATCACCCCACCGCAGTTTCTCTCTCAGTTCCTTCATTTTATTCTCTTTCCAATATTTAACAGTTAATCTAATAAACTTTATTTTGTCAAAATACTAGCTATATTTCAGTTTTAAACACTGTTTTCTACACTTCAATATTACTTACACTTTTCTTATAAAACAAAGTCCCGTGTCTGTCTATCTGTATGAATGAAATCAAAAACTACTAAACAGATTTTCATGTGGTATTCACAAATATACAGAGTGATTCAGGAGAAAGATGAGATGTATACAGCATATTATAAGTAGAGGAAAGTCGAGAATTTCAAAATATTTATAACACCCGTACGAAACTAGAGTGGGTCGTCAGTTCTTGTATAAATTTAGAATTTGAAATTGGTATACACCCTTGTTTTAATAAGTACAAAAATATGGGGCTACATCCCCGTTACTAATCATATTTGTGTAATCAAAAGTAAAAAAAAAACGAAATCCCAAAATTGTCCATGACAATTCATCATTATTGGTAAATTCATAATTGAATGAATCATTCATAACAATTGCTACTAGAAAATACTACGCGCAGTGTTTTCCCATTTTGATCGTCATTCATTCATTCATAATCCTGTACAATATTTCTATCTATAAATATCTTGAGTGACATTTTGGGATATAAACAACTATTATTTATTGAGACTTTACTTAAATAATAATAAGACCTTTTCAAAAAGCCCATTAAGTATAACAAATTAAAAATTAGTGGTGTATATACTACACATTTCTTGTCCAAACTCTTATAACTACAGCTAAATTTATTTTTCCTATTATTTTACGCTACAAATCCTGACTTAACAAAAAAAAACAAAAATATACATTCACAAACTATCAAAAACTAAAGATCATAAATCCTTAAATTTTAACAGTACCGTTTGAACAAAGTGATTTATAGTAAGCCACCGGACGTTCTTTCGCCATCGTCCTTCCACCACCCTAACAAATATATCGTACGCGTTAATCGTAGCGTACGTGCATTATGCTAAGACGACCATCAGTTTACGACGCCACATAAAGATTGGAAGACCCCAGATTAAGTCTGCTTCATTGACTTTCTGCCTAATTGATGTAAGTGTCGCCTTAACTTCTTGTTCAACTATCTGGATGTTTTATCAAACTTTTTATCTTGTTCAAACTAAAGACTGTTTTTGGTTTTGTATTTCCGTGCTTCATTGTTATATTAATCATGTTTAGATGCATTTTTTTTTTAATTACATAAACTAGCGCTTGACTGCTAGCCCACTTGATAGTGATGCAATCGTTGATGATGAGGTGCACTAGTTTATTAAGAGCTTGTACACTCGAGCCTCGAAGATACCTAAATTATAATCGGACGGGATGACCGCAGCAGGCAAATTGTTCCAGTCCTTCAATGTACGCGGTATAAACGACGATGTGAAATGCTTAGTTCAGACCGTAGAGGTTTCAACGACTTTAGGACGTTGGGTTGTGTAGTCAGTGTGTTTCCTGATACCTACAACCTAGGGGTCTTTAAGTCAAGAGTAAATACGTTAATTCCTAGACAAGCGTGATGCATTGTTGGTCAAAATATCGCTTACAATCAGACAAGATAGTAGTCAAAAGCGAGCCTATCAATATCAAATAAAAAGAAGTCAAAATCTATCTAAACAAAGATAATCCTTCGGTATTGTAATATTGGCTTATCGACAAGTTCTGTGTCGCATCTTGAATCTTCCATTATTTTTTGAGTGACGATAATTACTCAACTTGGTTCTCAGTAAAACAGATTGAGAGAATTAAATTTTCAGATTTTAGGGGCCGTTTTATCAAAGTGAGCGTCCCAGATTAGGATAAATCAAATGATGTCTCGTTAGCTCTAACTGATTTAGTATCTATCTGAAAAGAAAATTAGATAAATTGGTTATTTCGATATCTTAGAAATGTTAGCTCATATTTTTACACTTCCAATAAATAGACTGATATTATATTAAATAGAAATTGAGATTCAATATTGGGAATTTTAGAATCGAAAATATATTTTCCTTAGAAAAGTAGAGAATGTTCATACCTGGTTTTCTCTAGAACATTTTGTTTTACATGTAGAAAATCGTTGATACACTGTCTTGAAAATTCCCTATAATTTTCGTCTCGTCTTTTACTTATCTCATCTCGTAAATCACTTCAGTGGGTTGTAAAAAAAAAAGAATCTACACTTAATTTCTCCAGTAGATATATCTCACTACTTCACGAGATTTACGGCTAATAAAATAACTTGGCTGCTTCTTGCTGTAACTTTTTATTATATTAATGTTTGAAGTTTTATTTTCTATCGGTACCTACATCCAAACTTTTTTATTTTTGCTGGTGTTAATGATGGCTCTCTTGTGTATTAGACTTGACTAAATATTTTTTTAGTATTTTTGTTGGTGAAATATTCAAACAGTAACAGTCTTGCTAAAGTAAATAATGTCAAATTAAAAAAAAATTGAGTTTAATAATATTATTATAACTTAAGTGGCAGTAGGCAGGGCACATTGCTTGCATTGGGACGAAAGGTTCTGAAATGACGACCAGGTACCGGAAGAAGCAGCGTTGGAAGGCCTCCCACAAGGTGGACCGATGACCCGGTGAGGGTCGCGGGAATCCGATGGATGCGAGATGCACAAGACCGGTCATTGTGGCGATATTTGTGGGAGGCCTATGTCCAACAGAGGACGTCTTTCGGCTAAAATGATGATGATGATGACTTTGCCACTGCTGGGCAAAGGCCTCTCTCCATTCCTTCCATTGTTCCCGACTCTGAGCCACTTCTTGTCAATTCCTAAGGAAGACATCTATGTAGTCCCGCTATCTCTTTCTTGGTCTGCCGCTACCTCGTCGTACGATTTCAGGGCACCAACTTTGTATTTTACTGGCCCCCCGCTCGATCGGGATGCGACAGACATGTCCAGCTTAGTCCTACTTAAGCTGGGCAGCCTTCTGCGTTTTGGAGCGTAGCATAGTGTTTCGAACGCGATCTGTTATTTTAACACCTAGTTTACTGCGCTCCGTAGCATGTTGGCAAAACAACTACAAAATACGTAACGTATTGTTTGTTTACTTTAGTTTGTTTTGCAAATTCTTAGGTTACTTTTTATTATGATTATTTTTATTGTACTTTTTAGTACAATATTGACCAGTCTATACTGTCCTTTACATCATACATATCCAATAAGTAGATATTATCTACTTATTCTGTAATATAGAAATATTGTAACATCAATTTTTTTTAAAAGAGAAGCCATGGAGTTTCTTGCTGGTTCTTCTCCATAGGAAACGACCAATTTGGAACCGTGCACTAGCTTCTGACGTTTTATAAGTGCCCATGTAGGCCTATGTGAAATAAAACAACTTTTGACTTTGACTTTACCTAAATTAATTGAGCTACAAAGTGATACACATCTGCATCATAAATTTTTAAAACATATCTAATAACTATTATGATACTACTAAAAGTCGTAAGGCTTGGAAACAATTGACGGTTTGTTAAACTATTGAACACACCTGTTTAGAACAGTCTTTAAACTTTCAATTGATATGCTTTAGTTAGTTCTTGTTAACGTAAAGGAGGTCGTTATTGTGAATTATGGCTTTGAGTTACTTTTAAAATGTTCAGTATTTTAGTATCCATGAAGTTTCTTATAGGTTTCCGTGTTTGTTTATTAATGCTAGTTTGAATTAGTTTCCTAAAACGCTAGTGTTTATAATTTATACAATTATCATTGTACTAGCAATTCCATCCTAGCTTTACATGGGTGTTACAAATCTTTGAAATACTCAGTTTTTAATTTGTATGTATTATAAACCTAAACTTTCCTCATGAATCACTGTCTATTTGTGAAAACCGTATGAAAATTCGTTGAGTAGTTTTTGAGTGTATCGCAAACAGACAGGTAGACACATTGAGGGACTTTGTTGTATAAAACGTAAAAGAATTTTAATTATGGGCAAACAATATCGACAAAAAATATATGTACATATTTATCATCATTATTTTCCTGCCTTTTTTCCCGAACACGTTTCTTTTCTTCCATTTTGTCCTGTCACCTTCACGCTGTCACTCTAATTAACAACTCTAATTAATATACAACATAATAGTACCAAAATATTGTAATCAAGAACTCTTTCTTATGAATTGTTTTGCAAAGGTTGACTGTCGCATATTCCATTTCTACACATCAAGACAGATTATATAACAAACATTTCTGTTGTAATCTATTGCCTCGACTCATATCAATCATATAATTTGGCCCAAAATAAAATCCAACCCCAAAAATATACAAAAACCGTAATATGAATAATCGAAAATCCTATAAAATTGGAAGGTTAAGTATCTATCAGTAGGTAGGTACACACCGCCATTTTGTGAATAAAATATTAGTCGGGCAGGGTTCTAAACGAGCGTCGTCCAAATCGGGTCCCATCGATCAAAGAAATCACATCTCATCTATAATGTACCGCAGAGTACCGCGTTACAGTTAAATCATTGTGGAAACACACTGGCTGCATAATGATGGAAAACGTTGTATGGCACACTATCATTATGAAGAAGTTTTTATGTCTGTGTGTATTTATGTTTGTTTGTTAATCTTTCTCAGTTTTTACGAGATTCTTTCTCATCATGACGGACCGCTATATTAACAATCACTGTGCGACACTCTAGTCGATCTATCACCACTATATCAGGCTTATTGGCTACAATAGTCCTGTTAATGATGATAAATCGATCTCAATATAACGTGATATTGCCATTGTTATTATTATTATAAAAATTTAATGGACACCTTAACTTAAGAGAGGACAAACATTTATAAAAAAAGGTGTACAATAAGCGGTGTTATTGCACTGGGCAATTTCTTACAGGCAATCTTTGGATGGACTGAACGAAACGAAACTATAAATATTGGTCAAGAATTCAATCTTGCTCGAAGCTTGAGGCAGTGGGTTCGGTTCCCGGATCGAGCAAAGACTTATTGGGTTTTTCCTACTGAATAATGGCAACAGGCTTATCCCCTTTAAACAGGAATACAAGTACCGTGGTCGCTTACAATGGGCCTCATCAGAAGACTTAAAGTCACCCAAAGGACAATAGAAAGGGCTATGCTCGGAGTTTTCTTGCGTGATCGAATCAGGAATGAGGATTTCCGCAGGAGAACCAAGGTCACCGACACATTGCTCGCAGAACGGATAGCAGTTGGGGCAGAAAGGTTCTGGAATAGCGACAACGTACCGGAAGACGTAGCGTTGGAAGGCCTCCTACAAGGTGGACCGATGACCTGGTAACGGTTGCCGGAGTCCGATGGATGCGAGACGCACAGGACTGTTCATTGTGGTGGCACTTGTGGGAGGCTTATGTCCAGCAGTGGATGTCTTTTGGCTGAAATGATGATGATGACAAGTATTCTAATAGTTTGGTACAACTCAACCTTTCCTTTCATTTCGGGACCTTTATTTGATTCATTAATTCTGCTACCTAGTAATTAGTCTACTGCAAAGTTTGAAACCCAAGTTGGTTTTTAGTTTTAGAACCTCAACATGTATCTGCTTCTCAACGGGTAAGGCTTAATTTCGTATATCGCTAAAATAATTGGATTTCAAACTAGTCTTCTCCACAAACTGATTAATCACGAAATCTCAGAACTATACCCTACAAACTTAAAATTTGGCAGGTAGGGGGCGGATGTCTACACCCTATAAGGAATTATAGGGTGTAGACATCCGTTAAGGAAGGATTTTATGAAAATCTCCCTAAGGGGGTAAAACGGGGCTGGAAGTTTGTATGGAGAAACCTATTTTTACTCGGGCGATGCCATTGACAGAAGCTAGTAAATTATATTATTATAAACTAATGATATTGCGATGTACAAAAGCATGCTATTTATATGACTTGGAGTCCATTGGTCCAGATAACTACAACGTGGGTGTCTTTAAAGCAAAAGCGAATAGGCTACTTCTAAGCAAGCGTGCTCTATCGTTGACACATCGTTTGTCATCAGATGACATAGTGGTCAAACGCAAGGTAATAAATAATTAAAGAAAAAAAAAAGCTATGGCTGTTAGAATGATCTGTTATTAGTTCTTATAGAAAAAAAACATATAACTATGGTTAAAAAAATATATACCTATTTATTTTCAAACAACGCAATATTAGATGTAAGTATAAGCGTTAAAATTTTCATTATATTTAAATATCAACAAAATTAAGCAGTATAAAAAGGAGTTTTTTTTTTATTTGACAAAACAATCTTTGCCGGATCAGTTTGTAATATAAATATATATATATTACGGAATACAAGCGTAATCAGCCTTTTAATGTTCCCACTTCTAGGACTCAGGCCTCCTCTTTAAGATAAGGAAAGGGCTTTAATCCACCACGCTAGCCCAGTGCAGTTTGGCGGATGACACATATCTTGGAATTTTTAGTTCTCGGATATACCGGTTTCCTTACGATGTTTTCCTTCACCGTTTTGAGAACAGTGTGGATAAAAATAAATTACCTACATGAAGTAATGCGCCAGCCTGGGTTTGAACCGACGACGTACCACTCGTAAGTCAAGGCAATTTATTGTGCGTACAGCTAAGGTATAGAAATCTTTGCCAGAGTCTGTGACTCCGTGTTTCCTGACAGCTACAACCTAGGGGTCTTCAAGTCAAGAGTGAATATAGTACTTCGAGGCCACCAGCACCGTCGACTACATCGTCGCACATCATCAGGTGAGATAGTGGTCAAACGCGAGCCACCACTACTCTCAAAATATAAATTACTAAAAGTATTTTAACTTCTTGCAAAAATGCAAAATGCTTAGAAACGAGTACATCGTGTATCGGAACTTGAAGTCTTTACAAAAACCCTACAAGTGTCAAACAAAAAAGCGTCCGCTCCCGCCACGCTCGCCGTATGTTTCCACTTTTTTAGATCACTCCGTCAGTATTTCGGGTAATGTCACTGTGTTTATAGTAATAAATTCAATAGCACTATACATTATAATGTTATGTGGCATACGCACGCCACGAACGAGCCTTATAAAGAATATTACAACTTTATAATCAGTGTAATGGTTGCGTTAAATATGTACGGAATTAACATAGCCATGTAATTTGCATTTGAGAAGTGGCTTTTTATAGGGATATAGGTGTATTCTTTACACACTCTATGTAACAGCTGCAGAGAGGTTTGTACTAGGTCAATTTTAAAGGTTAAGTAACGTGGTGTGTAGATGGGTAACCATCAGTCGTATATCGAGACACCTTCGTGCCTCAGAAATTACGTTTAATCCTATATCTTGGCTGTTATTTGTAGACAAGCTGCTGCCTGCAGCCTCGCCCGTGTAAAAGCAGAAAATTGTCCTAAAGGAATATAATCCTGAGATAATGTCTCTATGTGCTATTCCAGGATGCGGTCTACCTGTATTTCAAATTTCTTTAAAATCCGTTCAACCGTTTGAGCATGAAGAAGTAACAAACATATACACACAAAGGTTCGTCTTTATAATGTTAGTGTGATTATTTCCAGGCGTTACGGGTGTTGTCAAAAGTCTATATAGGAGTTTTCAATAACTTTATGGTGCTTGGGCTAAAAATAATTAAAAATTTTGAACAGCAATCTGACTTATACAGGCTGAAAGAGTTTAATTATCTTGATTTTTTTGAGTCTTAAATAACATTTTAACACCGATGCACTTTACGTCATTGAGATACACACACAGATATAAAGTTATATTATCACGTCAGTTGCCACAGGGTTACTAACCCTATAAAATAATTTTATAGTGATACAAGCTTATATCTTTTGCACTTCACTTAAAAAAAAACGGGATACTAAAAAAATCATATTTTATCATGATCGTGTTGCGTAGTAAATTGACTTTTTTTAATGTATTGGTGTTCAAATGTCTGCGGAATAATAGCCCATTTTTGACCTCTCCTTTAAACCGGTCTGACCAAGATGTTTACACAAACACTACTGTGTTGTGGAGGTCAGATTGGCAATTGTACCATGTAACATAATTAGTCTTATAATTTTCCCACTGCTGGGACACAGGCAACGAAGGAACAGGAGTGGGTTTTTAGTCAGTAAATTCTGACACTATCTCCCGCTCCGCCCAAGAGCGGGTTTTGTCATAAGATGATTTCCCCACCCAATAAAAAAAAAGAAAGAAAAGGCCTCCTGTCTAATAGAGGGAATTAGCTACAATCCACTTCGCGGGCCCAGTGCGAATTGGTGGATGTCACATGTCTTCGATGTTTGATTTTAGGACATGCCGGCTTTCTCACAATTTTTTCCTTCACCGTATCAAAAGCAGTGGTGATGTAATAAATTACACAAAGTAATGCACCTGGCTGGGTTTGAACACGCGAACTCGTAAATCGGAGCCGTCACTACTGGGCTACCACTTGCTTCAACAATGGTATTTTGGTATTGAGTCATTCGGTTACATGTGTCGACACCCTTGCGCCATCCCATCTTCTGAGTACGGCGGGCTGTGCTGGGGCGGCTGCTGCTGGTGCAAAAAACCTCAAACGGCGTAAATATAATAACCTCATCGGAGGTTATATATTTGGGCCGTTCGGGGTTGAAACACTGGGGCCATGGGGTCCGAGCGCTCATCGAGATGTTCGGGAAATAAGCAAACAGCTGGTCGACTCTTCGCATGACCAGAGGGCTGGGCTTTTCTTCGGTCAACGAATCAGCATTACCATCCAGCGTGGCAATGCTGCCAGGGTTCTGGGCACTTTTCCCATTGACATCGATGTGGACGAATTTTTTGATGCCCTAAGAGTTCTTTTTCTGCCTGTTTGTACATATTGTTACACTGGTAGCCAACCCCAAAGTTAACAAAAGGCAGACAAATTTTCTATTCTTTACACGCTCTAGTATGAATATGCTGTGGCCATATCGGTCAATTTAAATTTTAAATTATGTACACATTAATAATTTAAAGCTTCATTTGATAAATACGTGTTGATTAATCCATTAATCCAAATTAACTATGATTTATCAGAAATAAACGTGCCAGTTATAAACAGAACACAAACGCCAAGAACTTCATGATAAACATAACTAAAATTATTCTACTATTTAAAATGGCCATATAAAACAAAGATTTGCATATAACAGTCTCTGTAATAAACTTACCTATGTAGCTAACAACGAAATGAAACGAGTTCGCTATCGACTCAATATACTACGGTTAACAAGGCTATGTGAAAATGCAAGTCAGCCTTTAAAGTATAAAAAAAATCTAGTTCAGTAAACTGGATAAAACAATTTTTTTAACAAATGCTCATACACCATTCATATTCAATGACTCACTTAAAATACAGAATTATTTATACTAAAAGCTAACACACACCTAAAACTTTTCTACATCGCCACATACAATTACTTCGACAGTAGCCACGTCATGACATGGCATTACCGCTAACTGATGACCTCTACCTACGGTTGAGGTCACTCCTTTTTAAATATATGCTCCTAATTTCAGATTTTGGTAGAATCAGTCGTAGGAAAATAATAAATTGGATCCAATTTTCATGTTCTAATTTATGATAATGGAGCTAATACCAATGTATATATATACGAATACAATGGCTTTTAATTTTAAACAGTTGAGTTGTTGAAATAAATAGTTTATTAAAGGTTTTTAATGAACCTCATTTACTGATTTATTTATTTGTGTTGGTTCACCAACGTCCTATTTATAAAACCATATCAACAGTATATTATGACGGGATTCCATACATGCACAATATTTAAATTGGGTCTTATCAGCTAATTAATTATTGTATGCATTACTATATGAAAATAAAATTTAAACACTAATATCCGAACTATGAATATATATAAAACCTTAAATAACCTTATTATATTTTTATATTATATTTCATTATCAAATATTATTATTTTATCACGTTATTTACGATTTTGGCTTTACATTTTAGCAGACTATCAAAGAAAATATCAATGCTGTGATCAATTGTGCATTGACAACTGAAATTTGAAGTGGAAACGTGTGTAATTACTTTCTGTATTACCGCATTAGTGCTAATGATGATATTAATATAAATGATCGTGGGAAGAATCAAAACGAGATTGGGATTATTGAAGCTTAAACTGTTGAATTATGTGTATGATTATTCATTCATTCAATTAATTAATCATTTATGAATTTACAAAATCATTGTTTTTGTGAATTTTAATAATCTATGTAGGTATTAAAAAGCGAAATACGACTCACTGATTAATCACGAAATCTTAGAAACTATCACCTACAAAATTAATATTTAGCCGGAAGGTTCCTTGTAGACATCCGCTAAGAACGGATTTTCTGAAATTCACCCCTTAATGTACTTTCACGCGGGCGAAGCCTCTGGAAAAAGCTAGTTTTCATATAATTGTATTTTCAAATACTATCTGCATTAAACACTGATAAGAAGCCAGTTCTGTGTTCTGTATATTAAAAATACTTTTTGAAATAAAAGGGTGAATAAAAGTTCGTGCTTACAAAACCCACCGAAAGGTTGGTGACACATCAGCAACTATAAACGTTGCTATACCAATAAAATTTTATTTCTCCATGGAACTACGCCTAAATAACCAAGTATTTGTGTGTCAGTCACCCACGTTACCTATCAATTTGTAGCAAACCATTCATTTTCAACTAGCCAGGTGCCGATAACTGTTATTTCACACAAACTTTATTATTAAATGGGTACCTTGAAGGTTTTCCTTATCATTAGTTAGTAAATGTACGTAAAATTTTATGACTGTCGCAGTTAGCGGCCATATTGTATTTAATATCATAAACTAGTGAATATTGAATAAATAAAATTCTAATAATAGGTTTAAATTCTACGAGTTTCAGTACTTAATTTTACTGTTTTATTTTTCTTCAGGAAATCATTTATATGTTACTTTTGTAAAAATATTTATTTATTTATCAAATGCTTTATGCACAAAAAAGTACAGAGATGGACTTAATGCCTGCTGTGACTAAATACACATGTTCATTTTAAGTTCAGTATAACAATGCCTTCAGGATGTTGTTGGGGCTCCCACGTTACTGCAGTGCATCAGGAATGTTTGCCGACGCACATATTAATGGTTTCAAAGCCATTATAAGAAAGCGAGTAGCGCCCGTGATGCGTGGTGCGTGGGAGCGGCAACAGCATTCTAAGGGTCATTAGTGATAAGCCGTGTTGGGCCACGTTAGCACACTGGGTGCATGTACACGCAGATTTAACTGGTGTGTCAGGTGTGCGCAAAAGATATTTAAATTAAATTAAAATCTCTCTGTTATTTTATCATTTACTAATATAGTTTTTAAGGTGTGTTTTTACTATCATAATATGGGCCACGGTCTGAAATAAAGTTTTTTTTTTCAAGTTTCAGATAATCGAATGAGCAATAATGGTTTTACCACTCATTTTGTTTTCAAATTAGTTTTCAAAATTTAAGTTTTTCAAACAGAACAATTATATTAGATTAAAAAACTGTGACGCGTAGGTACCAATTCTCTGTTCAAATAATAAAAAAATCTCATTAATATAATTAAGACATTTTGTTAACAAAGTACCTTATTAATACTCTTAGGAATTTATATTTCAAAGGTAATCATTATTACTTAGATGAAATAGACTTTTAGTGCCATTAAGAAGACCCAAAACTATCTTATTTGAGATTGATTGACAAGATACACGTAAAATTACTCTATCTTGTCTTAGGTCAGTCCTTTGTGGAGACAAAACCATTTCGTAGAAATAATCAACTAACGCCTACTACAGACATATATTATTTTGTCTTGGTTCTAATGTTTACCAACACATTACTCGGGTACCGAATCGAAATTCTGGTCAATATTTTCATAGTCCACAATTTTAATTGAAACCAGCATACATTTTGCCCAAACCAGTTCATATGAGATAACTACACAGGACCAGTGCTTATGGTGACACTTGGGGGAGATCTATGCTCATAAAAGGACGTCTTCTGGTTGAAATGATGATGATGACGTGTCAGCGGTTTTGTCTTAATGAATCCCCCTTGCCTAGCCTTATCCCATTTCATTTGAGGTCGGCTGTCCTCGTCATTTTTCGCCAGATATTCAGGTTCTGGGTCGTCGAGTCATTCACTTGAGCTTTGTTTAGGTCATTGCTAATCACAGACATCCAAGTCAGAAGGTGTCTACCACGCTTTTTTGAACTTGTATTCATGTGTAGGACTTGACTAGTCATATGTTCTTCTGATCATCTCATTTTTGTCTTATGAATGTCGAAAATAAATCATAAATATCATACGGGAATGCATTTCTGGGATAAAAGGTACCCAATGTTCGATGTCATGTTAATGGAACCGTTAGGTTCTGGAGTGGCGATCGCGTCCTGAAAGATGCAGCGTTGGTAGGCCTTCCACAAGGAGACCGACAAACTGGTGAGAGTCACGGGAATCCGATGTATGCGAGACGCACAGGACCGGTCGTTGTGGTGACATTTGGGGGAAGCTTATGTCTAACTTTGTATGTCTTTCGGCTGAATTGTCAAAGTCAAAGTCAAATCTTTATTGCAAATTACAATACAATAAATTATACATTTCTGGATTTTATTTGAATGCTTTAGTTAATTGTGTTTTACGAAATTAGGCATGCAAAATTGTAGTTAATTAAAAAAAAACATTTTGTGAGTAAGATACATAATACATGTCAGAGATTAATACTAAATGATAATGACAACACAGAACAAAAACAAAATTTATGTAGTCAAATGAAAATATCAATACAATAAATCGCTTAAGTAAAGGAAATCCGACTTAGAAAGAAGTAACCATTATCATAATTGTACACATAAATTTCTGTCTGAGAGGTACTCACTCACGGTATAGTACTTTTTTTTTATAAGTAAATTGTGCTTGTGTAAATTGTGTTTTTTTAAATACGTCAAAATCGTTGCATCCTAGCAAAGATTTAGGGAGTTTGTTGTATACTCTTAAAGCCATTCTTAAGAAACTTTTATGAAATATAGCTTTTTTGTGTGGTCTACCGCTTATTTTATGTCTATGTCGCGCGCTGTTATGAGTTCCAAACAAATGAAGATTATTTTTAACAAATATCATCACCTCATATATGTACAGGCAGGGTACTGTTAATGTACGAGGATCGCAAAATCGAATAATGATGATGATGAATGTCCTAATCTAAACCATTCAAAAAGATTGAATGGTAAAAATGATGGCAAAGATTGGTGGCTACAAGAATGTTTTTTTTTTTTCAAATAATTTAACACCCATTTATACTGACAGACTTTCACTGTTATAATTAAAAAAATAAGGAAACTAGGTTAAACCTACCACCTACTGTTTTTCCTCACAAAATTGCCTCGGGAATTTTGTAGGGTTTTGTACCAAAAGTAGGAATTATAAAGACAACGGCCGGTGGCCAAGGTCAATAGCCCTGTCGTCCCTACTCAATTGACCCTGAATACCACACGAGCTATCTAAATGTAGGACCAGACCATAAAATAGATAGAGACACAGAAGATCTATTCTTGATGATGGAAGATAAGATGGACATAGAGCTAAATGAAATAGAAACCAAAAGGAACAAGCAGATAGTTTTTTTTTTTATTTTACTTAGCCTGGGTTACCCCACAGGTAGGTTTCCAGCTCTCTTACTGTCTAGTCTTCTTCAGTCGACCTATCTGCCAGCGTTCTTTAAGTTGGGTTCGGTGATGACTTCAGGTAATCCCTGTATGACGATCTTTGCTCAGCTGTCTTTATGCATACTGAAAGTGTAACCTATCTAGTCCCACTTCAGCCTCACATATTTGTCTCCAATATCGGCAAAGTTTTTACTAGCGTTCGGACTCACCAAATGCAGTAGCGTAGGGTTATCAACTTCATTTCAGCTAAAAGACGTCCACTGTTGGACATAGACTTGCCCAGGTGTCACCACAACGAACGGCCCTTTGCGCCTTGATTCTATCGGATTTATGCGACCCTCACCAGGTCATCGATTCATCTTGTGAGAGGCCTTCCAATGCTACGTCTTCTGATATGCGTTCCTCACTCCAAAATCTTTCGGCCTCATCGACCATGTGTTCTGGGGGCAATTCGCCCTGCCCACTGCCACTTAAATCTAGCAATTTGTCTTTATCCAGGTAATTTGGCTAAAAAGTAAGTCATGGTATGTTAGAAGTGATATAAATCATTAGCGACACTGCAGTGGTATTCTATGAGGCGGGCCCTACAAGGTGGACCTGGTCCCAAAAAGGTGGAACAGGGAAATCCACCAGATGAGAAGCGTAACATTGGTTGAAGACATCATGCTTGGGGATGGCCTATGTATGTCCAACTGTCTATTTTCTTGATATCAGTCTTTTGGCTGTAATAAAAACAGCTAGTTTTCAGTTTTTATTCGACTTTGATATAGAACTTACTGTTCCTCATCAAGTCGTCGTGGATCCATTTTCCAGTTTCAAAGTGATGTTATAATAAGAATAGCACTAATTTTTTTTAAATATTTTGTACGTAAAGATTTTCATGTATCAGCGAGCCTTCTGTATATTCTTGTGTCACGAAAAAACTCAATTGTTATGTATCATTTTGTACCTACTACAGACCAGTATGTGAAACGATTTGTACAAATGGTATTGGTTTCTCGACGTAAAGAATGTTCGAAGCTTTTAACTTAAACTGATATTGTAAAGCGAAAGGTGCATTTATTAGATAGGAATTTCCATCAAGACTGTTTGATGTACAGCTGTGGCCATGAACTTTACTTTTTTATTCTGTATTTCGGTTTTATTTCGAGTCTTTTTAAGGCTAAAGAACTACCATGGTTCAAGTCACGGTAAGGGATGAGAGAGAATTAGAAATCACATCCTGCTGAGAAGCAGTAATGCAAGAAAGCTGGCGGAAACTGTAAGAAGAAGGCCTTCTGTACGCCCAAAGAGCTGCCACAGGAGACGCCTCAGATTTCGAAAGAAGCAGGGTAATTTTCGGCCACCGTAAGCTTCGGTGTACCGCCGGTCAGCAATGGGAAGCTCACCGTTCAGACGTCCGGTATGGACCAAGTCGAGTCGACGACGCGTTGTCTTCCACCGCACCTTAAGGATATGTTAGCAAAATGGACACGGCTTAGTAGGGCCGATGCTCGCTAGGGCTGCGGATTGTTTGAAAAAGTTGCCATGGCCCTGGAACACCCGAGAAGATAGCTGAAGCAAAACAAGTCAGTAAAAGTCTAACACTCCCTTTCGCTCTGCTAGAGCAGGCAACTTTTAAGTTGAGGTGAAAAATCATCAAATGTTTCCCATATTTGATTATTTTTCGCCTCAAGAAAAAAGTTTCAATGACCACTAGGTAGTTAGGTACGAGGTAGCTTATAACCAGGTTTGAGTATCAAAATCAGCAGATTACCAGAACATAAAAAATAATAATTCTGATTCAAATAAGGTTTACAAAAAAAAAAAAATTTAAACCACTAAAAAATATACAAAAACTAAAATATTGTTAAAGGTGCAATTAATCGTGGTTCGAAATTGCAACGTCTGACAGTGGACCGCCCGATGTACGATTAATTCAACTTAACATAAATTTAACTTTGTGGTGCTTTAACCATATGACAACCTTGAACTTTATTTAGCATAGTCGGCCTTATAATGTTCCCACTGTTGGGACTCAGGCCTCCTCTCTAGGAGAGGGAATGGGCCGTAATCCACCACGCGGGCCCAATGCGGGTTGGTGGATGCCACATGTCTTCGAATTTTTGGTTCTAGAACAGGCCGGTTTCCTCACAATGTTTTCCCTCACCGTTTTGAGAGCAGTGATGATGAAATAAATTACACAAAGTAATGCGCCTGGCTGGGTTAGAACCCGCGACCTAAAACTCGTAAGTCGGGGCCGTTATCACTCGGTCACCACGCTCTCAAACACTTTATTTACTTCAAATTAATGATTATAACGAAGCATGTTCATCAAATACTCTGAATAAGAATAGAAATGGGTCTCTTTATTTCTTCAGAGCCTAAATTACAAGCTCATTCCTACAAACCTAGCAAGGTAAAAACCTTTACGTAACAGCTACACGTTCAAAGCCTTTTTATCTTCATATTCGCCATTCTAAATCAACTAATTTGCATACAATCTCTCTAAAATATTGCACTCAAAATTAACCTCCCAAAAATTCTGTGTCAGGATTGAAAAAGCCTCATATTTTATGGCAGCAGTCATTAATGTCAGAACCAAGATGGCCGTTTCATAAAATATGTTATTATAATGCCGTACAGGGCCCACTTATACCAAGTACGGTCACTTTACATATCGCTGGGTATTTTAAGTTCAGTTATAGCAAATGAGACGGTAATGTCGTCCGTATTTTGTAGTGGTTGGCTGGTATTAGGGTCTTTAACTTGATGATTTTTCATGTGTGGTGATTTGGTAAAAAATCCAATAATTCCTCCCACTCTTGAAGCACAGGGAGTGTCAGACTTTCTGACTTTTGTTGACTGCTTTTTTTATGGTGGGAAACCATCTTAAGGGATCTCTCGCTCTAGAGCAGGGCGAGAGGGCGTGTCAGATTTTTATTCACTAAAACCTTCTTCCTTCCTTCAGTTGCGTGCGCAACGGCTTCCTTTCAAAAGTCCACACATAGCCCAAGTTAGACTTCAGCTCTGCTGGTTTCCCTTACGGTTTCGTAGGCAAGACTTTTGCTGAATAAAAGTGGTATTCCGTTACCCTTTGCATTCCAGAGCCACGGTCACACTTTCAAAAATCCCGTAGCGCTTGGATTTTTTTTTTTATGATTGATAGGTTCACGCTTGACCACCATCTCACCTGATGGAAAGCGACGATGCGGTCGACGATGGAACGCGCTTACCTAGAAGTAACCTATTCACTCTTGACTTAAAGATTTCCGGGTTGTAGTTGTAAATAGAATTGGTCTTATAATTGTTTTCCAACTACTCACAATCGAGATAAAACCCAATTAGGTACTGTGTTGAAACCCTTGCTTTACAGATGAGTAACAGCCGAGTATAAACCCGATAACTGGGTTTTGACCTATCTTTACCCCATTTTTTTTGTTCAACTGTGTTGCTGTATGTGGTTAACGAGACTTGCATGACATTAATGAAAACAACGAGCCAAAAGATGGATATTTTTAGGATTCGGCAATAACAGAACCCTTATAGGATCACTTTGTTGTCCTTCTATCAAGACCCTTTTTTTCAGAGACGCGTGAAGGTATAAAGCTGAAATTAGTATCAAATTTTCAAATCTTCTGTTTCAAGTAGCAGTGAAGAAATCAAACATTTAAATCTACAAAATTTTAAGATAAAGTATTTTTTCATACTCTACTAGGAAATTTAAACCTATTTAAGGTTCTTCCTATTACCTAGAGTCCTGAAATTTGGCATGAAGTAAGATCTCATTGCACTAAATCTGAAAAGTTGTAGTTACGTCCCAAAACAAAAACTTTTTTTGCGATTCAGAAAAATATTCGAGACTCGGTTCGGGAATTGAACTATTTACATAAGTAAGTTTGTACAGGACCTAAAGTACGCGAGTCCGACTCAAGCTTACCCAGTTTTTTTTTTGCAATAGCCACAACCAACAATTATCAAATAGTTAGCTACAGTTATTGCCCCCTAAAGCCAATGATCACGATAAAAATCTATCCTAGTTCAAGAAAAGACACACTTAGACATGTTATGACTTCGAACACTAGATTTTTCGAATCTCTATGTTCGAATAACTCGATCCAAATAACTGCCGTTGCATACTTCATCCAGATTTCCAGAATAGCCATCGCGAGAGGTGTCGCATTTGGAATGGAGCACATACTGCAATGACACGTGAATTTTTATGTGTCTCTCACATCTGCGACAAACAGCCTCCGTTGAATAATAGATCTTTCCTTCTGATATAAGCTGAGTCATATTCTGGGATATGACATGTATAATGTATGTTAGAGTAATTATGTATAAGTGTTTTGTTTGTTTTGTATGGTTTCTGACGAGGGATGGACCATTTTCTACTTATGTCGTAAATGCTGTCTTGAGTTCTCAAGACAGCATTTAGCTTTGTTTGCTGAAAGTATCCCAAGTGCATCAAAACAGTCTCCACATATAGTATAATATTGTGTGTGTGTGTGTGTGTTGTGTATTTATATTAACTTTCATGTATTTCGAGCAATAACCTCTTTCATTAGATTTTTCATCATATTCATCAGACACTCTCACACTTACTCGAAAACCCGCTCCCATCCCACCGCTTTTAGGCACGCAATAGACTGTTTCCGCACTAATGCAAAAAAATGCGCATTCTCTTCCCCGCCACAATGTTATTACATTTATCGTATCAATCAGGTTAACCCTCGTTTAATCATGTTTTCGTAAGTGTATTGAAAAAAGTCGTTTGATACACGTGCAAATTTGTCACTGCAGCCCTCGGTTCCATAACACACTTGCATACAGCTCGTGCAAAATCCGCCTCTGTTGCAAAGACAAACTTTCTGCACTTGTATCAAAATGTACTATTACCTCACACCTTAAAAACTGACATAGTAGGGAAACCGGAATGTTCTAGAATGAAAAATTCGAAGACATAATATGTCTATCTTATATCTACCAATCTGGCTTTTTTTTATTGTTATAAAACTAGTGCTTGACTGCGCTCCCACCTGATGGTAAGTAGTGATGCAATCGTTGATGGAGAAGCGCACTAGTTTATTAAGAGCCTATTATGGATTACGGCTCATTTCCTCTTCTAGAAAGGAGGTCTGTGTCCCAGCAGTGGGAACATTATAAGGTTAATTATGCTTATTCTAACAAAACTAATTTACATCCGTAAAAAACCCCGTCCATTTTCTATTTATTTTAATGAGAAATGTTACTAATATAGTTCTTAGTTCTACTAACATAATAATATGGATGTATCTGATATAAATAGTAGGCAACTGCTAGTTTATCTGCCATTATGCTGAACTGGACCCATTTGACACAGCCGTGAGACACATAATGTTACTCGTATTATAATTAAGCTTCTTTTTCTTCGAATATTATTTGTTTCTACATCTTGTAAATCTGTGTGTACCAAATAAACATAAATTTATCCTTTATTTGTTTATAACATGACCTAGCCAAAGACCACGGCATGGACTTATCACATAATAATTATATGAATTTAACGAATTAGCCATTCGTATTCATACTAAAAGAGTTATGAATATACATGTGGATGGGTGGAGAGGGAGAGGGAGGCCAAAGAAAAGATGGATGGATTGTGTGAACAGTGACATGAAAGAAAAGTAAGTTAGTGATAGCATGACGGTTGACAGGATAGAATGGAAGAAAAAAACGTGTTGCGCCGACCCCAAATAAGATGGGACAAGGGCAGGAAGATGATGATGAACGAATTAGCCATTCGAACTATTATTGTAGCTCAATATCCGACAATGAACGTACACGAACCAGCTATGATGACGCAACTCAGCAGACCTATGTAACCTTATGTAGGTGGCAGTCCATTCAATATAAAGGGTCATGCCCAGCGTTTACGGGCTTGCACGAGCAGTTACCATGTAAATTTGGATTGTAACAAAACCGCACTGTATGCACCAGATGTGTGTCATCTCGTGCCAGTACTAAAAGCGGATTCGGGGCAAGAAATAACTGCTGAGTCCAAACTTGGTTTTATTAGCCTCCAAGTTCTGCAAGAAAGCTAGAATACTGCTATTATGTGGATTAAAAAACTTGCGAGGAGCTCGTAACATAGTACTAACGTTGAGGTTAAGCAACGCTTGCGGAGTTCGGTTTGTGGATGGGTCACCTCACATCATCATCATCATCATCATTTTAGCCGAAAGGACGTCTTGCGGCTGATATGATGATGATGACATAGGCCACCCACAAGTGTTGCCATAATGACCGGTCCTGTGCATCTCGCATTCATCGGATTCCCGCAACCCTCATCAGGTTCACCCTGTAGGAGACCATCCAACACTGCGTCTTCCGGTAAGTTGCCGCCATTCCAGAACCTTTCGTCTCCATCAACCTTGGAGAACCAAGGTTACAGACATAGCCCAAAGAATCACCAAACTTAAGTGGCAGTGGGCAGGGCATATTGCTCGCAGAATAGATGACGTCTACGTCCTTCGGAAATTACGTCAAGACTTGGCGGTCTCTTCAAGATCATTGACAGTCTGCACGCACAGTCAGAAGCCTGAAATATGTCACCAGTCTTGCCAGTACTGAGCGAGGAGGAGTGGCAGGCGGTCGCTTCCTGCAAAAGCAGTAATGCCAGCAAAGGAGGAGGCCGACCGCGTGATGCAACGGTCCTCTTACCCCAGCCACCGGGATTCTGATCCCGATTACCAGCTAACGTAGGCGCGGGCTTGCGGACGGCGAGCAATGGGTGGTTCGCCGTCCGACCATTCGGTAACCGTCCGGACCGAGAGTGAAACAATTAAAAAAATAAAATTAATTAATTAAGAAGTCATTTTAAATTACATACTTTTTTAGTTCTCCAGGCCACGTGAGAACCAACATTTTATACAGACAACATAGCAACCCCTAATAACCAACACAGATAAACGTAAAAACGGGGTTACTTGATCTGTCCAAAAAAATCACCAGAGATAACGTGACCGCCGTTTTTAATGTCGTACCGGACGCCGGCATCCGGCATGTTGTGCCGGCGTTAACGCCTCGATGGACCCGGGTCCGACTCTGTTCCGGCCGTTGCCCGGTAAAAGTTTTATGTGCTCGCTTTGTTTCCCCTTTTTTTTCATTTTATTTAGCGCCGAAAGTACTTTTTTTAGTATCGAATGGTTGGAGTGTGATCGGATGTACTGGCTCTTGTACTGGTATGGAACTTTTCTGGATGACAACATACTACATGCCTAGGCTCAGATGACATACCTCGATATTCCTAGTCATGTCTAACACGCCTCCGATTCGAATCATCAAATTGATAGCCATAATTTATTTGTTGTCATTCTCTGAGAAATTTTCTGTGCTCGTGGAGACTGTGTCGAGTGAAGGTCCTTAAAATCGACTTAAATTATGCTTCAGTTTCTTTATTAGGGTACCGTATCCAAAGGATAAAAACGGGAACCTATTACTAAGATTCCGCTGTCCTTCTGTCTGTCACTAGGCTGTATCTCATGGAACGTTGTAGCTAAACAATTGAAATTTTCAGAGATAATGTTTTTCAACTACCATCCGTTTTGCGAGCAATGAGCCCTGCCTATTGCCACTTAAGTTTGGCGATTCTTCGTGTTATGTCGGTAACTCTCCTCATCCTCTCCTCCAGATATCCTCATTCCTGATTCAATCACGCAAGGAAACTTCGAGCATAGCCCTTTCCATTGCCCTTTTATTACGTCAAGTAAAATCAAAATTAACTTCTCTATTTTTTTGAGGACCTTTTCCAAGCAATTCGTACTTAATAGTTGGGAAATAAATATAAATAACAAACTGTAGTCAATATTTACTCATCTGCGAAGAAGGGGTGATGTTTTTTATCGATGAAAAACAGAATGAACGAGAACGCACATGACATTCCGGCCAACTGAGCCCTGTGGCTGACAAAATAAGCCAAATGGAACCTTCATAGGGGAACAGGCAGTGACCCACTTTGTGTTACCTACCAACAGAACCGGACGTTTATTGGTTCTACTTGGTTCTGCAGATATCTTCAATCTACAGTCGGTTATTATTTACCGCACCATTTGTCAGCTCAATCTATCTGTCTAACCATTTTACCTTCTTCAATGTTAGCAAGACTTAGTTAAAGGTTTTTACCTTAAATACATTAGAAACTTATTATTCTCTACATTCTCATTTGTTGATAGGATTATTTTATTTTTTGTAATAGGTAGTAATTTTACTTGTCTTTTTTTATAATGTGATTGTGAGAACAAAGCTGCCCCCCTAGCCAAGTTACGATCGTTTCGTTTGCGTCGAACGCCTCGAGTAGGCCTAGCTTCTTATTCCTTTGTTCTGGCCTCGTGACTGAGCGTTGAGATGACGTCAGAACAAAGGAATCGGAGGCGAAGACTACTCGAGGCCTTCGACGCAAACGAAATTATCGTAACCTGGCTAGGGGGGCTGGTCTACATTGTTCTTTCATACCTATTAATATTGTAATAAGGAAATATTTCAAAATTATTATTTTTTAGTGATATAAACTAGTATTTGACTGCGATCTCACCTGACGGTAAGCAGTGATGCAATCGTTGATGATGAATCGCACTAGTTTATTAAGAGCCTGTCCAATAACAATTTAGGTAACTTCAAGGCTAGCCTAGAAGATACATAAATTATAATCGGATGGGAACATCCTTCGATGTATGCGGTATAAACGACGAGGTGAAATGCTTAGTCCGGACCGTGGAGGTATTAACGACATAAGGGTTGCACACGGGCCACCGGCCACAACCAAAAAAGCCATCACTGGCATATTTCCTGTCGTTTTCAAACATTTTATATGAATCGTTTCTGCTCGTTTCTTGCGACCCGCACCGGCCATCGACTGCCGACATAAAACACTGCGACACGCCCCTCGCGCATTTAAAGACCTTCTTCGTCAGATTACATTATGATACTGCTCGTATGGGTTTAAAAAGTAGCAGCCACCGGCCACAAGTGATTGTCGCGCGCTTCAGCTACTTTTGTGGCCGCTTCTAGCTTCTCGTGGTGGCATTTGTGGCTTTCGCATGTGGCCCGTGTGCGTCGACCCTTTAGGTAGGTGGACACTTGCAGTCTGATGGGAAGATGATGGCAGAATCAAGTCATATAATTCCCGTGCACAGCCGGGGCCAAAGACATACTGTACTTGGCGAAGTGCGGAGTGGTCACGGTGTGTAATAAATGCTCAGGATCACCCATCGCCCAAGGTTCTAGAATGGCGACTGCGCACCGGAAAACGCAGCGATGGAAGGCCTCCCAACAAGGTGGACCGACGACCTGGTGAGAGTCGCTGGAGTGCGGTGGATGCGAGACGCACAGGATCGGTCGTTGTGGCGTCGCATGGGGGAGGCCTAAGTCCAGCAGTGGACTTCTTTCGGCTGAAATGATGATGATGATGATGATCACCCATCAAGGGGCCCACCTAGGCAATCATTGTTCAACTTTAAAAATCGACCCGCTCAGAAACCCCTAAACCATTCGTCAGTTTACAAAAAAAAAGTCCACTTCAGACAAATTACAAGCACACGTCAATTTGACAGCCAACATGATAACGAAAACTCATATGAAAAATACACATCAGTGAACAATAAAGTACACACACATTTATTTGGTGCCATTAGGGCTGCTAATCACCAAACGTAGCCTAGCACGTCACGCGGTGATAAATTACACAAAATATAACCGGTATTTATCGATTATCGATTACAAAATAACACGTTTATTACGACTGACGTGTTGTCAATGTGTTTAAATATTTCAAAATACAAAGTGTAATAAAAAAAAGGACATAAGTTCTTGGATCATTAATTTTTGTTTTATTTTTTCATGAAGGTCATCTTGTTTATAGCAAGTTGGTAAGAAAAATTGATCGTTTTTCGTTAAGTGCCAGAGTTTTGTCATTTAAAATATGTAAGAGTAAATTTTTTAGATTTATTTTTCACATCTTTTTTTTTTAAGGTGGGAAGTCATCTAATGATATCTCCTACCCTTGGGCGGGGTGGGAAGGTGTGTCAGAGTTTTACTGACTAAAACCCTCTCCTGTTCCTTCTTTGCCCTCATTCCAGGGCCCCGGGGTTCTCTTTTGCATCACCCATGGCCCCAGTAAGCTCCGACCCTGCTGGCCGCCTACGCGCTGTCAACGACCAGGGCTTGGTCTGGACAGTTACCGGAGATTCGGACGGCGAGCTACCCATTTTTCGCCGTCCGCAAGCCCGTGCCTACGGTGGCTGGAAATCGGGATCGGAATCCCGACGCCTAGGGCGTGAGAGCTTTGGATTGCTTGACGCGTGTGGTCGCCTCCTTTGCTAGCATAATGCTTCGCAGAAGGAGACGACCGCCTGCCACTCCTTCTCGCTCCGGACCATGGCCTGTACCAAGACCCGGCGCGAAAAATCACTGCCGCCGAGCGGATGCCAGGACCGACTCCAGATTTTTCACATCTGACATTAACACTTACGAATCATCAGAAGCTGTATAGTTTATTATACTTGAAAAAGTCTTAAGTTAATTAGAACAACACCATTTTAGAAGTATTTATGTTTAGGAATGGTTTATTTTGGGAAAGTGATAGCCAATCTATGTCCCTAATGGAAACATATTCAAGAAGCGATAAATTCTGCAAACAGATATTTTAAAGATTCCGGCAAATAGATACCATGGTAACACTAATACTCAACCAATCTCTGTGATCCCACCAAACATTACTCATGCGGAAATCGAACCCAAGACCACACACCGCAAGCGGACTCGTCGGCACTGCATTACGACACGATTCAGATACTAAATTGGTTCAAATAGTGACAAATTGTTTCACTAACGTGACCTGTCTTACAAATGAGTGACATATCTTGCAGTTGTCTTGAAGTAAGTGTGGGAGTTGTAAACTCGTCGTTCATTCGTTGTTTTATTTTCCACGCTTATAAAAGTAACAATGGGATCAAAGTTTAAACGCCTACTAGGTGTAAGGCTCAACTCATCCTGGAGCAGAGTCAAAGCATATGCGAGCTTTAGGTTTTTTTGCTAGTACATTAATCTCTATTTTCTAATTTTTAAGCTATTTTGTGTTACGCAAATATTGAACTGCGTGCCTTTGCGCGTCGACGCTTGGTAACGTCGAGCTGTTTTGTGCGTCACTCGCGCGTGTGACACGTCAGTTTACGGGCACGAGCCTGATTTGCGAATGTTCAAAAGTCTCTGAACTGGTCCAGTCTTTGACTATGGTCTGGGCGTCGTGGTAGCGCCACACGCTTTTGTTGAAAAACAGGACGCGATGCGACGTTTTGACTCTTCGCCTGTGTGAGTTTAGCCTAAATCGTAAATAAAAAGTCGTAATTTTCTTAAAATCGTTGCCGTAAATTTAATTTTTGGTTTAAGGCTGCGGGGTTGTTCGAAAGAGTTTTCTTAGCTTTGGAACGCAAAAGTTGTATTAGGATTTCAGCTATAAGAAATGATAAAGTAGAATTTAGGTGCTTTTTTCTATTTTGTCTTTAAACTTTGCCCCAAACTAGAAATTTACGCTGTAGAGGGAGTTTCTGACATACACACAACCAAACCCAGTACATCTATCTGTAGGCCGTACGAATATTTACTAGAATCAAACTCATAATAGTCAGCGCAGGAGCCAATCGCTCATCCACTGCGCTCACCGTACTGATTAAGTGGGATTGTTTACTCAATAAGTACAGGTTTTCAAGATTTCCATTTTCTAGATATTACTGATTAGTTTATTTTACTTTTATCAAATCGAACCAAAGTTAAGAGTAATTAAAGCAATTTAAGTCATATAATTTCCGTCAGAAAACTTGTAAATAGAATTTGTGAAATTCAATTTTAATAACTGTCGTTTGAATATTACAGTTAAGTTGACTGAAACTTTATTTGATCAATTAAAAGTTATTATATAAAGGTCAAATTATTTAATTTTCAAGTTTCGTGTGATTAAAATAATTATTTATTTTCTTTGATGAACTTTTAATTTAGCTAATGTTGTCCTCTTCGTTTTGAAGTACGATCCAAAATGGGTCACTGGTGATTTATAAAATAGCAGTTTTATTGAAATGTTTTATTTACAAATAGGTATATATCACTAGCTTCTGCCAACGGTTTTGCCCGCGAGAAAGTTGTTTTCTGCATACAAACTTCCAACCCCCGTTTTACCCCCTTAGGGTGGAGTTTCGTTAAATCCAGATTTCGTAAAATTTTTAACGGATGTTTACACCCTATAAGGAACCTACCTGCCAAATTTTAAGTTTGTAGGTGTTATAGTTTAGTCAGTTAGAGTAGTTAGCATGATCATGATCAGCCTTTCAATGTTCCCACTGCTGGAACTCAGGTCTCCTCTCTAGGAGAGGGAATGGGCCGTAATCCACCACGCGGGCCCAGTGCGGGTTGGTAGAGTAGAGTAGAGTAGTTAGCGTGTGTATTTTGCTTTTATATATATACAAAAGACCTTTTATGTGATATAATTATTATTAATAAGTTTCAAACTAGCCTTCTATCTTAACGCTGTTTAGACAAAAAAAAAACAGCTTTTTAATATTTAAATAAAAGGCGTCCTAAAACTAGTTTTTTTTTTTTAATGATATAATCTTGTGCTAGCCTGCGATCCCATCTGATGGTGAGCAGTGATGCAATCGTTGATGGTGAGGCGCACTAGTTTATTAAGAGCCTATCCACTGTAACCTTGAAGACACTTAAATTATAATCGGACGGAAGGCCACAGCAAACATTTAAGTACTTTATTTGTACTACAGTATCATTAACGCAAGGACTATTTCTAAAAAATCTGTTAGAATTCTAAACTATTCACCCACAGTCACGGTTGAATAAATTTGTAAAAATAAACTAAAAAAAAAATACAAAACTGAGCACCAACATACACATTCCCGGATTATGAACTAAATCCTCGCATAAAATCCCTTTACAAATATACATATGTACATTTGATATACAAATAATCCCACAATAATTGAGTATCAAAAGCTATATAGAGTTTAAACAGAGTAGCAGAGTGGCTCCGAGTTATTGATGTTTGTTTTTCATTGTTCCCTCTGTTATCATTCGTTGGAGTTGTTTTTTTGCACCGCAGTGTACGCGGGGTGACGTGAACGGATGACGTCACAGGGCATAATGATTTGTAACTCCTGTTCATTACAATTTGTTCAACCTTTTATGACATTGGTATGCAAACGTCATAAACCTTTGCGGTGTAAACGTGAAAAATTACAGTTATGACATTTTTATAGACCTATTTTGTTTTTTCCCACGGGGTAGATAGCATTCATATTTGCTGTTCAAATTAACTGCGCCTAGATTCATTGCGATAGGGGTCGGTTCTGATTTATTACACAGGAAGCTCCAATTTATTTAGACCCAAAAATTCAAACACTCAATTAGTCACTGTCATTCAATTGGAACTACACTAATTCGTTATACCAGTCATGAAGTGCTACACTAAAAATACTCACTCTTATCCCTACCGCTTTTAGGCACGCCATTTACTCTTTTTCGCACTAGTGCGGAAAAGTGTGTGTGCTCGCCTACACCAAAATTATATTACATTTATCGTATCAGGATGGGCGATAAGCAGCCCCCACGAGTAGCGAGTCAACCCCCGTTTATTTATGTCTTCGTAAGTGTATTGAAAAAGGTCGTTTGATACACGTGGAAATTTGTCACTGCAGCTCTCTGTTCCATAATACATGAATAAATTCCGCTTCGGTATCAATGACAAAATTTCTTCACTTGAATTTAAATGTACCTACTACTGTAGTTTGAACCTAATCCAATATTTAGTACTTACATCAAATGACCTACAATACAGACTGACGAAGCGAAACCAATGACATACAATAGCGGAACGAAGTTTGCCGAACATTCCCGAAAATTGGAATTCAGAACTGTTGAATTCTCGTGGACAACCGATTTGTAGTAGGAACGTTTAGATCAGCCTGTACTAGAGGCTAGATATTAATAATGTATCAAGCTTTCCTGCCTTGAATGTTGTCTTTTCCCAAGAGATAGAAGCCAGCTGTGAGGAGCAGATGCTCAGGGATTGTTCGCCGCTAAATTTAACATGCTAGTTTCCAAGATTGCAGGTATATAAATTCCTTATTCTCGCGTTTAAACTGTTAAGTAGTAAGTTTTAGTTCGATATCGTTAGAGTATCTCAAAAGTTATGAAGTATTGATTTTACGTTCCTCGTATGAAGATTTACTTCCGTATCTAGAAACTTATTAAATGCTGATGAATCCATAATTTTGTTTGACTGTCTTAGCATTGCATCTTTTCTTTGGTTCGTCAAGTTGTTGAGGTTCTTAGTATTCCTGAGTTGAGTAAAATACGCGAATACTGACAAGTACTTGCACTGACCGGATCCACTAAAATTTTTGTAGCTCTTTCCTCTCAAAAGACCATCTTGGACACCAATCTGCATGGTCCTTATATGATTTGACCAAGTTTGCTGCACAGATTCTTTAACCTTTGAATTCGTTTCGGTGTTTCTTCTCAGCCCCTAGCCAAGTTACGATCGTTTTGTTTGCGTCGAACGCCTTGATTAGGCCACGCTTCCGATTCCTTTGTTCTGACCACGTGTCTGAGCGTTGAGATGACTGCCCTGCCCGGTAGTCAATTAGGAAACATCAGCCTCATCTAGTTTAAGCATAAGCATAATCAGCCTTTTAATGTTCTCACTACTGGGATTTAAGCGTCCTCTCTCTAAGAGGCCCAGTGTGCATTGTTGAATTTTTGGTTCTTTGACATGCCAGTTTCCTCACGAAGTTTTCCTTCACTGTTTTGAGAGCAGTGGTGATGAAATAAATTACACAAAGTTATGCGCCTAGCTGGGTTTGAACTCGCGACCTACAACTCGTTAGTCGGGGTAGTTACCACTCGGTCACCAATGCTCTAATCTAGTCTAAATTGACGAAAAAATTGACGTGTAAAAGCGTAGTGTTTTTAAAACTTATTTGTAAAATAAATATCATTTATCACTTTTTTTTGTAACAATTAATAACATTCTATATGAAAAACTTTTATGCAAAACTATAATTTCTAATTCCTAAATTCTCTACAACATTAGAGGTTTACTCAAGACATTTTCAAGAATATTTGCAAATTCGTAAGTGTTCAAGATTGTTTGTACTATTCATCCATGTTAACTAATTCCTGTCATAATGTTACCAGTTACAAAGACCAAACAACAGCCCAGCTTTAGTAAATATAATGATTATAATATTACATCTAAGTAGGTAGATCCTTGTCATGTACAAAGTACCATTAAAGGAGATGGCGAAGGAAGCTGTTACATAATATAATTTGTCGCTGAATTCTTTATTATTTTGCTGACGTCAATTCTGTATTAGGCGTCTTATATTCTGAGTTATATTTTGATTAATTGAGTTTTAGGCGCATATCAAATTTTATACCTACTTTAAAATCTAGCTAAGTAATGTAATTAGTGTCACTATCGATATATATAAAATGCTTTGTTCTGAATGACTAACGGATAAACGCACAGCCAAACCGCTGATCGTAAAGGGTTGTAACTTAGAGTGTATATTCTTTGTATGACGTAGGCATCCGATAAGAAAGGGTTTTTCGAAATTCTACCCCTAAGGGGATGAAAAAGGGAGGCAAAGTTTGTATGGAACTACGTGATTTCTTGGTCCAATCTACTTCGAATTTTGCGTGAACATTCTTTAACAGAATTAATGGAAATCGAGTTACGTATTTTATTGAAATTCATCCTCTAACGGGGTTAAGAAGGGGTAGAAAGTTATTTTGGGAGTTATTTGCTTCGAAGTTAATATCAATACTCCTTAGTACTTTTGATTTAAATTACATTTTATTTTGACACATGTTTGAAAACTCAATCTGATTTTATTCAAAAAAGGTCAAAACTCACTTGTTAGCTTGGTGTAATGCAAATACTCCTAAAATGTCTCGAAAGTTCAAAAGAAATGGTAAGGACTAGAACATTTTGGTTATAAAATAAACGAAACATTCCATACTAAAAAAAAAAAAATTAAAATATGAACTGAGAATATTATTTATATCTATATTTATAAAAATGAAACCCTATTTCTCCTGGTCACGCTATAACTTAAGAACGGCTGGATCAATTTTAATAATTCTTTTTTGTTTTGTTCACGGCATATAAGGAAAATTGTAGGGTTGGTAGGTACGGTAGGTAGGTAAGTAGCATAGGGTAGGTAACTAGGTATGGTAGAGTAGGGTAGAGTAGAGTAGGGTAGAGTAGAGTAAGGTAGAGTTGGTCAGAGTAGAATAGAGTAGTCAGGCGACGGGAGCGAAGCCGCTGGTAAAAGCTAGTTATTGTTATACAAACTATGCATTGATGTAGTTGATAAGGCATTAAGTCCGCCTTTGTACCTTTGTGTTGCATGAAGTTTTCATAAATAAAGAAATAAGGTCGGGAATAAAAGTAGATATTCTGTGGCAACACAGCTTAGGACTGTACATATATGATTTCATTATCATCATTACATCGGAAAGACGACCACTGTTGGACATACGCCTTCCTTGAGTATTGCCATAACGACTGGTTCTGTGTGTGTGATCGGATTCCTGCAACCCTTACCAGGCCATCGTTCTACCTCGTGGAAGACCTTTCAACGCTGTGTCTTCCAGTACGAGGTCACCACTCGAGAACCTTTCGGTCCCAACGACCATCTGTTCTGCGAGCAATGTGCCCTGCCCACTGCCACTTAACTTTGGCGAATCTTCATGCTATATCGGTAGCCTTGGTTCTCCTGCGGATATCTGATATGATCCTGCAAAGAAACTCCGTGCATAGCCCTTTCCATTGCCCTTTAGGTGACTTTATGCCTACTATGAGGCTCATTTTAAATGACTTAATAACCATGATTGTTTGTGTCACAAAAACACTAATGTAATCACACTTTTGGCTTATTTTGATGATCAGTAGCCCTTAATTACAGAGTAGTGTAGTTAACGAATAGAACTTCATGATGTTGAACTGACTATATAACTTAGTTGACTTAATTAGAAAATGTACAACCCGCTGAAAATGAACTGTACACGGTGGAATTGGAAAAAATGCACGAAATTTTTCGAGGGCAGCTCTTCTCTCGTTATTAATCAAAATAGAGGAGGACATTTTAATTAAAAGTTCACACGGAAATGTTCCATTGAGTTATAAGTGGAAAAGTTTTTAACATGTTACAATCATGACTGAATTTTTTTTTTTCGTAAATTCCTTCGGTCCTAGCTAGCGGGCATCGGCCCTACGGTTTGCTGACAGCCCTTTGAGGAGCACGTGGATCACTACGCGCTGTTGATGACTGGGCTCGTTCCGGTTAATTATCGGACGGCGAACGGCGAGCTACCCATTGCTCAACGTTCGCAAGCCCGCGTTTACCGTTCCTTGTAGTCGGTGTCGGAATTACGGTGGCTGGGGCGTCAGACCTTCGTTCCGCGCGCGCGGCCTTTTCCTTCGCTAGCATTATTGCTTCTCAGAAGGAGGCGACCGCCTGCCATTCCTCCTCGCTCCGGAACACATCCCTAACCACGGCCCCACGCGAAACGTCGCTGCCGCCGATTGCCTCCACGAGGACATGGTGATGCTCCGCCTAAGCAGGGCATATCTCTACCGCATGCTCCACCTTGTCCTCCCGGCGATCCACACAATGGGCCAACACCCAGGCGTTTCTTCCGCCTGAATCCGAAGCAGGAACCTCCCGAACTTACCATATCCGGTAAGGACCTACGTTATGCAGAAGGCGAGGATGCCGTATTGCCACTCCAGCCAATCCACAAAGAGGGGACTTACCACCGTGTTTATGGCCTGACAGCGACTTTGCCCGTGTAGTACTGGTATTTCGCTCCATTACAAATTATAAGCTACGTGTTATCATAACATATAATCTATCTTGATACCCATAGAGTACCAAACATACACTCACACGCACACATACATACTTACTTAATTTTTGCTCTTATAACATTAGTAAAAATATATAAAAAATAAAAATATTAGTTGGCTCAGACAGATAATCTCAGACTTTTACTGACTATAACCCACTTGTTCTTCAGTTCTCTTTTGTTTTCCAGGGCCCCGGTTACTCTTTCTAGTAGGCATTAGCCCTAGCAAGCCCCGTCAATTCTGCTGACAGCTATTAGAACTTCGACCAAGCCTACTTGGTCCTAGTCGGACAGGGAACTATCCATTGATCGTCACTTGTTAGGTTAAGGCCCTAGCTCCCGAGCAGTGCCATTAAACAGTGACTCTCTGAAGCCTACTAGGTTTGAAAAAAGTATAATATGTTTATTACGTGTAAATGATTTTTGTATGACTAATACTTTTGCCAAAAAAAATATAACATGATAGTTTTTTTGCTTGTTTTCACTACTCCAGTTTTGATCTTTAGAAATATACTTACACGAAAAAATTGCTGGTTAAGTATTCTTCAGAATATTCATATCATACCTATGTAAATCAATCAATATTTTGCAAAGGAAATGATTTTAAAGTTCATCGGTGCTCTATGCGGGCACAGGCGGCAGTACGAGTTTATGTGCATTTAACATCGGCCAGATGTCCAAGAGCAGTGGTGGCCGAGTGGTAAAGACCCCGACTTACGAGTTGTAGGTCGCGGGTTTAAACCGAGCCAGACGCATTACTTTGTGTAATTTATTTCATCACCACTGCTCTCAAAACGGTGAGGGAAAACATCGTGAGGAAACCGGCATGTCCTAGAACCAAAAATTCGAGGACATGTGACATACATCAACCTGCACTGGGGCCGCGTGGTAGATTACGGCCCGTTTCCTCTCCTAGAGAGGAGGCCTGGGTCCCAACAGTGGGAACATTATAAGGCCGACTATGCTATGCTATGCAGATGTCCGAAAGCGACCTACCAACAATCGTACATAGCTAAGCACCCGTACCTAAATCTACATAGGTACTAGATACTATGCTATATAGTATAATCAGCCTTAAAATAATCCCACTGCTGGGACTTAGACCTCTTCTCTCGGAGAGGAAAAATCTACGCATAAAGTTAATCTAGGCAAGTAACTAATTCGAGACAGTAATTACTTTCATAAGCTTTTAACTAAATAAATCTCTCAAAATCATCTCGCATATTTCCCTCACACTTATTAATAAGTTTCCTAAGCCTTAATGATATTTTGATGAAACATTAAATGGGTCAAGGGATAAAATTCTCATTTTCTGTTACATACAATTACTGGATTATTTAATCAGTACGTTACGAAATGAACGCTTTTCATTACGTTATTTATTTACAAGACAGCTTCTTGCTTCCACAACTAATGAATTATGTGTGAAAAATGGTGACCACGATTTTGAGAAATGAGAGACTTTTCAGGACATGCAATTGCTCGTATAGTGTTTTATCGTCATCATTTCAGCCGAAAGACGTCCACTGTAGGACATGGGCGTCCTCCAAATGTCGCCACAGTGACCGGTCCTGTGCGTCTCGCATCCATCGGATTCCCGCGACCCTCACCAGGACATCGGTCCACCTTATGGGAGGCCTTCGAACGCTGCGTCTTCCGGTACGTGGTCGCCATTCCAGAACCTTTCATTCCCATCGATCATCTGTTCTGCGAGCAATGTGCCCTGCCCGTGTGGGTCGCTCGGTCGGCCCGCCAAACTTAAGTGGCAGTCACTTAAGTTTGGCGATTCTCCGGGTTATATCGGCAACCTTGATGAAGATACGTAGAAGTACGGATATCTTCATTCCTGATGCAATCACGTTAGGTAACTTTGAGCATTGCTCTACCTTCTAATGAGCGCGGGTATTAGATATAGCATTTACGCTTGAGAAAAAAGAGTGAGCAAGATTTTAGAAAGAAAAGAGTGATTTTTCATTTTTGTTACAAATTTTCAAATCGATACCGCTCTCAAAATTATATTTCCGACAAAGTAACTTTTAAGACTTTTCTATACGCAAGAAAGTTATAAAATAAAAGTAGTATAAAGTTTCATTAAAATCGGTCTATTCATTTCCAAGATTAAGGACTGGCCTAGCAAAACACCATGACACGTTGTTTACGTGTTTTAATAACAGTGGCATCATTGACATCTTACAATATAATTGCAATTGCACTACCCGTAGAGTCATGTAGAAGTTTACCTATAATAAGCACTTACATTTCACTAATAGTAATTAAAACTTTAATAAATAAAAATATAAAAAATAATCGAGAACAAAATTAGACTTTACCCGATCCAGGAATCGAATCAGCCCCCCTAGCCAAGTTACAACCGTTTCGTTTCGATTCTCTTATCGTCGATCGCCTTGTCCGACGTCATCTCAACGCTCAGTCAAGTGGTCAGAACAAAGGAATAGGAGGCGTGGCCGACTCGAGGCGATCAACGAAAAGAGAGTCAAAAAGAAACCGTTCTAGTTGGCTTGGTTGGGGGCAGGACCCCATCAGTAGCGCTTACGACTACTGGATTTTGATGATCGTACTTAAATCTGTCTATTTCCATTTAGATGGAGGCGAGTAATCCTGAAATTGGACAAACGTCTATACATTAAGCGTTTGCTAAACGTACACTTGTCCAAAAAGCTACTAACATTATCGCTTAATGTTGATGCGGTTTATTTAAGTACCTTTTAAATTATGTAGTTAACGCAATTGTTTTTTTAACCTTGATTAAAAGCTGACAGTTCTAAATGAAAGGTACTATTTACTCTATTGCGAACACTGGCCTTGTATACCTTATCCAGATTTAGATGGGTAGTGTTTTATGCTGCCGTTTATTTTTATTTTTACTTTTTAGGTAGTCATAAAGAAGGCAGAATTCAATTTACTAGAAGTTTATTGCTGAGTAAAAGCGGAATAAAGCCTAAACCATGATAAATTCATCTCGCATCTTTCTCTTCTTTTGTTTCGTTTAATTATTTACACGGTTTTTATTCGCAAGTAGGTTTTTTTCGCTGTTGTACTTTCGTGGACAAAAACTATTAAGAATGTAGCTGGCTGTTTCAGAAATATGTAGTTTCGGACACCAAAAAATTGAAGCTTTCGATCAATGAAAGAGTTGACAGAGAGAGAGTTGAGAGTTGTTGTGAGTTGGCAGTAGTATCATCACAACGTTAATGTTTCTCTGTTGGTCGATTTGGGCCAATTTTTGTTTTTTTTTATTATATATATTTAGTTCATTAATTAAGTATATATTATGTAATTAATTTGTATATCTTTTTATATTAACTTTTTTATTCTCTCTCTTTTATTGCACCTACCACTATTCTTCTCTGCATCACCCAAAGGTTGACTGGTAGAAAACGCTTGAGGCATTAAGTCCGCCTCTGTACCTTTATGTGCATGAAGCATTAAATAAATAAATAAAAAAAAAATGAATTTATTCTTTGTAACCAGATAAGTATTTCAAGAGCTTATCTCTTAAAACTTAACATTTTGAACTTTATGTTTAGAAGAAGAAGAAGGAACGATATTCTTACCTCACACATACAATAGAAATAAAATAGGTATGTAAAAATTACATTAAAATCTGTGCAAGGCCAAAAAGTGGCCTAACTTAGCACACACACACATCATTATCACCGTCCTGTCAGCCGAAAGACACCCACTGCTGGATATAAGCCTCTCGTCTGAACGTCTCGCATCCATTGTATTCCCGCGACCCTCACTAGGTTATCGGTCCACCATCTGGTAGGCCTTCCAACGCAGCATCTTCCGGTACTTGGTCACCATTTCAGAACCTTTCAGCGCCATCGACAATCTGCTCTGCGAGCAATATGCCCAAATCACTGTTGCTTTAGTTCGGCAATGCTCCAGGCTGTGTCGATAACCTTAGTTCCCCTGCAGATATCATGACATTACAACAATAATAAAAATATGAAATTAATGGATCATGTAAATTATGTTCAATGCTTAGCAACAGCAATCTAGATTTATTTAAATATGTATTAGCCTGCCCTGTCCCACACCCGCGCTTTCTCTTGATGTTCGGGTGAAAAAAAAATTGTTATACTTTTCTAAGTGTAATCAAAATTAGGTTATCTGAACCCAAGACTGATCAAACACACTAACTACATGTTTTACATGTTTACAAAAATTAACCCTAATCAGTCACCAAAAATGATTCAACATGGCGACCCTACGGTAACGTTGAATATGCTCCGCTCACATGACGTGTATGTAATTACTTAGCGAGTCGGAGCAGAGTCATGCCTTGTCATTTTAGCTCGGAAAGCCGGGGAAAAGTGGAGTCGTTTGTGTTATGAGTGTTGAATACTGATACGCTAAAGTGGTTTTTGTGCTATTTAATTTTACGTCCTTAAAATATGTCAGGATATTGTGGACACAGTAATTGTGTTTCGTGTAAGGGTTGTAGTTTTTATTTTGTGGGTTTTTGAATTGTATTTAATTTGTTACTTTACTTACGTAGTTCTGTTTCAGTTTTTTAGTGAGTGCTTAATTTTTTTGTTGTTGTATTATTACTTTATATGAATCCTTTTAAAGCTTTTCAGATTGTTATTAATGCAGTATACGAGTGTCTACATTGCAAAGCAGTTTTATTTTGTATCTAGTTCATTCTTTTAAATCGGCTCTACGTTTTTTCTAAAGATACTTTATAATATTCAATAACAACTTATGCCAGTGGCTTTACCTGCACAAAAAGTGGTTTTGTTACAATCTTTAGACCCCCATTTCATCCGTTTAGGGGGTAAATTTTGGAAAATCCTGCCTTATTCTTTGAACACATTATAAAATAACTATCTGTGCGTGTATGTCTGTGCCATTAATATCAGTGTTCTAGGTCTAAGGTCTCTTCTCAATCTGTGTTCTTGTCTACAAACACAAAACAAACCGATGATTTTTATAAACAATAAAAAACGTAAACGGAACAACCCTACAGGCATAACCGAACAAAAAATGCGGCAACCTATAACTAACATTAATGCTCCAATATGCAAACAGAATCCAACACGGCTATGTTCTGGCATGTTTTTATTTTATCTTAAGGGTTTACCTGAACAGACCGCGGTCATCCGATAGTATACGGCGCTCAGCCTTTTAGCCTTTGAGCAAGAACGGCTCAGCTTAACTTGAACTGCCCCGAGGCAAGCGAGCGTTGCGTCATTCATTCAATTCGTTCTTCGCATGTTTTTTTTTTGAAGTTATTTAATAATTTAACGTAAATAGACCAAGAATTGCTTTATTTACGTCAAATTATTTAATGACTTCTACCACTCTGAATAGAGCGAGAAGGAATTTCAGACTTTTACTGACTAATCTCACAGTGTTCTTTCAGTTGTTTTTTGTGAGGGCTACGGTTACTCTTTCAAAAAATCCACAGTACTAGCAGATATGGGTCCTAACTGGTCCCGTTTTTCATATTGCGCCATCGACCCGGCCTTGGTTTTTATCAGACGGCTGGATGGCGACGTATCTATTGCTTTCTTCCTATTCTGCCCTGGGAGGAGAGAGAGGGAGTGTCAGACTTTTATTGGCTAAAACCCATCTTTGTTCGTTTAGTTACTCTTTGTTTCAGAACCACAAAAACTCTTTCGAACGTTTGTGTGTTGTATATATTGATTCCGTAGCGTTAAACATAATATTGAAGAACGTGTGTGTTATTGTAATGTTATGTGTGTGTGTTTTCGTTCAAAACTTTAGGAACGATTCGTCAGCGTCTTATTTCACAACACACCTTCAGGTTATGATTCAATAAAAACACTTATATATATCGCAAAGTTCCTGAAACATTTGGCTGAAATAATTCAGGTCACGTTACGTAAGCTGCACGGAAGCGAGGAAACGAAACGTCTTTTAACAAGCTGTTGTAAGAAACTATTGCAGGAAAGATTTTACTTTATACACAATTGGAAATTTTGTCAGTTTACCTGAATATCAAAGTCACATTCCAAATCAAAATAATATTAAATAATATCTAGATTTTAACTTGGCATTAAAACATATTCAGAAAAGCAATATTAATAAATTTCACTCAACTCACTTTCATTTGACTTGAACTCCTTGAAAAAAGAGTTATTGTTTTGATTAATTGGCTACTTGGCCTTTTGAACTATTGATAATTTAGTTATTATTGTGTTGTTATTTTAAGATAGCTTATAATACTTAAACCTTTAAACTAGTTTTCTAGAAAAGTGACATTATCGGAGATTATGTTTTTTAAATCCTTTAAGGCGTTTAGTCCCTTGAACATCTGGTCGAAATTAAATGCACACTACGATTATCTGTGCATTTAACTCCGGCCAGCCGCGCCCGGATAGAACTTCGCTGACCTTTGAATCCATTTTCTTTGCGAAATATTGATTGACTTACATTATGCTATGTATATTCTGAAGAAAACTTAGTTAAATAAAAATATTATGTCACCATATTTCTGAAGATCAAATACGTTTGAAAGGAGTAGGGAAAACAGAAAAACTGTTGTTATTTTTTGGCAAATGTATTAGTCTTACGAAAAAATCATAATAAAATTATGTTGATAATGTTGTACATGAATTTCAAAACTGCTCGGGAGTTAGGACCTTAAGAGGGCCTTTGTGGAGTTGATAACTTTCAATCTGATGTTGTTTTTGTACCCATAAAACAATTTACATGCCACGTCGTCAGACGATGACCGCACAACATTTTATTTACCTTTTTTTTTACCTTTCACGTAGGCCAATTTATTGATAAATTTCTGGATGCTCATTCACGCTATTCTGCATTCCAATATACCATAATCTACGAATTTCAAAAAAATCGCAAGAATCCTCAGAGTTAAGCCAAGAGATAAAACGGGTCACAAAATAATTTCAACACTAGCTACCCGCCCGAGTAAAAACAATACCGTTTTTTTAGTTATTTATATTAAACAGTTTACACGGGGATTCTAGTTAGGTAAATTAAAAATATCGATTATTTTATACAATGGCGGACTTAATGCCTTAAACATTTTCTACTAGTCGACTTGTCCCTTAAGCATTTTCTACCAGTCGACCTTAGGGTGGTGCAGAAATATAACAGGGGTAGGTGCAAAATAATGGTAAACTAGATTAGAAATACAATAATAAATATATACTTAGATACATACATACAAATTAACAATGTTATTATGAAAAACGAATCCAGCAAATCAACACTGATAATCACACCAACTTCCTGCGAATGTATTCACGTGCCTTCACCTTAAAGTGAACCGACTGGAATATGACTCGATTATGGTTTTTTTTTCGAGATGGGAAATCATCAAATGAGTTCTTTCTAAACCTCACCAATGTTTCTTCAGTTACCTTGCTCTCTATGACCACAGGTTTTCCTTTCCGAAGTCGACACAATCATGACCCCAGTAGGTTTCAGCCCTGCTGGACCTCTAAGGTTTTGGTAAGATTTCTTTGAGGCGCGCGTGGAAAACTACGCACCGTTGGTGACTCAGGTTCGGTCTGGACAGTTACCGGACGGCCGGACGGCGAGCTACCCATTGTTTGTCGGCTGCAAGCGAAAGCCTACGGTGGCTGGTAGTTGGGGAAATATCGATTCTGGTTAAGAGATGTTTTTATAACATTTTCGATGAATTAAATTTAATTACTACCGGGAAAAAATTCGAAGAAAATTACCACAAAAGTGCTAACTTTTGTTTTCATTCTGTCATTAAATTTTGTGATATCGCAGAATATAAAAACAACTGGCTCAATACCTAGAATTCTGGTTTAGGTAAATTCATGAATATTCTTTTAATTTTGTAGAAAAAATATTGAAGAAACGAATCAAATGGTGTTTTACGTCGCTCTACGCATTTTATTTGAATTAATTTGTGAAGTTTTCAATTTCCATTGGAATTGAAAGTTTCTTGATATTTTGGGTCGTGGGGCTCTCTCCAAAATACTGTTAATTTTTAAAAAAATATTTGTATAGCTGGAAGTTAGGACCGGACGACCCGATTTTTTAGGGTTCCTACCTCAAAAGGAAAAAAACAGAACCCTTATAGTATCACTTTGTTGTACCTCCGTCAGTCTGTCCGACAGACAGACCTGTATGTCTGTCTGACTGTCTTTCTGTTGAGACCTTTTATCTCGGTAACTTGTGGAGATGTCAAGTTGAAATTAAAACCATACATTCAAGTCTGTGGTTCCTTGAAGTTTTGAAGAAAACAAACTTGTAAGTTAACGGAAAAAAAAGATACGACACTCTCAAGGAAATTAAAATTCAGTATTGAATCGCAAAAAAAATTGATTTTTGCGATTCGTAAAAATCTTTGAGACTCAACTCGAAAACTGAACTGAGAGTGTCGAAATATACGTTTAGCGACATAAACGGCATTATCTTTTGTTTTCGTTAACTTAGAAATTAGATTTTTCACAACTTCAAGGGACCGCAGACTTGAATATATGGTTTTAATTTTAACTCGATATCTTTACGCGTTCCCGAGACAAAGGGTCTTGACAGACTAGCAGTCTGCCAGTACCTTTATTTGTAGCCGAATACTTGAGGACCAACTTTTCCTCTCCAGCTATTTCAGTCACAAACTGGAAAGTCAGGCTGCGTTCCTACCGTGAAACAAACTTGGTACTAATTGTGCCCTTCAAGTAAAAGTAGATATCCTAGTCATTCTTAGTTTAGAGGAAATTAACAACAAGTTAAAGTGACTCAATCCTCTTCTCTAGGAGAGGGAATGTTCCGTTATCCACCTCATAGGCCGAGTAAACCTTGGTGAAGGTCACATGTCTACGAATATTTTTGTTCTAGAACATTCCGGTTTCCTCACGATGTTTTTCTTCAACGTTTTGAGAACCAGCCTCTTCTCTAAGAGAGGGAATGGGCCGTAATCCACCACGCGGGCCCAGCGCGGGTTAGTGGATGTCACATGTCTACAAATTTTTGGTTCTAGGACATGCCGATTTCCTCACAATGTTTTCCATCACCGTTTTGAGAGCAGTGGTGATGAAATAAATTACACAGTAATGCACCTTATTGGATTTGACCTCGTAAATCGGGAGGGTAACCACTAGACTACTACAGCTCTGATAACATTTCAATGATTTAAATCTAAGTTTAATGTAGAATAATATTTTAATTGCCATGCTTCATATTTCTTTCCTGTTCTTAATTTGGTCCCACTAATAATATACTTCACTTCTGATAAATTTCTTATGCGTTAATTCTTTATTAGCAATTATCTTGTCAAGTTCTCAGAAAAGAACAGCTGTATAACTTTTATTTCTGAATTTTTTTGTCCGAAAATAAATAACAGGTTCTAGATAAACCAACTTTCTATGAGGCTTAACGTTTAGTTTTCTGAATTCTTAAGTCACATTTTTAGTTATCTAAAAACAGATCTGGAACACAGCTTGCGTCACGAACCTATTAAAACTTTCAAATGAAGACATGAAAAATGAATTAGCTTTTCATTTCCTGCGGGATCCTTGGCTCCCTAATGTTGGCTATCTGATGTTAATAATTTAGGCACTGCGGGTAAAGGGGATTGGGGTAGCTCCTAACACTGATTTCTCGCGAAAGTTATTTTTGGTTATCCCTAGTATATAATGCATGTATATTATCGACGCTGTTCCAGGAACTCGAGGTAAAGATATTAATAGATCTATTTGTGAGAGTTAGTATGACTTGAGTACCTAATAGTAACGGCGAATTTCTGCGAAACAGTATTGTTCTCCTCAAAAAACTTTTAGGCCTTTAATATGGAACATTGACGTAAGATTCTAAGAAATATTGCTTATAGATCGTTTACGTCACATATGATTTTATATATTTAAGGTACATAAATGTCACTGTGGTAAAGTTGTGAACAGCCTCGGACACTTCAAGCGGCGGTCAGATAATAACCTTGTTGTTAGTTATATTATGGGGCCATTTGAAGTTGAAACTTTCGTGTCATGGGGTCCGAGTGCTCCCAAATTGTTTAAAGACTATTCCAAACACCTTGTTGACAATTTGCGTGACCCAAGGGCTGGTTCTTACCTTGGACAGAAAATAAGCTTTGTCATACAGTGTGGCAACACTATCAGTCTTTTGGGTGCATTACCAGTCGACAGCGATGTGGATCGACGCCATATTTTAGGTTGATTTTTGGATAGTTCTTGATTTAGTGTATACATTTATAATGATAATTAAAATTGGTGAATATTTTTAAAAGTTTATTCTGATTTTGTAAATACTTTTAAAATTATAATCAAATAAAGTTAGGTTAATAAATATGCTCTGTCCATAGAATTGAAAATTTTAAAGTAAGGTCGTAAATATCATACACTAGCATTTACACGTGGCTTCGCCCGCGTACATAAAATATAGCCTATGTTACTCAAGAATAAAGCAGATTTCTATCGGTGAAAAAATTTTAGCAATCGGACCCGTGCTTCCAGAGATACAAAAAAAAATGAACTTTACCTCTTCATGATATTAGTGTAGATTAGAACACAAAGCACTGACATAAAGAGAACGATCTTGATACATTCCATAAAATACATTCAGACTATTACTTAAGTGCACTTCATACTAAAATGACTATCATATCATTTCTCAAACTTGTAACGTAGTATTCCAAGCATGCTTCTTCCTGTGTAGGTACCACTCAAGATCCGAGTCTTACATTGCGACTAAAAATCGATTTCCAACCCACTTCTAGTACTCTAACGACCCATTTCTCTCCGTTGAATCTTAGGTTCTGAGTCGATCGACTGAACACTTTGTGTTAATGGCACAAATGTCATTTGCAGAATGCTTTGTCATATCTGCTCATAAATGGATGCTTTGCTAGAAATTGGTCTCTGAAAGCACCATTGGGGTATTTTGCCATATAGCACTAATCACTGTACTTGGCAATGCATCCATGGTGTTCTTCGCACGTTTTTGGCACATACAAAGTCATTTGAGCTCATTACTTTAACTGTAGTTGACAAAAAGGAAATAGCGATAAAAGTTTATTTTTCGTGCAAATTGAGAGTGCTCCAACTTAAGTTCTTTTTTACTGTTGTTAAACTCACGCTTGACTGCTATGTCACCTGATGGAAAAACAACGATTTAGGAGATTATGTAGCACGTTTGCCTAAGACATATCTATTCACTCTTAAAATAAATATCTTCAGGTTGTATCTATCACGAAACTGACTCCGGCAGGGAATTCCACTCCTTAGCTATATGCACAATTCGTGCGGAAGAAACGCCCGAGTGTCACCATTGTGTGGACCGCCTGGAGAACACAGTGGTGCATAAGATGGTAGAGATGTGCCCCGCCAGGGCAGAGCGGACCTTGGTACAGGCCCTGGTCAAGAGCGAGCAGGAGTGGCAGGCGGTCGCCTCCTTCTGCGAAGAAATGCTTCTGCGAGGCGTCCGCACGTGTGAGGGAACGGCCCTCACGCCGCAGCCACCAAGGATCCTGATTTCGATTTCCAGCTACCGTAGGCGTTGGCTTGCGGATGGCGAGTAATGGGTAGCTCGCCGTCCGTCCGGTAACCGTCCGAACCAAACCCAAGTCGTCGACAGCGCGTACTGTTCCACGCGCTTCTTAAGAAGAGGTCAGCAAACCGTTGGGGGCCAGCGGGGACGAAGTCTGCTGGGGCCAAGGGTTGCGCGAAAGTGTACCCGGGGGCCATCGAAAGAAGGAAAAGAGGGAACAGAAGTGGGTTTTAATCAGTAAAAGTCTGAGACGCCCTCTCGCCCTTAAAAAAAAGTTGTACGCACAATAAATGTGTTTCCAAAACGTTTTATGTATATGGGTGGGATCTCCATCATGTACCGATGGCACATCACCGTACAAGTTAATTTAATTTCAAAATCCACCATCTATTTTTATACTACCAGTACCAAAGCCAGTTAAAACTATTTAACTGGCTACTACGGCTGGCTGGTTAAAAGACTACTCTTCAGAGAACATTTTCGTGTCTAGCAGACCACCGTATTTTCGTTGAAAAAAATGGTACTCCCCACAAGAACTATTTAACCCGGTCAATACTTATCAAAGTGTAGCAGAGTGACCTCGTTTGAGTCAAATGTCAGACGAGATACGTCGTGCTTTCAAGAAAATTGGCGAGGCAGTATACGTACGGATACTTACGCTATTTTTATACGACTACGCGTTTGTAATACGAAATGATGTATCTTTTGTTGATGTGACGGGTACAATATGTATGAAGTGGGGTTTTGTAACTTTATTTTAGTAGAGGTTGACATTTGACACGGTTTGTCGTCAAGGTCTAGTCTATATGAGTATTCTATTTAGTTTTCTTTTTTTATTTTGGTCTTGAAAGTTTTTTTAACTGCAGAAAACTAAGTATAGTTTTAGACTGGCCTGTTGGTCTAGTGGTTAGTGGTCCTGTCTGCTATGCTGGAGGTCATGTATTCTATTGCCACCCAAGCTAAATGTTTGAGTGATAAGCATAATTATTTGTGTTGTGTCTTAGTGTAATTTATCTATTAAATATGTATGAGTGTGTTTATCAGTTAATAATAATAAGTATTTATTTCAAAAACATAGCACTTTGCACTGTATACATTTTTGAAGATAATATTTATATTATAATGCAATAGTAGACACTACATTTTAAACTAGGACTAGCCTGTATCTTAAAAGATAGGGTTCAGCCAGATTGATTATGTTAAGATTCATAACCAAAAACAAGTGAAGACAGTGGCAGTGATTTATACTAATAATTGTACGTTGTGTTTGAAAGTTGTGGAATATTATTATTGTGTCTAGATCTCTGCGAACTTGGATATTTGTCAATCTTAAAATAATTAAACACATAGAACACAAGCATAGCCGCGGGCAGAAGCTAGCAATAATAGATATTGTATCTATGGCTGTCATATTATGTCGTAAGAGGTGACCGATAAAGTGCAATGTGACCTTTTCTGTTTGTTGAACCTATGATAGTATTATCATTGTCTTATGCTCTTCATATTACATATTTTTATCAGAAGCGGATGTGAACACCCGTGTTTTAACCTTATTTGAAATTTTAGTGATAGTGTTTATTATGATTGGCGTTTTGATTGAGCTGTGGGTTAAATATTTAAGCGGAACGTGACTTCACATCATCCTGTGTCCTTTCTAATTACCTTTTGTTTTAATATAACCCACCATTGGTACTTTAATTACGACATTTTAATTACTGTTAAACTTAAGCGACAGTGGAAGGTACATTGAAAACTTCCAGATTCAAAGCATTTATTTGAATAATTTACAGACACTTTTCAAATGTCAAGAAGTCAGTCAGTCAAAAAAATGACGCTAATTGTACATTCCAAAGCAAATCTATGTGGAGAAGAATGTGCAAGAAACTCCATAGGCAGACACTCTTTTCAATCATTGCTCGCAAAACAGATAGTGGATGGGAATGAAAGGTTCTGGAGTACAGTAAAATGGTCATTATGGGGGCCTCTGTGGAACAGTGTACAAGAAGATGGCCATTGTAGGGGGCTATGTGCAGCAGTGTAGAGGAAAAAGGTCATTGTAGGGGGTTGTGTGCAGCTGTGTACGTTATTTGACTGACGATGATTGTGATAAAAATACAGGTATATAGTTTGCTGCCGTTACGAAGCTCATAAGTTTTCGTAGCGTAATTATGTTTAAAGTGACGTAATCAGGTCTTCCAGTTTTCCGGCTTCTTATAATCAGCAACGAGATGAGAGCAGTGGTGGCCGATTGGTAATGATTCAAACCCAGTCAGGCGGATTACTTTAGGTAATTTATTTCATTACCACTGCTTTCAAAACGGTGAAGGAAAACATCGTGAGGAAACCGGCATAGCCCAGAACCAAAAATTTGAAGACCTGTAATTACGGCCCATTCAATCTCCTAGAGAGAGGAGCCCTGAGTCCCAGCAGTGGGACCATTTAAAGGCTGATTATGCTATGCTATGCTTATGCTATAATCAGTAACACAAAATCACTACTATTCTACCTTTGTATAGTTTTTATTTGCACTATTTTTGTACACGTCCTATAAAATATTTGATGCCTCCTCTAAAACCAGGTCATAAACATTCTATAAAAACTCACCTCTAACATGTCAAGACAGCTATAAACCCGACGATAAACTTTGATAATACTCCTGTTACTATTATAAGTAAATAGTAACAATAAAATAAGAGCAGGTATTTTGAAAAATTCACGAATATATTTCCTACATTGTGCCCCACTATGCATTATCATCATTTCAGCAGAAAGACTTCCACTGTTGGACATAGGCTTCCCTCAGGCGTTGCCATAACGAACGGTCCTGTTTCTCTCGCATTAATCGGATTCCCGTGACCCTCTCCAGGTCATCAGTCCACCTTGTGGAAGGCCGTCCAACACTGCGTCTTCTAGCACGTGGTCGCCACTCTGGAACCTCGCGCCCCACTTTAGGTTAAGGCAAAAAAACAGCAAAAAAAAAAGCAGGAAACAATAAAATGAACCTCTTTTTTCGATTTGAAGCAATGTCAGTCACAGACATACTCAACAGTTTCAAATGAAATTATGAAAAAAAAGTGTCAAAGAAAAAATAACTATTTATTTTTAACTATCAATATAATCTACAGTACACTTTATTTACTTATTTTAAGGGTTCCGTACCTCAAAAGGAAAAGACGGAACCCGTATAGGATCACTTTTTTGTCCGTCTGTCTGTCTGTCAAGAGCCTTTATCTCGGGAACACGTAGAGGTATCGAGTTGAAATTAAAACCATATACTCAAGTCTGCGGTCCCTTGAAGGTGTAATAAAAATTAAACTTAAAAAATAACGAAAAAAAGATATGGCGCAAAAAACATATATTTCGACACTCTCAAAGGAATCTAAATCATAGGGTACTTCCCGTTAAACTAGAATCTTGAAATTTGGCATGAAATAAGGTCTCATAGCACAAATATAGGAAAAAAAATCTGAAAACCGTAAATTTGTAGTTACGTCACAATAAAAAAACTTTTTTTTGCGAATCGGAATAACCTTCGTAACTCAATTAGGGACTTGAACTGTTTTCATAGGTAAGTTTTGTACAGAACCCTCAGTGCTGGAGTTCGACTCGTACTTACCCGGTTTTTTTTTAGAACACGGTACAACATTTATCATGCTTTTTCTTCTTAGGCTACTGTACCCAACGGGCAAAACCGGGACCCTATTGCTATCACTACGCTGTCCACCTGTCGTTCACCAGGCTGTACCTTATGAACCGTGACAGCTAGACAGTTGAAATTTTCGCAAATTATGTATTTATATTGCCGCTATAACAACAAACACTAAAAACAGAATTAAATAAATTGTGTAAAATAAATTATATTGATAATGGTAAGGAACCCTTCGTGCGTGAGTACGACTCGCAATTGGCCGGTTTTATCCGTTAGTTTCAGTATTTCCAGTTATTGTTCAGTCCATTTTTCAAGTTTCGACTGAGTTTTCTTTGCTTCGTCCGCTCTTATATAAATGTGGGTAGGTACGAGTACATAAAAACGGAACACATAATATTAACAAAATAAGAGACAAACGGAATGGCGCGGACCGCCCCACGTTTTGAGATCACGTAAAATTACACGCCTTGCAGCTTTTAAGTTTGGTACAAGTCTTGAGAAAACAGCTTGAAGTAATATAAAATAGAGTCTCTTTTATTATCAGGAAAACTCTATATAAAAAATATAGTTTATTTTTGATCAGGCAACAATTTTTCTTTTTTAGGGTTACGTTTACACTTTATTTACTTGTTTCTAGGGTTCCGTACCTCAAAAGGAAAAAACCGAACCCTTATAGGATCACTTTATTATCCGTCTGTCTTTCTGTCAAGACCCTTTACCTCGAGAACGCTAAGAGGTATCGAGCTGAAATTAAAACCGTATGATTAGGTCAGCGGTCCCTTGAAGCTGTTAAAAAATCAAACTACTGGGTTAACGAAAAAAAAAAAAAAAATTATGTCTCAAAAAAAGTATATTTCGACACTCTCAATAAAATCAAAATTTATAGGGTACTTCCCGTTATCCAGAATCCTGAAATTTTTCATAAAGAAAGGTCTTATAGCACAGGTATAGAAATAAATCGAAAAACTGTAAATTTCTTGTCATGTAACAAAAAAAAAAAATCGGAAAAATCTTCGAGACTCCATTCGGGAATTGAACCCTCAGGGCCCGAGTATGACTCGCACTTGCTCAGCTTTTTTAATGTTTTTTTAGAAAGTGGACTAAACACGCCTCCGCCATACTTTTTTGAAGTAATTGATCGTCGTTATAAAAAGAACGTCCCAGATGAGCAAATAAATTATTGAAACCATGATGGATATTACATTATACATAAGAGAATAAGAAAAAGATTAACGAGTACTAAGGCGATGTCTATCATTTCAATGTAGTCCACATTGAAAAAATACATTTGTACATTGTTAAGAGGGCCCTTCCCTTTCCGTTTATGGTTGACATAAACATAGTTTAAAAGCTTAATTGTTATTTCCTCCAACGTAATCTAATGCTTGTTTGATAAGAGGTAACGCTAAAAAAGAGAGATAACGCCTTAACGCCTTAAGAAAGATAACGCTTAAAGCCTACACAGACTTTCGGTAATTTTGTCACTTACTCGAATGTTGAATGAATGTTTCAAAACATTTTGCAGAAAATTCGTATTTTTTTTTTTATCTTTCGGATACCGTAATTAGAGACACAATAGAAAAACAATGAGAGAGCTCGTTCGCTTGGAGTTTAATTATTAAAAACTTTTTCGTCATTCCAAATCTCGATTACCTAAATGTGCATGGTTTTTTTAAATTTATTCGTTTTCGGTAATTTCGTCACTCACTCGAATGTATGTCAAAATTAGTTCCAGGAAATATTTTTTTGAAATCTTAAAAGATTTTGAATAAAAAAATTGTCATTCAAAATCTCTATTAAATTTGCAAGGTTTATATGTACATATATCATTTTTAATCTCTATTAAATTTGCAAGGTTTATATGTACATATATCATTTTTAATTTACGAATACATTATGACGGTTCATGCAAAATAGAACATTTTCAGAGGTCTTTACTGGATTAATTTTAAACAAATTGTATTGATTTCAATAGAAACCTAGATAGTAACTGACATCTGTATTTCTAAAATATCTAAATAAAGATGTGAAATGACATCATAATCACGTAAGAGCGGTTGTATGAGAATAGTATCACGAATCGGGCGCCCTTAAAATCAAATTTTGTAAAGCAGTGTATCAAATCTCCTAGCGCCGAAATTACGTGATGTAAAACTTTGCACACCGTTCAAAGTCGTATGTCATTATCCTTATCGCTTATGACTTAGAGCTCAGTTTTACATCTTTGTAAGTTACTTCAGGACGGTCTGACCTACATTTTGTGCTCGTTTCCATCTCACAGAAACAAAGATATTTTTGTGTGGTAAAAGCTACTTTGTTCTGCATCCGCCGTTTGGGCCTTAATTAATTAAAAGTGTAGCGTGTTCTATCTTTGTGTGAGAAATTTTTGAGGTGGCAATTTGATATGTTTTTCTTTATTATATAAGACTTAAGGCTCTTTGGTTCATAGCAAAAATAAAATATATCGATATAAAAGACATCTAAAGGCAGAGTAGGCCACCACGTGTGAGGGAACGGACATCCCCACACCCCAGCCGCCGGGATCCCGAACCCGATTTCCAACCAACGTGATATAGGTTGACTTCCGAAAAGGAAACTCGGGGTCTTGAAAAGTAAGGCAAAGAAGGAACATAGGTGTGGTTTTAGCCAATAAAAATCTAACGCGTCTCCTACTTCGACCTAGAGTGGGAAAAATCGTTGGATGTTTTCCCACCCTGAAAAAAAGGCCACGAAATTCTAATTTCTGACAGCCTTTCGCTATTTGCAGCTCAGTATCAGAGAGTATGGTAACAAAATCTAAATTTGCGGTAATGACATGTATGTATTCACTTAATTATATTCATTAATATCAGCGTCACAAGTCTTTAATTTAAAGGCAACGTAAAACGTTAAGATTTATTATATAAAAAAGGCAAAGTTATTTTAGCTCTTCTCTAAGTAAGAGAGTTAAGTTATTTCTTGATTATTATTGATACGCTCGCGTTTGACCACCATCTCACCTGATGGTAAGCGATGATGTGGCCGACGATGGGCACGCTTGCCTAGAAGTAACTTATTCACTCTTGTCTTAAAGACCCCTAAAGTTGTAGCTATTAGGAAACACAGACTCCGTCAGGGAATTCCACTCCTTAGCTGTACGCACAATAAATGTGTTCCTAAAATGTTTTGTACGTATAGATGGGATGTCTACCATGTACCGGTGGCACATAGCCGTACGTCTAGTAGTCCAATGATGGAACGAACTTGGCGGAATTAGATTGTGCAATTACAGTGCAGTAATGGGTAATACTTACATGTCATTACTGCAAATATTCTTTTTTTTACCTTACTATCCGATACTAAACTGCGAATTGCAAAACGTACAATTTGCATTTCGCGGACTACCCTGGAAAATTGACTTTATGATGTCTTATCCTGCGACGAAACCTTGACGAAGTTGACATCAGGATATCAATAATAATCCAAGAACGAATATCTTAAATCGATGGATTTCCATGATTAATATATTGAGGATTACGAAAGAAGTCAATTCAGGACAACTTTGTCATCATATTTGTGTTTTAAATTAGGAATGTAAGTGAATGTGAAATTTTATATCCGATTAGAGTCGACTAGGAAATACTGGCCTCGTCTAGTAGATATGAATTGGAAACAATTGATTGACGTGTAAAAGAAATAATCTCAAATCAATTTGTTGAATAGGTAAATATAATTTATCAACTATATTGTAATTAATTAAAAACGGAACTAAATAAAAATTTTGTTCAAGGCCTTGTATTTTATCAAAATGAATAGCAAACAGTTACGTCCTGCTGTCTAAAAACTAATTAACATAATTATATTTAAGAAATAATGCTACCCATAATGCTGCCCAGAGGTACACACAAGACTTTTACTTAGCAAAACCCACCTGTATCTACCCTTCGCGTTCTAGGACTTTGGGTTCCTTCAGTTTTGAAGATATCTCTTTGAGGCGCGCGTGGGAACTACGTACCATCAACTCGGGCCTGGTCCTTACCCGACAGGTAAACGAAACGACGAGCTGCCGATTGCTCCTCGTCCGCAAGTCCGTGACTGTCCGGAGTCATGGACTTGCGGACAGCAAGTGGTTGGTCGCTTCTTCGCTACCATTACTGCTTCGCACTAGAATGCTTCCGCTTCCTATTCTTTGTCTCTCTGAACTACGGTCAGAATCAGGGCCGGTTAAAATATGTCGCCATCACTGTTCGTCTCCACGAGGCCACGATGGAGCTTCGTCCATGTGGGGTACAATCCACCATATACTCCACCGTGTCTTCCGGATGGTCCACATTATAGTGACACCCGGGCGTTTCTTTCTTCGAATGCGATCATCGCGGAAATAGAAGAGAAGAAGAAACATAGGTTAGTTTTAATCAGCCAAAGTCGGCTCTCCCACTCGCTCCACTCAAAGCAAGAGAACTTACTCAATGATATCCCACCCTCAAAAAAAAAACCATGGTGATATCTGACCTTAAAGGTCAGGGCCCTTAACAAGACGTGATAAAATATCAGGCGTGCGAGTAAGAAAAAGAGATGGAGCTATACACCATATGTAGCTCCATCCCTTTAACAGTCCAATTTAAGTCGTAAAATGGATCGCGAGAGCTCGTGGTAGGGCCTTAGAACTCTTCACCATAACACCTGTGTAGGTAATGATGTTAGAAGGTTCTTCCACAAGGTTGTCTACTTTATTCTACTTACAAACTTAATTATCTAAAGTTTGAATCAAGTTCTTTATAGCTGTTGTTAGTCGAAACTCAGACTACCCTACTTCTACGCGAGTGATAGTTATTGTATTTAGTACTCGTAACTTGAGCAACAAATTAAATGAAGTTGAAACCTATCCGACCACTCAGAGAAATGCTAGAACAATGTCGTGTAAAATCGAATTAGGTACTCATTTGTTTTATGAAAATGTTTTTAGTCAGTTCGAATTATTATTTCATGAAATTAAATATCTGCTAGATGAAGAAAATGCTTCTTAAATTAATATTTTGTTTGATTTTGTGATGTCAATGTCGTCAACTTCCTGTCATTCCACCCAGAGCAGAAAAAATATTTGATGATTTCCTACTCCAAAAACAAGCTTTTTACTTCATGTCATACACCAAAGGACGTGAACAGAAAATCACACCAGTAATACTATAGCATTTGTGGACGGCAAGCAATGGGTAGCTCACCAGTGTTTTTGTTTCACACGCACCTCAAAGAGATGTCAGCAAGATTGACGGGGCCAGTAACCATGGCCCTCGCAAAGGGCAGCTGAAGGAATACACTCCCTCTCGCTCTACCCTAAGAGGGAGAAGTCATTATTTGAGAGCAATTATTTAATGATTTCCCAACCTCAAAAAAGGGTTCTAGATAAAATGTAAAATAGCTTGACGATCGCTATCGATATGCCACTTGACCAGTTCCACACATTTTTGATTGTTCAAGAATATTTAGCAATGATAAAATGACCCTTTTTCTAGAGGCGCTGGGGCCCAACCATGAAGTTTTAAAATCATCGTAAATCTTCGTCTTTCTCTCACATTGGAATTATGATTATTTTAAGATATCGCGGTAAGGCCCGTGGTATATTTAAATTTTGATGAGATTGTATAAGATTTGTATAATACAAATCTTATCATCATCATCATCATTTCAGCCGAAAGACGTCCACTGTTGGACATAGGCCTCCCCCAACAAATCTTATGCAATCTATAATATACTTGGCTCGCCTACGTATCATCACCCCGTTGTCTCTTTGACATATCTCTGCCGTTTGGCCACAGGTTATATCATAATGTCATATGTGGACTCAAACAAAAAATCTCAATCTTGCATGTTACTGTATGTATACAATGTTTAAACAAATAGAGAATATTTTATCTTATCTTATCTTGTGTGGGTCACAGACTACCCTCGGTCACGGTAATTATCGTGCCTCAGTAAAATGACGTGTCAACTTGAGACAATATAATAATAGTATATCTACATACACAAGAGAGACTTGCATATTTGTTAGCCCTCAAAATTCATCATCTTATTTTGTTTTTAAAATCAACCGTCATACTGCATTCGCCTAAATGATGGTCATCAGCAGAAACAAAAGAAGGATTACTGTAATTAACGTGGATAATATATTGGGACCGTCAGCCTAACCACAAAGCTAGAGAGAGTGAGAGAGAGAGAGGTAAAAAGTTCAACCACAGATAATAAAACACAAAAAGTATGTAGCGACATCTATGGCGTCACATAAGAACTAATCCTGCATCGCGCAATTAAAGATCTCCGCGCGATTGGAACATATAGAACAGCCCGAAATCATCTATCGGGTAGTTGCCTACCAGGCATAACACCCATTTGGCCAGAGGATCCTCCCTTTTCAACGGAGGTTTGCGGAACTATACTCTCTGTTCCACATACCTCCAAAAGTATTTGTCAAACAGTAACACTTACATGAAGTTAGCATATATTTAATGTCTTTGCATAAAGTAAATGAAATCACAAGCTGACACTAAATATTTAAAAGAATGCACATTTTTCTTATCAGCAAATTCTACTGGCTTATCAAAATAAAGAATGATATTATTACTTCCAGTAATTTCGTACTAACGTGACATCCGAGTTACAGCCAAGTTCATTCAGCCTTACCCTAGAATGCCCTAGATCGTTAGACACTACTGCGGTAGTGCAAGGACCGTCGTCTCCAATAATTGGTTGAATGGCCTTTGTATGGGCACTAATGGTCGCCTATGCTGATTCCTCTTTATAGTGAGGAGCAGTGTTGTATTGAGTTTGAGTAAGATGAGTAATGGCAATTCTATTTTGGGACGACAAAGTCAATTTAGATTTTTGCTGTTTTATATTTCTTCTTGAATGTCAGCACGTAAAAATAGAATGGACTAGATTTTCAGGTTGTAGCTTTCAGAAAACATAGACTCTAACAATGAATTCAATTCCTTAAGTGTCCGCATAATGAATGTGTTCCGCGCAATGAATTACCTGATGGCTTCAAGAGTATCAGCCTCAGAACAGTTAAATGAAAATTATTTGTTGTAATTAGTTGGAGTAAACGTTAGTTAAATAGTTTTTCTTTACAAGTGTATTGAAAAACCATCGTATGACATACGTGAGTATCAATGATTACCGTTCTCGGCTCGCTTAATACCCTCGCCACAGCTCGGGCCTAAATACTGCCTCGGCGGTAATCACCAACATTACACACTTGTATCATAATGTAATAGGTGATCTGGTTTACAACTGTTGTTTCAATTTATTTAAATTATTTTAATGTAATGATGACCCATAATAAATACATATATATTCAGCCTTTCAATGTTCCCACTGCTAGACTCAGGCCACCTCTTTAGGAGAGGGAATGGGCCTTAATCCACCACGCGGGCACAGTACGGGTTGGTGAATATCACATGTCTTCGAATTTTTGGTTTTAGGACATACTGGTTTCCTTACGATGTTTTTTTTGCCGTTTTGAGAGCAGTGGTCATGAAATAAATAACACAAAGTAATGTGCCTGGCTGGGTTTGAACCCGCCACCTACAACTCGTAAGTCGAGGCCGTTACCACTTGGCCACCACTGCTCTTGTTGCGCTAGAAATGGTAGAATATTATAATCGTAATTACTATGTGTATTATACATAGCAACTTTATACCTACAATATTCTGGCAAATAAATGCATTCTATTCTACTAAAAATGACGCAGTGTTGGAAGGCTCCCTACAAGGTGGACCGATGACCTGGTGAAGGTTGAGGGAATCCGATGGATGCGAGACGCACAGGACCGTCAATCGTGGCAACATTTCGGGGAGGCCTATGTCCAGCAGTGGACGTCTATCGTCTGAAATGATTCTACTAAGCGCACTAACGTTTTGTACTAACCAAAATACCCAATTTCCAATCGATAACACTCCCAGTAGTCTCAGATGTAAAAGATTAGATAACTTAATACAGCGTACCTTTTCAGCCCATTTTATTCCTTTCTATTTTATTTCCACACTCAATCTTAATCTGAAATTCTTCATTCATAAAATTCATTCACTTCAATAACTATTGTCAAAGCTGAATGGCTGAGCAAATTGTAGTTAATCGCGTTTGAGAGACCCACTTATATAATATGGCTATCTTTGTGAAGTAATCAACGCTTTGAGTAATTCAACGATATTGGTGGGTTAGGGTGCGTCTACCTATGAACCAGCAGGAAATGAGCGTCGATTTATTGTTGTTATAGTATTCAAAATGTACGAGAATATAATTATATACCTATACTAGCTTCTGCCCGCGGCTTCGCCCCCGTGAAAGTAGGGTTCTCCATACAAACTTTGGAAACCCCGTTTCATCCCTTTAGAGGGTAAATTTTGTAAAATCCTCTCTTAGTGCTCGCCTACGTCAAAAAAAGAAGCCTTGTGTAAAATTTCACGCTTCTAAGCCCTATATTTTCAGTTGTGCGTTGAAATGTCAGTCAGTTTCTCCTTTAATACATATAGATAGCTGGTTAGCAGTGATGGCTCAGTGGTAACGGCCCTGATTTACGAACTGTAGGGCGTGGGTTCAAACACAGCCAGGCCTATTACCCTGTAGAATCTTTTTTATCACCAATGCTCTCAAAATGTTGAAGAAAAATATTTTGAGGAAACCGGCATGTTCGAGAACCAAAAATTTGGAGACATGTGTGTACTATCAAACCGCACTGGGCCCGCGCAGTGGATTATGTCCCATTCTATGAAGAGGAGGCCTGAGTCCCAGCTTTGAGATAATTATAAGACTGATTGTGATTTGATACATTATGAAGCTGGTGGATTTGTGTGTGCTATTTAGATTATGAAACAGAGCAGCGGGATTGACTGAAGGAATACTACTTGGTTTTACTCATTATAAGTCAGAAATATCCTTTCGCCCCACCCGAAGCAGGAGAAGATTTTGTAGTGAATTTAAACCTCATAAAAATGCCTTTTATTTAGTTTCACTTGTCCCGATGTTAGTCTGTAATCAAATCTTGCAATTTGGTACAAGATCATACAACATCAGTCCCTCTCGCACCCTTGGTTTGTAGACACCAAAATGAGCAGAACACTCATAGTAATGGCTTTAAGGCTTCGTTCTGGACACTAACTCACCAAAAAATTTGGCCATATGATGAACAAAATAGATTTCCCAAATTATAACGTGTGTGGAATTATTGGTGATGACAAGAATCAAACGGGTAGGGAGCTACTGGCAAAATTGCAAAAGATCAATAAAATTGATATAGGATTTTTTTAATCCTAGCTGATCCTAGAAGTGATGCTGCTAAAATCACATTTGACATGGCAATGTGTCGGTAGCTCAACTTTGGTAATAACATATTGATTATTGATATTGTGCTGATTATTAAGTTAAATAGTTATCGTAAATTAAGGTTAGGTTATGATGGAGCTGACATACTCGTTGAGATTAAAGTCCCTAAAAAACAAATAGAAAAAAAATCCACTTCCCGGTTACTGATTAAGCTGAAATTTTGCATGCATGTGTAAATTAGATGACAAAGCTAAATTATAATTATAAGGAGCTGATCTGATGATAAAATCGGAAGGTGGCCATAGGAACTCGGATAACCCTATCGTGTTTGAGCTTTTTTGAATGGTCTTGATAACTATAATTATATAAGTATATAAAGCGCTATAAAAGCTTGCTATGAAAATATAATTTTCATTGAAAACTGGTTTTACCTAAAGCTCATTGAGAAACGTTGTAATAGTTTTCCAGTAATTCATTCCAATCTTGCTCCCTTCCTCTACTTTGCAGTATTTTACTCATTTTCTCTATCTGTACAAGCCGTCTGTTTCCACTATCTTATATATTTATATCATCAATAACTCTAGTTACATTCAATGTTTTTCTTACATATATAAAAACTTTTGCTAATATAGATAATATTAGATGTGACGCGACTATACGACAATAATAAGATGATGTATATTCATAGATCTTATTTATTATACTTACTTACTTTATTAAAGGTACAACAAGAAACATAACAAAGAAAAACTTATATATAAAATACATGCAATGGCCTTCTGTATTCCGTGATCTCTTCCAGGCAACTTGGAATGGACAGTAATTGTTAATACAGTGTGTGGGTGTTTGTGTGTGTAGTGTAGTGTAGTGTGTGTATGTTGTTGTAGTTGTTGTTGTGTTGTTCTGACAATTACTGAAAAAAAAAAGAGATGTCTCTTTTTTTATTAATATAATACTTATAATTAATAGGCAGAAATATATAATATTAATTTACCTTACATCGAATAAATTTCATTTGAAAACGTACACTTAACTAAAATGTCAGTTGAAAACTAGCGTGCCTGACGTTGGTTTTCAACTGGACCTTCAGTTATACTACGCAGTAGTCGGACATGCTAAACTAAACCTATTTAGCGCAGTCTTGGGGCACACACTGTTGTTATTTTAAATTTCTACATGTTTCTTCCCATATTATGTGTATTTTTTACTTTCTTTCCTTCTTCAACCTAAAAACCTTTATTTCCTTGTTGTACAGTCACGTAGCAATTGCGGCTTTAAACACCTCTACCGCGTTTAAACTCAGGACAAGATACCTTCATAAATATTGTCTAACTTTGAAATCAAACCCAAGACCAGCCACTATAACGAATTCTAAATAGGTTCAAACTCCAAAGACTTAGGTATTGATAATGTCAAAAGTTTTGAAGGTTTTAGGTGAACAAGACCACTTTCCCAAGTATCAGTGTAATAAAATTAGCATAAACATTATTTGAATCAGGATTAATCTATTGACACGGTTGACGCAGTGGCTAAGCTATTAGCTCCTACGCTAAGTATCACAAGGTCAATTCCTCAAATAAATCAAATATTGATTTGGCCTTTAATTGTTCCGGGTCAGGTGTATATGAGTTTATATTTTTATAAACACACTCACGATACAGGAGTCTGGGGCAACAACCGTCTGGTAACCGTCCAAAAGGTCAACCAGTAGTGTTGCATGCGCTCTTAGAAAACTGGGCAAGTGCGAGTCGGAATCAAACACTGAGGGTTCCGTACAAACTTGAAAGGTTAATTGTGGTTTACGATTTGTGACGTCTTAAAAAAAACTACTCACTAGATCTCGTTCAAACCAATTTTCGGTGGAAGTTTGCATGGTAATGTACATCATATATTTTTTTTTAGTTTTATCATTCTCTTATTTTAGAAGTTAAGGGGGGGGGGACATTTTACCACTTTGGAAGTGTCTTTCGGGCAAACTATTTAGCTTAGAAAAAAATGATATTAGAAATCTCAATATAATTTTTGAAGACCTATGCATAGATATCCCACACGTAAGGGATGGATGAAAAAAAAAATTTTGATTTTCAGTTCTAAGTATGGGGAATCCCCACAATTTTTTTTTTCTATTTTTGTGTCAAAATCTTAATGCTAAATGATAGGATACATCTACTTACCAAGTTTCAACAGTATAGTTCTTATAGTTTCGGAAAAACGTGGTTGTGACATGACGACTCCATAAGGGTTCCGTTTTTTGTCATTTGGCTACGGAAGCCTATAAAGGTGTCAGCAAACCGCAAGGCCAGTCAGAGGATTTTTTAAAAAGGAAACCCGTGATCTTAGAATACAAAGTACCTACCTCTAAAAAAAGTTGTTAGAAAAAAAAAGATTGTAATAACCGCACAACAACTCGGTAATAGGAGCCTTACTTTAAACCCTGTGGACAGAAATAGGACCTAAGAATTTACAGAAATATGAAAACGTGTCAGGGTGATCTAAAATTACGTGAACTCCTTCTTTGTTCTCAACTTTTACACACGTTACTGGCTGCGTATTCGGTATTGTATAGAATACTTAGGCAAAGTATAAAATAATTAATATTTCATTCACTAGCTTCTACCAGCGGCTTCGCTCGCGTGATAATTTTACCACCATTTCATTCCCTTAGAAGACGAATTTTGGAAAATCCTCTCTTAGTGCTCGCTTACGACATAAAAAGAAACCTTGTGCAAAATTTTACGCTTCTAGTCTTAGTAGTTTCGGCTGTGCGGTGATATGTCAGTCAGTCAGTTTCTCCTTTTATATATATAGATTACTTACACGTTTTAGGTATTCTATATATTGCCTAGGTATTGTTTATAATACCAGATTATACAGATTGCCAGTAGCATATACATTGCTAGAAAGAGTGTCGATAATTCGGAAATGCTATAGCTGACGGTAAGAATAGATGGGATAGTACTCAGAGGCCGGAGTCCATCAGATCAAATCCGTTCCGGTTTAGAAACCATAATTTGTGACCCCATCGACATCGCCAAAGATAAAAGGGGTAAGAAATATAGATGGGTTAAGACCCACAGGCCGGAGCCCGTCAGACCAAAATTCGTTCCACTCTAGAGACAACAATTTGCAATCCCATTGGCATCGTCAAAGAAAGAAGAAGTAAGATAAATAAATAGGATAAGAGCTAGAGGCCGGAATCCGTTACATTGGTCAGACCAAATCTGTTCCACTCTAGAGACCACAGTTTGCGACCCCTTCAACATCACCAAAGATACTCTTATGATGTTATGGCGAAATATTGTAAACAGCAAAGATATTCGAGATCATGATTCAGTATTGAGGACAAAAGATTAAAAGATGAGATCAATATGATTAGGAATTTATTGCTTGGAAATCAGACTGAGTTGTCGAAACACTATGCATGTCAGCAAGCTGTCGGGGCCCAGCAGGGCAGATGTCCGCTAGGGCCGCAGGCATTTTCTAAATAGGCAACCAAATAAGGGCAACTGAAGAACACACAGTAGTTTTTGTCAGTAAAAGTCTAACATGCCCTCCAGCTCCACCCAAAGGGACAGTCAGAGAGAGAAGTCCGAAGATTTCCCACCTTAAAAAAATACTGTACATAGAAAAATCGGTGTTTTATATTTAGGACTGGTTTCTGAATAGACACTGTATAATCAATCATTTGTAAAAGATTATTATATTTTTAAACGGTTTGACAAATAAATCAACGTCAAATTTTTAATTAAGTACAATATTGGGAGTTAGACACGCTTCGACCGAAAAAAGAGATTGTTTACTTTTTTTTTTGAGATGAGAAATAATCAGTGTGCCAGTGGCAGTGGGCAGGGCACACTGCTCGCAGAACGGATGGTTGATGGGGACTAAGGGCTCTGGAATGGCGACCACGTACCGGAAGACGCAGCGTTGGAAGGCCTCCTATAAGGTAGACCGATGACTTGGTGAGGGTCGCGGGAATCCGATGGATGCAAGACGCACAGGACAGGTCATTGTGGCGACATTTGGGAGAGGCCTATGTCCAACAGTGGACGTCTTTCGGCTGAAATGATGATGATGATGATAATGATAAAAAATAATCAACTTGCTCTCTCCCATTTCGGATGAAGCGAGAGGGAGTAACAGATTTTTTACAGACTAAAACCCACTTAAGTTCCTACAATTGCCCTTTGTGTTCCACAATACATTTATTTCACATTCCACAACACATTACCTTTAGTGGTAACGAAAACGATCATAAATTTATAAATTAATAGTAACAGTCGATATCTTAGTCTGAAGCAGAGAACTTAGTTCACAATTTAGTACTCACAACTAAATCTTGTAACCCGAGCGAGCTTAGTTACAAGTATATCGTCTAAACGCTTAACCTAGATCGTTCTAAAATAACTGCCGCTATCAATTAAGGTCATTTGGCGATATCGTACCGATAAAGTAGTGTTAGCATAGCATAGTCGGCCTTATAATGTACCCACTGTTGGGACTCAGGCCTCCTCTCTAGGAGAGGGAATGGGCCGTAATCCACCACGCGGGCCCAGTGCGGGTTGGTGGATGTCACATGTCTTCGAATTTTTGGTTCTAGGACATACCGGTTTCCTCACGGCGTTTTCCTTCACCGTTTCGAGAGCAGTGATGATGAAATATACAAAGTAATGCGCCTGGCTGGGTTTGAACCCGCGACCGCGCGAACGAATTGCAAGTCGGGGCCGTTACCACTCGGCCACCACTGCTTCCAAAAGTAGTGTTAATGGAGGAATAATGATATGTTTCGATCAATACTGCTACAATAATTTTGATAAGCATACGGTATCATCATCTATCTAGTCTTCTTCCAGCTAACTTGAGATCGGTTTACAGTGAACAATGCGGCTGAAAACCCATGTTGTACATGGAGCGACATCCTATCTGACCTGCATAAACTAGTTACTGGACAACACGATACTCCTTGGATAGACTTATGGTCAGACTTTCTGGCATCTGACTATCTGTAACGACTGTCAAAGATCTACTAATGAAAAGTAGGAACAACGGCATTACAAATATGCTTTCCAAGACATGGAAGATTATTTACAACAATATTTTAAAGTATTGGGCAGTTCTCAATTTCAACCTTCGAGCATCGAAAAACATGCTTTTTCATAATATTCCTTCTTACCGTACTGGGTAAATGGCTAATTCTTACACTGTCTCTACCATAAAACTCTGGAATGTGCATCACCTTGACATCAAAAAAATTGAGAGTAAATTTTGCCTTCAAGCCTGAAATTCGGAACTACTACTTGAAGTCCTCTCAACCTTAGTTCGGTCTTCGTAATAATTGTTATTTTTTTAAGTTCTCCTAAATATAATGTTTTTATTAGTTTATAAAAATTAGCATATATAAGTATATAATATAAGTATTTTATTATTGTAACCTAATTTAATGATAACACATTCTACTTGATACATCTGTTACTTGTTTATTGCGCACACCTACCACAGTGTTGTTTCTTTTAACCCAAAGGTTGACTAGTAGAGAATACCTTGTTGCAGTTAGTCCGCTCCATTTTAATTGATGATTTCAAAACTTACAAAAGACAGTAAAATGTAATAGTAAGTACGTGAAAGTGAGTTTAACTTCGCACTCGATCTAGAACAGAAAAAATTATATCATAATATTCCACTCCAAAAAATATTTGACAGAAGCTGGAGGTTCATCACACATGATTCAAATTAATCATTTCATAAAACAAATGAATAGTCATTCTTTTGAAAAATAGTAATATTTTATAGTGTACATAAAGACAGATACTGCAGATCGGACAAGAAATTTTCAAGAACATACTTATAAAAAAAGTAGATTAAAATATTTAAAAAACACGATAAAAATCTATGAGTCTACAGGATCTACGGCGTTTTTACATTCATAAATTATAGAAAAAGGACTTGGGAGAGATCTTTTCCCAGCAGTAAGACAGTAATGGCTATGGGGAAAAAATATAGAAAAAACAATCTACTTAGTCTTATCTTCCTAAGAAAAATAAGATTATACCTGTATAAACCAACTAGCTTCTGCCAGCGATAAAGTAGGTTTTTTCATATACTATCCTCGTAGGAGGTGAATTCTAGAATATACTTTCTTATTCTTTATACACATCATAAAATGAATTTTTGTGCTAAATTCAAGCATCTGGCAAGGTTGAAGAGACAGGCCTTTAATGGGACTATTATTAAATTAAGAGTTTGTCATTTATATGCAGTGGCCAGATCTTAGAAATTAATCGTTAAGCGTTTCGCTTCGTCGTTTATACCGCGTACATCGAAGGACTGGAACAATTTGCCTGCTGCGGTCTTCCCGTCCAACTATAATATAGGTGTCTTCAAGGCTAGAGTGAATAGGCTCTTAATAAACTAGTGCGCCTGACCATCAATGATTGCATCTCCGCTTACCATCAGGTGGGATCGCAGTCAAGCACTGGTTTATATCAATTAAAAAAAAATAAAAAATAATAATCACTTCATGGTATGGCCTAGTAAAACTGGCCAGATCGTTTTAAATGTTAAAGTTTGATGATATTTCAATCCTTGTTTGGCTTACTTTCGTTAGATTTTTATTATTTTAGAAATCTTACATCAATGCTATGGCCAAACAAGGATTGTCATATTGTGACGTTATTAACGTTCAAACGATCTGGCTAGTTTTTGCTGGCCATTTCATGAAGTGATCAATTCTAGAATCTGGCCACGACATATACATACAGAAAACCAATTTCTAACAAATGCTATGCTACTTAAAAATCTGAATAGATGTTGATAATCTTGACAATTAAATGTATTTTTTTTATTGATAAAAACCAGTGCTTGACTGCAATCCCACATGATGGTAAGTAGAGATGCAATCATTGATGGTGAAGCGCACTAGTTTATTAAGAGCCTATTCATTCTAGCCTTGAAGACACCCCACCACCACACCGCCCATTACATTTTTGGCCGTGAGTGTATTCAGATGTCAAATTTCTGTGAGATTCACGATATAGATGCTTGAATGACGTAAAGCTTGAGGAAGCTTGCTTACAGGCTTATCTATTCACCGCAGTATGCAGCATAAACTATTGCTATAGAATATTATGTGGATGTCGGCTTTGCTTACGAGACAGTTTACCAAGATCTGCCGCACTCATGTCATGCATAGTCTTCGTGGGTTTATTGAATACTGGTATTTATCTGTATTTGCTTAGACTAGAAGCAATCCCCTAATTTCTTAGGATAATACTTGGTATATGATGATGATATGTACATCAATAAATTGTGTTGGGGTTTTTTTTTTAAATCATGAAATCAAATTGAATCAATCATTATAAAATCAATGTAACACTCTACTTGACAACTCGCTTGGTATTTGGTAAGCGTTGAACGATAGTACAAATAAATGTGTAATGTCTTTACTCGCCATTTTAAATGCTCTCTGAAGAATTTTAAACTCATTTCTGTGTCAAAAATTATGCCGCTTAGACACGACACGCTAACAAAATGAACGATACTAATAATCATTTATTTCAGGCAATAAAAACAGCCATATAGATAAAATAATCTTGTAAAATACGTTTAAAATTATGGAAGTATGGTACCCACAGTCATCAAAAAAAAAAAAAAACATTAAAAACATTATTGTATTATAAGAATTACTATTCTTCTGTCTTACGTCATTTCTTGTTCTCGTTCAGGTGTACAGAATTCCAATGCTTTAATATGGGATTACCACTCGGCCATCACTACTTTTTTTTTTGCAAGGCCCCGACTTACAAGTTGTAAGTTGCGGGTTCAAACCCAGTCAGGCGCATTACTTTGTGTAATTTATTTCATAACCACTGCTCTCAAAACGGTGAAGGCAAACAACGTGAGGTAACCGGCATGTCCTAGAACCAAAAATTCGAAGACATGTGACATCCACCACCAACCCGGACTGAGCCCGCGTGGTGGATTACGGCCCATTCCTTCTCTTAGAGAGGAGGCCTGAGTCCCAACAGTGGGAAAATTATAAGGCCATTTACCAATTAAAATGCTATGCTAATATGGGATTAGCCAGATTGCATGTGACTGCTCTCAAAATACTCTTATTAGAACGTCTCAAACTTTGCCAAAAAGATGTAACTCTCGACCTCATGGTTGCGTAGAAGTCCGGAATAATGTCAACTTAATAATTATTCCTATTGTGATGACAGCAAAAGTATACTTTAGTAGGGTCTGCCCAGGAAGTACAAACTAATTGTAACTACTTAAACCAGTAACAGAAACATTACATTACCTAAAGGGCTCTTCAACGGAAAATCGATAAAGGTCTTTGATCTCAGTTCAATTTCATTAAGTGCTTCTGGATCTAAGTTATTCAAACTACGACTTATCGCGTATTTTTTTAAATATTGTTAGTAATTTATTGTTATTATTACTATTTCTATCAACAGCCTGTAATTATCTACATTTATTTCCATTTAACATTTTTACTCGTATTTTTTTTTTTCATATCATCATTCCGCTCTTGGGCAGAGCGGGAGATAGTGTCAGACTTTTACTGACTAAAAACCCACTCCTGTTCTTTCGTTGCCTTCTTCCCAGGGCCCTGGGTTTCGCTTTCACACTACCCATGGCCCCAGTAGGCTTCGACCCTACTGGGCCCCTATTCTTTACGTAGGTAGGAAAAAATGGTTTTCTGCGTCTATCAGTTATCCGCTAACATTTTAATATTAATGTGGTTTTCACTAATCTAAATAAAAAAAAAACAATAATTGAGGAACGTCTATTTGTATAATGTGTACTTGTGTGAAGCCAGGACGTATCACAAGTTCTCTATCAATTTTGCTGTTTACTTTTCCATTTTTATTTCCAGCCAGCACAAAATAAAAACCACACATTTTCATTAACGCTGATGTTTTAATTTGAAACAATTTCCAGCTAGTTAAGCCGGTCTTGATTCGAGGCAGAAATATAAATTAAAATAAAGTATCAATTAATTTGACTTAACAGCTTCAGAATACAATACGCATATATCTCACTCAATTCGCTATCGAGTCATAAAATATTTCTTGCTAGCAAAATGTTTAAACGAAATGTATTTAAAACTTATATACGCTGCTAATATTTTATGAAATTCTAATGCCTAAATAAGTGCATATTTGATTCTTTAAAACATACATTAGCTGGAAACATTGATCAGAATAATGTCGCTTCAATTTTCATTTATCCATCTAATCCGAAAAATTATTATCTCACAACAACAAAATAATGATAAAAATCGTTACAAAGAATTTAACAATATCCTTTCAACTTCTAAAGAGAAAGATATCACTCCATTACCATCATCATTACCATGGGGTATTTCAGTCGAAAGACGCCCTGTGCTAGACACAAGCCTCCCCTAAATTTCGCCTATCGATCTTCTGCTTTCCCGTGACTCTCACCAGATTATTGGTCTACTTTGAGAGGGGACTTTAGAAGGGACCAAACCTGAATCTTCCCGTACGCAGGTGCCACTCCAGAACCTTTTGGCCTCATCGACCATTTATTTATAGAGCAATATGTCTTGTCCACTGCCACTTAAGTTATGCGATACTTCGGATCATGCCGGTAATCTTAGTTTTTCGTCAGATTCATTCTAGACTTTATCAAGGACACTCCGAGCATAGCCTTCTCCTATGTCTTCTGAGTGACTCTAAGCCTTCTCATGAGTTTCATTGTAAGCGACCATGTTTTAATCCTATATGTTACTGCCAACACGCATTAGTTATAGATTTCCGCCATGAGACACTATCATATATAAGAAGATACCTCCCAGCTTCCTAAACCCTGCCTAGTCGAGATGATTTCGATAGTTGACCTCTTATCAAAGTAAAGACTACGTAACTGAACCTCCACTCGTAGTAAACCCAAACAAACATAATAAAAGAATTTAAATAAAAAAACTCGACACGATAAATGACTCAGTAAAAGCATTGTCGTTACTGTCACATACATATACCGTAGGCAAAGAAACCCCATTATTAATAGCTACGGACTTGCCCAGAGGTTGCCGCTGGGAAATAATATATCGTGACCTTTTGATGCCGGTTGGGACTCGAAAATATTGTCCTAATGTTACTCTGTTTAGTTCAGCTTGATTTCAAATGTATTAAGGTTAATATTTTTGGATATTCCTTGTAATTTTGGATAGGTAATGTGTACTGTTGTTTATATTGTTTTTTTTAATGTTATGTATATTTTTGGATATCATGACGAGTCTCTGTGCATCTAATCTTTTAGGTAAACATGTTTTTGTTTTTGTAAAATAAATTACTTACTTGTAATATATGTTGTATTTAGGAATATATAAGTATATATATCAGTTGTCAAGTACGCATAACACAAGCTCTGCTTAGTTTGAGACTAGACGGCGTTGCGTGACAGTTGTGGAATATTATTATTATTATTTTGAAAAAAAAACGTTGATTATTGCTTAGCTCTCTGGCTAGTTTTTAGCTACATTACAGGGTCAAGCCAAGTCAATGTAGCGTGTGTGTAGTTGGTTTAAGAGGGATGTTATAAGGAGAAATTTAATTTTCCTCTATCTGCATGAACTTTCTCACTATTCTGCAAGTGTTCAAAATTGCAGCTTTTTGGAGTGATATGTAGATTGAATCTTTCAGGTCTATTAATTTGAGGCTATTGTGAAGATGGTTGGGTTTAACCCCTGTAGTGGAAACAAATATAGGTACGAAATATACTTTTTTTTTGCCTCCAGATTCTTGTTAGTTCTTCTTTAAGTTCTGCATAATTTTTATTTTTAAATTTTAATTTTTCTTTTGCAAATTATGCGTGTTGGGGACTGCATTTATTATTATTATTTTTGTGGCTTTGATATCAAGATTATTTTTTTGGCTGAGATATTCTTAAATAACTTACGGGCTAAGACTCACCAGCGTCCCTTAAGTTACTCTTTAGATTCTGAGGCCACAGTGTTTCTTTCAAACAATCTTGCAGTGGTATCGATATGCTTGCCATCTACAAATGTCATAAGTTATACTATAGATAGGAGTACCTTTATGACAAAATCCATGGTTTTGAAATCCTCATACTCAATAATACCTAATTTATCATGACATCAAGTTTTCTTGAATAAATATTAGCCCAAAATATTACCGATATAAAATATCTCCTAAACGAAAATTTTAAGGTAAACAGTTGTATTGGACCGTAACCAACCAGCAAATATAATTTCAATTAATTTTCTGCTATAGTGTTGAAAATTAAGTAAGTTTAACGTTCTTACTGCTATTCGAAGTTCCAATTCGATTTCAGATACAAATACGATGCCTACAGTTTTCACCGGACGAAATTAAATATAAATAAGATCGGAGGGTCGACTAGGGATTCAGAATCGAATTAAAAAATAATAACGCCTTTCAATACAGCCAATGTTATTCTACCGATAAGGCTTTGGAAGAGTTCATCGGTTTTGGAACTTTTGTTAAAGAAACGTTTGGGTGTCTCAGTGTGATGTGATCTTAGAGATTATTTAGAGTACCTAATTGAAGTCGTTTACGTAAGTTGTTGGTGGTTTAGTACCTACAACTTCAATGTTGTCGTTAAAGATATCGAACTTCTTTTAGTTGTGTAGACAGTAAGTAAGTACTACTTTGTTTCATGTTAAAAACATGATGATAAACATAACAAAACTATTGAATAGGCATACAATTCTATTCTTGCTTCACCTAAATAGATATCTAATGCATCCGTGTTTCTGTAAACAGTACGTCCATGATATATGACATTTCGCCAATACTCAGAAATAATGGTTCCTCTTGTGTACGTAATTGCAAATGTTGGCCCAACTTCAGCGACCTTTGATGTATTACAAATGAGTGACCGTTTGTGTACCAATAAACCGATAGACATTTAAGTGTCCCCATAATGGTTCATTGTCAGCGGAACCAATTAAATGAAACCAATTTCTGTTACTGCTAACTATAATAGATATATAATCAAGATATTAGAACTGAGTAATAATAGGTTTGTATTCAGCATATCGTTGTCAAAGTTTGCCAATACAAATTGAACCTAACCTTCAATAGTTAACATTAATTTTCACGGACGTGTTTTGTACGAAGACAAAACCCTGGCAAATGAGTTAACCAAGTTTAATTAGACAATCCATGTTACCAGATACAAGAAACAGTTCGGTTTGCTCTTGTCCCAGTTGTTCAAGATCTCTGTTCGTGTGTTCACAACTTTGTTGTTTTGAAATTGTAATTTCCTATGGGGACGTTGTGTTGCAAAACATGCCTGCAAAAATGTTTGTGGCTCGAACTTTGTCAAGGGTAATTTATTAAAATTTGTGACAAATTCTCGAAGCAATTTATTACTGCTATATTTAATGTTCCAATCTTTTCAGTAAAATAAATATTATCCAGCAACCTTCGTCAATATTAGTAGCAACTTACAGTTTATTTAAAAAATGGCGGCCTTCTTTCTTTATTCAAAAATAAAACAACTTTTTTATTATTCTTAAACAGTCAGTGTATTTATGATGAATACCACAAAGAAAAAGTGCCGGTCCCGGCTGTTGTCACATGATAACGGGGGCTTTACGTCATGACAGAGCGAACTTCGCCACAAAAACGTTGAAGAAGTTGAAGATACGACTAGCTGTATAATAATGTTGACCCAAACTTGTTTCTGACACTTTTTAGATCAAGCTACAAAAAAAAAAGAACACAAGAATTTTCGTGTAGAATATAAAACTGAAAACACAAAAGTTTTGTGCGAAATAAGGCTCTATAAACATTTTAAATCCTAAACCAAATCCTAAATCTAGATTACGGAAAACATCTGTGTTTTATTGAAACCGAAATAGTTGAAAAACATTTTCGTTTTTGTTAGGAAAGCTGTGCGGCTTTCGTGCCGAGTTGCTGACGTTATCGCTTCCCAACAATGGTCACTAGAAAGTCTCCCGACCGCAACACCGCTACCCCAACTAGCGTTCAGCTGACCTCACGTTGCCTTCATTCAAATGTGACAACTAGGATAGTCACCTCGTTAGTGAGAATTTTGAAGTCCTGTGGCAACCGCAAGTGCTCTTGGACAAGCAGACGAATGCGAGTAACGACGCCACATTTTGAAGAAAACACATGTTTTGGAAATTTTTTGGGTGTTTTTTTCTTTAAAATTTTATGACTGTATGACATGTGATATACTTAGGGCTATAGAAAAGGCCAAAAAGGCTGCGGGAATGTTCCGAATAGTTACCATGACATTTGAACTGAAAGAAAACGCAAGTGGGTTTTAGTCAATAAAATCCTGACATACTTTCTTGCCCCAGACAATTTAATATGATGGATTTGCAAATTTTTTTCCTATTGAAAAGCTATTAGTTTCTGGCTGAAGCCAAGGAAGAAACATTGTATATTTATTCCCTTTGATCAGTTCTACAATAAGTTAGTTATTATTATATCATCAAATACGTTTTCAGACGACAAAATTAAATTTCTATTCAGAAGCAACATCAACAAGAGTACCTAATAACCTATCTGCTGACAGGGAAGACCTTCAAACAAAACTGTATCTTAATTATACCGTTTTAATACCAACTTTGAAACTGGAACACATAATAAGGCAACTATTTTACTTCAACAGATTCGATGGCGTTGAATACTGTGGACTAACTTGTTGGCAGTTAAGACGCTATTACGTTATCCTTTGGGTCTTCCTAGCCTAATACAAACTTGCCTTCACACTTCAGCAAAAGTCTCCACAGTACAATAATTCACAATAACAAACTCTCATATCTAGTGGCTTGTCTTTGTGAATTTGTTATTTAACACTTGTCTACGTTTGCTCCAAAAGCATCTGCTAATAAAATTTTAAGTGCTACCGAATCAAATTTTTAGGTCGTGCCTACTCTCGCTTTTAAGTAGGACCAAGGATGAATTTAAATGAGCTTTCAACAGCGTTGACTTGGAATTGCATAAATATTAATGGTTCGCGGACTACAAGACTGATGGATATGGATTAGCCAGAGGGAGTTTTCTTTAGGAACTTGAGGGGACAACGTGTCTTCAGCAAATTGTTTGTTGCTGTCCAATGAATATTAATCATTTACATTACCGAGAAAACGCTTGGATGCCCTCTTTTTGTCAATATTGCGTTCCGATTTATTATTGTTCCTGTCGACGCTAATGCGACGTTGTCAGTCAGAGAACTTGCTTTTAAAGTTAAGTTTATTATCTTTGCGAGCACTCTTGTATTTGCTGTTTTAGTACCAATAAATAAATCTGTAAACAAGAGTTCTAATGCTTCTTCAGCAGCCTGTCTTTAATGAGAAGCCGTTTGTATTTCGTTAAATTTATAGTCTAGCGTGGGAATATAGGCAGATTCTTGAATATTAATAGTTAGCTTATCAATGTTTGAATTTCGAATTACCTTCAAATTATTGAAATTAGATTCCGATGCTTCTAAAATATTATCTAACCAAACTTTTTTTTTGTTTCAGGTTTACATGCAATAAAAATAGTGAAGTTTGTAGTGCCAGAGATAATTCAGTATGGTGTTCAAGACTCCGTTATATTAGACTGTGATTACACATATGGGAACAGAACTCCAGGCCTTATGGTGAAATGGTTCTTCAGAAGCAAAACGAAACCAGTGTATCAGTGGATAGTGTCACAAAAACCCCAGGATATAGGTATTTTGAGGGGTCGGGTGGACTTAAATTATAGAGCATCAGATGACCCCTTAAAAATGTACAGAGCTCTTCGAATAGTTAAATTAGATACAGACATTTCTGGTGAATATATTTGTGTAGTGTCAACATTTCTTGATGAGGACGTCAAGAGTAAACATATGACAGTCTTTGGTGAGTATTTTATTTATAAGAAAACTTATTTTAGAACATACATATTTATAAAAAAAATCAGTTATATAGAAAGCCTAAAATTTATGACATGAACGTGCGCAATCAAAACTTCACGAGATCAATTCTAAATTTAAATTTTTGCAGAGCTTCATAAATATTTTATTTTGAAATAATAATGATGAATTTTCACATGTATTGTAACTGGCAAGTCCCTCTTCTAAAGAGGAGGCCTGAGTCCTAGCAGTGGGAACATTGTAAGGCTGACTATGCTATGCTATGCTAACTAGCAAGTAATATATGTTATCAAATCATATCCATCAATCAAATACACACCACATTACAATATCGATATTATCTTAACATTTATGCAAGCTCCAGTTCCCCCACATATTTTCATTCCCATACATTCTACTCCTCTACTAACATACACACGTGCCACGACTGTACACTCGAAAATTCATGTTAAACTTACATAAAGTTCGAACGAAAGACATCCAATCCATACTAAGGAAACGTTGAATTTCATATTTGTAGCCTACTTCCTCGTAAACCGTTTATTTTCCCGTATTACATATAGTGGGTCCCTCTGACACAGTTACAAGAAAAATGGTGCAAGAAATAAATGAATTTGGAGTCATATTATTGTTATTATCTTATCTGAGTTTAGTGTATAAAAATTAATCTTTTGAAGTTAGTGGTTTAGAAAAACTGTGTTATAATTAGCAATTGCGATTCTTCATTCATTTTTGTTTTTACTGGAAAAGTTTCACGTAACTCTTGTGTCAGATTTTTACTGACTCAAATTTAGCTATATTCTTTTAGATGCTTTCTACGTTCCAGAGTCATGGTGACTCTTGTGAACAATTCCGCTGCTTTGGCAGATATTGGCTCTAGGCTGAAGGGGCCCCACCCTTCAATTATTCTGAACTCTTTTTACGGTGCGCGTGGAAAACTACGCGCTATCGACTAGGGCCTCGTCCTTATTGGAAGATACCCATTACTTGTTATCCGCAAGCCCGCGCCTACGGTGGCTGGGAGTTGCTTTGCCATTCTAGTCGCATGGAGCGTCTTCTGTGGCCACTAGGGCTTGAGGACATTCTCCCTCATTATTTTTTCACAGGAGGTGACTGCTTCTAATTCTCTTTCGCTCCAAACTATAGCTCGATGCGCGTTTGTTTCTTTTCTCCTTCGGCCGTCGTTTTAACCTTTATCAAGTAAAATTATTTTTAGTTTACTGTCATCACAATTTCTGTTTTAATTATTAACTTTGTCATCTTCTAGCTCGATATCATGTCCTTCATCTACAGTGTGTCAAACTTGGTCTTTGACTTTATCAACATCAATATTGATTATATTAGAATATGGTTCAAGTAATATTGATTCTTCTCTAATTATAATTAAAACTTCACGTTCAAGTGGCCACTGGCTATTACAAAGTTCATTATGTCTAAGCCCTTTTACCCTCCTGTGGTTAACCCATTCCTCCTATGTGCATTAACCTCGTTTGACGAGGATTAGTTGATTAACTTAACAAATTATAGGTAATTACGTAAGTCAAACTAAATATTGGCTATCAAGTTTATGTATGGTACTAATTGGATTTCTGTTTATATTTACGTATTAAATGTTGACCATAGATTTTTAGAAGGTAGGCATCGACTTGATGTGAATAACTAAGGGACAAATTTCAAATTATTTATTGGTATTATTCGTGATGTAAATAACTGTTTCTGTCATGGTTTCATTTCTATTTTACGTAGACCTCGTTGGATCTATTTTCCACATTGTCCTACAGAATATGCTTTGAAAAATATCTTGTAATTCTTAGCTATTAGGATGGTCTTTCATTTCCGCTAAACTAGGCTTAACGAAAATAATATAATTAAAAATCAAAATAATTTTAATTTCAAAAGCAATTGGTAAAACACGAAAAAAGAAAACTAGAAACTGCTGCTTCCGAAATTAAAGTTATTTTGGAATTTTTAGTTTGTTTATTTATTTATTTTTGCGACGACGGTTGTATTGATTAGTAATACAGGAAAAAATATTTTCTGTTTCATAAGTTGAATACAGTAGATATCTGTTATCCGCAGCCCGTTTTTTTGTGTCAATGACACTTGTAAACCGTCTGGCCAAATAAAACTATGCCAAATTGCTCTATTCCAATTTGAATTTGTACATTCAGGGTTATGTATACTAGTAGCATGGGGAATGGTGCTACTTTTTAGATTGCTGTGTAAGTGTGGTCATGCAATTAGATTATGTTGTTGAACTTTTTTTTGAGGTTGAATATCAATCCGAACTTAGAACTAATATGGTGCAGCCGTGAGGCACACAACTATATTTTTGCTTCCTTTTTTATTTTTGTTTCATATTACTAATATTGTGTTTGTGGCTTGTGCTGTACCAAATAAATTCTTTTTTCTTTCTTTCTTTCAATCAATGACTTCTCCCCCTCAACGATTGAGCAAGAAGGCGTCTCAGACTTTTACCAATTAACACCTACCCACGTCCTTCACACAGATCAAAGAAACAGTAGTTCTTCAGATGCCCTTTGCGTTCTAGGACCAAGGTATCTCTTTCGAAAATTCCCGTGACCCTGGCGGGCATCGACCCTACTGGGTCGGTTTCATTGTAATCTCTTTCGTTGCGCCGTCGACGACTCGGGTTCGATCCTTACGTGACGACTGGACGCTGAGTTACCCATTGCTTATCGTCCACGTCGATAACCATAGCGCTTAACTTTATAAAGTTCGATGGTCTCGTGGTCACAATTGCGACTGCTGAATGTAGGTTTGAATACCAGGCCGGTCCAAAAGTGCTTCAGGTTATTCTGTATTCCTGTACAAATTATTCTGTCATGACCGAAACTTGGTGGTGTTATATCCTATGTCTCGGAAAGTGCGTAAAGCCGTTGTTCCTGCGCCTGATCTGTCCTCAGTCGTATCGTATTTCAAAAATCTAGTCAAAAATTAGTTCCTTTCACTCTAATTACTATCCTGATTCTACCTAAATTCAGTTCTTCCGTTACTAATCCACCTTATTGTTCTTTTCTTTTTTTCCATCTCTTTGTATGAAATTGTGTAACTTATAATATTCATTTATATATGTATATATAATATTTATAAATGTATGTATTGTCTTATATATATAGATATATACAATAGCTATATAATATATCTATGCATAGTCTAGTATATAATTTGAATCTAATACCTTATTAATTTGCAGTGCACTGCAGACTACCCCCCTTTTTTATTTCAAGTTCCTACAGACTATCCTAAAGTTCTCTGGTAGATATCGCTGTCAACAATAAGACCGCCGTTGTACCCAAAGATTTAAGTTAGTGAAAAAAGTTTTGTTTCTATTTTGGTGTACAATAAAGTTTATTCTATTCTGTTACTATTCCATTAGACTAACAGAGTAATGGAACAAAGAATGCATACATGCTTAAGCGCTTATAATATTTCCTGGTTGATCATCGTTGAGATCACCATGGTCGAAGCTCAGAGAAACGGTTAAAGTTAAATAGAAGCTGATATCTTTAACCTTTATAGGGAACTAGCTGCTGCCAGCGCTTCACTCGCGTGTTAGTAGAAAGTTGTCCCCAGGGAACATACTCTCGAAACATAAAGTATCCTGTGTACTATTCTAGCATATGGTCTACCCATGTCCAAATTAGGTCAGCCGTTCAAACGTGAAAAAGTAACAAACACACTTACCCACACATACTTAAAAACTTTCGTTTTACTAGCTTCTGCCTGCGGCTTCGCCCGCTAAAAATAGGTTTCTTCATACAAACTTTGGACACCCATTTCATCCCCTCAAGGGTAGAGTTTTGTAAAATCCGTTCTTAGCGGATGTCTACACCCTATAAGGAACCTACCTGCCAAATTTTAAGTTTGTAGGTGTTATAGTTTCTGAAACTTCGTGATTAATCAGTGATGTGATACGTGATGTAGTTCTTTATTTAAGTCATCTTGTTCTGTTTCTACTTGTCAAAAATTTATATGAAAGTTTTTTAAAAATGCCCATACTGGATTCCGTTTTACTGGTGCATGTGTATAAAAGAGTTTATTTTTTGTTAGGACACTGTCGTTTTATTTTAGTCGTGCTTTCTAAAAACAACGTTTGTAACCACAATTGGTAGAACTTGGCCCATTTCCCAACCTAATTTCGAATTGACATGCACTTGGCTAATTCATTTATTAAAAGCAGGAAAGAAAGAGAGAAAGAAAAAGTATCAGTTGCGTGTTCAAAGAAAGTTATATAAGTTAACTGAGGTTAGAATAATTTAATAGACATCGTTAAATGTTAGTTAACAGCCTGTTAGTATTCAGCAACTATTTTTATTTAGTTTTTATTGTGAGTGAGATCTAATAAAACTTGTGCAGTCTGTTGAGTTTTGGATAGTTTGTTTGGAATTTGAGATATTTTGTAGCTGTCTTAATTATTTTTCTTCATTTTTTATTGCAATCTCTTATTAAAGATATCCAGTAATATGTTTGACTAGTTTCTTCCAGCGGCTTCTACCGCGTGCAAGTAGGTTTCTTTATACAAACTTTGGACCCCTGATCCATTCCCTTAGGAGGCGAATTTTGGAAAATCCTCTCTTAGTGCTCGCCTACGTTAGAAAAGGAAACCTTGTACAAAATTTCACACTCCTAATCCCAGTGGTTTTGGCTGTGCGTTGATATGTCAAGCAATCAGTTTCTCCTTCCATACATATAGATAACGTTACAGATTTGTACGCATGCTGTCCAGTGACTGCCCTGTGTATTCTTGTAGCCTCTTTTTGTTTTGAGGAATCTTTCTCTTTGGTCTCCTAGCGACTGTTTGGCTGTCCATTAGGTTTACTGCTAGCTTGTTTAGATAGTTCGAGATTTGTTACTTGTACGTTTAAGTCCTTTCTGAAATCTCTTCCAGTATAGTTTTGATACAGAGTTCGTGCGACAATATGTTATTTGAGACATATCAAGGTTCGTTCATTATCATTGTTAATATTTTTGAGTGGAACCTTTGAATTGGTTCTTGTCGCTCAGCTGTGGGTTTCATTGTCCATCGTCTAGTTTATTAATTGCGACTGTGTTGAAATATATGATATAACACACGTGTTCGAAGTTTTAGTTCTAGAACGTGTTGGTTTCATTACGATGTTTTTCTTCACTATTTTGAGAGCAGTGATGATGAAATAAAAAAACTGGGCAAGTGCGAGTGGATCGAACCCTCAGGGCGTGACCTAAGAGTTCCATACAAACTTACCAATGTAAAAATTTCAATTCCTAATTGGAGTCTTAAAGTTTTTTCCAAATCCCAAAAATAAAAAGCTGAGACTTATCGACAAATTTTCTGTTTTCAGATTTATTCCTATACTTGTGTTATAAGACCTTGCTTTATGAAAAATTTCAGGATTCTGGGTCAATAGGAAGTACTCTAGAATTTTAGTTCCCTTAAGTGTCGAAATATACGTTTTTTGCGACATAAACGGCCATATCATTTTTTTCCGTTAACTTAGAAGTTTGATTTTCACTGCTTCAAGGGACTGCAAACCTAAGTATATGGTTTTAATTTCAACTCTATACCTTCATGCGTTCCCAAGATAAAGGATCTTGACAGCCAGTCAGACAGACCGACAGACAGACACACAGACGGACAACAAAGTGATCCTATAAGGGTTCCCTTTTTTCTTTTGAGGTACGGAAAAAACACAGAGTAAAGTATCTATGGTTTTTACACGCAACATCTCATAAGACGGTGCCGTAACCACTGGACCACCACAGCTCTGCAGCAGATATTAAATTGTGATTTGACCAATTAGATACTTGTAACGTCAGATATTTAAGCTAAATTACTTATAGAATTTACTTAGTAAGGCCAAAACACAATTAGTCTATTTTTTATAAAATAAAAAGGTAGAAATTATAAACGGTTGACGAAATGGAAAATCATACTAATATTATAAAGGCGGTTATGTGTATATGTGTATCAGTTCTTCACGCTCAAACGGCTGAACAGATTTCGATGATGCACATAGAGTAATAGTAGTAGTGAGTGATGATAGATGCACATGGAGTGCTTTTTATCCCGGGAGCATATGTCCTTGGGATATTTTTTAACTATTATGCGGGCGCTGCCGCTGGCAGCTACTTGTGGAAAAAAATATTATTATTAAAGAAGTAGACTAGCGAAGGAAGATAATGACTTTTAGTTGTAAGAACGTATACTTCTATTTACCTCGTCAACACTTTCTCACTAAATCCTCCACACACTCACATAGGTGTCTCTGCCTCCAATTTCCACACACAAACAAAACTTCACAAACAAGCTTCTAATGTCGTGTACAAAACTATCAAATTCCAGTACCGGAGACGAGTTTCCGGCTGATCCAGAACAAGACCGATGACGACACTGTGAACGTCATCTGTGCGGCGGACGGAGCATTCCCTTCGCCGAATCTCACCATAGCAACACCAGAAAAGTAAGTTATATCATGTAGCATTTTATAGGTGGGATTAATTGATTGGTGTTATGGATATGAAATTTCAGAGCTGGATACGGATAAGAATAATTACATTCCGGTTTTGGAAACGGTTTCGAATTTGAAATTATTTTGAATTATCAGCTAGTTTTCGGAGCTCAAATTCGTGCATTGTCACTCGTGCTTGGTTCCTCTAGAATCGGTTCGGACTTAGAATTTTGATTCATTAAACCCCGAGCAAACGCTGGCATTCGCTCGGTCATTGTCTTTCTATTGTGTCTCTAATTACGCTACTCAAAAGGTTAATATGATAAAAGTAAAATACAAATAGCAAGATAAAACATACATTTTTAATCTAGATTATCATTTGTTTTTACAATCAGTCACGTAAAAAATATTATACAATATTAGCCTATTAAGTCTCCGCCTATATCCGGTACTATCTCTATTTGTTATCAGTTACAGTTACGGATATTTTTTTTCGATTACTACCCCCCAGCCAAGTTACAACCGTTTCGTTTCGATTCTCCTTTCGTCGATGGCCTCGAGTAGGCCACGCCTCCGATTAGTCATTTAGTCTTAGCAGTACATTTAGATTTTTTTTTATTTTTATTCTTGATAGGTTCGCGCTTGACCGCTATCTCACCTGATGGAAAGTGACGATGCGGTCGACGATGGAACGCGCTTACCTAGAAGTAACTTATTCACTCTTGACTTAAAGATTCCTGGTAGCCATTAGGAAACACAGATTCCGGCAAGGAATTCCAATCCTTAGCTGTACGTACAATGAATGTGTTCCTAAAACGTTTTGTGTGTATAGGTGGGATGTCCACCGATTATTTTAATTTATATATAGATATAAAGCTAGATAATAGGAACTATATAATTGCATAAATTCTGAAAACTATCATTTATTTTCTATCTTTTAATCATTTCAAACAAGTGCAGTAGCAGTGATTCAATCATTGACGGTGAGGCGCAATAGTTTATTAAGAGCCTATTCACTCTAGCTTTGAAGATACCTAAATTATAATTGGACGAAAAGATCGCAGCAGGCAAATTGTTCTAATCCTTTGTTGTACGCGACGAGGCAAAATGCTTCGTTCGGACCGTTGAGGTTATTAAAACCACTCAACGAATACCAGGTATATACCTAGGATCATCGCTAGAATATTTTTGCAGTGAAAAAATTCGCAGTAATTAAAGTTTCAAGCGGGAATTATTCGCTGAAAAAAGTTAGACACGACCGAAAAACTACTCTTGGCCTTATTTTTGCGAGTGGGTAAATTTAAGAGTATCAGCTATTTTGCTGTCCAAATTGTTGGAGTATTCCTGAATGTAGGTTACTGGCTAATGTGGTTTCATGCAAAACAGCTTTCGCTTTTTTCATTTAATTTTTATTTTCGTTTGTTGTTTCTCGTGAATTGTTGTCAAACTAATGTTATGTTGTCTTTTAAATTGTTTGTTGCAGTTTGGATATTGTCGTATTAATTGCTTGCAATTTCGTTTATAGTTTTATTTTGTTTAAAATAAAATATGATGTCTGATTATCCAAAAGGCATTGAAGTGCGTATACAGAAATATGCCTTTGCAATTATGGTATTTCTCGTAGTTCAATTTGACAGGGTCCAATCGCAATAGCTAGGCTGCTAACTGTGTTTCTTGTGACAAAATCATCGAAAGTCGTTTCTAAATAAAGAAGAGACAAAACTATTATAGAAACACCGACTTCCGAAATTAAAGTTGTGTTTTTTTTTTACATTGAAGTCGGTTGTAATATTTTTTTGTTTTTTTTTTTTATTAAATTAACTTTAAAGAATACCTAGGGTATTTTCCTTTATAGGTAAGGTAGGGTATTTTATTTATTGTATATATTATATTTATGTCTAGTGTACTGCATGTACACATATCTGTTTAGTGTATTTTTAGTTTTAAGTTATATTTAACTTACGTGTTTAATTTTTTGTTGTTGTACTTTTAAAGTTCCTCAAATGTAAAATTTCTTTCTCACTCATATGGTTTGCTGTAAGGAAACACAGTTGTAGGTTAAGCTCGCCTATATACATCAACTTTCCTATTTCTATTGTCTGTATTAAATTATGTGTACAATAAAGAATAGGGTGTCCAGCTCAGCTAATGCGGCAGGATTACACGAAAGTCACCGTGGTCCTGAAATGCAAAAGGCAATAATAATAATAATAAATATCATTTATTTCTCTCATAAAGGTACATTGTAACAAGTTTATTTTAAAAATTTTGTCTGAAGGATAAAAACCTTTGTGAGAGCTTGAGTCTGAACTAGGTTCAAGACCTGTATGACAGATCTCCAGGCTCACACCGTTTTAATCATAATCGCATTTTGCGCACATAAACACGAATCTTATGTTTGTAAGATTATGAGCAGGAGAGATTTATAATATGGCATGTTAATGTTGTGTTGTGTTAATGCAATGAAAGAAACACGGATAGGTTTCAGTCAGTATAAGTCTGATATTCCTTCCCGTTCCACCCTGAATGTGCGAAGTTATATAACCCTGAAAACAAAAAACTTCTAACCCCGGGCATAATATTATTCAGCTGTTATTTATTTATTAAAACTTTATGCGCTAGTAATAAACGCTGTACAAAGGCGGACTTAATGCCTGGAGGTTTTGGGTCTTGTTATCTTTGTAGTGTGATCCACGAGGCAATACTAAGTTTTTATTTATTCACCAAACTGATATCAGAAAGTCGTCGATCCATTGTTATGTCAAACACATTCATACCAACATAACATAAGATGTACTAATTACTTCCACGTACCTTGTTAAACTCGTCAAAATTATGTTATCCTGCTTAAATAGCAAGGATCATATAGATATAGTGCTGTATCATGTTTAACGTTAATTTTAAATAAGCTTTCCTTAAGGCAATTCGAGCATATTATTATAACGTTTAATATTATTTAATTAGAACAACAAAATAAGCTAAACAGAATTAAATTACGCTACGTTTTTATTTTAGAAGTCGAGGGGCTCTTTGGGCCGGGACCACAGCGGTTTCAACTTCTATCTATAAAATTATTGTAGTATTTTGGGACCACAAGGAAAAAGGCATTAAAGTACAGTTACCAAAAAAAACTGTAAGTTTTTTAGTCACATCATACACCACATCATTTCAGCCGACAGATGTCCATGTGGTGAATGGTCCTGTGCATCTCGCATCCATCGAATTCTCGCAACCTTCACCAGGTCATCGGTCCAAATTGTAGGGGGCCTTCCAACACTCCGTCTTCCGGTACGTGGTCGCCACTCCAGAACTTTTCGGCCCCAACGGCCATCTGTTCTGCGAACAATGTGTCCGGCCCATTGCCACTTAAGTTTGACGATTCTTCATGCTATGTCGGCCACCTCGGTTCTCCTGCGGATATTTTCAATTCTAATTCAATCACGCAAGGAAACTCCGAGCATAGCCCTTTTTATTGCCTTTTGGGTGATTTTAAGCCTTCTGATGAGGCCCATTGTGAGTGACCATGTTTCGGAACCATATGTCATCACTGGCAACACGCACTGGTCATAGACTTTCGTCTTGAGACATTGTAGTATATTGGACGAGAAAATACGGCGAACCTTCCCGAACGCTGCCCAGCCGAGTTGGAATCGATGGTTGACCTCTTTCTCTTTCTTCAATTTTTTTAGTAGTCCCAAAATAATACTCAAAAAATATATATAGATGGAAGTTCGGTTCGCGATCCCGGTCGAAAGAGCCCCACTACTCATAGAAAAGTATTAATTTAATCAAGGTCATCACACACGGGCTTCATATGACAGAGACACTAACGCCACCAGGAAAAGTAAGAAGCGGCCACAAAAGTAGCTGAAGCGTGTGACAGCCGCTTGTGGCCAGTGGCTGATATCTTTTTTAACTCATACGCGCAGTATCATAATGGACTCTGACGAAGAAGGTTTAATTACGCGAGTGGTGTGTGGCGGCATATAATGGCCGGTGTGGGCCATAAGAAACGAGTAGCGATCATTTGTGGGATGAGGTGGCCACCAATGTCAACCGTGTGTAGCGAGTCTATATAAAATGAAAAAAAAAAACAACTACAGGAAATATGCCAGTGGTGGCGTTTTGGCGTTGTGGCCGGTGACACGTGTAACTACCCTAAGCTGTGCTAACAGGAACATTAATTATTTAAGTCAACTCTTGATTATACTCATACCTAATCCCTCTTTATAAAGAGCTTTACTATGTTCCAAACTCACCACAACAGTTTATAAGATAAGGATTTATAGACAAAATTCCCCGATTTCCCTCTAATATCCACCATTTCCAATTTCTTGACGGCCATCTTAGAAAGACCTTCCTCACCTCCTTCAGTAGGTGAGATTGCTGATGTCACAAGAGTTTGTAATGGCAGTAATAGGTGTCTGTAAAAGGTGGTCAGACATAGATATATGAAGTTACCTGTGGCACATAGCAACCGCATTGCGGGAAGTGTCCATGTAATGTGCTGGGCGCAATTTGATATGGAATGTCCCGAACCGTTTAGATGGGATTTGAGGTGTTTCACGGTTCACGGTCCTTAGTTTCGTATTGTTTCCTTGTTCTATTGTTGGATCAATGCCCGGTTATTGTCTATTCCGTCGTAATTAAGATTGTTTAGAAATTTGGAGAATATTTCCTGCGAAATTTACTGTTATTACATTTTATATATTGCTAAACTCCGGATCGTGACACAAACGCTAGAATATAAGTTAATGGTCACGAAATAGTTAGTAGTACACATAATAAAACCAAGTCGCTTTACTATCTGTCTGTTTGTTTAAAGCACGCAACGGATGATACATTTTGATGCAGTTTTCAGTCGTAGAAAGAGCGACAAACAAAGCTGCTTTGTGTGTATGATATGCACCCATAAAAAGACGGATCCCTAGTTAGTGTCGAAGACCAGGAAGTTAAAGTTTAGTGCTGATAAAGATGTAAAACATCTGCCGTTTTGCCACAAAAGTTTCGCTTATAAAAGAGTTCATACAATATTTATGATTTAAAACACACCAATGAAATCCAGCGATGTGAAATATATGGCTCACGGTTGTCTAGACTTGGTGCTGAAATCGGTGATTTACGAGGTTGTGTTACGGTGATTATGTCATGACGTTATCTTGATTTAATATCACATCTACCGGATTATTGCACACATCTTATGGAATGGTTGTAATATCTTCTTGTGGACATCTCTTGTCAGACATTCATGTTACTGAGCCCGCCAAAAACATAGCCACAATAATTGCAAAAGTCAAGTGCTGTCGTGATGGCCGTCAATGTTATTTTTTTCAATTTATATGTACTTTTATAAGTTTTTCTAGCACATTACTGACACCCCATGATTCGAAAAGCACGTAAAGCCGTTGATCCCGGTTGTTATGCATAGATCTTTGACAGTCGTTATAGGTAGTCAGATCTCAGAAAATCTGACTATCATCTATTTTAAGAGCAACGTGTTGCCCAGTAACTGGGTGGTGGAGGTCTGATAAGCCGTCACTCCTTGTAAAACACGGGTATTTAGTCGATTCCGGTTAGGCTGGAAGCCGGCAAACTCTATTGATGATCAAGTGGCAGTGCAGAACTAATGGCCAATGGGGCCGCAATATTCTAGAATTCGAAGGACTCTAAAATTGGAAAATGTGTCAATTGTAAAGGCCGTGAGAATCCGATGACTGCAATACGAACAGAATCGGTCGATATTGTGATAAATAGCAGCCTTTACACCTCACGTTTTATATTTTATATCATACAAACTGGTAAATCCTTATTCATGGAAACTAATTAATTAATTTTAATTAAACTTGATACACTTCACATAAAAAAACGGTAGTAGCAGAAGTGTAAAACACTCTCTTTCGCTCGAAACTATTTTCAAATTTATGAAATACCGTCAATAGTAAAAGTTTACATTACCCGTAGCCCCAGTAGGCTTCGACCCTGCTGGGCTCCTACAGTTGCTGACACCTCCTTGAGGCGCGCGTGGAACAGTACGCGCCGTCGACAACTTGGGCTCGGTCTGGACGGTTACCGGACGGTCGGACAGCGAGACACCCATTGCTCGCCGTCCGCAAGCCCGCGCCTACGGTGGCCGGAAATCGGGATCGGAATCCCGGCGGCGGCTAGGGCGTGAGGACCGTTGCGTTGGATTACTGCTTCGCAGAAGGAGGCGACGGCCTGCCACTCCTCTTTGCCGGACCATGGCCTATACCAAGGCCCGGCGCGAGAGATCGCCACCGCCGATCGCTCGCACGAGGACACGGCGTTGCTCTGCCCATGCGGGTACACTTCCACTGTGTGCTCCACAGTGCCCTCCGGTCGGTCCACACAGTCGCCACACCCGGGCGTCGCTTCCGCACGAATCTGGTGCAGGAACTTCCCGAATTTACCGTGTTCGGTGAGAACCTGAGTCATTAGAAAGGTGAGGATGCCGTGAGGTCTTTCCAACCACGCCTCAAAGAGTGGATTTACCGCCATAATTGTGGCGTGCCCATGCCTAGAAGTAAGTAGCCTATTCACTCTGGGCTTAAAAACCTAGATTGTAGTTATCAGGAAACACAGACTCAGCCTGAGAATTCCACTCCTTAACTGTATGCACAAAAAATGTGTTCACAAAACGTTTTGTTTGTATTGGTGAGATGTCCACCATGTGCCGGTGGCGCATCGCCGTACGTTTGGTGGTCCGAAGATGAAATTTTAGAGAAATAAATTCACTTTAGAGTGTCATGGGTATTAAATTGAAATCACGAGAAAAGAATTTAAGTCAAACTTTGAAAAAGACAATTTAGAAACTTTAACACCTCACTGCTTCACAAAAGTTTACTTTACAATCCTACAAAAATCCACAGGGTATAGTTTAAAATAATATCACATTTCGAACAATTGATTATAGGGGAATAAAAGAACTTGGCAACGTTTGAGGCCAAGATTATACTTGGTCGGCTTGGCTACCATCTGTTTCACCTGCCAAGTACCTTGACATAAAATATGCTTTGTAAAAATTTTCATTTTGGTCACCGAATATTTTTATTTGCATTTTAGATACGTTTAGTTTTTAGGGTTAAAAGTTTATATATGAAAAATTCAATCATCAAGGAGTTTCCATAATAAATTATAAAAAAAAATTATTGCGATTCAGGAAACTATAAGTTGGACGATAAGAAGTTGTTACAAAATTATGTTCAGGGTTTCAAAAAACTGAGCTGGAATAAGTTCGATTTAGCCCAATGGATGAAACAAAAATGGGATGTAAGCGGAACAGAGGGTAAAGACCCGCAAACCTCTGTTGAAAAGGGTGGATCCTCCGACCAGACGGCTGTAATGTCTGGTGGACAACTGCCTGATAGATGATTTCGAGCTGCTCTATATGTCCAATCGCGCGGACAACTATGTGTGTTTTATGTGACGCCATAGATGTCGCTACAAACATCATCATCATCATCATCATCATTTCAGCCGAAAGACGTCCACTGCTGGACATAGGCCTCCCCCAAGTGTCGCCACAATGAACGGTCCTGTGCGTCCCGCATCCATCGTACTCCCGCAACCGTCACCAGGTTATCGGTCCACCTTGCAGGAGGCCTTCCAACGCTACGTCTTCCGGTACGTGGTCGCCATTCCAGAACCTTTCGGCCCCAACGGCCATCCGTTCTGCGAGCAATGTGCCCTGCCCATTGCCACTTAAGTTTGGCGATTCTTCGTGCTATGTCGGTGACCTTGGTTCTCCTGCGGATATCCTCATTCCTGATTCGATCACGCAAGGAAACTCCGAGCATAGCCCTTTCCATTGCCCTTTGGGTGACTTTGAGTTTTCTGATGAGGCCCATTGTAAGCGACCACGTTTCAGAGCCATATGTCATTACTGGCAACACGCACTGGTCATAGACTTTCGTCTTGAGACACTGTGGTACAAACATAGCGCCGTTTTTTTAAATTGTGTATCATTCAAATGTGCTTATATTTGTGGCATACTGAGTATTAATGTTAATTACTATACTAATAAAGCATTACGCACAAAACGTTCCGGGAACGTACAGCTAAGGTGTTGAATTCCCTGCCTGAATCTGTGTTTTCTGATAGCGACAACGTAGGGATCTTTAAGTCTAGAGTGAATAGGTTACTTCTAGGCAAGCATGTTCCATCGTCGACCACATAATCGCTTTTCACCAGGTGAGATAGTGGTCAACAACGAGCCTATCAATAATAATTAAATATATATATATAAAACTTCAGGATTAAAGTCTGTTAGTGACCAATTTTCATTAGATTTGTTTATAAGCTTTTATTTATAAACACACTTATACAAAAAACACTTAAGTATTATGACACTAAAATCAAAAAATATTAACAAAAATCCTTAGCTTATTAAAACTAACTAAAATCAAACTAAAATATAGCGTCGAAAAACTCCTCCACATCGATGTCGACTTATAATGTGCCCAAAAGACATGCATTATTATGCTGTATGGCAACTTTTATTCTTATTTTTAATAAAAAAAAATTATATTTGATATAAACTAGTGCTTGACTGCAATCCCACTATGATGATGATGGTAAGCAGTGACGCAATCGTTGATGGCGAGGCGCACTAGTTTATTATGAGCCTATTCACTTAGCCCACAAGACACCCAAATTATAGTCGGATGGTAAGACCGTAGCAGGCAAATTGTTCCAGTCCTTCGATTCCGTATAAATGACATTGCTAAACGCTTACTCCGGACCGTAGAGATTTCAGCAACGTAAGGGTGGATAACAAGGATCGTCCTACAAGGTGGACAGATGACTTGGTAACGGTTGCGGGAGTCCGATGGATGCGAGACGCACAGGACCGTTCATTGTGGCGACACTTGGGGGAGGCCTTTGTCCAGCAGTAGACGTTTTTCGGCTGAAATGATGATGACGAAGGGTGGATAACCGCCGAACGTCGGGTCGTTCGATGGTAGAAATAAGATGTATTTATAAGATCTACTTAATATTAAGTAACCCGAACAATTTAAAATATTTCACACAGGTAGTCTTCAGTATCGTCTACATCACTAAAGTCGTACATAAACCTCCTCGACAGCGAGAAAGTCTGAAGAACCAACACACGAATATTTTTATAATGAATGTACAAACTAAAACGATCTCAACTTTCTAATTTAACTTTGTGTAACCAACATTACAAGCGGCGACCACATATTTGCTGGGAACAATGAAGTTTTCCCTCCTCGGGGAAATATGTCTTGAAACTAACAACAAAATTTAATCAAAAGAGAATGTTTTAAAAACTACGACCATAGACTTGGCGGGGCTTTGAATTATTCGCGGTGATTTTTTACTGCGTGCGCTCTGTCCTTTAAGCAAAACATCGCAATCTTTAAATAAAATTTCAGAAAATGCATTCTCCTTTGTATTATCTTCACAGTAATGAATAGGGAGCAAGGAAAAATATTTGTGCAGGGAAATTTAATTATAGCTATCTGCATTTACAGCCCTGAGCGATGATAATGTTGAAAATTTAAGTAAATCAAAATGTAAGCTGCTATTGTTCCATTTTCATTTTTAATATTCCTTTGTGACCCTTGGCAAAAAATATTAATTTATTTTTGTATTTTTACGTAAGTATACCTAATAATACGCTGTGAGAATTCTTATATTATACAAAATATAGCAATAAGAACCCTGTGTTTATTCCAAGCGAGATTGTCCAGAATTCAAGTGGTTACATTTGTTATAAATTAGATTTCCACTGTGTCTCTGACAAAACTATATTTCTGAAATAAATTTTGTTCCTTTGAAATAAGGTTGGCGTGAAAGTAGTATATTCGTATTCATAAGATAATACGTAGATTTTTGAAAATAAACGGTTTAAGTAATAAATGATTCATGCTAATGTAAACAAAAAATTTAATGCCTACAAGCTTTTGTGTACAAGTATGGTTTATTTATTATTTAAATCAGGTATAATAATAGCCTCAATTTATTCCTACATAGCTGAGCATGTAGTATTAGAAAATCGATACATCCTCGTTTTATAATAATCTCTAATGAAACGATTAAAAGTGATGGAGAAAATCTAAGACAAGGAAAGAACTGTACAATAAGCGAAATTCATTTTTCATTGCTTTGCGCGGATGTGACGCATATCCTACCACTTATAAATAAGTCGTGATTGTTATTTGTTTTATTTTTAAGTTATGCGCCATGTTTGACTTAAATAAAATATTTTTCTTTCTTTCTTTACTTTTTTGCGTAATGACACTTTTTCAACGGAGGTGCAATATTTTTTTTGTAGCGTTATCCTTTATGGAAAGTCATTTTGCCTAAATTCTATGGTCTATTTACCATTGTGTAAGTCAGACAAAATTTCAATTTACTGTAAATTGCCGGTAGAAATATTAAATATTAAAAGTATTAAATGATGTTATTTTATAAGGTTTTACTTAGTCTCACCTGTCCCGATGTTTGTTTGTCTGTAATCAAATCTCGCAAATGAAATTTGATCCACTTCCCGGTTTCCGTTTGAGCTGAAATTTTGCATGCATGTGTAAATCAATGACAATGCAAAATTATTATGACATGGAGCTGATCTGATGATGGGTTCGGAAGATGACTATAGGTAATCGAATAGGGAATAGGGAATCGGTAGTTAAACAAAAGAAACCCATCGAGTTTGGAATCTCTTGATTTAATCCGTCTTGACAAGTATTATGGTGCTAGAAGGTAATTAGGGTGTGGTGATGGAGCTGCAAGATGGCCATAGGAACTTAGTAATAAGCGTAATAAGATAACCCTATCGTGTTTGAGCTCTTTGGAATGGTCTTGATTTAAGTATTAGGTAATTATATAGGTAGCAGGGAGCAGTGGTGGCCGAGAGGTAATGGCTCGGCTTATGAGTTGTAGGTCGCGGGTTCAAACCCAGCCAGGCGCCATCACCTCAAACCGGTGAAGCATCGCTCTCAAAACGGTGAAGGAAAACATCATGAGGGAACCGGCATGTCCTAGAACCAATAATTCGAAGACATATTGTCACATTCACCAACCCGCACTGGGCCCGCTTGGTGGATTATGGCCTATTCCCTGTCTTAGAGAGGAGGCCTGAGTCCCTGCAGTGGGAACAATATAAGGCCGACTATGCTATGCTATAGGTATATATCACGACATAAAAGCGTGCTAAGAAAAAATGTTTTTCATTAAATTTAATTTACATTTTTTAACTCTTTAATATCAGGCAACTAAGTCCCATAGACAAAATACACAAATAATAATCTTAAAAAATAATGTACTAATACATATTAAAAAAAAACGTAACAACTAATCTATGCACTATTATTAAACTATTGCACACGAAGTCACACAAAATGTCTGTTGAAAGATAAAAGACAGACGGGTGACATCTGACATATCAGATCCGGGCAAGAGTCCGGTAGATAATTTCGGGCTGTTGTATAATGTTCAAATACTCCACACCCCACAGTCAAACCATTGCAACGGTTTTGTGGGGCTCATCTTATAAGTTACTTACCTTTTTGGAATAAAGATAAATAAATAAATAATAATAAATCGCGCGGAGAGCTCTAATTGCGCGATGCAGGATTTTTTAGTTTTAGTTTCTTTGTCGCACCATAGATGTCGCTACATAAGTATCAGTTAAAAAAGGATTTGTTGAAATGGATATTTAAAAAAATACGTTACGCTAAATCCAATAATTATGTCGGATAGATTTTTTTTATCTGCCAAAAGCCGGTTTATTTTTAATATTATTTTTTAGCTAAGTTAAACCTGTCTATTCAACAAAATGGTGATTTAAAAGTAAGATGGTTGCCTATACACAAATAGTCCTCCATGATGTGAGATCGAATAACGCTGATACACTTAAATATTAGTCCCAGTTGAGTTGGGCAGCATTACCCCAAAATTTATAGTCGTGGCTGGGTAAAGTATGGATAATAATATATCAGGATTAAATATAATAGGACCGTTATATTCACGTAATAGGACTTTTTAAGTATCGGTCATGGATTGCTGTGGAAACCTTAGAATGGGCGATAAGATTTTTTTTTCGGCCTTATTTGTTAATCAACAGCAGAAAAGGGTAGAGTTTTCGAGTTTAATTAGAACTTATTATTTCTATTACACTTTTATTTTGAGTTTCATTTATTTGATGAAAATTACCTTTTGTAAATTACAATGTCTGTTTGTGTGTGTGTTTCTTATATTCATATATATTCATGAAAATCGCTGTTAATGTATATATATATATTTGTTTGTGATACATCATAATACTGAATACACATGATAGAAGAAACTTGAAAATGTTTGACTGCAAGTTTAAGTATTCAAAAATTATGAAATATAGCAAGATGATAGTTACAACAAAAAAGAAGGAAGTGATTTTTCGTAGGTCAACCTATGAGTTGGTTCACTGCTTAATCAGACTTGTTTTTAGTGACTTTAATAAAATAAAGGCATAAGTATATTAAACCTAAAACTAAACTAAAAACTGAGTGACTACACGCTAGGGGTGCCACGTGAGGTACGGACCATCGTTTAGGGCATTGCTGGGGGAAGGACAGAAAAGAACGGGTTGAATCGAACATTGATTAAATTTTGGGAGAAATTTAAAATTATAGGTTCAGCGGGGCGGACTGATTCGAGCAGACGAGGTTAAAATAGGCATCGCGTTATCATCATTTATTATTACTTATACTGTGGAGCTCATACACACGAGCGGCATGTTGTCAAAGGCAGAGGTAACTCGGGTGGAGGTGTCAGCGTTAGCTGTCGACAGGTCAGTGGCAGCTGTTAAAGCGTCGACGGCGGCCGTCGACATTCCAGCTTTGAAGATCAGCGGCAGCTGTCGTGTGTGTCAAGTGTCACCATAATGATATAAATAAATCATTTATTATCAGGCATTTTGACCCATATATAGAGTATATACAATTTATCGTTAGTAAATAAGACTTAGGACAATATTAGTAACACTTCACATAGCGCTATATTCACATCATGCGGTTCTGTGGCCAAAAGTCTTCCTTCAGCATGAGGAGCAGAAAAGTGTTCGGGATTCGCACGATGAACGCCTTGAAACTGATATTTCGGTGCAACTCCAATAGCTGTACCTTCAGTGCGAACTTCGTTTTTTGACGCACGTACTCCACGATGTCTTCCACCCTTGTGGCGTGATGCAGGCGGGAGACGTACACTAGAGTATTTGGCTGGGTGGCACGCAGGCTCATATTAGGAGTTGCAGGTGCTGTGCCGCAGTGATTCTTGATAGTTTGCGTTCGACGCTTTAGGTCGACGACTACCGCCGACGCATCGTCGGTTGCAGTTACCTCTGCTGCTGGCAACATGCCGCTTCTGTCTATGAGCTCGTAATCAACGCTTCCATTATTTCTAAGAAATTTATGGTAAAAAATTAAGATTTGGTATATTTATTGGTCTGTTTTCACATTCATATGTGTATACTGCCCCCCTAGCCAAGTTACAACCGTTTCGTTTCGATTCTCTTTTCGTCGATCGCCTCGAGTAAGCCACGCCTCCGATTCCTTTATTCTCTCAAAACAAAAGAATAGGAGGCGTGGCCGACTCGAGGCGATCAACGAAGAGAGAATCGAAACGAAACGGTTGTAACTTGGCTAGAGCGGACTGTTCACCTTGACTAATTGCTTTATTTTGTTATCCAGGCACCTACAAGGAGTGGACCATAGAGTACATCTAGTCAATGGGAGGTACTCCGCAGTATCTTCAGTCACTCTCAACGATGTCGACCTGCCATCACCAGCAGAATTCATCTGCACGTTAAGAATACCACAAGCAAAATATGCCGTGAGAAAAGAGGCTATTTATTATCCAGGTAACAGCCCTTATTTTTATATAATAAACTAATAATATAAATAGATAAAGTTCGTTTTCTGAGTTTGTTTGTAGGAAGTAATCTTTGGAGCTTTTCAGGATTTTCTATATCCATTTAGTGGATATAGAAAATCTTTTTACCAGTAGCAAACTACAGTTTTCCTGATAAAATATGACACAAACCACAAAAATTTGACACCCAGCGAAGTAGGCACGGGTAAGCTAGTTAGAAAGAAAGAAAAAAAAATATTGACAGTACGTGAGAAATATCAATAACAAAAAATATAGTCCAAATTAGTGTTAAAACAACGCTGCGCTAAAAGGTCTATTTCAGCGATATGTCAGGCAAGCTGATACTGTCGGATTCCCGACAAAAAGGCTAGTGGTAACAAATAGGTAGGTGAAAATAAAATCAGAAGAGTAAAATATTCCGCTCATATCTAAAACAAAACTATTAATAAAATGATAACAATTGAAATACCCACAGAATGTCAAAAACATACACGAACATTCAAATGTAATTATCACCCAAAATGTTTTGTACACTCTGAAAAAACTGGCAACTCCCGATTTTAAAAATATACGCGGAAAATGTTTTAGCACTCAACAGTGAGCGAGTGAATTCTAAACGTTTTTAATTTGCATAATAGTGCCTCAATGGAATAATCAAGATTCGAATAAAATTTCCAGTGCGAAATTCTTTCAAATAGCTCTTACTCCCTTTGATTTTTTGCTCAGCTGCCGTATAAAATACTATCGTTTGACTATAAATAAGCTTTTATACTGTGACAAAATTGATAAATTGAATTCCTATTCAAGTCGTCCACATTCACAGTCTGTGCGTGCATGCAGTACAATGGATTACTATTTTAGAATAAACGTGTCACCTGAATTGAGCATTTAGTGGTCGGGTTGGTTTACATTAAAAATAAAATTAAATTAAAAAGCCTTTTATTCTATGCAACATACTACAATATAATTTTGGAAGAAACATGCTACAAAAAAATATTAAAAAAATAAATAGATAATTTAGTTCAGTTTCTTATACGTGCAATTTTCATATTATTATAATTTAATTTATTTAACACAATATTTTTTTCCATATTTTATGTATACATTTTTTTTGTTTAATTTAGATTTAGGTACAATACTAGATCGAATGCATTATCTAAATAATTAATAAAAATTACTTTTACAACAAATCTAATAAAAAAAAAGTATATAATATATTATAAACAACAATTAATAATAATTTATTAGTTTACATTATAAAGTCAAAGTTGTCTGTTGATAGTGATGGGTTTTATTAATAAAGGTCAACGACGATGTGTATTGTCTATTTTATCTATTAATAGCAAAATTTTGAAGCAGTGCCTTAACAACTGCACAATTTATGAAATCATTAAAACAGGTGCGATCTGGGTAAAATGGAGCTGGAAATTTTATTGTTTTGAAAGCTGACTTGTTACAATTGCTGCCAATTACTGCGAAAACATTAGAATGAGTCATATTTACGTTCTAATGGAAATCCAAGTCACTGTATTCCGTAAAAAAAACTAAATAATTCCCAACTTGACTCTGATTTAAGGCAAAAACCATGCACATACAAAATTAAAAGAAAAAAAGATGACGACTGTTTGTACCATGTAATGATTTAAGAAGAAGAAAAAAATAAGGTCTTAAAAACAATTTTGTCTATTGTTCAAACTTGATTATTTGTAAAACACATTAGATCCAAGAAGCTGACAAAAAATAATACGAAAAAAAAAAATGCGACGAAGCGGTTTTAAAGCTGTTTATTTGTTTTAAAAAGCAACTTAACCGCTTTATATAAGTCTACGAACGTCATTACTGTGCCTCTCCAGGAGCGCAAAGAATAAGAAATGGTTCCTATATTTTTTAACGGGAGCCATGAAAATAACAATTTTGCGGAATAATTTTCGAGAGGGCCATTTTAAGCTTTTTATCAGTAGAAAGTTTGTGTATACAGTTATCTAAAAGTACACGAGACGAACGTTTCCTACAGTCCTCGTGAATAATTTTATGCTTCGTTAAGTCCATTGTGGAGGGTAAATGCGCTTAATAGAATATTGGTGGCTCGTTGGGTGCTCAAACATTTTTTCTTAGCGTTTGTGCCTCATGATCCTAATGAAAAGTCAACTAGCGTCGGAACTAAGTTTTACCTCCGAAAAAATCTTTTTTGATTGGACATTGAAAGATGGATTATTATGATGGATTGAGTTTTTTTAGTTATATCAAGAGTGACGTCTCGAGGGTATGAGACCAATTTACTGTTGACAAACTATTGGTCGTCGTTCGGGCAGTTTTTCCATGTATAGTTTTTATTATGCTTTTGGTGGAAACGTGGTTGGAATTGCGATTATACTCTACGTTTTAGTGAAAGGTGTAGAATTTAAAAAAAAAATGTGAATTTAGTAATTAGTACTATTGAAAAGCTGATTATTCTGCGTGATGGTGTCATGAACCTTTGTTATTAATATTTTAAAAACAGATGAAGAATTATACTTTAGCAAATTTTACCCACAAAGTGAGTACCTGAGAATAGGCACTGCCGAGATTGACCTTGGAAGAGGTGAGAGATGACCTAGATGCCTACAGCAAGGGCTGGTTCGAGATGGGTCAACATAAGATTACCTGAAAGAAGTAGGGGGAGGTCTTTGCCCAGATGTGAGACAGTATAGACTAAATAATAAAAAAATCAAATGATAACGTTACAAAGACAATGTCTGAGAATGTTTTGGTGTTACAAGAAGTCTATTTATAAAATAGCTATTAGTAACTAACAATAAACAAGCGTAAATTGAAAACACTTTAGTAAATTCTACATGGCCAAAATAATAACGAGAATGAGCTGGCATAATGTAATGAACAAAGCTTTGCAATGAATTTCACTCGTGTTCCAAAAATAAATTAACTTATGAAATATTTTTTGTGCACGGAACGGGTGATTTAATTGCGAAAAATGTTACAATGAAGTCGAGCTGCGCGCAGCAGCGATATAGGCCAACGATATTGTAAAATTGCACTTGCTTACAGATTTTATGAATGTACGTAACTCAGAACCTAAATTAATGATAATATCACGGGTAAACAGCCTTTTTGGTAACAATAGGGGGTTGAACATTGTGCATTACTTTTGATTATGATTGAAAAGTAAACTTTTCTTAAAAAAAGTCAGTCCCGAGAAATCAATGAATAAATAACTAAAGAATCATAAGCAGTCCTTAAGAAGTCGTCCATATAAACTTCAAATATTATTCGTTATTTTTAAATCAACACCCAATAAAAAGCAAAAAGCAACCATATTCTTATTTTAATAAATTCTGTTGGAATATTTTTGTATATATTTTCTTAAATAAAATTATAATTGTAGCAAGCTAGGTACGTACTGAAAATTGATGGTAAGCGATCTCGCAATCTACATGAAATAATGCAAAATTTTTAGTAATTGATGCAAACAAATCTGTTACCAAGAGTTACATTGTTCTAATTTTATTTAGAACCAGTTATAAAGTAGGTATGTAAGCTTACATTAAGCAAATAATTTTAATTTCATTCTTATTTTTGTCTTCAGGACCTATAAGCACCACTCCGGAGATGCCTACTGCGGCAGACATGCAACTTGCAGCAGCAGTCAGTTCTAGAGGTATTATAATTATTCTATCTTCGTTCTCACACTAATACTATAAAAGTGAAAGTTTACCTTTAGTTGCCTAGTTTATCTATTTGTGTGTGTGTGTTTTTTTACTTCTTCACGTTCAAATAGCTGAACGGATTTGATGAAATTAAAAAAAAAACAACTAATGCTATTCACAGTCACCTGACTAGCGTGTCTTTTACTCTCTCTTTTTTCTTCTCTCCCTATACTACTGCTACTATTTTTGTCAAAATTTCATAATATAAAACTTCTACTTTTTTTGCTGGTGACACCGCGATCTAAAGCTTAATTATGATTTTTTTTCTTAGACATTTAAAGTAGTTAAGTGTTTTTATGTGAATCAGCTAATGACGATATTAACAGTAAACATTTAAATTTAAAATCACACCAATCCTTTGTTCAGATTAAACATTATTAATCAGAAATTCACGAACCAATTAATGATATTTTTATTGTTTCGTTAACATTTTTCGCCTTTCGTTTTACTCTTTGTTTAAAATGAATGAACTGTTTTAATATGTTTTGTGTTTTTCCTTTTCAGAGGCAAACTTCTTTATGGCACTTATGATGGCTTCTTTATCAGTGCTAGCTCGACTTCTTGTGTCATAAACTCGTCAACACGACAATTTCGTTCACATGAAAATATCAAATAAACACTTTTGTTTTTACTTTATCGTCCACATATATGTCTCACATGGAGACATAGGCAGTCTAATTGACAACCTTAATGTGACGTATGATAGTCGTACACTTTATCTCAATATCAGTGGAATCTGACAATTCTCAGCATAATTTTCAGAAATAGAATAAGGCTTATTATTACTAACACATTCCATATTGTTCTAGTCATACCCAAAGCAACCAAAACCAAATCAAATAGGTTTAATCAAGAAACAGCTTTAGGTACACAATTTTGTAATTATCATGCAGAAAAAAAAAATAGCTTTATGTGTAATTCACTAAGTTACGTGAGTATTTGAAAGCAAAAAGAAATAATTGAAAATGAAAAAAGATTGGTAAATCTTGGTGGGTATATGGATTTCGTAATTCGAAAATATTTTTCATGGCGTATACCAAAGTTTTCAATATGTACATAAATAAATGTTTCTTTGTAAGAAAATGTACAGACTATGTTGGTAGTTAGCAGTGTGGTCATGGGCCTAAAAAGGAACATTCGGAAACAACCGTGAGTGATAATCGTTGAATGTGTGTTTGAGTCTGTATAGATAAAACCTTTAGTGGCAGATAAATGGATGAAATTGCAATTAATAAATGTTTATAAACTGGATGTTGGACTATAAGCTGCATTTCTTTATTTTGTTTAGAATGTAACGGAGTTATTTTAAATTGTTAATATTAAAAATTAATCTTGGAGCAGATGACAAACAATATTTTAAAAAATATCTTTGAAATGATATAAATATTTGTTATTTTATTATATAAAACTTCAAATGTATTGTGTTAAATAAAAAGCTTGTAACGCATTTCTAGCTAGAAAACAGTCTTGGTTAAAAAAAAACCTGGGTTAATATTCATAAAAATATAAATAAAAATGTAATTTGCTTGTGAACAATGAATATGCGGATATGATACGAATGAAAAGTTTAGCTTGAATATATTTGAACTCATTAATTTTAAATTAATTTCAATACTAACAGTGGTTTAATTTTATGAAAATACAATATTTTGTTTAGATATAATTGATTCCAAAGACGATATACGTATAACCTGTACAAAGTCAAAAATTGTTTATTGAAAATAAAATTTATATTTAAATAATAAAGATACGACACTCAAAGTAATAACTGGTATATTTTGACACACTGAGCTTTTTTTTGTAAAATAACTCTTCTTCAAAAATTTTTTGTCATAAATTGTTCATCAGTCAATAACAGACAACGAAAAGGATACTCAGAAATAAAGTAAGAAATTTTTATTTTAATAACATCAATAAAAAAATAACTAAAATTGAAATTTGAGTGTCACTATTTAAAAATGTTTATTAATCTTATGCTTACTTCGTGTTTCAAGAAGGGATGAAAATGTTCTTTCGTAAACAGGGTATCGATTTTAGTTCAATTTAATTTTCAATTTTAGCCACGGTTCGGTATGAATTTTGGACAATATTGTAAAAAAGTTTCACCCTTATTCGTAAACTTATTTTTTTGGCATCAATACACCAATCTGTTAGATCCTAAACTGACAAAGCACAAAATTTGAGGTTATTTTTTTTTAATAACGCTGTAATACATAGCTACCGAATAAAGTACTCAATAGGATAAGTTTAAGCTGTAATAAAAATTCGTTCACGAATAAGGGCCATTGTAAATATTTGTATGGATTTAAAATCATAAGTTTCTTTTGTTTGAGTAGGTTAAGGTTTTAGTATAATATTTGCTGTGCATATTGCCGTTTATGGATAAGATCCAATCAAGACTTTTATTGTGAAATTTCCTAAAATAAAAAGGATCGTTGTGTATTCTTTGTTTTTATTCTATCCCTACCTATTAACATACAACACTGGATATAGTTATGACGCAATACCACAACAATGACTGTCCCAGTTATACATATTTATTGAAGCTTAAACCCACAAGGTCCCTTGTAATCCTTTTGGGCTTATTCCTTGACGGAAGTAACAAGTTATTGGCGCAAATATACTAAGTTTAAATGGGAAATTAATATAGTTCCCAAATATTCATACGCTAAGATATGAACTCAATTTATTCATCCGTAGATTAGTGACAAGATTTATTCAAATATGTATCTACAAGGTGCTGTAACTCATTTATACTTCATGAATAAAAACTTAAAAATATGTACAACATTACTAGTACCTACCTATTTTTATTTTCAACAATGCCTTATCTTCCAGCGTCACCACATTATTCATTGATCCAATAAAATAATACGACTACTTTGGTTAACTTTTATTTCTATAGATTTTTTTTTTTTTAGCTACTGCTGGACATAGACTTCCCCCAATTATTGGCAATGACCGGTCCTATGCTTTTCGCATCTATTGGTTTTCCATGACCTTCACTAGATCATCAGTCCGCCTCGTGGAGTTTCCCGGTTAGCAATCATCGAGCAACACGCCCTAAGCACTGCCACTTAAGTTTTGCGATTTGTCGGACTATGTTGGTTATCTTTGTTCTCTTGAAAATATCTTCATTCCTGATTCAATCACGCAAGGAAACTCCAAGCCTAGTCCTATCCATTGCCCTTTTGAGTGACCTTAGGCATTCTGGTGAGGTCCATTTTCAGAACCATATCAGGTATCTGTCAAAATTCGATGTAATGTTGACCTCTTTTATAAAATCGCTTCCTCCTCTAACTTCAAACGTGTACTAAGCCCAATCTCATTATCATTAATACCTTTGTCTTTGTGAAATTTGAACTTGAAAGGGTTCTGAATACTTATGTCTAGTAAGTATAATGTCCTTTCAGATATATTTTTGCGAGGTCTTTGAAAAAATATTCCTTTAGAAATGGGAAGCGAGACTTCGAAAATCTTTGAATGAAGGTGAGAAATAATTTGATTCTGAAGCGGTATCAGTACCTACTTTTTTACTCAACATTATTTTGTTGGAAGAGAGCATCATGTGGAAGTAATTAAGATGAAGCTGATGATCATGAGCGATGGTGGCTTGAGTATGACTCAAGACATAAGCATTTAAAGAAATACAGGCCCCCAACCAAGTTTGGCAGTATATGCTAAATTATACACAGTTGTAACTGTTTAGTTACTAGCGTTTTGGTCAGTCAGTCGTATAAAAGATGAAAGTGCTTGCTACCGATTTAAATACTTGAACTTTCCAAAATGTTTATATCTATAGACAAGAACGTGAAAGAAACTCTAAGGCCACTCTTTTAAATCAATAATTATAAAATTATGATTTTATCGTTAATATTGAAATTTTATATATACACATATGAGAGTGATGTAGCAAGACTTCAGGTAAGAGCAAGACTTCGTAATTAAAAAAATGAGAAATGAGAACTATCTATTAATTATTTATTGTACACAAAGACTTGTTTTTTTTATTCTCGATAGGTTCGCGCTTGACCACTATCTTACTTGATGGAAAGCGACGATGCGGTCGACATACATAGTACATGGTAATACAGACAGTTCATGTACAAAGGCGAGCTTAACTCAACAATGAGTTTTCGCCCAGCAAACCTTTGAGTTACAGGGAGACAACATATTCGAGGGTAGGATCCAGTGCACAATATAAACCTATATAACTAAATCTAATATATAATTATAATACTTACCCTTACTAATACATACTAATATTATGTCAAAATTGAAAGAAAGTGCTCTTTGTGCCTATATTTTAATATGGATTCCTATTTTCGAAGCCTTCTCTATTGGTACTTCAATTAGCCACAATAAGGTTTTCCTTTTAAATAAAAAAGGAGTTTTCAGAGTCGGTGAGGCAAAAACGGAATATTTAAAATGAAGAATAATTTATCACAAAATGGCATAGAGTAAATTTTTGATCAAGATTATTTGGCAACGTTTTCCCCATAGAAATCAAACGACACATCAATCTTTTAACACGTCCAAACAACGTTTCAATCCGAGATTTTTTCGTACGAAAATTAAATCATAACAAAATTCGTATGAGCGATCCATCAAACGGTAACTAGGTCAGAAATAGAAAACATTTTCGGATGCATTAGACCATTCCCACGAGTTTCGGACTTTTCATTGAATAATAGATTCGTTGCCTCTCTCCCGAACGAATTATCCGACTAAATTATTGAACAAGCCACCTCTGACCGAAGCCGTACGTATAAATCGACTTCGTTACCTATCTGGGCTATAGCTTATGCGGAGTCAAAATGGAAGTTTCCTCAGCCCGCTTTGACGCCTAGAAGTAATTTGGACTTGAATGATTGATCGTGCAGTCAACGCGGGGGTAAACAGATAGTCTTTTATGCTTCACTGAATTAAATATAAGCTCGGTTTATACTCTGCTAACATATTTTTCGCGTTCAACGTTACGGTAAATTCAGTACTCATTTGCTCCATATAATATTTAGACTTTATTCAAAGAAATATAAATTGATGGGGTGAAATCTGGAGTACAATACAGAATATGCGACTGTAAAATAATTCACGCCATGATTGTTCACTTTGATAAAATTATGGCTATTATTTTAGGATCTAAGGAGTTGGTTTTAGGGAGGAGCTGAGGAGTGAAATTCCCTACCGGAGCCTGTATTTTAAAATAGCTACAACCTAGGGGTTTTTGCCATGGGTAGTGTGAAAATGAAACTCGGGGCCCTGGTACGAAGGCAACGAAGGAACAGGAGTGGGTTTTTAGTTAGTAAAAGTCTGACACTATCTCCGGCTCCACACAAGTATTTATCATTAGATGATTTTCCCACCTAAAAAAATAACCTAGGGGTCTTTAAGTCAAGAGATTACTTCTAGGCAAGCATCGCATCCTCGACGACTACATCATCGCTTACCATGAGGCGAAATGGTGGTCAAACGCGAGCTCATCAAAAGTAAAATTAAAATATATTTCAGGAATTATTTTCATCTGTACTCCATTCGTAATAAGATAAAACATTAAAACAAATCTTTTTCGTTGTCGATTTAACTGATTTTGACTTCTATTCAAACGGCATAAGATTGACACTCAAAGCAAAAAAAAAGTGGTTACAATACAAACTTTTTTTGCTTTGAATAGTCTAAGTCAAGTATGAGCAATGGATAGGGCCATGCTTGGAGTTTCCTTGCGTGATCGAATCAGGAATGAGGATGTCTGTAGGAGAACCAAGGTTACCGACATAACACGAAGAATCGCGAAACCTAAGTGGCAATAGGCAGGGCACATTGCTCGCAGTACGGATGGCCGTTGTGGCCGAAAGGTTCTGGAATGGCGAACACGTACCGGAAGACGTAGCGTTGGAAGGCCTCCTACAAGGTAGACCGATGACCTGGTAAGGGTTGCGGGAATCCGATGGATGCGAGACGCACAGAACTGTTCATTGTGGCGACACTTGGGGGAAGCCTATGTCCAAAAGTGGACGTCTTTCGACTGAAATGATGTTGATGATGACGATTCTAAGTAGAAATTGAATGTTAAGCAACGTTAGCCAAGGTCGGTTGTAGATGGATTATCCTTTACCTTGGAAAGCCCGTTAATCTTCGTTCGTCTCGGCTTTTAGAACTTTGACAGTCAATACGGACAGAAGCCAGAAAATCTGCCACTAGACTTGGCAAGAGGCATAGTGCTATCGAATTACTGGATTATGGAGGTAGACACAGGAATAGTTGAGACAAGGCTACGCAGACAAAATAGCTTTGTCATTCCACCTGATGCTCACCACGCTGCACTCTATAACCCAAGTAGCAAAGGCCGGGAAAAACACAGACAAGCAGAAGTGGGAGTGGTCTGGCTACGTTGCAAGAATGCATAAATGGGCGAGAATCATCAGCCACTTACGTAATGCCTGAGGGAGGTCTTTTTTTTTATAGGTGGGAAAATCATCTAATGACAAATCCCGCCCTTGGGCGAAGCGGGAGATAGTGTCAGACTTTTACTGACTAAAAACCCACTCCTGTTTCTTCTTTGCCTTCATCCCGGGGCCCCGGGCTTCGCTTTCACACTACCCGTGGCACCTGAGGGAGGTCTGTGTCGTCAAGGTTGACCGCAGTAACAGACACCGCCCTAGACAGAGAGGTTTATAATAATAATGGAGGGGTTTTCGCCCAGCAGTGAGACACAAAATAAGCTATAAAATGCTCTTCTGACAATGCATTTTTTTTTTTTTTTATTCTTGATCTTGCGCTTGACCGCTATCTCACCTAATGGAAAGCGACGATGCGGTCGACGATGGAGCGCACTTACCTAGAAGTAACCTCACTCTTGACTTAAAGATTCTCGGGTTGTAGCCATCAGGAAACACAGATTCCGGCACGAAATTTCACTCCGTAATTGGTATCGAGTGATTCTACTAATTAACTACCTATTTAAAGAAAACGCCGTAATTGGTCAATAGACTTATGATATAAACTAGCTTCTACCAGCAGCTTGACCCGTGAGATAGTAGCTTCTTTCGTACAAACTTTGGACCCCCATTTCGCCCCCTTAGCACGTTCAGTGTGGATCGAGGTCTAATATACCTCGTCTGTGTCTTCCTTGCAATGTGGCTAAGAAAAACATATAACATAGTTTTCTCTGCGGTGTGGAGGCAGTTACTTAATTTTGGTTAATTATAGGAAAGAGATGCATATACACCACAATTTTTTAATTAGTACAAATACTTAAAGAGTTTATTAGAAAAGGTCTTGTTATTATTTAAGTAAAGTCTCAATAAATAATATTCATAAACAGCAAAGTTATGAGTGTTTGTTTATATCCCAAAATGTCACTCAATTTATGGACATATTGTAGAGGCTATTGATTATGAATGGTGATAAATATAATATAATAAATAATATTCATAAACAGCAAAGTTATGAGTGTTTGTTTATATCCCAAAATGTCACTCAATTTATGGTCATATTGTAGAGGCTATTGATTATGAATGGTGATAAAAATGGGAAAACACTTCGCGTAGTGTTTTCTAGTAGTGTAGCAATTGTTATGAGTGAATAATCCAATTATAAATTTACCAATTATGACAAAGGGTATTACATGAAACCATCCCCACACACCAACAGAATTTTCAAAGGACAATACAAAGGTAATTGATTAAGTAAATATTTTATTTTATACTAAAGTGAGCGGTTTTTTGGTAATTCAAAATTATTAATGTTGAGAAAAACAATATTGGTTTAAATAAATGATAAACAAACAGTAGTACAGCAACAGTTTTCCTTGCATACTTTAAGAGAATCCCAAGAATAATGAGTATATTTAGCTAAAGATAAATTAAAATTAGGCTTTTGTTCATACAAGCTATCTAATCTATAAAGATGCCAGCCCCCCAGCCAAGTTACGATCGTTTCGTTTGCGTCGAACGCCTCGATTAGGCCACGCCTCCGATTCCTTTGTCCTGACCACATTACTGAGCGTTGAGATGACGTCAGAACAAAGGAATATAAGGGAGAACTTGGCTAGGGGGGCAGTTAGTGTTATTTACAGTGATTATACAATTATTATTAGCTAACGCGACAAACCTTGTTCTGCCATTTAAATTAGCAAAGAGAAAAATTGAGGGGTAGGAGGATATAGTATAATAGCCTACGACCTTTTCTCAGACCTACCACAATATACAAAAAAAAATGAAAGAATTCAAGCCGTTTCAGAGGTGTTCGATAACAAGCATTGTGATACAAGATTTTTATAATATATTCTGCCTGTAGCCTCGCCCGCGTGGAAATAGGTTTCTTCATACAAACTTCCAACCCCCATTTTACCCTCTTAGAGGTGGAGTTTCGTAAAATTCTTAGCAGATGTCTACACCCTATAAGGAACCTACCTGCCAAATTTTAAGTTTGTAAGTGTTATAGTTTCTGAGATTTCGTGATTAATCAGTGAGTGATATTTCGCTTTTTCGCTTTTTTGCAATTATGCGCAAAAAAGTGGCGTCGGTGGTGCGACGAGTACGTGGGAGCCCGAACAACGTCTTGAGGATGATTGGCGAGAGAAGCGACACTGTTCTGCTCAGTAGGTTCACTGAACTCCATGTGTTGCGAGACAGGTGAGCCTACTGTGCAGGGGTAGATAGTGTCTCTAAATGTATAATTACTGCAATAATACTGCAATATTAATAACCTTAGTTAAAAGTTAATTTCTAGTTATATATAAATATATTATGTGGATTAGATACAAAGGAGGTATTCCAACGCAATAGAAGACGCAGCGTTGGAAGGCTACCACAAGATAAACCGATGGCCTGGTGAGTGTCGCGGGAATGTTATAGATACGAGACGCACAGGACCGTTCGTTGTGGCGACACTTGGGGGAGGCCTATGTCCAGCAATGGACGTCTTTTCAGCAAACTGAAAGTATGATGATGATTAAGTAAAGGTTCCAGAAGAAGCAAGTGTCAAATTAAATTCTTGAATAGACTAGATACGAAAAATTGTGCAATTCAGAAGAAAAATGCTTCAAAGATTCAAATATTCAAAGCATTCTATTTTAAATAAACCGTTTACAAGCACTTTTGAAATGTCAAGAAGTCAGTCAGTAAGAAAAAAAATTATGCTAATTGCAAATATGGGCAGTTGCGTACTTAGTAAAAGTTTTGTGAGACAAATAAATGAGAATCAGCATAGTGCGGTGTGCGCTTCAAGGTTGCATCAAATAGTCTATGTCTTCTAGGCCAAAACAAGTGCCAATGTAGCGACACTCTCTAAGAATGTACTTCTTACCTGAACTTAATAGCTGAAGTATAGACCACCATAATACAGGCCCCCGGCCTAATTTGGTGGTTACACCAGATGTACTTTGCAACATTGTACTTAATAAATGTGACTCTAACCACTGTATATGTTATTTGTGTTAAATGAACTTTTTTTTGAAATGGCAGCCCAACTTAGCATGTGTCAAATATGCATCTGTCACTCCCTCTCCCAACACCCAGAACGAGAGAAGTCATTTGAAGATTTCTCACGTAAAAAAGGCGCTGCATAACATGCGTAAGGTTTATAAAAATAAAATCTCTTCTTTTCAAAATGATTGCGAACTTTATGTCGTGGGCATAAATCAACAAAGTACCTAATTCCATTGAAGTAACAGTTAACAGTACCCATATTATGCAATATTAGGTGAAATGTTGACACCCTTAGATTGTTGACGCCCTTACATTGTTGACACCTTTACGGTCCGGATTAAGCGTTTCGCCACGTCGTTTATATCGCGTACATCAAAGGACTAGAACGATTTGCCTGCCTGAGTCTTCCTGTCCGATTATAATTTAGGTGTCTTCATGGCTAGAGTGAATAGGCCCTTAATAAACTAATGCCTCCCACAAGGTGGACCGATTACCTGGTGAGGATTGCGGGTATCTGATGGATGCAAAACGCACAGGACCGGTCATTACCGCAACACTTTTGGAAGGCCTATAATTATCCAACTGTGGACGTCTTTCGGCTCAAATGATGATAGTGAAACTAGTGAGACTCACCAACAATGCTTGCATCACTGTTTACCATCAGGTGGGATCGCAGTTAAGCACTAGTTTATATCATTAAAAAAAGTGCATTGTCTATTTGTCCATATGTCGACCCAACAACACAATATTGGAACTTATGCAATACCCATTGCTTGATTCATCTAAACCATTTATGAATCTTCTAATTACAAATGCAGCAATGGACGTATTTCATTAGCCAGCAGCCAGTGCGTGTAGGTATAACATAGATAATTAATCATTTATGTGTGATGTACGGGATCAAGCTAAATACATTAGGTTCATAAATCGTTGGATGCGTTGCGAACTGTGATTAAAGCTACGTCAGCATAATAATGGGACTTTGTTCTGCTATTTAGTGAATATGCATGATTATTGAGTGCATGGCTGAATTTAAGTGTTAATCATAAAGTTTGCAACTACTCCTTAAGGTAGGAACTGTCAAAATTACAGTAGTCCCTTTTTTTCAAGTCAAATTTTGACTTTATTTCTTATTTTTCGAGAATAATAATGATAATATTCCACACCTTTCACACAATGCCATCTAGTCCCAAACTAACACAGAACATGTGCCATGAGTACTAGAAAACTGATAAACACTGTTTATCAATTCAGTTGTCATACATATTATAGATAAATTACACCCTGATGCAGAACAAAATAATCGTGCTCATTACACAATTAACTTTGATACTGGGTGGGAATCAAACCCACGAACTAGACTGTCCACTTAGTGGTCAGTCTATGGTCTAGTCTAGACCAACAGGTTAGTCAATTCAAAAGTATTTATTTGTTACACATGGGTTTAATATTCTGGGTATATGGTTCTCGAGTGAGACAAGGTGGACCGATGACCTGGTGAGGGTCACGGGTATCTGATGAATGTGAGTCGCACAGGACCGGTCGTTATGGCGACACTTGGGCGAGCCCTATGTCCAACATTGGACGTCTTTTGGCTGAAATGATGATTATGATGAGGTATATTGTTACAATACATGGTGTTAATTGTAAAATATCGACTCACTATAAGCTGCCTTGCGGAGCATACAAATATAGTTTGCTAAATGGTGAACTGAAAAAACTGTGTTGTAAAAAAAAAAGTAAGTAGAAATACACCTACGTACCTTACCAATTACATTTTTAATTATCTTTTTTTTATTACATAAACTAGTTCTTGACAGCGATCCCACCACTTGGTTTTTATTTTCCACTTGATGGGAAGCAATGATGTGGCCGACGATGGAGCACGCTTGCCTACAAATAACCTATTCACTCTTGACTAAAAAAGCAGTGATGCAATCGTTGATTATGAATCGCACTAGTTTATTAATACCTTTGCTATTTCTATATGAGCTTTCTATCTCAAATATTCGGTCACGTTGTTCGCAACGAACACTCCATGGAGCGAGTCGTTGTCCAGGGACAAGTGAAAGGGAAACGGTCACGCGGGTGCTCACCTACGCATAGGACAGACTTCATCAGAGCTGCAATAGAAACCTCCACGGTCCAAAGTTTCCGAAACGCCGTAAACAGTGACAAGATGAGACGCATCGCGGCGTGGGATCCTCACTAGCCAACGAAAATGCAACATTATCAACCACGACCACTGTTAAGAGTGAACGACTAAGGTGGAGGATTTCTATAAGACTACCACCATAATCCATTTTCTTAAACATTCAACTTCAGAATAAAAGATAACATATTCAAAACCCAATGAAATCCCAAGACCCGCTCCTACACACCTTACATCTCCATCTTTTCCATATCCGATAACAAAGTAGTTTATGAATGAAAAATATTTTATATCTAAGTGCGATACTTTTCGTACTTGTGATTCTGAGTCAGTCAGTTCTACGTGAGCGAGGCTTACGCACTCACCTGTGTCCTGGATGTAGGGAAACTAGAATGGCTAAACTTTGGAGCGTAGTTAGCAATTATTGACCTGAATTAGACTAGATTGAATGTGTTCTGAGCACTGGTGGTCAAGTGGTAACGGCCCCGGCTTACAATTTGTAGGTCGCGAGTTCAAACCCAGCTAGGAGCATTTCTTTGTGTAATTTATTTCATCACCACTGCTCTCAAAACATCGTGGGGAAACTGGCATGTCCTAGAACCAAAAATTAAAAGACATGTGACATCCATCAACCCGCACTTTGCCCGCATGGTGGATTACGGCCCATTCTCTCTCATAGAGAGGAGGCCTGAGTCCCAACAGTGGGAACCTTATAAGGCTGACTAAGCTAAGCTGAGAATGTGTTCTCGCTTGCGTCCACTGAAAATGTTATGTGGAGTTGATGGTGCATACCCTGTATGTATATTTTGAGTTGTATTAATCTAGATTTCTGGAACAGCTGTAGTGCTTTTGCTCGATATAATCTAAATTGTTATGTTTTCAAGTTAAAGAACCAGTGATAGATTTTCGAGGGCCTTCACTTCTATTTACATCACTTATTAAGTAAATGCCACATAGCAAGGTCAATAAAACGCGGGATTTATAAACTACAAAACCATTAACTTTATGCAGATGTTGTTACTGATAAGTATTAAATATTTCATATTTAAGGTGGACATCCAGGTCGCTTCGCCATCTCTTTCGTGGTCTGCTTCGGCCCTGTATTACAGTGTCTGGGCACTAATCCTGTATTTTACGCCCACAGGTCGTTAAACATGCGGCAGAAATGTCCTGCCCGGTATAATACCTGAAATTAGTTTTTTTATCTACATCAACGATTTGCGTTTTGGAACGCAGTGTAATGTTTCGAACGTGATCTATTAATTTAACACATAGTTTTCTACGCTTCTTATTATAGCTCACTGGTAAACCTTAAGTTTGGAGTTTACAATGTCTTTTTTTTTCGGGTGGGATAATTATCTAAAGACATCCCTCGTTCTTGGGCGGAGCGGGAGATAGGGTCAGACTTTTACTGACTAAAAACCCACTCCTGTACCTTCTTTGCCATTTTTCCAGGGCCCCGGGGATCTCTTTCGCATCACCCATGGCCCCAGTAGGCTTCGACCCTGCTGGGCCACTACGGTTGTTGACATCTCCTTGAGGAGCGCGTAGAACAGTACGCGCCGTCGACGACTTGAGCCCGGCCTGGACGGTTACCGGACGATTGGACGGCGGGTCCATGCTCGCTGTCCGCAAGCCCGCGCCTACGGTGGCCGGAAATCGGGATCGGAATCCCGGACTTTAGGATGTAAATCAAAGACCAAGTATATGCGTATAGGTGTGAGGACTTTTATAAAAAGTATAAACAGAAATACCTATTAATCAACAAAGACTCCGTACCAAAAATATTGGTCCTATCCAGTATAATAGCTCCAAGTGAGCCGTCTCATTTGTTTTGCACGACGCACGTAATAACGCGATCAAAACGTATGAGAATTTTGACAGCGACGCGTGATGTGAAAGCTTAAACTGAAAGGGAGAATTTATTTGGAGTGAATCGTCAGCGTTGGAACACTCCTCGAGATGTTTGAGGAACGTTTGACCTTGATATGTCATTGGTGGCGGTTATTGAGGAAGTGGGATATTATTTTGGGACGACATTTTTATGAGGAGTGATATTAGGAGGTATTTGAGAATTGAGAATGTTTTTTTTTTTCGGTGTGCTTTTTTAAGGTAGATCAACAGAGCGGTAGATGACATGTATGAAGGCTGATAAGGTAAAAATGCAAATCGATACTAGGATGACGATACAGTGGAAAAAAAAAACATGTATAGCTGATCTTTGACATCTTCGTTTATTTAAACTGTATGTGCAGTGATGGTACACAAGTAAGTGGATTTAAACAAGACACTCCCTATCAGTCAACCTTTTTGTTCAAAACGATAACACCATGGTAGGTGTACGTAAACGTGTGCAACAAAAAATAAATAATATCTAAACTCGAATTATATCATTAAGATTAAGTACCCATCTATAACAATAAAATCATATTGTTAGGATTAAACATTATAATTAATTGCTGAAAGATTCTAGAGTGGCGATCACGTACCAGAAGACGCAACGTTGTAAGGCCTCCTACAAGGTGGACCGATGACCTGGCGAGGGTTGCGAGAATCCGATGGATGCGAGACACTCAGGATAGGTGGTTATAGTGACACTTGGAAAAACCTCCCCAAGTGTCGCCATAACGACCGATCCTGTGTCAGAGAGTAAAATATATCCAAGAGTGGACGTCTTTTGCCTGAAATTATGATGATGATGATTGATGAGTTCTAAATATAAATAAAATACCTAATAATTATGAAGAAACAAAACTAAGTTTGCGAGAATTTTAAGCAGTAGTACCAAATTTTAATTTTAACCTAAAGGAAAATTGAATCTCAAGTATCCATTCCTTTCTACCAATATTGAAACAAAGATGACAACATAAAATCTATCTTTCAAAAGCTACGCCTTTTTTTAGAAATTAGGTCTTCATAACGAAAAAAACAGTGTGTGTATTTTTAATTCGTCCCTAGTTACAAATTCAAATGAGTCAGGAGATCCCTCTCGTAGGACCTTTATAACCTACATTTTAGACCTATGTCAGTGGCTTTTCGTACCTCTAATGACGTTACCCAAATACTAATTCATCTGCGAGTTCTGTGAGGACGCTAAAATAATAATAATTAGTACTCTTTGAGGTGGTCACAGCTCTGGTTAGAGGTTTTTGGACTGAAACGCTACGTCATTTAATTAGTCTTTGTGGAAATAAGTCATTACTGTGTTCTAGTTCTCTTTAGAGAACTGGTTTGTTAAACAGATCTATACTACCTATCCCTTTTGTGTCTTTAATAATAATATAAAGAGAAAATTTTGTATTTTTACATTTTTGTTTGTAATAAATAAACTCAAGAACTATTAAACCGATTTTCAAAATTCTTTCAAAATGTTACTTTATCACTGAGTAACATAGGCTAAGTATGTACAGGAAGTTTGGTGCATCGTGTGCCAAATTAAAATGGTCAACTGAAGGGGTCATCTGCTATCCTTTCAGACCCCTAAACACTTCTCATGCCCAGTGGCTTTTTTCCTCGACTTTTTAATGTTTTATGAAAATAAGACCCAAATTTTTCATTCAAATACAAATTTTAAAAATCTATAAGGAGTAGACTCTGAATTTTAATTTTATTTAAATTTGTAATGTATTAGAGTACTTTTACATTTAAATGCAGTAACATTAGCTATCCAGTTTCTTTTTTTAAATTTACTTTCAAAGTTTTGGACTTAAATTAAAGTTGTTCATGTTACAGCTATTATTAGCCATGTAGGCTATAAAAAAAAAACCCAAAATCGACCGGACTCTTCCATTTTCTTCAAAAATTCTCTAGTTTATCCTCTTGCTAGTGTTGTGCCATATACCATAAAAATCTTTTTAATAACTTTGTGAATTCGCCTGAATTGTGTAACGAGTCACATAAGACTAATCTTTAAAATTATGATTAAAAAAATATTTTTGCTTAAATGATACCTGAAAACCTATTAAAAAATGTTATCTCACTCTTAGAAGGTAAATCTGTTTTGTTACAGATGACCCCTCCCGTCGAACAATTTCATTTTGCAGACGATGCACAAAACACCCTGTATAATGTATTATCTATTTTCATGCAGACAAAACCGCTGGCAAAAGCTGGTATCAGATATAGGCGAGAGAACTACATTTAGTAAATTTGGCACCATGATAGGTAAATATACTGTATCACTTGCCAATACAAATAGTCAGTGAATGATTGCTAATAATTGGTTAGTGTATCTTGGTATATCTATGATTATACCGACACCCAATCGTGAAGAAAATCAGCTCAAATATAAAGTACCAGCTGATCCCGCAGTTTCACTTGCGTCTTTGCTCCGCTTACGTTCGTTATCCAATACTTTTTTTTTCTTTTAGTACCAAAATTTCCTGATATTAGCGCGTTCAACCAAAACTAATAACTAATATCTATAACACTATTTATTTTATTATTAAATATAGGGAAACTGAATCATAAAACATTTGTTTAGTGTAACTGTTTGTGATTAAGCATGCAATTATTAAGTTTATATTTAGGTAGGTTTATGAGTTGGGAAATAATGCAAATCCTGTCAGGCTCTAGGGTGGAGTCTAGGAACGGGGTGCAAGATTTTTACTGACTAAAACCACACCCGTGTCTTTCAGTTGCCCTTTGAGTTCTAGGACCACAGTTTCCCTATCTGGAATTCTTCGTGACTTTAGCAGGTATGACCCTGCTGGACTTAGGTTTACTGATATCTCTTCAAAGCGTGCTTGGAAAGTGTTCCACTTGTGTGCGAATTCGAGTCCGGGTTTGGTCCTTACCGGACGGCCGGGCGGCGAACAACCTTGCTCGTCGTCCGCAAGACTACGCCTATGCTGGTCGGGGATCGCCTTCTGAATCCCTAGATCTAAGTAGATCTGTTCTGGTAGGTTTTCGAGACTTATACACGGTTTTGCATACCTCTATAGACTAACAAAAACGTATGTAAGAAACCATAGGTAATACCGATGCAAAATATATTGAGATTTTTTTTTTTTTAATTTTGAAAATTTTATGTTTTTTTTTCACCTAAAGCGGAGTGGGAGGGCGTGTCAGACTTTTACTGATAAAAACCACACCTATGTTTCTTCAATCACCTTTATTTTCTAGGACCACGGGTAACCTTTTCAGAAGTCGACCAATGGCCCTAAAAAGAAAGAAAAAAATATATTTTAAGCTTGGCTTTGTTTTAGGCTTTGACTCTACTGGATGAGAGAAAGTTGCTGATTTCCAATAAACACATACCAGGCAAACATTGTATCGCAGAGGTGCACGATGTAAATCTATGAGCTTAAAACGAAAGCACTCAATAAAAGGTGGTTCTATTGACATTTGCAGTGACACAGTTGGATTAGCACCCTGACATCACTAACCCCTTTCTAAAGGTCGCAGTGAATAGGGAGCCAATTTATGAAGCTGGTCCTTATTTACGACAAGTATTAGCTGGATTATGAAACACGCAAATTGATGGGCTTATATTTTGGTGGATTACGTTAATAGCATCAATATTGAACCATATTTCCAACGAATTTCTGACAGAATTTTATCAAAGTAAATATTTTATGATCGTTGTATGATTTGTTAGGATCAAGCGTTTGTGTTGTCTCAAAGTTGGAATTTGTATAAACTTCTAATTGGCTCGTTTTGTCATATTTCGGTCAAGAGTGGCTCTTCTCACCCGCTCTTTAAGCGCTATTGAAGATAAAAGCTGCTATTATCACGTTAATTATTGAAGAATAACAAATCGTGGAAGTCAATACTCAGATTATAGAAATAAATATTTTAGAATTCAGTAACTTGAAACTTGAGGTCATCATTTCAGCCGATAGACGTCCACTGCTGGATATAGGCCTCCCCCAAATTTCGCCACAACGATCGGTTCTGTGCGTCTCACATCCATCGGATTCCCGCAACCTTCACCAGATCCAGTCCACCTTGTAGGGGGCCTTCCAACATTGCGTCTTCCGGTACGCGATCACCACTCCAGAACCTTTCGGCCCCAACGGCCATCTGTTCTGCGAGCAATGTGCTCTGCCCATTGCCACTTAATTTGGCGATTCTTCGTGCTATGTCGGCAACCTTGGTTCTCCTGCGGATATCTTCATTTCTGATTCGATCACGCAATTAAACTCCAAGCATAGCCCTTTCCATTGCCCTTTGGGTGACTTTGAGCCTTCTGATGAGGCCATCGGAACCATATCTCATCACTGGCAACACGCACTGGTCATAGACTTTCTTCTTGAGACACTGTGGTATATCGGACGAGAAGACACCGCGCAGCTTCCCGAACGCTGCCCAGCCGAGTCGGCAAACTTGAGTTAGCCAGCGACAAAATAAATGACATTTAACAGATGTTGAAAACAAAATTATCCATCGAGTTAGTAAAGCTACCTTTCTAAACCAACTGTAAAAAGAAAAAAAAAAATATATTTTTTATTTTTTATGAAGTATAGAAGGTGCTCTATAAAAGTTAGAATTGAGTAATGAAAATTCTTACAAAGATAGGTAGTAGTAACACTCTATTGTCGTATACCATGGGTTACCTTTTCTCCCGAGACAATGTACTTACGGGTCCTAGGAGATACGCCTCGGGAGCAAACTCTTGAAACGTTAGTAAATAAAATAAAGATAACAACGAAAGAAACACAAGAAACAGACATAGAAAAAACAAATACTTATATTAAAAAAGGACACAAATAAAGAGTATTCCGCTTGCATTACCAACTTACTCAAATAAAAACGTAAAGGTACAATCGATGGGTAGTCTTCATACGTTCAAAGCGACGAAATGCTCGCAGTCAACGAACTGTGTAAACTCCTTTGATCTGCGACGGTATAGTTCGTAACTTTAGTGTTCTTTCATATTTGTTCTTACTTTCAGGTATAACATAGTCGTTTACCTTCGTCAGTTTACAAATTCTTTTCTTTAACAAGATAGGACACATGCTCGTATACAACATTAGTTTTAGGATATGCGAAACACAAAACACGTGTCTAGTATTTTTGTGTAAAAATTTCACAACTGTATCATGAAAAATTACAATGTTATAATTATGTTACCTGGTTGTCCGCATAAGTATGATCACCGGGCCATCCGGGAAATTGAGAGGTTGTTTTGCTTCCATACCCAGCAGTGCGCTGGTGCCTAATGCCCGCTATGACTTGCCGTGACCTGTGTTGTACTTAGTGTCGGTGGCAGTAGGTGGTGTCCAACTTGGGACCTTTTTTAAATATTTTTGGGGAAAAATATAACATGGTGTAAAAATTATTGGAATTACTGATTCTCAACAAAATATGTACAGGTTTCGAATATACTTAAAACAATGTTATATATTGTGGCGTCTAGAAAGATCACATGCTGATTAACTTACAAATTGACAAGGTAATGATAACTTTTTAAGGTTTACGGTAAAAAAAGCATAGGTGTTCATATTTTGATAGAAGATTGTTTTAGATTATCAAATAAGTAAAAAAAACTAAGTGAATGAAATATTTTATAAATAATGTAATAAATCATGCTTCTAACAATATAAGCAGCGTAAATCGAACTAGAAGCGTTTTCATTTGCGTCTCTACTCCGACATTCAATCGTATGAAATATTTTGTAATGTTAGAACATAGTGCTGCAACTTTTTGATGCTACGAGACTAAGCAGATTATTTCAACAATGTTGATTTGTATTTCAATTATAACCTTTTATATTGTCTAGCCATTATAGTACACCACTGCCACACATTAACACACCCCAGCTTCGCACTACTGTTGCAAATCTTTGAAATTCTCGACTTTTTTTTACTATTACAGGGATGTATTTTAGATCTAAACCTTCTTTTTGAATCACTCTGTCTATTTTGTGAAAATTACATGAAACTGATTTAAGTAGTTTTTAAGTTTGACGCGGCCCTAACACGTGGGGCAGTTTGACGCGGTTGGGAAACTTGTTTTATAATTATTTAACAAATAATATCTTGTATAGATATGCATCAAATCTGACCATACTTATTTCATCATAAGTGAGACGTTTTTAAACCTTTATTCCAAAACAATCACAAATGTTACATTGTTGGAGCATAGCTAAGTGAGCCAGAGCAAAAAGACCCTGACTTCTAAACGAGAAATAACCTTTTTTTTTTTAATTGATATAAACCAGTGCTTGACTGCGATCCCACCTGATGGTAAGTGGAGATGCAATCATTGATGGTCAGGCGCACTAGTTTATTAAGAGCCTATTCACTCTAGCCTTGAAGACACCTATATTATAGTTGGACGGAAAGACCGCAGCAGGCAGATTGTTCCAGTCCTTCGATGTACGCGGTATAAACGACGAAGCGAAACGCTTAGTCCGGACCGTTGAAGTTTCAACAACGTAAGGGTGGAAACTCGCCGTTCGTCGGCTTGTCCGATGGTAGAAAGGAGATACCTGTTTCTTAGAAGTCAGTGTACCTTCGAAATTATGTGCGCATAGGACTAAACAATTATATCCTGGATAGGACACAGTTATACAAAAAACTATATAAATTTTTAATCAGCAACTAAATGACGATCTGCAATATTGACATAAAAAATGACGATACTAAGTCGGTGATGGAGTTAAACAGATATATCAAGCAAGTAATTATAAAAACCTAGCTGGTACCTAGTTATTTTTCTATAAAACTGTTTGTCTAAGTGTGTAGATGAAATGTGTGTAGTTTAATATCTCGTGGCTCGAAGAGTGAGGGAATCTTTGATATTTATTAAAATGGTGAAATTATACCTTATACCATTGTTTAGGAAAATTTATTTATTTTATTATTAAAGTACACATAAATATACAGAAGAATATATTAATATAAAAATTTAAAATATAAAAATTAAATATATTAATATAAAAATTTGTACAAAGGTACTGCTTATTTCAAAACGAAATTTCTTCCAGCAGACCTGCGAAAGGAGAGATTAGAAGAGATGTAGACTAGTGTGTTAAAATAAGCAACGAAGAGTATGTGAAATCTAATAAATACCTTATACTAAAAATAAATACATAACGGTTATCACACAAGAGAGAAAAGATAGTGCTGTTTTACTTGAGTCTTAAAGAATGAGATAGTTTTCAAATCATGAATGTTAGGCGGAATAGAGTTCCACAACCTTACTACATGAAAATACTGATTTTGATTTTAATAAACCCGTAGACGGCAAAACAGTAAACACCAAGTAAAAAACATCAAATAACCTCTTCTGGTGAAATGTGAAAGCAAAACACTGTAACTAGTTGTAAATTCGTTTATTTCAGTAGTAACACTTGCATATGTACACTCAGTTTACACCTTACAGTTCAACTTTTTTTTATTTTTTACTTTTTATTTATAGGATCGCGTTGTCCGTGATAAGACCGTGATAAGACCTGTCATACTGTATGGATCAGAATGTTGGGCTGTGAAAAAGACGCATGAAAAAAGATTGCATGTAGCGGAGTTGAGAATGTTGAGATGGATGTGTGGTGTGACTAGAATGGATAAAGTGAGAAATGAGTATATTAGGGGAAGTTTGAAAGTGGCGCCAGTGACTGAAAAGTTGAAGGGGAATCGTTTGTCTTGGTATGGTCATGTAAAGAGGAGAGATGAAACACATGTTACTAAAAGAGTTATGAGTATACATGTGGATGGGTGGAGAGGGAGAGGAAGGCCAAAGAAAAGATGGATGGATTGTGTGAACAGTGATATGAAAGAAAAGGAAGTTAGTGATAGTATGACTTTTGACAGGATAGAATGGAAGAAAAAAACGTGTTGCGCCGACCCCAAATAAGATGGGACAAGGGCAGGAAGATGATGATTTATAGGATCGCGTTCGACCACTATGTTCCCTGATGGTAAGCGAACAACAACTACAATACAACACAACAACCAACAACAACTGCCAACGGTAGACTGACCGCACGACCACATTCTGTTAGTCAACAGCTCTGTATCTACGTCATAGGCATCCAATATACGGTCATGCAAGTCTCAATCAAAACCATCAATCATGAATGATGTTTGAATGACAGAATTTTGTCGCCATACGTTTTTCGTCATGCCAACGTCAATCATCGCATTACACGGTAGGTTTTTCGTCTGTCAAAATATTTGATTGTGGCAAAACTGACAGTTTTGCTGTCAGTTTATTATACCTATCATGTAATGACCGCCATATAGTGCCATAATGGGAGAAAGGAGCACGCATAAAGTCAATGGATGGACTAATTTAAAAATTGTGTCTGTTTGAAATTGTATCATAAATATCTTCTAAATGTTTTTGAGCTAATTTTAATATATTAAAACAAATGCAACACTTTATTTAACCAAATTATCGTTACAAGTGAAATTGCGTATTAATAAAATCTTTAAAAGTCTGTATTTATTTTGTGAATTATGTTGAGATAATTCGATTAATTTGTAATAGATTTCAAATGAGAAGAAAAGTCAGACTCTTACTAAATAAAACCTATCTGTGTCCTTCCAGTTGGACCGGGCTCCTATTCCCAAATCTGGTCAGACAAGGCCGTAGTGAAAAGTGTAAATAAATTTCATGCCGACTGATAGACACTTTGCGTGACCAGAGAGCTGGCTCGTTCTTAGCCCAAAGAACTAGCTTTGCCATTCAACGTGGCAATACTGCCAGTCTTCTGAGTACATTTCCAGATGACAGCGATGTGGAGGAGTATTTCGACGCCTGATTGTACTTTGTGTTTATGTATTATATTTATGTACCTACATTGTTAAGTTTAAGTTACTTAGATAATATTTAACCTACTTTATGTAAGAAAGTGTTTAATATTTGCAAAATAAATATATAGTTAGTAAAATATTCAGTAGGCATATTTATTTTAAACTAGTTTCTGTTAGTGGCTTCGAACGAGGGAAAGTAGAGTTCTCCATACAAACTTTGGACCCCATTTCATCCCCTTAGGCGGTGAATTTTGGAAAATCCTCTCTTTGTGCTTGCTTTCGATAAAAAAAGAAGCCTTGTGCAAAATAATATACTCCTAGTTCCAGTAGTTTCGGCTGGGCGTTGATAAGTCAGTCAGTCAGTCAGTTTCTCCTTTTATATATATAAACTAACTTGTACCAGCGGCTTCGCCCACTTAAAAGTACGTTTTTCCGAACAAACTTTAGACACCCGTTTCATCTCCTTAGGAGATGAATTTTGGAAATTCCTCTTTTAGTGCTCGCCAACGACATAAAAGAAAGCTTTGTACAAAATTTCAAGTCTCTTACTTCAAAAACATAGGACGTTCATACAAACTTTCACCCCCTTTTTACCCCCTTACGGGTGAAGTTTCGTAAAATCCATTCTAAGCAAATCTACACTCTATAAGAACCTACCTGCCAAATTTTAAGTTTGTAGGTGTTATAGTTTCTGAGATTATGTGATTAATCAGTAAGTGGTATTTCGCTTTTATATTACGAGTGGTTCTTCGATTTTTTTATATGTCGACAGTTTTTCGTGCATTATGCGCAAAAGATGTGTCTCTTTGCTATGCCGAGTACGCGCCAGTCCCAACACCATTCTCTGAACACTGGCTGATAGGTGGGACTCTCCGATCTTGGGGCGGTGGATACGACTGCACGCGGTCAAATAGACATTCCCCAGGTTCGGTGCGTCTCACCCAGTCTAGAATAAGTACCTATTTGTTTTTTATGTTACTAACACGATATAGCAAGTTCCTAAGTAAACGTTTTATTATTATTATTATTATATATATATAGATAAACGAGTATATCATGTATGAGTAGATGTATATATATTGAAACTGTCATAACTCTAATAGAAAACGTTGTTTCAGCAAGCTGAAGGTTAACTAAAAGTGAAATTATCCTGCGAGTTTCAAATTAATATCCGTCGAAATGAAATTGCTTCGGCTGAACCTTAGTAATTCCATTTCAACCCGTATCACTACATACAGAACTACTGAAACCTAAAGCAATGACAATAAAGTCTGTCTTTATTAGACAAAACACTAGTATAGCTTAATGAGATTTTGCTGAACCCGGGAAACAAAAATTAAAAAATAAACCAGCCAAGTGCGAGTTCCGACTCGCACACGATGGGTTCCGTACCGTCCATAGGTAAAAACGCCAAAAAAATTACGTTTGTTGTATGCGAGCCCAACTTAAATATTTATTTTATTCTGTTTTTAGTAATTTTTGTTATAGCGACACCAGAAATACATTATCTGTGAAAGTTTTGACTCTCTAACTATTACGGTTCATGAGATAGAGGGCTGGTTCGTTCTTCACCCAAAGAATTAGCTTTGCCATTCAACGTGGCAATGCTGCCAGTCTTCTGGATACATTTCCGGATGACAGCGATGTGGAGGAATATTTCGCGCCTGATTGTACTTTGTGTTTTTGTATTGTATTTTGTACTTAGTTAGGTTTTAGTATAGTTAGATAATATTTAACTTATTTTATTTAAAATTGCAAAATAAATATAATCAGTAAATTTCCCGTAGACATATTCATTTAAAACTAGTTTCTGCGACAAAATTACGTTTGTTGTATGCGAGCTAAACTTAAACATTTATTTTATTCTGTTTTTAGTAATTGTTGTTACAGCGGCAACAGAAATACATTATCTATGAACTGTTACGGCTCATGAGACACAGCTTGGTGACAAACAGACAGACAGACGGGTGGACAGCGAAGTCTTAGTAGTAGGGTCCCGTTTTATTCTTTGGATACGGAATCCTAAAAAAACAAAACAAACTCGGGAAATTTAAGAGCCTACACCATATTACCATAAATGTCACTAAATAATTAAATTCTGTTCTAAAAATGTAATTTACTTGGCACAGGTGACAGAATAGGCAACAAAACCCCGTCAACGAAGCACTTGTACACAAAATTATTCACTCCGCTCACTTCATTCGTTCATTCGTTCCCCTTGACGTACAAATTGTATTCGTAAGCTTAAATTATTGCGTTACGGCGTCCCGAATACGAAATTATAATTGTGTGCTTACAGGCGCCTTCCTCACACTGGCTGCGTGTTTTAAATATCCTTTACACGAAACTGTGAATATGGTCGCTCTGAAAAATTATAAAGTCATTGTACTTACGACAGGCTGGTGTATTTTGTAAAGATTGGAGACAAAACTTTTTAAAACCCGCATGATAGAAAAACGACTTTGGCAGTCACTGAGGATCAAAAATTCTGAGACAATATTATGCTATTTACCACTTCAGATGTTTTTCGTTATCAACAGCGTATAAGCAATATGCCACCGGTGCATGGTGGACATCCCACCTATACGCACAAAACGTTTTGGGAACAGATTTATTGTGCGTACAGCTAAGGAGTGGAATTCCTTGCCGGAATCTGTGTTTCCTGATGGCTACAACCCGGGAATCTTTAAGTCAAGAGTGAATAGGTTACTTCTAGGTAAGCGCGTTCCATCGTCGATCGCATCGTCGCTTTCCATCAGGTGAGATAGCGGTAAATCGCGAACCTATCAATAATAATAAAAAATGTTATGGTAGTGTGCTCTATATTTATAACTGTTGCACATGATGTTGGATAATGCATTTAAACCTCACCAATTCACCGACTAGTGCAACCTTTTTTTTAGGTGGGAGATCATCTAAAGATTTCGCGCCCTTGGGCGGAGCTTAAGGGTGAGTCGGACTTTTACTTACTGAAACCTATTTCTGTTCCTTCTTTACTTTCCTTACAGGACTCCGGGGTTCTTTTTCGCACAACCCATGGCCCCAGTAAGCTTTGACCCTGCTGGACCTAGACTAATTCAACCTTAATGCTTAGAATTAAAACAGAAGGTTCTACCGAAGATCAGGCAGGGATCGTTCGGTCTATGGCCCTTTACGGAGCGCTGGTGTGACCGGCGGCCAAGCTGAAAGCGTCCCAGAGGCTCATGGCCATCCGAATAGTGCGGGTACACCGCACGTTCTCCCGCGAAACGGCAAGCCTCCTTGCCAGCCCGGTCTGATTCATCAATATAGAGCTTCAGATAGCTGACCATAAATGCTACAACCTCATTAGTGTCTGACAGTTTTTTTTAGGTGGGAAATCATCCAATGACTTCTCTCGCTCTTGAGTGAGGCGTGAAGGCGTGTCAGACTTTTACTGACTAAAACCAACTCCTGTTCCTTATTTGCCTTGATTCCAGGGACAGGGGTTCTCTTTTGCACAACCCATGGCCGCCGTAGGGTTCGACCCTGATGAACCCCTACGGTTTGTTGATACTTCTTTGAGGCACGCGTGGAACACTACGCGCCGTCGACGACTCGAGCTCGGTCCAGACGGTGAGCTACCCATTGCTCGCCGTCCGCAAGCCCACGTCTACGGTAGTTGGAAATCGGAGTCGGGATCCTAGCGGCTGCGGCGCGAAGGTCGTTTTCTAACGCGTGCGGCCGCCTTCTTCGCTAGCATTACTGCTTCGCAGAAGAAGCCGACAGCCTGCCATTCCTCCATTAGTGACTGACAGTTGGGGTTTCACTTTTCTTCAAAACCTCTTTAAAACACAACCGTCTAGATAAACAGACAAAGAGAGCATTAAATTAAATTTCCTGTGTTTTCTGCACATAATGGCATTGTTTCAAATAAAACTGTCGTCTGTGTGAGACAGCCATGTTCTGCGGCTTATTTGTGTGTAGCAGAAAATTGTTCAGTCTCTAGAGCACTATTACTGTTTCTTATTGTTAATGCTTTTTAGGGTAGGTACTAATATTTTTCGAGCATGTTATTAACTAGCTTTAAGAAATAAGAAATAATATTGTTTTAGCTTTTAGTGTTGTTTTTTTTTTGTGTCATTACTTACCTATAAAATGTTTAATAGGGGTTAAAGTATGCAATTGCCGTTTTTTAAAACGGGTTGCTTTGAAGATGATCTTTGGATCGACTTGGAATTATAAGTTAATGTTAGGTTTCAATGCCTAAAAACCGGTAATAATCTACAAATTTAAATAAAATTTATATGAAGCTTTTCAATACTTTTGCAGACGGGTGATTTGATGTAGCAGCGACATGTGCTTATCGTTTCACTCCTTCGTTCAACTCTGCCCAATCCTTTTGGGACCACATCCTCCCTAGCCAAGTTACAATCGTATCGCTCGTGCCGATCGCCTCGAGTAGGCCACACCTCCGATTCCTTTGTTCATACGTCATACGGTCAGAACAAAGGAAGACGTAGGCGTGGCCTACTCGAGGCGTTCGGCGCGAACGAAACGATTGTAACTTAGCAAGGGGGGCAGGAGTGGTGTTATATTTATGCAATAAAAACTATCATTATTTTTACTACGACTGTGATCTCGTTCAACATTAAAATACACGTTCGCTTTGCAATTATCCAAATAAAGACTGCAATACACCAAAATTAAATAACACAAGCCACTCTATTAGGTTCAATACACAAAGTAAATAGTAATTATTACCTCATATTAATGACTAAATTATTGATACTATTATAATTTTAACAGCATGTTAAATATACCACATACTCCGCTTAGTCAACATTAAACAATAAATGGAACCAATGAAACAATGCCAATTTGACTCTATTCAACCGGTAGTTTCATAGTCAACACAATTAATATAATATCAAAGCAATATGTGAGCATGTTTATTAACCTAATTACTGTAGGTAATAATAATTGCTGTGTTCCTTTGAGCTATTACATTTCGTAATATTGCAATTATCAGTAGCCATTTCGACACATATCTTAGATGCCAAATGCATATCTTAGATTTTATACTGGAAGACGCAGTGTTGGAACGCTTTTCACAAGGTGGACCGATGGCCTGGTAAGGGTCGCGGGAATACGATGGATCGAGTTGAACATGACCGATCATTATGGTGACACATTATGGTGGTCCAACAGTGGATGTCTACCGGCTGAAATGTTGATGATGATGAATCTATTAACAATGGCCACAATTCTCTGTTCTCGTACATCATTCTCCTGCTTTAACTTCAATTATTTGGAGTTAACACAAAGTGTTTTCTGCCATCCTTTTTTCAATGTAAAACCAAAACATAATAACATATTGTTAGCATAAATATTGTATGTAGTTTTTAGATATTTTATGATATTTCATGAATAAAATTTGTGAATTCTACTAAAACTTTTACATTATTACGGAATTTGTATTGAAATAAAATATTAATTATATCGTTCCATCTTCCTTAAAACATGTTGATGTTTTTTTTTTTTTAATTTGTAATAACAATTAAAAAAAAACATTTTACACTTTGTAAGTGGCCTAATTCTGACTTTCGATCGTTGTGACGAAATTTCATTAGTTTGCCATTTGAGTGGGGAGTGCACTTATACGTCTCTGTTTAAAATGTATCGTAGTATATATAGTCTATGGCTTGCGGACGATGAACATTGAGTAGCTCGCCGTCTGACTGTCTAGTAACCATCCGGACGAAGCCCAAGTCGTCGGCGGCGCGTACTGTACCACGCGCGCCTCAAGGAGATGTCAGCAAACCGTAGGGTCCCAGCAGGGTCGGAGCCTACTGGGGCCAAGGGTCTGATTCTGAAAGGAAGATTTGGCCCTGGTATGAAAAGCAGCGAAGGAACAGGAGTGATTATTTATCAAGAGTGGTTTTTAGTCAGTAGAAGTCTGACACATCCTCTCGCTTCTATAGTAATTATAATTTTATCAATATCAATTAGTAAGTTTCAGTATTCCAAATTTTTTTAAACAATTTGAATATTTCCAGTCTGGTACCATCTGAAAACGCCTATTCTTAGAGCAGTCAAGATCCTTATTCACTGTCTAGAACTTTGCCGACTCATACAAGTGTTTCACGTAATACAAAGGTGGAATGAGTGTTGAGTACACGCGCGTAAATCGTTTCAAATGAGTGCTTCATGAGTGCAGATAAATTACATTAAATCTGAGAGTTACGTGCCGGAAAATTCACCAATGTTTCACCCGGTGTAAGGGTGACAATGAGTTCTGGGTGGCAGGTAAATTGATCCGGGTGTTTCGTTGTCTTGATTAAATTTTATTGGAAGATGTCAATCAAGATGATTTATGGGCAAGACTGCTTGGGTTATATAATAAAAATGTTTTTTTTTTCGAGATGGGATTTCATTCAATCTCTAGCGTGCAGCAGACTACCTGACCTGTGTCTTTCAGTTTCCCTTTACGTTCTAGGACAGGTTTATTTTCCAGAAATTTCGGTACGATTATGTATAATATTATTTGATAAGTTTGGATTCTGCCCATTCTACTCTATGAAACTGCCTACGGAAATGAACAAATAGAATTAATACGTTATAGTAAACATATACTTCTAAAAACTTGCTGTTGTGGACTCTTCTGATGGCCTATTTAAATAAATTAATTGATTTTTAATTTATAGAGTTATATATATATATATATATATAATTGGCATTAAGTCCGCAAAGTACAAAACTTTATGTTGCATGAAGTTTAAATAAATATATATATATATATATATATATATATTTATTAATAATATAATATATATTTAATATAAATATTTTGTAACGATATAGAAGAAATCTAAGAAATTAAATGCAGAACTTCCTTCTCCTCGACCTTGACGATGAATTCGTTGTAAACTATATTTCTCCACGTTATCCTATCTTCAGCGATGTACATGGCGTCGTATGCTATGTTTCTAGTGCGGAACGGACTTGGTCAGACGAACGTAACGGATCCTGCCTCAGGTTTTTTTCCTGTAAGCAATAATTTTGCCTTTCTTTCTGGCAATGTGACCAAAGTAAGTATTCAAAGCTTCTGCTATGGGAAATAGGGGTGAGTAGATCAATATCGAAGATCTTTTGAGTTCAGCTAGTACGGCGCCGTTGATCCGCTGCTCTGTCCAATAGTTTCCAAGCATTTTGCTCCAACACCACATCTTAAAAGCGTCAATCTTACGGCAGTCAGCTTTTTTAAAGATCCCGGTTTCTGCTTCATATTGAAAGATGGAGAATATGAGGGTGAGTCTTACGTGAGATGTTCCTGTCGCTCCAGATGTGATCCAGTTATGCCTTGGTGATGGCAGAGCCATCCCAATATGCTTAATCTGCTCCTACGATCCATTTTTTTAAATGCTCTGTTCAAAGATGTCTTTATACACTTCCAGTTTTCTGTATAGTGTATTTTGAAGAAGGATCTCTAGATCAACCTTCATCGGTCCCTCTTTAGTGGGTTTAGAATTATTGGCTCATTATAAATATTGGTATAGCATAATCAGCTGCTGGGACTCAGGCCTCCTCTCTCTAGGAGAAATAATGGGCCGTAATCCACCACACAGGCCCAGTGCGGATTGGTGAATGTTACAGGTCTTCAAATTTTTGGTACTAGGATATGCTAGTTTCCTCACGATGTTTTTCTTCACCGTTTTGAGAGCAGTGGTTTTTTTTTAGGTGGGAAAATTATTTAATGACAAATCGCACGCCTGAAACAATACGCGCCGTCAACAACTTGGGCTCGGTCCGGACGGTTACTGGACGGTCAGACGGCGGGCTACCCATTGCTCGCCGTCCTTAAGCCCGCGTTTGAGAGCAGTGGTGATGAAATAAATTACCCAAAGCAATGCGCCTGGCTAGGTTTACCACCACCTACCGCCCACCTGCGACCTACGACTCGTAAGTCGCATTACCACTTGGCCACCACTGCTCTCATAATACGAATTAATATTATTAAACTTATATAGTTTTAAAAGGCAATGACTTGCCAGATTAAAAGATTAAACATTAAAAGATTTTTTATTATACACTAGCTGACCCGGCAACCGTTGCTCTGATACATAAATTATCACTAAAAAAAATTGCGCACTTGACTTTTATCAGATTGACTCCTAATTTTTACTTGATGAGAGTAAAAAAAAACCACCTACAACCTATTCTCAAACCTACCATTTATACAAAAAAAAATAATAACTGTATTGTACTGCGTTCTGGAATATTTTACGGCTCAACAGAGTGAAACACATATATTCGCAGAACACAACTGCTGCAGTCAATCCCCGGATGGACGCTGACTCATGTCAAATACATTATGTCAGAATGCTTGAGACTACCCACACAGCCAATACACCACAATAATAATGGACTAGCCGTTTCGGAGGAGTTGGATTACAAACATTGTGGCACAAGATTTTCATACAGAAGAAGATTAGATGACTCGGTAAACGTTGTTCTGCTTTCATCAAAGAAAAAAATAGCCTACGACCCATTCTCCGACCTACCTAATATAATTATCAGGGATTGGAATTAGGTAGAGTTATTCATGTACTTGCATCGAAATACTGATATTAATATAGATCTTGGCCAACAATATTACAAATAAATATTAATAAAAACCTCAGAGATAGATAAGACATATAAAACTAAGACAATTACCATACAATTTTAATTAGTATTTTTCATTGAAAAAGATCCCTCTACATCAACTGAGGTAAGGTTAACAAATCTATACACTTCCTCATCCTCGTCATGAATGCAGGAAGAATTTTTTTCTGCTATATACAATATGACAGGTCCTAAAAAATTCTGCTCTTTAAAATTAATCTCGGGATTTGAGGCATATCCACCTTATTCTTTCATTGTGTGAAATCGGTGTAAGTACATGTTTAACCTTACCTAATTCCGAGCTCTGATAATTACACAAAAAAATATTTATAAAAATTGGTCAAGCTGTTTCGGAAGAGTTTGATAAAAAACGCGTGATTGTGTGTAGATTAATGTAAAAGAGTACAAAAATTATGTCCTATAGAAGTCCTATAGATCCTACACTAATATGCAAATATGCTTTATTATCTTCGTTCCCGAAAGAACCAATCATCAAAGGTAAGCAAATACAATATAGGCGTTCTGGCAGGTTTCAAACTGTTATAACATTTTGTTGCAATATCACACTAGCCTTCCAGGTTAGGTTTACGTCATTTAGGCCGACCATCGTAATATTTTATAGAGGCTCAACGACGGCTGCCATGACACTGACCAATTTGGTGGATAGATAGCATTTAAACGTATGTATGTGTATTCTAAAATGGATTCTTTTGTAACACCAATAAAATGCTAAACTAAATAAAAGAGCTGGCCAAAAAATCTGCTTCAGAAAACCATACTGTCCGTGATAACCTGTTATACTGCATGGATCAGAATGTTGGGCTGTGAAAAAAAAACAGGAAAGAAATAAAAGAAAAATCAGCAGTAGATGTTACTTATAGTGTTTTTATGATTCCGTACCTCAAAAAGAAAAAACGGAACCCTTATAGGATCACTTTTTTGTCCGTTCATCTGTCTGTCTGTGTATCGAGCTGAAATTAAAAACCCATGTACTTTGTATACAACCTAAGTATGACTTATAAAGACGCTGAAGCTGTGAAAAAATAAAACTTCTAAGTTAACGAAAAAACAAGATACGGCCGTTTAGTCGCCAAAAACGTATATTTCGACACTCTCAAAGGAATCAACATTCATAGGTTCATTCCCGTTGACCCCGCATCCTGAAATTTGACATATAAAGTAAGGTCTTATGGCACAGATATAGGAATAAATCTGAAAACAGTAAATTTGTTGTTATGTCACAAAAAAAAATCTTCGAGATTCCATTCGGGAATTGAAATATTTACATAGGTAAGTTTGTACGGAACCCTCAGTGCATGAGTCCGACTCGCACTTGCCCAGTTTATTTTTATCAAGATTTATTGGATTGTGAAAGATTACATATAATGGAGATGAGAATGTTGAGATGGATGTGTCGTGTCACGAGAATGAATAAAGTGAGAAAAGAGTACATTAGAGGAAGTTTGAAAGTGGCGCCAGTGACTGAAAAGTTGAAAGCGAATCGTTTGTCTTGGTATGGTCATGTGAAGAGGAGGGATGGAATGCATGTGAGTTACGAGCAACAGATTGAGACGGAGGTCAAAGAAAAGGTGAATATATATGGTGGATGGGTCTTAGTAGTGGTATAGGTGACAGGATAGAATGGAAGGAAAACTGTGTTGCATTGACCCCAATTAAAACAAGAAAAAGGCCGGAAGAGGATGATGACCTAGGACACCACTTATCAAAACTACATTTTTTATTTGATTCACAAAAACATGCATAACACTACCAATTACCATCTTACAAACGAATATAAAACATAATTACAACTAAGAAATTTCGTAACAAAAAAAGAAGAAAACTTCTGACAAAGTCCACGATCGTAATAAAAGTAAGTACACCGTACATAACAAGTACTTGCTTTCTGAAGTTACTTTAAGTATCTACTCAACAAGAATTATGAGGAGGTGCGTGTTTCTCAGACTTTTTATTGAATTAAATTTACGTACTAATGAGTTTAGTCTGTATATGTATGTATGGTATTGTTAATTTGTTTACTCTTTGAGACGGCAACTGTGTGAGACACATGAACAAATATGTTGCTGAATTTATTTGTAGGTATATTTCACTTACACACATGACTTTGTCGGATAGCAAATATTGGACTAATAGGTTATTTGACAATATTTTTATTAGATTTATCAAAACATATTTATGTAAGAAAAATAAAGCACAATAAAAACATTGTATAAAAATCTAAAGTTGTGTATTTTTGGAAGAGTTTTATTAAATACCCAATACCAATAGTCAACGTGTATCACCGGCAACTGTATTGGTGCAACTGGGGAACTATTGATCTCATTTATTGTCTAACATTTTCTTAGCTTAGGTATCAGCTGTATTACTTAAATATCACAATTAATTAACCTTCGACCTAATTTACAGTAATTTGGAAAATTTGTTGCTTGAAGGTGCAAATAAACATTTTTTTTAAATTATTTATTAACATTGAATATTTTTTCACTGTAATATTTCTTCATTCTCCTTGTTCAATTTTATATCTGATATTTATTAGTACATTTATTGATATTGTATATACATATTGTTATTATTATGTATAATTAATGTTATTCTTCTTCTTAGCGTATCGATGGCAAAACTAGTTAAATTCCTTGCTTGGCCACGGCAGTGCCGTCCGCTGATGCTGTCATTAGGTCCCTACGTGAACAGGTAACAGGGCACGTGATGCAGGATCGAAGGTGGGACATGGTCTGCGGAGAGTCGCCGCACAAACACTGAAAAATGGAACCGTCCGAAAACCCCTATCTGTGGTGATTGTTTTTGCTGCGCCCAACTTGGGTGCGAATGAAGAAGAATGTTATTTATGTATTTTTGAACACTGATCTCCTTTTGTTCAGTCCATCCTAAGGTTGTCTGTAAGAGATTGCCCTGTGCGATAAGACCGCCTTTTGTACACTTTGTTTTTGTATATGCTTATCTTGTCCATATTATGATGTGTACAATTAAGTATATAATAAATAAATAATAAATAATTTAAACATCAACTTCATCATTAGTAACCAGGCATAAGATGTTTACAATATTACATATGTGTATAATATGAGATAACAGGACGACAGAGAATGCGTCACAATGCAATTACATACCCAAGCTTAACCTAGGCAAACATGACACGACACGACACTAGTTTTTAGCTTTGGTTTCATAGTCAGCTTTCACCAATTTCAAATAAAGCTTGACAATGAAACCTCATTTTTTATATTTGTATTACAATAATAATAACTATAAGCATAAGCATAATCTGCCTTTTAATGTTCCCACTGCTGGGACTCTGGCTTCTTCTCTAAGAGAGGGAATGGTCCGTAGTCCACCACGCGGGTCCAGTGCGGATTGGTGAACGTCACATGTTTTCCAATATTTTGGGTATAGGACATGCCGGTTTCCTCACGATGTTTTCCTTCACCGATTTGAGAGCAGTAGTGATGAAATAAATTACACATAGTAATGAGCCTGGTTGAGTTTGAACCCGCGAACTACAACTCGTAAGTCGGGGCCGTCACTGCTCTATTAGCAGTTCTATAATAATAAGTGCTTTATTTTTATTTTTGACAATTTTATAATAAATCAATACTTCTGCCAAAATGCATGGCAGTGTGTTGGCTGACGTAGGTCCCATATTATATTAAAGTAAATTATATTCCATTGTATTTTACATCCGATTTACATATTTATGACACCTCTTTTGTACATTTATTTATTATATTCTACAAAGACAAGATACCCAAACTATCTTGACTTTTAAATATGTCATATAAAATCACTCATTGCACTGTTTCGATTAACTCTTTGATAATCTGATTAGAAAAACATCAAGCGAACTCTTACCTCAATTCTTATTACATTCGTATACAGGTATATATCTACCTGCCTAAGGAGGATGAGAGAGCGTCGATAGACCGACTAATTCAATCAGATGATATCTATTCACAGATCCAATTTACGTAAGAGACTCCCAATAGTGGGGATTGGTTACTATTACCAAGATATTTGGGGCAGGTACAAGGAAAATAAGGTATTTTTTGTGGAATTAGATAGTAACGTCAGTGAAAGCTGGGACTGATGGCTTTTGTAGTTGATTGAAGCAACTAGTAACATGTATAAGTTAATACTAAACTATTATATACGTATATTCTTTATTGTACAACGCATAAGCAAAAAAGCAGGACAAACATTTTAAAAATAAGTGTATAATGGGCGGTCTTATCGCACAGGGTAATTTCTTATAGACAACCTTTGGATGGACTGAAAGAAAGAAGACAGATTTTTATACCTATATTATGTAGATACTATCTATAATCTAATCATATGAAAAAAAAAATGTTATAATATATGTATGCGTTTAGTTTAGGCTCTCTTATGAATGAGTCATAAAACTTTTATAACTTTTTAGTTATGACAAGCCATACCTATTTTATGATAAAATGCTTAAGTTCGTAAAATAAGTGTAATATTCAAGTACGGGACAAATTTCGAAGACAAAGCACAATGCAATAGTTGGCCAGAACATAAGCATCTTTCATGGTTTAGTTGACACAAATTAAACGTTTCAATGCCTTAGATAGAATTCCATAAGGAAATCAATACGAAATACACACAAGGGGCTTACTGAGTTTGTTAAATTAACTTACTTCGTCTTTACTTGCTTAATTGAATTTATCTTTATTTTAAAGAGTCATTGGTAGGATTATTTCTTCTTCCAAACATCCCTATTGGCCATCATCTCAATAGTCACCTACTTTTTTAATTTGATCTTCCTATAACCTCTATAAACCATTTAAATTCTTTCTTAAAACTGTCATCACGATATATTTTACAAAAGCATATTATCCAAAAAATCTCAGTTCCACACCATTGCATATTCGCGCCGCTCCTGAGCCCAGGTCGATGTGCTCAACAAAATAAATTCCGGTTTCCGCTGATGCGATTGTCCACTCAATTGCACTTCAATTTTACACAGCAGGCGGGCTTAAATGTCTTTTGTGATAATACCCAGTAATTGTTGCCGATATAAGCTGGAGCTTGTACTGTGTAGGTAATGGAGCTATGGTTTGAGATTACAGCGGAATTGGCAAAAAGGATTTTTTTGTAAGCACATCGCACTGAGAAAAATCTTGTGTATAAACAATAGAATTGAATAAACTTTATTGTTCACCAAAATAGTAACATAAGTTATACATAAACTTAAATAATGGGATATTAAAGGATTCAGTATTTCTTTCTTTTAGATTACGGGCAATGATGCACTCGTTGAGTCGAGGCTCCAAAGTCTTGAGCATCGACGCCGAGTTGCTAGCTGGTTTTCTACCGGTTGCATTTCGGGGAGTGTACGTCGGAATTGCATAACCTAATTCCGCCTAGCCCGTTCCATTATCGGACCACCAGGCGTACGGCAACGCGCCACCGGCACATGGTGGACATCCCACCTATACGCACAAAACGTTTTGGGAGCACATTCATTGTGCGTACACCTAAGCAGTGGAATTCCTTGTCGGAATCTGTGTTTCCTGATACCTACAACCCGGAAAACTTTAAGTCAAAAGTGAATAAGTTAATTCTAGGTAAGCGCATTCCACCGTCGACCGCATCGTCACTTTCATCAAGTGAGATAGCGGTCAAGCGCGAACCTATCAAGAATTAAAAAAAAAACTGGCATATGTCACCTCAGTGCAATGCATCCAAATTATATTTCTATGAAGACTCAGATTTTTATTGCCCAGGTTGTTACGCATTAGCAAAAATATACTTACTGAATTCATTAATAAAACAATCACAGTATACAGGTATAGACTAATGACAAGTGTGAATACACGTTCCTACATGACATGCACGAAAAATTACCGTCGCAAAAATGAATGAATGTTATTGCGTAACAAACGACATTATTATTATTTAATGTGCTTTTACCGAATACACGTGTAAAACCACAAACCATGACCTAACAAAACAACGACAGTATTCCATTTTATGTCACAAAAGGCGAACAAATAAATATTGGTTCGGTCACCACTGGAAATTCTATAGACACACATTTTAGAAGCACACAAAGCCTGCCCAAAGCCGTTAGGAGTACCTGCCACATAGAACGTGTACTACCATCGTGCGTCCAACGTATCGAGTGACAAACACTTACCATACGGCTGCCGTTCGATTTATACCTCTCACTTTGGGCCTGCACTCCAACATAGACTAAGCAAAACGCGATCCATGTGGACGCAGGTCATGAATACTTCATGTATGTGTGAGTTACTGAAACATTTTCTTATGATGACTAAACAAATTCCGGCTGGACCTACGCTCTTCTGGTCAAGTGGTGTTCAAGTCCAAGGAGAGTGTTATGAGGCTTTGCACTCAGTAGAAAGGTGTGAAAAGAGGCTAATTGGTGATCCAGATTTGGTTAACACCAATCTACAAGGTAAGGTAGCCAGCCTTTCGGTATTTTACAAGATGCATTTTGGAGAGTGTCCACCATCACTTCTACCATCGAATAACCTGACGTACAGAGAGTATCCACCCTTACGTTGTGAGGTATCAACCTCTACGGTCCTAACTAAGCGTTCCGCGTCGTCGTTTATACCGCGTACATCGAAGGAATAGAATAATTTGCCTGCTGCGATCTTTCAATCCGATTATAATTTAGGTGTCTTTAAAACTAAAATGAATGGGCTATTGCGCCTCATCATCAACGTATACATCACTGCTTACATCAAGCGAGATCGCAGTCAAGCACTAGTTTATATTCTTAAAAAAAAAATAGGAACTAAAAGACAAAGTCCTGGATCTTGAGTCATCGTAGTGAAAGTATTAGTCAGCTAAACTCTTCTAGCTGACTAGTCCTTACACCGCGATGACTAGAACTCTTAGTACTAACATTATTATTATTATTATTTCTCTATTGTCAGGCAACTAAAGCCCATAGATAAAATACATTATATTACAATCTTGTAAATAAAACAAACTAATACATATTAAAAATATCACAAAAATTAAAGTAAAATTATATACGTAACATAGGCGTCGTGTTCCGCTGCGTGTTGAAAACGTCGACACATGACACCTTTCGGCCAAAAGTCCTCTCTTAAAAAGGTCTGTAGATAGTGGGTTGGAACTCGTATCACGAACGACTTGAAATTGGTGTCATGGCGCGAATCCAGCCTTTCGACCCTAAGAGTCCAGTAAGTTGCTCTTTATCTTCATATACTCCACGACTTCCTCAACCTTCATAGAGCAATGCAGGCACAGCAGAATGCAGCAGCATATTTGGTCCGCTCGGTGCGATACCGCACAGGTTACGGAAACAGCCCCCCTTGCCAAGTTACGATCGTTTCGTTTGCGTCAAACGCCTCGAGTAGGCCATGCCTCCAATTCCTTTGTTCTGATCACGTGGCTGAGTGTTGAGTTGACGTCAGAACACAGGAATCGGAAGCGTGACCTACTCGAAGCGTTCGACGCATACGAAACGATCGTAACTTTGCTAGGGGATCAGGGCTTCTTCTACATTCAGTACCGCATTTTTTCATCTACCCATTCTTATTCTATGTCTCAGTTCGATACTCTTAAAATACTGAAGGTACGAGTATAAAATCTCTTTGTTGTTATTGTTTAAATACAGATATCGTGCTTCATTTCCCTGAATTCCAATCGAGTTATTCGTATTTCGTTGAGTCGATCGAATGAACTTGATTACATTTTTCGATAACAACAAGAATAAAATGATATTGATATGTTCTTTATTTACGCGAAATCACTTCTCAGGAAAGCTGTATTGGAATAAAAAACTGATAAGTATTTATATTATAAAGCATTAATATGGAAAAATGTTTGGAGTGCTGTAGAAAAATGTCTACCTAATCCTTTGGTGTGGGTATGATATTGTGTTATTTAACGACAAGGAAAATAAATGAGGATGAATGCAGCTATGATGTTATTCTATTAGAAGCTCGCTATGCAACCGTTTTACGCTAAAGTTAAAGTAAAAGCTAAAGACTATAGGTACCAAGTAGGACTGCGGGGCTGTTCAAAAGAGTCACTGCGGTCCTGGAAAGCAAAGAAAGGAACTTTGGTAGGTTACAAAACGTTTCGGGACCATGTGTTTTTTTTTTTTTATTTGATATAAACTAGTGCTTGACTGCGATCCCACCTGATGGTAAGCAGTGATGCAATCGTTGATGGTGAGGTGCACTAGTTTATTAAGAGCCTATTCACTCTAGCCTTGAAGACACCCAAAATATAATCGGATGGGAATACCTCAGCAGGCAAATTGTTCCAGTCCTTCGATGTACGCGGTAGTAACGACGAGGCGAAACGCTTAGTCCGAACCGTAGAGGTTCCAACAACGTAAGGGTGGATACTCGCCGTACGTCGGGTCGTCCGATGGTAGAAATGAGATGGCGGAATCAAGTCATGCAATTCACGCGCACACTGTGTTCCCAAAATATTGTATGTACAGCTAAAGAGAGGAATTCTCTGACGGACTCTGTGTTTCCTAATAACTACCACTAAGGGTCATTAAATTAAAAGTGAATAGGTTTGTTCTAGATTAGGGTCCTCCATCATCGAGCGTTAAGTATTCAAACACGTGCCTATCAGTAATAATTAAAAGAAACCAGTAAAAATCTGTCTCTCTCAGCGAGGAAAGTCTTTAGATGATTTCCCATCTTAAAAACAAGAGTGATCAGGTTTTTTTTTTATTGGATGGGAAAATCATTTTATGACAAAACCCGCTCTTGGGCGGAGTGCGAGATAGTGTCAGACTTTTACTGACTAAAAACCCACTCCTGTTCCTTCGTTGCCTTCGTCCCAGGGCCCCGGGTTTCGCTTTCACACTACCCGTGGCCCCAGTAGGCTTCGACCCTGTTGGGCCCCTACGATTTGCTGACATCTCCTTAACAGAACAAACAAGGAACAGTACGCGCCGTCGACGACTTGGGCTCGGTCCGGACGGTTACCGGACCATCGGACGGCGGGCTACCCATTGCTCGCCGTCCGCAAGCCCGCGCCTACAGTAGCCGGAAATCGGGATCGGAATCCCGGCGGCGGACAGGGCATAAGGAAGCGTGATCAGGTTGAATAATGCACGAATTCTTTTTACATTCAAATGATATTATTTCTATTAATAGACACATGTACATGAATATATATCTACTAGCTTCTGCCAGCAATTTTACCCGCGTGAAAGTTGTTTTCCCCATATAAAATTTGGACATTCGTTTCATACCCTTAGAGGGTGAATTTAGAAAAGTCCTCTCTTAGTGCTCGCCTACGTCATAAAAAGAAGCCTTGTGAAAAATTTCACACTCCAAGGCCCAGTAGTTTTGGCTGTGCGTTGATATGTCAGTCAGTTTCTCCTTTTATATATATAGATAATATGTGATAAAATAAGTGCACCGGTAACACGTATAGTCATACACATATTCAAGATACTAGGAACTGCTATGCGATCCACATGCGAGAATTCGGTTTACATAATTGCACGCAAGTCTGGAAACTCGGAGTGCCGTATTGCGTCCAGTATACATGCGTAAAATGCTTTAGCCAGACAGGCCAAGGACCTGTTTCACGATACCTAAATAGCCAATATTTAATGTCCAATTTTATTACGAATGGAGTGACTTACTGAAAAAGTTTTTATTGGCAATTAGTTTCTGTCGGTACCTTAACCCGTGTGAAAGAAGAAAATTATCTAAGGGAACATACTTCCAGAACAAAAAGTACCAGTCTCATGTTGCAATTCAGCCATTGCAAGACATGGTATAAATCTGTGCCAAATTTCATCCAAATTCGTTCAGCCGTTAGAGAGTCAAGAAGTAACAAACATACACACTCAAAAACTTTTGCCTTTACAATATTACTGTAATTAAATGATAAATGATATATTTATTTTGTAAGTAGGTTTAAAAAAACACTTTTACACGTCAATTTTTTTTCGTCATTTTAAACTAGATGAGGCCGGTGTTTCCTAGCTGACTACCCTGAGAAGAAACACCGAAACAAACTCAGGAGTCAAAGTCTCTTTTAAAGTCCATACAGTTAATACGATTAAAATATACATACGAATTAAAGTGCAAAGTGACACAAACGTATACATCATTTGTTTCAATTACCCAAGAACTTTATATCTCATTCAAATACCCAGAAAAACCCACCTAATTCACCGACCAATACCGAATGAATAAATTATATCCATTCACCCAATAGCGATTCCCAGATCCCGATCGAGATACGGAAATGCCTGGCCTATATGAAATCGATAGCCATTAAGCGTATAGGATGCAGTGCAACCCCACCTGATGGCTTTAAATGGAACGATATTATTCGGTTTTACGATACAGTAAATATCATTGTCAGTTAAATGCGAAGGGGTTTGTACTGAGTTGGTTAGGAATACTCGATTTAGGATTAAACTTGGAGAATGTTAGTTCTTCAGCTTTTAGACTATTTGCATAATCTGTAAAGGACGATGCGTCAAAATGTCCCCCTACTTTTACATCGACCAACAGATTTGAAATGTATCTTAATCAAAAGATGATAATCCTCCTCGTCATTAATGCAGGAAGATTTTTTTTTGCTAAATTTCTGATAATGTCATAAAAAAAACTCTGCTCTTTAAAATTAATCTTGGAATTTGAGGCATATCCACTTTTTTCTCTCGCTTTATAAAACCACTGTAAGTACATGTTAAACTCTACCTAATTCCGACCTCTGGTTGATTACTAAAGGTCGGAATTAGGTACAGTTACCTCCAATTAAATATATAAGCCACGACACTTAAAACTACTCGATTATCTATCGTCACGATAAAGTCGGAACGTGGCCTAAGTCTTGGATTGCGATATTAGAGTTCTCCAGGCGGTTAAAACATATACAACCGCCCTAAATCGAGTAACAGGCGGTAGCCTAAACCAGAAATTGTATCCGTCTGGTTGGAGGCTCCTTCTTTTTGAACGAAGTTTACACCCTGTTCTGCATACCTCTAAAACTAGTGACCCTCGACTATGAACGGCAGCGGCCTTCGTTCAACTACATCGCCCAGAAAAAAAAGAAGTATAGTAATTAATGTTCATCGTGTTTCTGGTTTTTAGCAATGCAATGTTTATCTTTACAAAAAAATAATATGTATATCTGATAGCAGAACAATAAATGAATTTAAAATTAATAAATATAATATAATATTCAACAATTATCATACAACGCCGTCTAGTCCGCCGTCTAAGCAAAGCTTGTGTTATGAGTCCTAGATAACTGATAAACATACTTATAAATTTCTACATATTATTATAGATAAATTACACCCAGACACAGAACAAATTATCATGTTCATCACACAAACATTTGTGACCTCCGGTGTAGCAGTCAGGGCCACTAACCACTAGACCAACAGGTCAGTAAAATTGATAATTTCGTGATTGTCAGACCAAAGCTCAATACTGTTTCTACGAGTATCAATTCATTATCAGAATGAAACAATGACATTCGAGATATTTTACGAGTATCTATTATCATTTCAATTGGAAACAAAAGAAGTAGTAGATAAATTCAATAATTTATTGCTATCTTTTTCTCATATTAGAACAACGATAAATGAATAAATCCATATTCCAAAAGAAATGAAAATAAATCTGCAGATCTCAAAGTATCAGCCAACAAATAAACTATAAATACAAGGGCGGACGAGAACCACTATATTTTATTTCCACGTCATTAATTCTTGATATATTGACTCTAAGAATGATTGCAGACAGAGTCACAGAATGTGTTTGTCTTACCGTGTTTTAGTAGTTATAATATTTTTACGTTTTATGTGTTTTCTATCGTACTTATATTTCTTTTGATACCTTAATTTTTTGGAACTATATAAAAATGAATAGTGATTTTATTGTAGTGGACTTTATTCGTTTTTTTTTTCTTTTGTATCAACGATAAAATTTATTATAAGGTACCTAAGAAATCTGCTTAACTGAAATTCGGTTAAGTGAATTTCTAAGAAGAAAAATTAATCACGCCTACCTCAAAATGTAACGACAAAAACTTCTAAAAACTTTACAAAAAAGAATTGTTCCAAATACCCGAAGCTAAACTAAAATAATGAGAACTCAACGTTTGAAAAATGGAAGTTAAAGGCAGGAAAATTCGCCATTAATTTTCTGCGAATGGCATTTGGTACCCAAGGAACTTCACCAACTGTTAGAAAAGAGTTACTAAACTTTTTGGAAACTTTTGAAATGTTGGTGAAGAAAAACAATTATCGAATTGGATTTTAACTAATTTTCAGATACCCGTTTGTTTGTCCGAACCCGAAAGTAGAACTCTTTCCAAATTCACGGTTCGGTTCGATTTATGTACCGCAAAACAGGAAAAGTTCCATTAAGTTACCTTGCTGTTTCAAACTGGATGATCAGTAATTTTGTTTTTATAACGTTTATTTCAGGCAAATTTATATATGGTATTCTAACTACAACCTGCATTGTGTGATTAAATATTGAGAGGTTATACCACGAGCACTTTAGTGCAAATTGAGCATAAAATCCGACGAGCTGTATAAAAATGATCAAAACCAACGACGAGTAACCTCTCAAAAAACAGGCCCCAAAAACAACTCACAATTCGGCTCCCTAATATTACAATATTCAATCGAGTACTACCAGATAATTTCCCAGTCAAACAAAAAGAGTTGCTCCAAAAGAGCACTTTGGATTCCGCAATCTGACTCAATTACTTAAATACCCAGCTCAATTCGACTAACGAACCGATGAGAGTGTACGCAGTAAAACATAAAAGTTTTTTGGCACGGATAAAAATTCCGCACGGTCGTACTTGGAGTATTGTTCAGGCGAGGAATGCCGCATTTCCTTTCAACTCCGCTTGAAAATATTAAAACTATTCTCAACTCAAGTGGCAGAAGGCCAGTCATCTGTTACGCGGTCGGGACAATGGATGAAGAAGGTTAGTAGAGTGGCGACAAGGTATATGTTCTTATAATCCGTAGTTGGGAAACAAATATCAGTATGAAACTATTTTTAAAGACAAGACGCATTAATGTAACCGCACATGGTCTACATGCCACAGCTACAAACGCCGCCCTATACGCGCAGTACCTATTATAATGGACTCTGACAACGAAGGTTTAAAAGCGCGAGTGGCGTGTGACGGCGTATTGTATCGGCGTATAGTGGCCAGTTCGGGCCACAAGAAGCAAGCAGCGGTGATTTGTAGCGTGTGGTGGCCATCGGCCATCGGCCATCATCAACCATGTGCGGCGAATTCATATAAATTGTATGAAAACTATAGGAAATATGGCGGTGGCGGCGTTTTGTGGTTGTGGCCAAATTTTCTATGGTATATTTTTAATCTATGTCGTTCCGGACACCATATTATCCAGTGTTGGCCATCTTGTTTTTTCCTTGGGTACCAATAGTGCCGGGTAGCGCTTAAGTCGTTAGAATCGGATTTTAGCCAAGTTTACACTTTGATCATGACACCTAAACTGCCACATAATAACTACGCATTCTAGTTTAATAATTTTGAACAAATTAGGCAAAAAAAATGGATGCAAATTGTTGAAAGATTTAAACAAACATGAATTTCAAAATCTGTAAGTCCAATAAAAAAAAGGTAAAAACTACTACTAATAGAAAAATCTAAACCCAACTCCAAAAAACGTAAAACTAGGTTGTGACATGGGAAACTGAAGGACAAAAAAATCTATTCTAGCAAGGAATTATTACAGATTTGAAACACAATCACCCCTTCTTTAGTGTTGCCAATAGTACAGTAGAAAACAATTTTCTCCAAACGCCATGAATAGTTTCATTAGTTGAAAACGGAGCGTAAATTAATTTAAAATTTGCTCAATAGCCTGATAATTACGAAACAGTTGTTTAATTAATGTACGCAAAGTATGGCGAGGGTAATGTTGTATATTATTTATTGCTCAGTAGCTTCAGGATTTTTGAAATAGTTTTATCATTACTGTTGCTGTTGTTCGACCTACTTGTGGAATAAAATACTATATTTTGTCAGATACAAATTAAAAGATGTGTGAGAAGATGCAAAGCTAAATTTTTTCTGCACCTTGCCTTCTGTGGCTATGTACCATTTATTTTGCCATCACCTTTGCTGTGCATCCACGAGGAAGAGGCCGACTTGGATAGTTCAGGACCCCGAGGCCCACCGGCCTTTTATTAGGTCCCTGCTGTTGGTAAAAATGTATTTACAATGCATGAGATGGATACAATAAATTAATGATAAATGTTTTTTTAATTGATGTAAACCAGTGCTAGACTGCGATTCTACCTGATGGCCAGCAGTGATGCAATCATTGATGGTGAGGTGCACTAGTTTATTAAGAGCCTATTCACTCTAGCCTTGCAGACACCTAAATTATAGTTGGATAGGAAGACCACAGCAGGTAAATTGTTCCAGTCCTTCGATGTAAGCGGTAATAAATTTTATAAACCCATCAGATACCCAATATGAGACATGAGGGCAGAATATGAGTCACACATGAGAGAGCCCCAAGTACCCATAAATCCTCATTTCAGAGGACTCGATGATTTCCATCGATGCCGCAGTTAACGCAGGTGGCTAGGTTTAAAAAAAAAGTTAAAAAAAATATTTTTTTTCTTTTAAATTTTCATCGATCCGGAAAGAAGCAAGACTATGGGCCCGATGTAGATCATCCGACATAGTTGTTCTCGGCTGGCAACTTTCTAGCCAAGATTATCCATCTTAAACTTACATTTCAATACAATGTTTTTAATGAGAAGGATGGCCATACCACCCCATTGTTTTTTGACATATCCGTTCTTCATATCAAGAACTTCGTGACAACTGAAGAAGATAAACAAACAAGTATCTTGAACTGGCTTGCAAGGTTTTTGACATCTATAGCAGTCATTGGGCTGATTATCGTGACGGCCAATGGTCAAGAGCCTAAACGAACACCGGTTCTCGTTGAGAGTTGGATCAAGAGTTTAACCCAGAAAATAGTAAAGACTTAGCACGTATTGTTGATAGATTCTACTCTTACGACCTGATCACGACTTTGGTCTTAGCAGCGAACGGCGCAGCAAGCATGGCGGCATCAGTAAGCGGATGCGCGGTGCTATGAGCGGCGTCTCGTGGCGTACTTCAAACATTTTCATACTTTTGTTTTTACCGCTCGCCGCACCGCGCTTAGCTAGCGCTCACAGTGGCAAGGTCGTTAGAAACTTCCGATCGGTGAACATAGAGCTATTCACCTTCGCAATTATGGTACTTAGCTATATTGGTCTATAATCTATCTGTGTAAAAGGAGAAACTGACTGACACAACGCACAGCCGAAACTATATTGAGGCTAGGAATATGACATTTTGCACAAAGCTTCCTTTTATGACGTAGGTGACCACTAAGAAAGGGTTTTTAGAAATTCTACCTTTAAGATAGTAAAAGGAATTTCGTTTGTATGTAAAATCTTATTCCATGCACTTATGTACTTTGGGCACGCCATAATTATGGCGGTAAGTCCCCTCTGTAAGGAGTGACTGGAAAGACTTCATGGTGTCCTCACCTTTCGCATGACGCAGGTTCTCACCGAACATGGTCAGTTCGGGAAGTTTCTGCACCAGATTCGTGCGGAAGTAACGCCCGGGTGTCACCATTGTGTGGACCGCCCAGCGGATACGGTGGAGCATACAGAAGAGGTGTGCCCTGCTGGGGCAGAGCACCACCGTGTCCTCGTTGGCAACGATCTCTCACGCCGAGCCATGCTACAGGACATGGTCCGAAGCGAGGAGGAGTGGCAGGCGGTCGTTTCCTTCTGCGAAGCAGTAATGCTAACAAACGAGGAGGCCGCAAGTGCACGCACACACGCACCTACAGGAGCCACGGGTAGTGTGAAAGTGATACCCGGGATCCTGGGACCAAGGCAAAAAACAGAACAGGAGTGGGTTTTTAGTCAGTTAAAGTCTGACACATAAGACCGTGAGATGTCATTGGATGATTTTTTCACCTAAAAAAAATGTACTTACGAGTATGTACTTAGAAGTACAAATAGCAACCTAAGTAAATAATAAAGAACGTCATTATTTATTTTCAGAACTACCCCCAATAGAACAATTTAGGGTGTTTTTGTTGTATAAAGGATTCTTATTTTCTTTTGGTTTAATAAACTTGATACTTGGCAAATTATTTAATCAAAATAAATGATAAAGACTGTCTTTTTTCAAAATAACGTTTAAAGGGTTGTTAAAGTATATATAAAAACATTCTCGCGAACGAAGTAAAAACAGCTTAAATCGAAGCCTTTAAAAAAACAACAAAAAATAAATATCATAAAAATTAATCACCATTCAAAAGTGATGAAATTATCCACATACAATGAAAACCACGACATTTCTGAACACATAAATATTCAGCAAGGCAGGTTGGAGTAACAGTTTCAGTGGTTCTGCGCCAGAAGGTCATATTTTATTCCAGCTCCCAGTACTTGTTAGTCGAGCTGACGTTTACATTGTATTCATATTTTAAATGTACTCCAAAGTATTGATATTTAAGACACTTTTTTGGGTGTTTACTAGACATGCTAAACGAGAGCATTTGAAATGAGAACCGTAAGTTGGTGTACGGTACTGCTTAGCTATATTTTTTAGTATATTACTTATCCGGCTAATTTAAAAAAAAAATGCTGTTTTAAAAGCGAAATGATTTCACTTATTTGCGGACAAAAAGCGAAACAAATATTTTATTTAAATTTCAAAAACAAAAATTCATGCTTGACTGAGATCCTACCTGATAGTAAACAGTGATGCAATCATTGATCATGAATCTCACTAGTTTATTAAGAGCCTATTCACTGTAGACTTGAAGACACCTAAATTAGAATCGAACGGAAAGACCACAGCAGGTAAATGGTTCCAGCTCTTCAATGTACGCGGTATAAACGACCAAGCGCAACGCCTAGATCGGACCGTAGAAGTGTCAACAACGTAACGGTGAACACTCGCCGTACGTCGTGATGTTCAATGATAGAAAGGTAGGTGGAATCGCGCACTCCAAAATGCATTCTATCATAGAATTAAAGAATAAATGGAAGAATAAATCTTACTGGCTACTCATCATGGGTAGTGTGAAAACAAAACCCGGGGCTCTGGGACGAAGGCAACGAAGGAACAGGAGTGGGTTTTTAGTCAGTAAAAGTCTGACATTATTTCCCGTTCCGCCCAAGAGCGGGGATATCATAAGATGATTTTCCCACCAAATAAAAAAAAAAAACAATAAAAAAAAGAAAACTGGCTACTATACATACACTAAGGGTCATAATTCATGTCTCAAACGGTTAATTAGATTTTAATAAAACTTTGCAAACAGACAAATCATGACCTAGATTAGGAGAAATATTTTTTTTTCGTAATTTTGTTTCCATAAGACAATTTTCGACTTTCACGCTGGTAAAAAAGCAGTCAAAAGCCAAACTTATCATATAACTAGCCTGTACTCGAGATTTTGCTTACTCAAAATCTTTTTTCATCCTGCTTTAAGAGGATGCAACTCAACATACATTTTTACTGTTTTTCATACAACCGCTCTTACGCGATTAGGACGTTAATAAACATTTTTCATTACATATTTTGGAAACATAGTATCTTGTGGATTTTATCTAGGCTTCTATTGAAATCAATTTTTAAATTTGTGTAAAATAATTCCAGTAAACTTCTGAAAATCTGCTATTTTGCATGAACATTGACACTTTATAATTTACTCACAATTTTAAAAAATAAATAGAAGCCTTGAAAATTTAATCAAAACTTTTAAGGGTTAAAAAAAAAATCACAATTTTCCAGGAACAAGTTATGTAAAATATTCGAGAATTACCGAACGCTAACAGAGTTTTCAGGCGTTATCTCTTTTATTTCGCGTTGCCTTTTCGTCAAACCTCGCGTTGGATTGCGTTAGATGAAGTAACAAGCTTTTAAACCATGCTCAATAATAACGATAGACGAGTGAAAAAGGACCCTCTTAAGTGTAAAATTTCGAAAAAACCGTTCTCATTTCTCATCTACATCTTAAACACTACACCAGTCTACAAATTCAGCTTTCTAGATCCAAGGGCCAGGTTTAGTAGGTCAGTGAGTCAGGCCTTCTCTTATAAATACATAGATTGAAATAATTCTACATGAACACCGTTGTTATATCTAAAAACATGGGTACCCAGCCTTTACTAGACATGTAGAATCCGATCTGACGACTCCTAATTCAATTTAGCGGCTGCAACAGTAATTTAAGTCTTGGAGCACTCGGCCGTGTTCCTGACCCTATTAATTAGTTTCAGTGAATTGGGAACCATGTAAAGACCGGGTGAAGGCCTTGTCAGCAGCGGGACATTTAGGACATAAATGTGATCAGATAAATAGGTAGCTAGTATAGATTCGTTTGATGGAGTTCAATTCAGACTACAACGAATTAATATGGTTGCCATACTGATAATTTGTGCGTAAGTAACTATGACCATTTGTTACCTTTTCATGCCTCAACAACTTTATGGATTTGTACTTTACATACCTACCAATCCGCACTGGGCTCGCGTGGTGAATTATGGCCCATTCCCTTTCCTAGAGAAGAAGCCTGAGTCCCAGCAGTGAAAACATTATAAGGCTTGTTATACTATGTTATACATCATATATGATTAGCACATGGGTTTTTTTCTTGTGAGAAATCCTCCCATAACATCTTTCGCCCTTGGCCGGAGCGTAAGGGCGTGTCAGACTTTTACTGAATAAAACCCACTCCTATGTTCCTTCGTTGCCTTGTATTCCAGAACACTGGGTTTTCCTATCAGAAGCGAACCCTTGGTCCAGTAGGCTTAGACCCTGCTGGACCCCTACGCTTTTGCTGACATTTTTTTGAGGCGTGCGTGGATCACTACGCGCCGTCGACGACTTGGGCTCGTTCAAACCGTTACCGTACAGTCGGACGGCGAGCTACTCATTGCTCGCTGTCAATTAACACATGGGTGGATCATGGCCTGGATTAGACTCCTAAGCCAAAATAAAAAGGAGAAATCGCCGGTGAAAGCAATTGTATTATAAATGCAATTTCTATTGAAGGTCATTGCTAGTTTTGAGTCTTATAAAAATAGAATACATCACTCTTAACTGGTTTAGTTTTATAAAAAAATATTTAATTCCAAATAAAAGATTAATAAAAAAATATATAAAATCTAGAAAGCTGCTAAGTGAAACAAGAAGACAAAAAAATGAAACGAGAAAAAAATGCGCAAAGTATTGGCGTGTACCAGGCGCGCACTCTACACAAGAGCTAACTCCTACATTGAAACATTTTTGATTTCTGAATTTTAAAATCGTCACAGCCCGGCCAACGGCTCAGTCACTACAATAATATGAATATAAGATCCTCTATACCGCATTGCGACGGCTCAGTTATTCGCCCGCACCTGTTCACGTTATGCTAATGTTGTGATGCATGTGGGGAACTGCAGCGATGAAAGACAAGAAAGTATTCCATTCAGGGGCTCCAAAGTTAACGACTGGATGGGGCTGCGTCGACAACATTTTGACTTTAGTTCTTTTAACTGGCGTTGTGCCAATGGTTTGTATTAAAAGTTCTATGGATGTCCATTCATTAATGTATTCCATTTTCGGTTGTGGAGAAGTTGGTACTGTATTGGTTTTTAGAGCAGCAGCCTCGTACATCTATAATGATTGATTACTGTTCTTCTTTTAAAAGTTTTTAATCGAAACCACAGCTTCTGCTTTGCTTGTGTTTATATTGATTAAATCTATAGCGTTGTTTATGAGGCCCGCTATAGGTATATTGTTTGTAAAGATTTTTCTAATGGCAACTTTAAACTGATACCTATCTCTTCTAACTTATGGCACATAACAGATGCAATGTCGAGGCAACGTAAGAAAATATTCTTATTCAAAAGTCGACGTCAGCCCGTGACCAGTATATAATAAGATTCAATTTTCACTTTGGGCATTATATAAGAGAAATTGAGTTATATTTACTCTACAAGGCTGTCTTATACAATTTTCAGTATGGATACGATACGGACGATATTTTTCTTCTTTTATTTTACTCCAGACGTTTTTAATTAAGATCTTAAGATTTTTCTATACTTCGAGGCTTACAACATTACATTAAATAAATGGTACTTTATTCAACGTGGATCAAAGAAAATAGAATTATAAATACAATGTGATTCAATAGAAGTAGATTTTCCTCAAGGGTCTAACATTACAATTATCGGCCTTAGTAACAAAGATGAACAAAATGAAGCCCAGATTAATTTATGAAATATACTACAGTTTCTTATTTACTCCACAAAACCTATTTTTCTCTTATCAATTACATCTGTCAAATATATAAAAACAGGACAGAATATATTGAAGCCATACTATACCAAAAGGACAAAACAAAGGGTCCCAGGGAGACAAATTACTGTCACAAAGAGATAGGATTTGCGTAAACCTCAGAATCTATCAGGGAACCGTCTGAGAATACCCCATATTCTGGATCCGCATGAAAATGGGTGAGTCTGAGCGTACGGGAAAATTTATGCCCGTTTCTTATGTAGTGGCGTACCTGAGAAACGGGCTCGGGGACTTTTGCAGTATTTGTGTCTATTGGGATGTGAGAGGAAATATTTTTGGGGAGCTGGGAAAGAAAAATGATTGGTGTGGGGAATTTGAATTTGTAACTTGTGTTAGTGTATTTTTGGCACTGATCTTTCTTGTTTCAGCAATCTTACTAGCGGTCCACTGTGTGTTAGTTTAAATTTATCTGTACATATTTTATATATTTCTTAAAACACATATTTAAAAATATAAAAAAATTGAGGTCCACCGGTGTCGGGAGTAGGGTCGATGGTTAGGGCTGCAGAGAAAAAAACCTTTTTACAATTCGAGTCGTGTCAAGGAGTACCTACTGCCTTCAGTAATAAGCTCTTTTTCATTGATATAAACTAGTGCTTGACTGTGATTACCCACCTGATGGTAAGCAGTGATGAAATCGTTGATGGTGAGGCGCACTAGTTTATTAAGCGCTCTAGCCTTGAAGATACCTAAATTATAATTGGACGGGAAGGCCGCAGCACACAAATTGTTCCAGTCCTTCGATGTACACGATATAAACGACGAAGCAAAACGCTTAGTCCGGACCGTAGACGTTTCAACAACGTAAGTAATCTAGTGGATACTCGCTGTATGTCGGGTTGTCCGATGGTAGAAAGGAGATGGCGGAATCAAATCATGAAATTAATCATAAAAAATGCATTCTGTAAAATACCGAATGACTGGCTACCCAACGCCTGTGCTCGAGACGGTCTAGATTAGACTTAACCAATCTGGATCAACAACTAGCCTTTGTGCACGCCTTTCCACTGAGTTCAAAGCTGCTAGTTGGAATTTTGCAGCAACAGGCCATTTGTGACTGCAGTACTGCTTACAGGAACGGACATGTGCTTTGTATAACATTAAAAGCTATCCTGGTGTGAAGTAACGCCGGACCTTTGCAAGAACACCTAGTTTTCTATCAGATAACTTGGCTTTGGACTCAGCGAACCGCCCAAAATTCCGGTCATCCTTGATCCAACCACGCAACGACAGCTTTGACAGAGGCTTCGAAGCTTCGAGGCCTTTGAGGCCGTTGGCGGTCACGACTTATTTTATATATTTTATACAAGACACAAACATTTATAAAAATAAGTGTACAATAGGCGGTTTTTATAAGCTATTTCTTACAAACAACCTTTGAATGAACTGAACGATAGGAAATACATACACATTCTACTTTATAAATATTTTTGTTTTAGCCTATACTTTCTTACAAAAAAAAAGCAAAAGCTTCCCACAAATTCTTTTTAGGGTTCCGTATCTCAAAAGGAGAAAACGGAACCCTTATAGGATCGATTTGTGGTCCGTCCGTCTATCTGTCTGTCTATCAAGACCGTTTATCGGGTTGAAATTAAAACCATGTCTGCGGTCCCTTGAAGCTATGAAAAAATTAAACTTCTGAGTTAACTAAAAAAAAGTTATGGCCGTTTATGCTGTAACAAACGTGTATTTAGACACTTTCAAGAGAATCAAAATTCATAGGGTACCCGTTGACCTAGAATCCTAAAATTTGATATGAAGGAAGGTCTTATAGCACAAGTATAGGAAAAAACTAAAAACTGTAAATTTGTTGTTATATCACAAAAAAAAAATGTGATTCTTAAAAATCTTTGTAACTCAATTCGGAAATTTAACTGTTTTCATAGGTAAGTCTGTACGGAACCCTGAGACCGCGAGTCCTAGTCACACTTGTTCGGTTTTTTTATTATTATTTAGAGGATCGAATTCGAAGGATAGAATTCACGCAGTGACAAAATTAACTCGCAACATGTGATTAAACATTGACGGCACGATTGTTGCAGTAGTTGAGCGATTGCCAGGTTCGATTCCCGTACGGAACAAATATTTGTATGACTTGTAGATAGATGCTCCGGGTCTGGGTGTATTGTGTATGCGAGTTTGATTGTTTATACAGGAATTATTCCTAGTGTAGGGCAATATGCCATGGGTAGTCCGAAAAGGAACCCCAGGGTCTTGGAACGCAAGGCAAAAACGCAAGAAAATATAGGAGTGGTTTTAGTCAGTAAAAGTCTGACAAACCCTCTCACTACATCCCAGAGTAAGAAAAGCCATTAGATGAGTTTCGCCATAAAAGAAAAAAGTGTAGAGCAACGTTTCATAAAAAAAAAAAAAAAACATTTAAATTGTAAACAAAGAAATGTCAAACAAGTGTTTATTTTTATCTTAAGTTAATCCGTTGTTTACAACGTTGCTGCCGGGTTAATCCTCAGTTTAATGATAAACAGTCCTCAGGAGATAAGGTTAATATGCCTTAGCTCTTTCAGCTTTATAGCGAACAAATAAAATCCCTTGGGTAATCTTATAGTAGTTAGTTAATCTTAATCTTGCTTCATTGTAAAGTTATTTTGTTGGTGTTTTGTTTAGCTAGATTATCTATATATATAAAAGGAAAAACTGACTAGCTGACATATCAACGCACAGCCTTCAGCCTTCAGGATCATGAAAATTTGCACAAGGTTTCTTTTTGTGACGTAGGTGAGCATTAAGAAGCGGTTTTTGGAAATTCAACCTTTAAAGGGCTGAAATGAGGTTCTATAGTTTGTATGGAGAAACCTACTTTTACACTGGCGAAGCCGCGGGCAGAAGCTAGTTCGGAAATAATTTTGCAAGTCTGACACCCCCTTTTGCTTCATCCTAATGTGTGAGAAGTCATAGAATGGTTACCCACCTATAACAAAAAAAAAAAGCAAATTCGGACAACAAGAGAAACCTTCGCGGGCTTGCGGACGGCGAGCAATGATTGTTTCGCCGTCCGACCGTCCGGTAACTATCCGGACCGAGCCTAAGTCGACAACAGCGCATAGTGTTTCACGCGCGTCTCAAGGAGATGTTAGCAAACCGTAGGGCCCTAGCGGGGTCGAAGCCTACTGAAAACCCCGGGGCCCTTCAATGAAGGCAAAGAAAGAACAGGAGTAGGTTTTAGGCAGTAAAAGTCTGACACGCCCTGCTGCTCTACCCAAGGGTGAGAGGTATCATTAGATGATTTACAACCCAAAAAAATAAATTTTGAGTCATACGAATATAAAATAATATATACAAGATGATATCTGTTTCACTTAGTTACAAAATGTATTTTTAAAGAACTCATAAAAGCAGACTTTTACTAAATAAAACCACACCTATATTCCTTTTTTACCCTTCGCGTTCCAGGATAACGGGTTTCCCTTTCGGAAGTGAACCCATGGCATGGGCTCGATTCGGACGGTTACCGGACGGCCGGATGGCGAGCTAACCATTGCTCGTCTTCCGCAAGTTCATGCCTACGACGGCTTGAAATTACACACCTACAGGCCCGAGGTCCTGGAATGCAAAGAACACAAATTGGTTTTAATCAGTAAAAATCTACCACCCCCACCCTCCACCACCTCTCTCACACACACCCTCACCCCCTCTCTTTCTCACTCAGCCCAGACTTGGAGAACTTATTTTGATGATTTTACACCTCAAAAAAAATAACAAAAATCATTAATATTTAACAAAAAAAAAAAAATCCGCAAAAAATTCCGCAAAAAACAGCAATAAAACTACAGCATTGAATTACCTGTTAGCAAGTCGTTCTATATTTTATCCGTGAAGCAAAAACGAAGAGATTAAAACTCTTGTCTCGTAGCACGGTTCATTAAAATCCCTTCTCGTATAGAAAATTAAACCGCTATGTTAAAATTTTAATGAAGCATTATTTCCTTGCGGAAAACTTAATAGCTGGCAGTGATTAAAGTTGCTACTGAAGATGTTTACGTTGTTTAAGTAAATAGATACTTTGCGAATCTGTGGTGCCCTGGTACCCACTCTGAGAATTGTTGTACAGTCACGAGCAACAAGATAATGATTTAAAGATTTACTAACTCCTGCCAACAGTTACACTTTATGAAGGTAAGGTATAAGGTATGGCCAAAGTTTGTATGGAGAAACCTTAGGTAGGTTTCTCCATGAAAACTTTACTACCACTACTACTACTACTTTTCTTTACTTTACTTTTTTTTGCGATAAGGCCGCCCATTGTATGTACGTATGTGTCTTAGTTTAGTGTCCTTTTGTATATGTATTGGTGTACAATGAAGAATATAATAAATAAATAAATAAACTTTGGACACCCATTTCATCAACATTTTTTTTTCACAGCTATCACAAAGATTCAAAGCATTTTATTTCAAATAAACCCTTTACAGGCACTTTTGAAATGTCAAGAAGTCAGTCAGTCAGAAGAAAAAAAAAAGATGATGCTAATTGCACATTCCAAAGCGTAGATCTCTATGGAGAAGAATGTGCAAAAAAGTCCATGGATACTTGTTTCAATCATGTTATGTATTACAAATATCTCGGTTCCTTTTTTTTTGTCGCTACTATCATGTGAGATCAATGTAAATAAAGTAAATATAAAAACTGAATATAGATATTAAAATAGTAACTGGCAGCTAAGAGATGACCAGTCTCTGACAGCACCCGTTCATGGACATGACGCGAATATTAGCACAACTCAGCTCAACCATTTTGAAGGGTACCGAATAATCAAACACACGCGCCACCATCAGTGAGCCAGACATTTGAGTGAGCATGACAAACTCTCAACTGCCATGCTCATGTATGTCAAACAAGTCCAATAATAATAACCTGAAAACAATAAATAGCTCCATGGTACTTACATTTACAAACTGAAAAAAAAGATGCTTCTACATTGTACCATACTATAATATTTACAAATTAGAAAAAAAAATCCAAGCTAATCAATTTGTACACCCCAGTGGTAGTGGAGCTGGCACAACGCCGTCTAATCCCAAGTTAAGCAGAGCTTGCATTATGAGTACTAAACAACTGAAAAACATAGACTTACATAATTCTAAATACATACATTTTATAGATAAATTACACCCAGACACAAAACAAATGATCGTGCACATCACACAAACATTTGTTCTGGGTGCGAATCGAACCCACGACCTCTAGCATAGCAGTCAGGGCCACTAACCACGTCTAGACCATCAGGCCAGTCATTTCATCAACGCATAGGTATACGAGTAAGTATCTCACTAACACTTGCAATCACTCTTACAATTCTCACATGCACTCACCCGCACCTACAACATTACACTCACTACACCTACCTCACTACACTTCCCACACTACATTCACTACATCACCCTCTACCCAAACTACTGAAGTTTAGTTATTGTCTTTATAACTGTACCCACCTTCTTAATATGGATTGAAAGAGACTGGACCTCACAACAACAACGAATCCTAGTGGGGTCGGCGCAACACGTTTTTTTTCTTCCATTCTATCCTGTCAACCGTCATGCTATCACTAACTTCCTTTTCTTTCATATCACTGATCACACAATCCATCCATCTTTTCTTTGGCCTCCCTCTCCCTCTCCACCCATCCACATGTATACCCATAACTCTTTTAGTAACATGATAGATAGTGTACGACAAATGGTTCTTAATGATGTAATTTAGAACCAACTGTCGTACACATATTTCATCAATATCAGAAGTTAAAATAACATAATGTATATCTGTTTATATATTATTGCTCGTGACTGTACCGTGGTACAAAGAAGTGTGTCTCTACTGTATTTAGTATCCTCTGTTTCTTGAGTGCATTTTTTAGTTGTATGACTTGGTAGTGAAAACAAAGGAAGGCTGAGCTGACAAGAGGAAATGCTCGCTCTGTATATTGTACAGTGCCTTTGCGTCAGTGCAGGAAAATATTTTAAAAACACTTAACCTAAATGTTTTTATTGCATTTTTTTTAAGGTGTGAAATCACTTCTACATATTTATTCCTCTCTAGGATGGAGTGAAAGGGCGTATCAGACTATTACTGACTAAAACCACACCTCTTCTTTCTTCTTTGCCATTCGCGTTCCAAGACCATGGGTTTCCCATTTGGAAGTAAACCCATGGCCCCAGTTCCATTGCATCTGCAGAATTTTCCTGAACTAGTTTCTGATCTGAATAATATACGTTACTAAAGTCGTTACCATAGTCATCAATTATCTATCATTGAAATCAGTGTTTTTTTTTTATTTTACGAACCTATCAAAGGTTTGCGGCTGGCCGCTATCTCACCTGATGGAAAGCGACGATGCGGTTGACGGTGGAGCGTGCTTACCTTGAAATAACCTATTCACTCTTGACTGAAAGATTCCCGGGTTGTAGCCATCAGGAAACACAGATTCTGGCAATGTTTCCAATTTTGGGTTTCTTCATGTCAAAAGTAAGTACTAGTTTACTTCCAGGTAATTGTGAGCCGTGGAGACCGCAGACAACCTCATCGTATTCTATCAACTGAGGTAATGGATAAACGCAAGCTTATCAATAATAAAAATATTTTTTTTTAGCTGTTGATGTGAGTATGATGCATCGAGATATAGTGGCTTTGGGCAAGAGACTCACTCTGTTCTCCTTAGCTAATGAGAACCAGCGCAAAGTTTTAGTGCTTGATACTAACGATCACAGGGAGGTATGGTAAAATAAAATACTTCACGGGCACTTTTTTCGGGCCCTTCGTGGATCCGATGTACACCAATTAGCTCCTTTCACCGCGTTCCGGTAACTAAACATTTTAACATCAGAGAAACTGAAGGTTTTGTATATGGGATAAAGTTTTCATGAGGAATAACTATCCAAAATTTGTTGTGAGAGATAGCATGTTTTATTTTTTTTTTTATTGGGTGGGAAAATCATCCTTATGACATCCCCGCTCTTGGGCGGAACGGGAGATAGTGTCAGACTCTTACTGACTAAAAACCCACTCCTGTTCCTTCGTTGCCTTCGTCCCAGGGCCCCGGGTTCCGCTTTCACACTACCCGTGGCCCCAGTAGGCTTCGACCCTGCTGGGCCCCTACGATTTGCTGACATCTCGTTGAGGCGCGCGTGGTGAGGCGCGCTGGACAGTACGCGCCGCCGACGACTTGGGCTCGGTCCGGACGGTTACCGGACGGTCGGACGTCAAGCCACCCGTTGCTCGCCGTCTGCAAGCCCGCGCCTACGGTGGCCGGAAATCGGGATCGGAATCCCAGCGGCGGTTGGAGCGTAAGGACCGTTGCCTCACGCGATCGGCCGCCTCCTTTGCTAGCATTACTGCTTCGCAGAAGGAGGCGACCGCCTGCCACTCCTCCTCGCTTCGGACCATGGCCTGAACCAAGGCCCGGCGCTAGAGATCGCCGCCGGAGATAGCATGGTTGATATCTGTCAATTAATTCGCAAACAAAGACACCGTTTGTTTTCGTCTAGCTAATGGAGAGTACTTGCATAGGCACAACCTTTTAGTCAGAATTATCCATCAGAAACTTGCTCTAAAATCTTATGTTTGTGAAATCGTATGTGTGTTACAGGTATGTACCCAACTCAGTTCTCGACTATCGTCATATCACAATATACTCGGTCGATCGTCACTGACAAGACTATTTTAGTTAATAAGCCGGACGTAGCGATCATTCTTTGCCATCATCACCATACATAAATATTTCGAGAGGTTCCTGTTTCGGATTTGGCAGCAGTTCCAAACGCGTTTACAAAGCTACCAACAGAATTGACGGGGTCTTTAATGGTTGATGCCTGACAGTGCTGTGCAGAAGTTTGAAAGAATAACCATTTCCCCGCAATGAGCAACTGAAAAAATACAGGTAGCCAGTATAGGTGTCTAAAGTCATCATACATGACTGATGTATGATGATTTCCTACTGAAAAAAAAAATCGTCGCATCTGTCTCTATTTGTGGTTTGGTTTTCGCTCTTAGTCCTTGGCGGACCATTGTGCGTGAAAAAAAAAATAGTCGCATACAATTCATGAAAATTTCCATTAAGCCTTAAGGCTCCAAAAAAAAACGGCTGTTTCGAAAATCATCTCCATTTACCGAAGCAAACATATACAATGGCAGTAACCATATCTCCGTTGATTTATTTGAGCGGCCTATTAAACGCGATTTAACTGAAAAAGCGTGCATTTAAACTGAGCTGATACGGATTGCAATCAATCGGGCCAATGAAAATATTTGCAAGCTCACTGATATTCACTATTAGCAGGCTTTATTCTGGAAACGGCTTTATCTCTTTTAGTAAACTGTAGGTTATGAGGAAAACTGCGAGATAGTTTGAAAGCGTTACCGCGGCTTTGTAGCTCAAAAGACTATTGAAGGAATATAGGTGGGTTTTAGTCGTGTAAAAGTCTGACATCTCATCTCGCTCCGCCTAGAAAAGGAAGAGTTATTTAATGATTTCCCGACAAAAAATAAATAAATTATGAGGCATTTGATCTACGGTTTGAACTAGGAATGTCGACAGTATAGAGTCTAGAAGGATTTTATGAATTCTGCGTGTCAGACTTTTACTGACTAAAATCCAATCCTATAACTTCTTTACCTTCGTTCCAGGGCCCCGGTATTCTCTTTCGCATAGCCCGTGGCCCCAGTAAGCTTCGACCCTGCTGGGCCCCTACGGTTTTGCTGACATTTCCTTGAGGCGCACGTGGAACACTACGCGCCGTCGATGACTTGGGCTCGGTCCGGACACTTGCCGGACAGCCGGATGGTCGGACAGCTAGCTACCCATTACTCGTCATCCGCAAACCCGCGCCTATGGTGGCTGAAAATCGGAATCGGGATTTCAGGGGCTGGGGTGTGAGAGCAGTTCCCTCACGTGTGCGGTTGCCTCCTTTGCTAGCATTACTGCTTTGCAGAGGAACGCGACCGCCTGCCACTCCTCCTCGCTCCGGACCATAGCCTATACCAAGGCTCGGCGAGAGACATTGCTGTCACTGATCGCCCCCACGAAGACACGGTGGTGCTCTGCCCAGGCGAGGTACACCTCTACCGTATACTCCACTGTGTCCTCTGGGCGGTTCACACAATGGTGAAACCTGCGTCATGCGGAAGGTAAGAACGCCATGTTGTCTTTTCAGCCACTGCTCAAAGAAGGGACTTACTGCAATAATTATGGCGTGGAAAATTCTAGCGGTCCCCTACGGTTTCACCCGCGTCTTTGGTTACTACTCCGCTCCTGTAGGTTAGATGGACCGATTATTAGTATAGGAGGAATGTGTAGTCGAAGACCTACAACGTTTATTTGTGGAATGTGTCTAATATGAGTAAAAATAATTTGATAAGGTCCTTGAATTTTAACAGGACTGATGTGTGTTCCATAAAATTCTATGCCAGCCAAATGATGCATAAAGTTTGTCTGAATTTATAACCTACGTCATGTGATGTATAATTGTTTAGGATACGATGGGACTGACATACGCGATATATAAGATCATTATTTTTCCAAGAAAAAGTTCGATCACTCCTCTATGCTACGCAGCGATGCTGTGTTGCATTCGTGATACTAAGTTATTGAAATGTTATCATCTATTTTTATTGTGTAGTTATCTGTGGTAAAATCAACTGACTAGCCTGTTGATCTAGTGGTTAGTGGCTCTAACTGCTATGCCGGAGGTCGTGGGCTCGATTCCCACCCAAAACAAATGTTTATGTGATTAACACAATCATTTGTTCTGTTTCTGTATTTAGAAATATGTAACTTGTAAGTTTATCAGAAGCTCTGCTTTACGTCTGCGACTGGATGGCGTTGTGTGAAAGTTGTGGAATATTTTTATTGTTATATTACCAGCGACGACCTTTTAGTCACTGGGTGCAAAAAGGTACCACTTTTTGCCTACCTATATTTTTACGTGAGTACCTTTCTCATTGTCATCATTATCATCTTCTAGCTCATTTACATTTATTGTACCCAAGGGCAAATTAAATCCTTTAATAACACTAAAATTACTCCAAAATTATCAACATCTCTCTACAATTTCACACTTCACTTGACTAAACATAAGCCTGTATTACACATACGACCAGAATTACGTACGCCACTGTTAATTAAGCGAAGGCCTCATAATAAACCCTATTAAGTAACGCTTTTATGCGATGTAAGGGCTTTACCGTGTATGTCTCGAACTTGTCGTAGAAACTAAGGTAAAGGTACATAGTTTGCATAGCTGTTAGTGTAGCGTGCTTATGTTCATGTTGTTGCTGGACGTTAGCTGTTTGGTTTCATGTAATTGGTACATATCGCTCACCTAGTAAAATATTGGCACATCTAGAGTAAAGGCGAAATTAAGTTTTATAGGCCTGAAAGGGAACGAGGAAGCTGACCGCGTAGCTAAGTTAGCGGCAGAAGATGGCAAATCCATTAGTTACATACCGGATCACTGGGAATTCATTCCAAAATTTAAAATGATATGCTTTAATAACTGGAAAAAACATTTCGATAGTAAATCAATAGTTAAGGGTATATGGTATAAAACCATACAGGGTGAGCTTCCTCGTGTACCCTGGTTTGATGACACCAAATTAAGCAGACATTATGTTAAATTAGCTCTAAGACTTAGATCTGGACACTATCCATCAGCAAAGTTTGCATATTTAATGAAAAAGACTGATTCACCTAATTGTGTAACTTGCAACCAAATTGAAGATGTACAACATTTGCTGATGGAATGTGCCCGAAATAAAGATGAACGCGACGCATTGCTGAGCGAACTAAAGTTAAATAGATTCGATGTAGGTATAATCCAAAGATAATGATAGAATATCAAAACCGAAATCGGAGGCGGCCAGAAAACTAAGTGGTTTAATAGCGGTCTTGCAACAGTGATTCGCCCTATTTAATATCTGTAATGTATTTTAGGTAAATATGTATTAGTTAATAAAGGTATGTGTGTGTAGTAATTGTTATAAGGTACGATGGGGCTGACATATCCTTTTTGGACAAAAGCCCCTAAATAAAATCTTGATTAAAAAAAAAAAAAAAAAAGTTTTAACGGGCTTTTGCATAATTCATATCTTTGAATATCTATCATGGTCTATAGGTACTAGTAGCCAAAATCACATTTTCTGATGTAAAATGAACTCAAAACTTCGTCTTAAATATTTGTACAATCTTTGACCCTTGTATCTGTAAAATATGAAAAATGTAGATGTGCCAATATATTGCTAGGTGAGTGATATTGCTATGACTGTATACTTTATCACTGAAACAATCTGAAAGTAAGTGGACATAGAATAAGTGAGCAGTGGAATTGTTGGGAAGAATCATCGCAGTCCTGCACCCTTAGCCAAGTTGATAGTCTGCAATCGTTAATGCTAGTTGAAAACTAATTAAATATATGGAAATGACATCATCTCAACGTTAAGTCATGTTGTCAGAACAAACGAATGAAAAATTCGTAACCTGTTGAATAAATTGTTATCGTTTATACAATGTTCAACGCTACATTCTTCATACGGTCAACTCAGGCGCATTAACATGGCTATCAACTAATCGTTTTCTACAATTCCTGACCCCGAGGCGTTACCTATTGGAGAACGGAATTTGACACGAAACAGTTGTAACTTGGCTAGGGGGGGCTGGAATGCAAAGAGTAACTGCTAAAATCAACGACGCGACAACGCTGGCTCGCTGCTCACTTTACGCTCTGGACCGATTGTGGGCGTCGCGCACCTGTGCCATACGGTGCCTGTTTGTTGCCCCTCCATCACGTACTCTAACGACTCTATATGCCCTTACAGCCTAGGCGCTCAATCTGCTGAACGCCCTGATTGCTCAGGAACCTAAATTCGACACATTTTTTTAAAGCACTAAAGAAATGACAAATGTTTGCATCAATTTTTTTAGTTCATAGATTGTTGTCTTGTTGGCTTGCCGTACGCTTTGTACTGTAAGTATAGCAAGCAATTGATTAATAAATATATAAATAATAAACTGAAAGAACACTGGTGGTTTTTTAACCAATTTAAGTCTAATACTGCCTCTATCTCCACTCAGTGCGAGAGAAATTATTTGATGATATTCCACCCTAAAAATAAATACATAGAAGTAACAGAACTTTTAGCAAGGTTACATCTATTTAAATGACAAACCAGGCTTCTGAATATTTATCTTTAAATAATGCTATAGATTTTCAGTCACATTGTATAGCAATATGAACGTAAACCAGAACAGCTAATGTTTTGAGGGGTCTCTGTTCAGTTGCCGCCGCCTATCTTCGTCATACTTCGGGTAGCTACGTGGGCGATGCGACCGTGCAAAAAAAGCCATGGTTGTTCCACACTACACTAGCGAGAAGTACTGACGATACAGGTTTATTAATCTACACTGATAAAGAGGTAAAGTTTGATATTTGGTTTGTAGGAGGTAATTTCTGGAAGTACTGTTCCGATTGCTTAAATCTTTTCACCGATAGAAAACTGCTTTATTCCAGATGATATAGGCTATATTTTATGTAAGCGGGCGAAGCCGAAAGCAAAAGCTAATTTTGTATATTTTTTCTCATTTTTACAATCAACTGCTTTTATTTTAGAGTCCAAGTTAAGACCCTCAGTCCCAGTCCACTTATATGAGTGTCGCCGTAACATTGTCAAGAAAAAAAATAAGACGACGACTTCCACGTGTCGTTTCCCTATACTTATCACCCGTTAGATTTAAAAGTAAGTGTAATGAATAGGCACGTTTTGGACCTAAAGATCCATTGCTGTCTATTAGACTAGATCCGGGTCAACAGTGCTGCGGGCGTTTCACGCTAAAACATATGGGACCAAATCCAAAAAGACGATAAATGACAATCCGGTTTCCGAAAGTATTAATAAGACCTTGATCAACTTGTTCACATACTTTACTTCCACTGTCAAAGTGTTGAAACAATACGTTGTCTCCTTCATTTTGAAACCAAAAGCATACACGCAACGAACTTTGGAATTGTTTACGCATATCGGGAATGAGGACCACTTTCACAATCTAACGTTTACGTAGACGTTCAAAATGGCACTGACGAGCGGTTACTTGAATTGTGGGAGTCATTGCTTGTTATTTAAATAATCTGACTGACATTTGGCTTATATTAATCCATCTAAATGTGAATTTCATCGTTTAAACATGTTGTTCAGGTTCAAGAGATTTGACAGCATATTAGGTCACCCACACAAGATAAACCGAGACTTGAATATATTGAGAAATCGTCATTTAGTTAGCTTTGGCAATTGTCGATGCCAAAAGGTCTATTATAGTAACAATTTGATAGCGCTCGTTAAACACACTTTATATTATAAAGGTGAAAGTCTGTATGTGTGTATGTTACTTGAGATTAGATTTGAATGAAATTTGACATATGAGTAGAGCATATCCTGAAATAGTAATAGCAATATTCTTCTAATGAACAGACGCTTTATCATTGACGAATGCATCACTGTTTAACATCAAGTATAGTTAATATCAATAAAAAAAATGCAAATGTAATTTGCAATTTTTATTCCGGGAATAGGTTCTCTTGGAATAATATTCCACTTGCACCCAGGCGAACCTACTGCCTGCTAGTTACTAGTACTATCAGAACTAGTGCGAGAAGCTGTACTGGCTGCTGGGTCAGCTATTTCTATATATTTTTTATTCTTTGCCATTTGCTATTACTACTCATTCATTGATTAAATACCACTTGTCTAAAGCCTTAGGTCATCGGTTCACCTTTTTAAAGATCTTCTGATACACTGATGTCGATCTTCCGATGTACTGTTGGGGTTCCTAAAGGTGGTCTCAAGGAAACAACCACATGCGTTAAGTACTATTTATTGAGTGCAATGCATGATACATCGAATCGTCGCATATGAGGTATATTGCTCTCTCTCAACTCAGTATACATATAAAGAAGTGTACTCACTTACTAAAATAATAGAGCATGCCTATTAGATTCTACACTACAACGCTGTTTAATGCAAAAAGCCCAGGAACGGTCGAATAATATAACAAGCAGTGGATGTTTTTCGAATGAGATTATCAAAATAAACAATTGAACATAGAACTTGTTGTCAAAAGGCGTCTCATAATAAGGCACTAGTTTCAACTTCGAAGTTAAAGACAGATTAACTGATCAAAGACATGATCGCTAATGATCCAACTTCCACTGATCCGGAGTAACTGCTGAATTGAGAGCACACTCATAAGTTAACGGAAACTAAAGATCATAAACTAAACGCTAATTTTAACGAACGTAACGTCGTTGTGGAACCCGGCTTCGGTATGTCAAACTCTCGTGGCCTTCTAAGTTGCATGATAAACTGCAAGCTAATGTTACCCGAACTATGGAGTGATGAATGAATGTAATTTGATCAAATAGTTCTAAACTTAGTTAGGTTAATATAAAAGTTGCCGGATTAGAATACAATGTAGCGGTATTGTCTGTGGATAGTTTAGTATTGAAAGTTGTTTTAATGTAGGCCAGCTTGTACTACGAGTAACTAATGCATTTAATGTTAAATGAATTTAAAACTAAGTTGTTTTTCTTTCAATCGTTTAAAGATGACAGAGATAGTTGCGTTTATGCATTTCATGATTTAGGTTTTAGTGTTTTATTTTGTATTTTAAAGCAGATTATAGGTATTTTTAATTTGTTTGAAGTATGTGTAAACTTCTTTTTTTGTAAGTCGGAAAATCATCCAATGACATCCCCTGCTCTTGGGCGGAGCGAAAGATAGTGTCAGACTTTTACTGACTAAAAATTCATTCCTGTTCCTTTGTCCTTTCGTACCAGGGCCAAGTCTTCCTTTCAGAACTTGACCCTTGGCCCCAGTAGGCTTCGATCCTGCTGGCCACGGTTTGCTGACATCTCCTTGAGGTGCGTGTAGAACAATACGCGCCGTCGACGCCTTGGGCTCGGTCCGGACAGTGACCGGACGGTCGGACGGCGAACTACCCATTGTTCTCCGATTTTCTGCGTGTGACCTCACCCATGTGAGTATAGAAAAATATCTCAATAGAGGTTATTCCTCAGATAAAAGTACTCTACGCGCTTTTCCAGGACATAGTCTACCAGCGTGCGCGAGTCTACTTAAATCCGTTCAACCATTTGAGCGTTAAGGACTAACAAACATATACACATACTAACTTCTGCCAGTGGTTCCGCCCACGTGTAGGTAAGTAAGTTTTTCCATAAAAATCTTTGGACTACTGTTTCATACCCTTAGAGATGTGATGCAGACATAGAGCGAGAACGCAGGGCGTTGTCTGTAAGGGCGAATATGATTGCTCGCAGGTTTGCTCGTTGTTCAAAGCATTCTGTACTTTTTTTACAGGAACAGCCGTGGGTCTCATACACGCGCGCACTGTACAACGCCATGCGCGCACAAAATATAATAATGCATTTAGGGTGCTAACGGGGCTGTCCTGATTCTGTGGCGCATCGGAGATATTCGCCGAGTCGCGAGTACGCTGTTTCTATTCTACTATGCGAAAACGGTGCACATCCTTGGTGCGCAGGGTTTGGGCTAGCGCCAACGGCATTCTGAGAGCATTCGCGCAGATATTTGATTGTCAGTACATGAACCATTGCTGTATGGTTCACTTACTGAGCAATCGGGATCTGTAAATACATGTTACGAGTTTGATTTAATTTGTATAAGTGGTCTTTGTAATTGTATATGTTTTTTTTGTACTATTTTTTGTGGGCGCTATGATCCTTTGATGGTCAAAATAAACGTATTATTATTATGTGTCAATATATCTCAGAACTCTGAGGTTCGGGACCCTTGGAAGGCGTACGAGGAGCCGCAACCAACTCGTAGAGGCTCTTTAGACACTTTTAATGGAACGTGGTACCAAGCGACGATTATCCCTGTATCTGCTGTGCTAGTCAAGTGCACCCGAAGATAATCCCTGGTTGGCGAAAAACTATTATTATTTATTTATTCCGTTTATTCATTTATATTCATATAAATGTACAGTTTTCAGATTTTTTCCGATACTTGTGCTATGAGACATTGCTTCATACCAAATTTCAGGATTCTATATCAGCGGGAATTACTCTATGAATTTTGGTTCCCGTGAGAGTGTTGAATTAAAAAATACACGTTTTTTGCGACATAATTGGCTGTATCTTTTTTTTCGTTATTGCAGAAGTTTGATTGTTTCACAGCTTCAAGGGACCGCAGATTTGACTATATGGTTTTTATTTCAACTCGATACCTCCGTGCGTTCAAGAGATATGTAAATGGTCTTGACAGACAGACGGATGGACAACCAAGTGATCGTATTTAGTTTTCCTTTTGAGGTACGGAACCCTAAAAACGAACCCCAAAGTAAATAACAAATTGGAGCCATCTAGGTTGCCACCCTAAAACCAGTTCGAAAAACCTCGAAGAAAGCTCAAGGATTTTTCTATTTACACAGCATATTCGCCGGTTGATAACAAAATCCGTCCCGATCAGCGCGATCCCAGATTTAAACTAAGTACATTCGTATATTCAGTTCACTTTTACAATACGTTAGCTATTGGGATCGAGTTCAAGGGTATTGTGCTAACAATATTGCTGAAAAGTTTGACAGTTAAGTCGAGTCGAAAGTGAGATTATCCTTTGTATGCGTGAGTTGATAGCTTGTACGAATATCGATTCGTAATTGAAGACATACGGTTTTTAGAGTTACTTTGAAAATTGTAGTAATTTTATTTTAGCAGCCGATATTTTGAATTATGATGATAATGATGGATGGATTGTGTGAACAGTGATATGAAAGAAAAGGAAGTTAGTGATAGTATGACTTTTGACAGGATAGATTGGAAGAAAAAAACGTGTTGCGCCGACCCCAAATAAGATGGGACAAGGGCAGGAAGATGATATGATGATGATGATATGATATGGATCTTGTCGCTAAGTGGTTGTGGAAAGTTGCTGAGTCAGGATAATTTGATGTTTGTCAAATGATACTGAGATTAGTGCAGTTGTTAAGCGATTGGCTGTTGCATTGCTTGTAGTGGGTGGGTTTAATTTCTACTTCATGAAGTAAAATCTTTTTTTTAAGTGTGGGAATCATCTCATGACTTCTCGCGCTTTGGGCGGGGCCAGAGTATCAGACTGTCAGACTTTTACTGACTAAAACCACACCTGTGTCCCTCAGTTACCCTTTGCGTTCTAGGACTACGGGTTTCCTTTTCATAAATTCTCCGCGGTCCTAGCTAGTGGGCATCGGCTCTGCTGGCCCCCTCCGGTTTGCTGACATCTCCTTGAGGAGCGCGTGGATCACTACGCGCTGTTGACGACTGGGCTCGGTCCGATCAATTACCGGACGGCCGGACGGCAAGCTACCCATTGCTCGACGTCCGCAAGCACGCGTCTACCAAGGCTGGTAGTGGGGCTGGGGGTGGGGTATCAGTGGGGGGGGGGAATCTTTGTTTAAGGGTTGCGTAGCCTTTAAAATTGCCATGCAACTTTAACAACTTTGTATGATTGTCATTTTTGAAGGAGAATTGCTTTTTTTTTTGTTGGTTTTTTAGACATATTAGTAAGTAAGTAGTAAGACTTCAGCCAAATTGACGGACCTCTTTTCATATGAAAATCCTAAAAATCATAGTTCTTCTGAAAATCTTGTGCCGACGATTAAACTGTTGTGGACCTTTGCCTCCGGAACGGCAATTCAGTTGCTAAATTCTGTTTAACCGCCCGGGGTCGGAATAGTGTTCGATAAATTGCTTTCAGCCCGTTTTGCAGGTTGAAACCTTTTACACTATCAAAGTAGGGAGCATTTCCGTTGATTGAAAATGCACGGAGGAAACTCTAAACTGCACCATTCCAACTGTTAACCATTTAAAAATCGATTAACTAGCAATAAGGTTTCAAATGTATTAATATATAAAAAGCGTTAAGCGTTTCCCCTCGTCGTTTATACCGCGTACATCGAAGGACTTGAACTATTTGCCTGCTGAGGTCTTTCCATCCGATTATAATTTGGGTGTCTTCAAGGCTAGAGTGAATAGGCTCTTAATAAACTAGTGCGCCTCACCATCAACGATTTCATCACTGCTTGCTAACAGGTGGAATCACAGTCTCTCATCAGTTTATATCAATGAAAAAAAAAACGATGTTTATAGCCATTATTATGGCGGTAAGTCCCCTCTTTGAGGAGTGGCTGGAAAGACCACATGGCGTCCTTACCTTCCGTATGACGCAGGTCCTCACCGGACATGGTAAGTTCGGGAGCTTCCTGCACCGGATTCGTGCGGAAGAAACGCCTGGGTGCCGCCACTGTGTGGACCGTCCAGAGGACACGGTGGAGCATACGGTGGAGGTGTGCCCTGCCTGGGCAAAGCACCGCCGTGTCCTCGTGGGGGCGATCGGCGGCAGTGATCTCTCGCGCCGGGCATTGGTACAGGCCATGGTCCGGAGTGAGGAGGAGTGGCAGGCGGTCGCCTCTTTCTGCGAAGCAGTAATGCTAGAAAAGGAGGCGGCCGATCGCGTGATGCAACGGTCCTCACGCCCTAACCGCCATCCGAACCGAGCCCAAGTCGTCGACGGCGTGTGCTGTTCCACGCGCGCCTCAAGGAGATCAGCAGCTGTAAGGGCCCAGTAGGGTCGAAGCCTACTGGGGCCACGGGTAGTGTGAAAGCGAAGCCCGGGGCCCCGGGATGAAGACAAAGAAGGAACAGGAGTGGGTTTTTCAGTGAGTCAAAAAAAAAAAAAAGTCAAGCAAGTTTATTTAAATAAATATATATATATACATCATAACTATTAAATATTAAAACTTAATAGGTATTTAAACAAACTGAAAATAATAATATGCTCCCAGCGTTCTGGGCACTTATCCCATTGACATCGATGTGGACGAATTTTTTGATGCCCTATGAGTTATGTTTCTACCTGTTTGTACATAAACGTTTTATTTGCCAGAAAAAGCGCAAACTGACACATTTTGCTAACATTTCTCATGAGAAAAAAAAAATATGCGTAACTTTCGAGCAAAAGTTATATATGGTGTATTAGTTTGAACCCTACTTATTTTATTATTTATATCATATTTAAAAAAAAAATTACCCTTTTGCCCTGCACTAGAAATTACTTCTATATCATGGGCTAAAAAACATGTAATTACCTTAAACAAGACACTCAGACCCGGAACAACTTTCTGTAGACCATACAGATATTTGTTCCGTGCGGGAATCAAACTCACGACATGTAGCACAGCAGCCGATCGCTCAACCACTGCACTAAAATTGCCGCCAAACCAATCATCATCATCTTTCTGCTATTGTCCCATTTTATATGGGGTCGGCGCAACACGTCTTTTTCTTCCATTCTGTCCTGTCACCCGTCATGCTACCAAGAATTTCCTTTTCTTTTTTATCACTCTTCACACAATCCATCCATCTTTTCTTTGGCCTCCATCGCCCTCTTCATCGAAACTTATGTATACTCATAAATCTTTTACCAACATACTTTACATCCCTCCTGTTTACATGACCATACTAAAACAAGCGATACCACTTCAACTTTTCAGTCACTGGCGCCTCTTTAAACTTCCTCTAATAAACTCATTTCTCACTTTATCTATTCTCATCACATCGCACATCCTTCTCAACATCTTAAACAAATATATTGCACTAAATGACACTAACTTACTCAGATTAAGTGGGCTATTTAGAAGATTTTGAAGTAGATTCAACATTAATAGTCTTCAAAGTAATACATATTAGCCTTTACCTATAATATCCGAATATACAGAACGAAATTACGAAAACTCTAAATCACCTCTTTTCAATTTTACAACACATTCAAATTACATCGTTTGAACACATAAAAAGCTGAATCCAATTTATTGGTAAGTATTTATTAGGACAGATTTTCTTAAGCAAGTAGATTTATGAAGGCACTCAAATACCTATTTCTTGACTTTTCTTTGCACCGTCGTAAATTCACTTTTAGACGCAAATAGCACTCGACTTGGTGAGGCGTCGGCGTTAATATAATCTTTGCTGAGTCCACAATATCCAGGTCACTACCTTCCACAGTAAATAAAATCAGAAATGCATTTTAAATTAATTCAGTGATTTATAATTAAGGCAGTCGTAGCTTTAGTTTTGTTATTAATGTTGTTCAAAGTTTTAAATGAAAATAAATTTCAGAAGTGGTGATAGTAAATTATGCTCAGAGTTTCCTTGTGTGATCACATCTAAAATGTTGTTGTGATATATACTTTTTTTTCTGACACATTGTTTTTTTGTATTATTAGACCCCAAACCATAAATTCATTAGTAATTTATCTAGTTAACGTCTCATTTATTGATAATTGTAATTATTTATTTTTCTTCCATTACGACTCACTTTTTAATGTACTTTTTAGTACAATATTGACCGGTCTACACTGTCCTTACATAATATCTACTTATACTGTAACTATTGTAAGAATAATATTTTTTTTTAAAGAGTAACCATGGAGTTTCTTGCCGTTTCTTCTCCATAGGAAACGACCAATTTGGAACTGTGCACTAGCTTCTGACGTTTTATAATTGCCCATGTAGGCCTATGTGAATTAAAAATCTATTGACTTTGAATTTGAAATGAAGATCTATCTGCAGGAGAACCAAGTATATCGACATAGCTAAAGAATCGTCAAACTTAAGTGGCAGTGGGCAGGGCATATTGTTCGCAGAACAGATGGCGATGGATATGAAAGGTTCTAAATTATGACCACGTAGCGGAAGACGTAAAAACAAGGTGGACCGATGCCCTGGTGAGGATTGTGAGAATCCGATGGATGCGAGTCGCACAGGATCGGTCGTTATGGCGACACTTGGAGAGGCCTATGTGCAACAGTGTACATCTTTCCGCTGAAATCATGATGATGTTGATAGTAAAAGGTGGTCTGTACGACACTGTCGCCTTGCCCACTAGCTAATATTTTTTCAATGAATAACAAATGAGCCATAGTTTACATCAATAAGATTGTTAGTTTTAACACAGGCTCTACACAAAGCGATATTGACAGTCGTTGAAAACTCAAAGTGGAACAAAACAATGACCGCATAAACTTTCGGTAACACTCATAGATTTTGGCAACATCAACAGTCACTATCGCCAGGAAAACGTCACTTTGTTGAGAACCTTTAGATTTCATGATAGATTTTTGAACATGCTGTGAATTCAAGGAATCGTGTGCAAGCTTGTGCAGGTATTTTTTGTGCCTTATTCAAATACTATCCTGTGCTAGCGGCTTCGCCCGTGTGAAAATAGGTTTTTCCGTACAAACTTTTGACCCCTTAAGCGGTGGGGTGCTACGACAGAAAACCTCCACGAGTGCCCGCAGGCTGTAGTTCCCTTGCGGATACGTCCGAGGTGAAGGCCAGTCTGCGGGACGGTGCACCCTGGGAGGCGGCCAACGACTCCCCTTGGGTACTTCTGCCTAAGGGGTCTTGATGTCCGCCTGCGAATGTTCTGTCTGAAGGATCACTTCAACGCGTGTCCCTCTGCTATAGCAGAGGGCACAGTGGCGAAGTAAGAGCGGGCTCGGTGCGCACTCACCCTGCCACCGAGCAGGCAGGAGGAAGACTTGTTCCTCCTCTGCCACCGTTAGTCTCGTAGCCCCAGAGATTGTCCAAGGTCATGTTTCTGACTTTTGATGGGGGTCGAGGGTCTTGGCTTAACCGCCTGGGCCGCGAGGAAGACAACCTCTATAAAAAATTACCCCAAACCTCCAAGCGGCGGCGCACCGTGAGGGAGGTTGTTAGCTTGACTAATGGGTAGCTAAATTAGTCTCTAGTGCGAACCACTGATATTGAGCAAGTGCAGAATGTAAAATACTCGTGGGAACAGCAATGGAATCCAAATTTTATAAAAAACCCATGGAGAGTGATGCGCGGTCGGAGTCCGACGCGGCATCCGAAAGGAGCTCGGAGGGCTCGGAGTTAGAGGAGGTAGTCGGCGACTCGGCTGGGGACTTGCGCCCCTACCTGAAGCGCTCCAAATCGGGGGACGTATCGTCCTCCGATGCGGAGATGGGCTCGGCCCGAAAAATCCCCGCCAATGGGCGAGGTGCGGGTCGGGCGCGAGGCAAGGGGAGAGGGCTCACCGCTCAAGAGTCCCTTCAGCGAGCTGACAGGCTCGCCGTGGAGGGGCGTCACCCTGGAGCGGCCAGAGCTGGAACGGACCTCTCGGGGCCGTCCGGCAGTGATCCGGACACCGCCATCGACGAGGCACTCGACCGACTGGAGTCGGTCCTGGCATCCGCTCTGAATGGCGTGGCCAACAAAAGGGAGAGGTCCTCCAAGAGGAGCGCGATCTCCCAGGCCAGGACGTCTCTTCAGGAGGTGGTGGACCCCATCCGCAGGGGGCTCACCAAACTTCGGGCCGACAATGCTCGGCTTCGAAAGGTCTCGGCCCAGCAAGAGCTGCCAAAGAGCAACTCTTCCGAACAGGCAGGAGGACGCGAGCAGGGGCAAGGGCCAAGTCAGCCCAAGCCCCAGCCCGAGCCGGAGAACCAGCTGTTGATGCTGGTGCGGCAGGAGCTGGCTGCCTTCCGGCAGCAGCAGCAGCAACAACAGGAGCAGTTCCAGCAAAGGATGCAGCAGCAGCTCTCCGTGCTGGAGGGCATCGTGCTGCGTCCTCCGCTGGCGGCCCCTGGCCAGCGAAAGGTGGCGTCCTATGCTGCCGCCGCAGCCACAGCAGGCCCGTCGGGACAAACCAGACGTGGGGCCGTGGCGTCGGAGCCTGCGAGACCGGCTCCGCCGGCCAAGCAGCAGCGGCAGCAGAAGGGCAGGGCGGCGCCTGCCGCTAAATCGGCGGCACCTCCTACTGCGGTGGCGACCAGGCCGCGCCCGCCGCCGCCTTCCCTGCATGAAGAATCCTCGGCTGGCGCCGAATGGACGGTTGTCGGCGCCAAGAGGAAGGCGGGCAAAGCGGCCAGGGCGGCAAAAAAGCGCGTGCGGCGACAGCAGCGCAAAAAGCGGGCCATGGCGGCAAGACTTCGCGCCCCGAAATCCGAGGCTGTAGTCATAACACTACAGCCAGATGCGGTAAAGAAGGGCGTGACATACGACGCCGTCATGGAGAAGGCAAAGAAGGCGGTGTTGCCCCACCTTGACGAGCTCGGAGCCTCTGGGGGCTTCCGTATGAGGCGCACCGTAACCGGGGCCCGAATACTGGAGGTCCCTGGTGCGGCCAGTGGCCCCGCCGCGGATGCCCTGGCCGCCAGGATCAGGGCGTCCCTGGATGCGGAAGAGGCCCGAGTGTCCAGGCCCACCAAGTGCATCGATATGCGCATCATGGGCTTGGACGACTCCGTCAAGGTGGACGAGGTGGTGGCCGCCATCGTCGGGGCGGGTGGGTGCACTACCGAGCAGGTTCGGGCGGGCACTATCCGCGCTGACAGCACGGGCATGCGAGCCATGACGGTAAGCTGCCCCGTGTCGGCGGCCAAGACCATCACCGGGGAGGGCCGACGGCTTTTGGTGGGCTGGGTCTCCGCCCAAGTGAAACTGTTGGAGCCCAGACCTCTGCGGTGCTATCGCTGCCACGTGGGGCACCACGTGGGGGCCAGTTGTGCCGCGGAGGTGGACCGCAGCGACCGCTGCTTCCAGTGCGGTCAGCCTGGTCACAGGGCGGTTGAATGCAGAGCAACGCCGCACTGCTACGCATGTGCGGCGGCAGGCAAGCCGGCCGACCACCGGGCTGGGGGCAGGTCCTGCGACCCCCCCACCAAGGCTAAGGGCAAGGTCAGGGGGCCCGTCCCCGCCGATGTCCTCACCACCGCTGCCTCCTCTTTGGCAGCTGCTGCTGTCGCCGCCGCAACCATCGCGGCAGGGCCCTCACGGGGGGCTCGAGAGGAGACTGTGATGGACTGCCAATAACGGCTCCATTACGTCTCCTCCAGGCGAACGTCAACCACTGCGCCCCCGCTCAGGATCTGTTGCTCCAGAGCATGGCGCAGTGGCCGATCAATATCGCCGTGGTCTTCGAGCCGTACAATGTCCTGCCCAGGGGAGACTGGGTGCGGGACCTGGACGGCTCGGTGAGCCTAATTTCGTCGGCCGCCGCCGGCACCCCGACCCTCGAGGCCGTCACGAGGGGACGGGGTTGCGTGGCGGCACGGTTCGGGGACATTGCAGTGGTAGGCGTCTACCTGTCCCCGAGCAGATCTCTCGGCGATCTCCACATCTCCCTAATGGAGCTGAAAGCCGTCGTCGCTGGGTTTGGTTCCCTCCCCGTGGTCGTTTGCGGGGACTTCAATGCCAAGAACTTGGCTTGGGGTTCCCGGTTCACGAACCAGCGGGGTCGGATGGTGGAGAACTGGGCTCTGGAGACGGGCCTGGTCGTCCTAAACCGGGGTTCTGTCCCCACGTGTGTGCGGATGCGGGGCGACTCAGTGGTGGACATCTCGTTCGCCAGCCCCGCTCTGTCGCCGCGTGTCGTCGACTGGCGCGTTATGGAGGGGGTGGAGACGTTTTCAGACCACCGGTACATCCGGTTCGACGTCTCCGCCCAAACCTCGATTGCGCCGGTCCGACGGAACCCTTGTGGTCCGCGGTGGGCGCTCCTCCTGGAAGCCGCGACGGTACAGGCCTGGGTGCAAGCACCGGACAGGCCTGTCGACATAGACGTCGAGGCAGAGTGGTTCCGGGAGGCCATGTCGCAAATTTGCGACGCGGCAATGCCTCGAGTCCCTCCAGGACGTGCTCAGCGCCAGGTATACTGGTGGTCGCCGGAGATTGCGGCACTGCGCAACGCGTGCAATGCCGCGCGACGCCGGTATGCCAGATACCGCAGGCGCCGCATCCGTCCACCGGATGCGGAGGCCAGAGAGGCGGAGCTGTACGAGGGGTACAGAGCGGCAAAGCGCACCCTCCGAGCGGAGATAAGGCGGGCCAAACTTGAGGCCCGCAACGTGTGGCTGGGGACTCTGAATGGGGACCCATGGGGACGCCCGTACAAGTTGGTACGGGACAAACTCCGCCCCTGGGCTCCCCCGCTGACGCAGAGTCTCCGGCCCCAGCTCGTGGAGGGTGTGGTGAGCACTCTGTTCCCCACGCGAGGGGAACACTCTCCCCCGCCCATGGCTCCGCCACCAGCGGTGTCCGACGCGGACCACGATGGCGACGACGACGACAACGCTCCAGAGGTGACCGAGGTAGAGATGAGAGTGGCGGTACGAAGGCTGAGTGCCAAGAATACCGCCCCAGGACCCGACGGCTTGCCTGGGAAGGCATGGGTCCTGGCCATGGAGGCTCTCGGGCCTCGACTAAGAGGGCTCTTCAGCGCATGCTTGGAGAGGGGCCAGTTTCCACTTCGCTGGAAGACGGGGAAACTGGTCTTCATCGCGAAGCCGGGGCGCCCCGCGGACTCTCCGTCCGCGTACCGGCCCATTGTGCTGCTCGACGAGGTGGGCAAGCTCTTTGAAAGAGTAATTGCAGACCGCCTCGTCGCACACCTAACACGGGTGGGGCCGGATCTGGCGGACGGTCAGTTCGGCTTTCGCAGGAGGCGCTCCACGGTGGACGCCATCATGTGCGTGCGAGCTCTCACGACGGGGGATGCAGTGGCCCAGGGCAGGTGTGTCGTGGCGGTGTCTTTGGACATCGCCAACGCCTTCAACTCCCTGCCTTGGAGTAGCATTGGGAGGGCACTCCGGTATCACCGGATGCCCGACTACCTCTGTCGTGTGGTCGAGGCGTACCTGTCTGACAGGTACATAACCTACCCTGGTCACCAGGGGGAGTGGGAACGTCGAGAGATGTCGTGCGGTGTTCCGCAGGGATCGGTACTAGGGCCGCCCTTGTGGAACATCGGATACGACTACGTGCTGCGCGGCGACCTCCCTGGCGGGGTCAGCGTGGTCTGCTACGCAGACGACACGCTGGTCCTGGCGCAGGGAGAGTCGTACCAGGCGGCGGTCGAACTAGCGACACGCGGGGTTGCGACAGTCGTTGGCAGGATCCAGGAGCTGGGACTCGAGGTGGCATTGCACAAGTCCGAGGCCATGTGCTTTCACGGCCCTCGGAACGCGCCACCACCGGGTTCCCAGCTAACGGTGGGAGGAGTCCACATCGGCGTCGGGTCAACGATGAAGTACCTGGGACTCGTTCTCGACAGCCGATGGGATTTCGACGAGCACTTCCGACGTCTGGCTCCCAAACTAAATCGGACTGGGGCTGCCCTCGGGCGGCTCCTGCCCAACCTTGGGGGTCCAGACGCCTCCTGCCGGAGGCTCTACGCGGGGATCGTTCGGTCCATGGCCCTTTATGGCGCGCCGGTGTGGGCGCCGGGGCTGCGGAAGCAGCCGGCGGCCCGGCTGAACGCGTGCCAGAGGGTCATGGCCATACGGATGGTGCGAGGATACCGGACGATTTCCCGCGAAGCGGCGAGCCTCCTTGCTGGCCAGCGACCATGGGATCTGGAGGCAACAGTCCCTGCACTCATGCACGAACGGCGCATGGAGATGCAACGCCGGGGCGAAACTCCGCTGCCGCAACAAGTCGCGGCATGGCGGACAGAGTTCCGGCGAGTTCTCATGGAGAAATGGCGACAGCGACTGTCGCGACCCCGTGCTGGGCACGCCACAATTATGGCGGTAAGTCCCCTCTTTGAGGCGTGGTTGGAAAGACCTCACGGCGTCCTCACATTCCGCATGACGCAGGTCCTCACCGGACACGGTAAGTTCGGGAGGTTCCTGCACCGGATTCGTGCGGAAACGACGCCCGGGTGTCGCCACTGTGTGGCCCACCCGGAGGACACGGTGGAGCACACGGTGGAGGTGTGCCCCGCTTGGGCAGAGCAACGCCGTGACCTCGTGAGGGCAATCGGCGGCGGTGATCTCTCGCGCCGGGCCTTGGTACAGGCCATGCTCCGGAGCGAGGAGGAGTGGCAGGCGGTCGCCTCTTTCTGCGAAGCAGTAATGCTAGCTAAGGAGGCGGCCGATCGCGTGAGGCAACGGTCCTTACGCTCCAACCGCCGCCGGGATTCCGATCCCGATTTCCGGCCACCGTAGGCGCGGGCTTGCAGACGGCGAGCAATGGGTGGCTCGCCGTCTGACCGTCCGGTAACCGTCCGGACCAAGCCCAAGTCGTCGACGGCGCGTTTTGTTCCACGCGCGCCTCAAGGAGATGTCAGCAAATCGTAGGGGCCCAGCAGGGTCGAAGCCTACTGGGGCCACGGGTAGTGTGAAAGCGGAACCCGGGGCCCTGGGACGAAGGCAACGAAGGAACAGGAGTGGGTTTTTAGTCAGTAAGAGTCTGACACTATCTCCCGCTCCGCCCAAGAGCGGGGATGTCATTAGGATGATTTTCCCACCCAATAAAAAAAAAAAAAAACCCCTTAAGCGGTGAATTTTCAGAAACCCTTTGTGCTCACCTACGTCATAAAAGGAAGCTTTGTGCAAAATTTCACGCTCTTAGTCTCAGTAGTTTCGGCTGTGCGTTGATATGTCAGTCAGTCAGTTTCTCCTTATATATATACAGATCATGTTTCTAGTACCTACCTACGCTCAGTCTGCTATATGTTCCCGCATTCATTACAATATGCCTCCGGGAATTCAATGATGTTTGATGTTTCATGCCCAAAGGCAATTTAGACATAGCCTTTGAGGATTTTATGTCAAATTGAATAAATTAATTCATGTAAATTGCGTGCCAGGTCGTTCTCTGATATGAAAAAATTAGTAACGATTTTTTTTTTGTGATTTTAACTGTTTAGTTGTATGTTTGTTATAATTTAGATAAAGGTGACATATTTTTTTGTTTCATGACACAAATGTATGTTTTATTAAATATAATCTTTAGACGTGCGGGTTATAGGGACCTAATGGACGTCAGCGAACGTGATGCATTTGGTTTGCAGTAAGAAGTATACGAAACTGCCTATCCAGGGCGTCCAGTTCAATTTGAGTCCATTTGAGTACGCCGGAAGAGTACCCGCCTTTGTACCCATAGATTTAAGTTAATGTAAAAGTTTTTGTTACTATTTTGGTGTACAATAAAGTTTATTCTATTCTATTCTATCAATACCGGCATTTACTCATCCGTAGAAGGCGTGCACCTTGTTTCCGCCTGAAAGAAGGCTATTGAATGCCTTCTTCAGGCGCCCAAAGATGCGCTCCTTCAACAATTGCTTCATGTCAGTGGCATTGATACCTAAAGCTTCCAACATACCCAAATACTTATAGGTTTCAGTTAGAGAAAGGGATGTCATGTTTATGGAGTCTGAGAGTTGAGTACCCATGGACTCCACAATCTCCCCTCGCTTTACATGCATGACCGCATATTTATCCGCACCAAACTCCATCCTGATGGCATTACTGAAGGTTTCAGTTACCTTCAGTAGCTCCATCAGTTGAAGCTTGTTGGGGGCAAATAGTTTTAAGTCGTCCATGTAAATGGGTGAGATATTACCTGACCATTTTTTTTCAACCGATAGACTATGCATGAATTTTCCAGCAGATTAGAGGATTCAGAGCTAGGCAAAACGAAAGTAGTCTCAAACAATCACTCTGGAATATACCCCGCTCAATTTTTACTGGTTTGCTGTTCCTCTAGATGTGTCGACATCCTGGATAGCGAAGGACCGTCCTCCATTGCCTGACAGATCCTTTCAGGAACGTCGAACTTGTTGGCTAATGGCCATATCGTTGAGGAACAGCTCCTTAGTACCCATTCTTATATCCGTTCTGAGAGGCAGATATGATTATTATTATTATAAAATATTCCAAAGAGCCATTTGTGTCCGTGAACGTACTTACATTTTAGCAAAATAAAATCTTCTCATACTAAAGTTAAAATTGCACTAACTAGCGAATAGAGAGAGAAACGTTGCATTTTATATTATGTAAGGAAGCGCTACAACTCGTAGAGATGTCCAGTTGGATGGACAATAAATGGCGAGACGTGATAAGCGTTCCAAGTATCATCCAAGCTTTAATATAAAACTTTAAACAGCTGGGTTCCTCTTTTACCTGCGTCAAATTACACTCTGGGATGGTAAAAAAGGTGTTCAAATAACATTGTAAAAATACTGTGAAAGGTAAGTTAAATAAATTGTAGGCCGGACTACTAAATGAAAGTCTATTGATTTTTTTATGTAGTATTTGGTATTTAAATTACAACAAAAAAAAAACTACTCATCTTTTCAAATTTACTTTTTCTGCTATCTGCTAAGCTAAGCGCAGGCGACGAGGAATAAAATCAAAAGTCTGAAAATGTTTGAAGCGTTGCGCGGTTTTCTTCAAGCGAATCGCTACAGTGACACACGGTGCGGTGAGCGGTGGGAACAAAAGTACAAGCGAATGAATGCGTCGCCACAAAACAGAGCGGTGAGGAGTGACGTACTCAGTGGCGAAGCTAAAAACAAAAAGTTTTAGACGATTTTGTACCGGTAATGGATACGCCTCGTTATCCATTACCGCCCATGGAAATTTTAAATTAACCGCCAATATAGATGAAAAGATTCCCAAGATAGATGTAAAAAAAAACATTATAAAAAGTTGTGGGAAGAAATTAAACAATGTTTTCCGGAATATGATGGTAAGTTTAATTTTAATTGATAAAACCATAATATAGCACCTAGGTAGATACCTTGTTTTTGAGCACGTTCTGACTACCTAAATACGTCCACCTCGGCCACGTACGTGGCTTGCAAAACGCTCCGCTTACCAATGCCGCCCCGCTCGCCGCACCACGCGCCGCTAAGACCAAAGTCGTGAACGGGCCGTAACTACGTAGTCCCTTTCTTTTGGTGTTGAGAAGTCTTCATGATCTCTTCAATCTCCGTCTGGGGAGAACGGAGGGTTACGTGTGAGATTTCTATCGTTTAAACCCTACAGTTTCCAAAACTCCCATGAGTTGGAGAGCCGGGTGATACATGTACTGGTATCGGCCCATTATTAGCAGGCTCCACCATAGACTCATTTCATCTTTGAACCGGTAGGAGTGTTATGTCTTAATTCAAGTACAGTTACCATAAATCTACTTCTGCACTTAACTCTGCTCTAAGCTGACCCAAAGCAGATTCTTTGCAGGAGTTTTTGTTCCCTGATAGCTACAACCTGGTGATCTTTAAGTCAAGAGTAAATAGGTTACTGCTAGGCAAGCCTGCTCCATTATCGACCGGCAGGTGAGATAGTGGTCAATAATAATAGAATTAAAAATATGGTTAATATTATAAGTCTTCACTTTCCATGTTGTAGCTCATTTTTGAGGGATGCATTTTGTTTCACCTTAAACATGCCTTACGTTCCTATAGGAACTTGGCAGGCGAACCCAAAGGCGTATAGTTCCTTGAACATCTGGCCGAAGTTAAATGCATACAAACTCGTACTGCTCTGTGCGCCCGCATAGAGCCTCGCTGACATTTAAAACCATTTTGTTTGCAAAATATTGACTGATTTACATTATGTTATGTATAATTCTGAAGAACACTCAACTAACTATTTTTTTGTGTAAACATATTTCTAAAAATCAAAGCCGTTTGAAGTAGGGATAACAAGCGGAAAAATATCATGCTGTTAAATGTTTTTTTTTAGACAAAAGTGTTAATCGCACGAAAAAATCATATTTTGTACATGAATCTATGATAAATGTATTTTTTATTATTTTCAAACTTATTAACCTAGCTGTTACCGAGGAGTAGGCTTCAGAAAGTCACTGTTTTATGGCACTGCTCGAGCGCTAGGGCCTTAAAACATGTTACTTTGCTACCTAGCTAAGACGCTAGAGTCACTCTTCACATCATATCATCTTCCTGCCCTTGTTCCGTGTTATGTGGGGTCGGCGCATCACTTTTTTTTTCTTCCATTCTGTGCTATCACCGGTCACTTCCTCTCTATCTATCCACATATATACTCGTAATTCTTTCAGTAACATGCATTTCATCTCTCCTCTTTACCAAATTTTACCTTCATGATTGTACCAAAACAAATGATTCCCTTTCAACTTTACTGTCACTGGCACCACTTTCAAACTTCCTCTAACATACTCATTTCTCACTTGGTCTATTCTCTTCTCTTCTTTCTATAACCTCATCATCATCATTTCAGCCGATAGACGTCCACTGCTGGACATAGGCCCTCCCCAATTGTTGCCACAATGAACGGTCCTGTGCGTCTCGCATCCATCGGATTCCCGCAACCTTCACCAGGTCATCGGTCCACCTCGCCACTCCAGAATTTTTCGGCCCCAACAGCCATCTGTTCTGCGAGCAATATGCCCTGCCCATTGCCTTTCTATTACCTTTCTATTTTATTACCTTGTAAACTATAATTATAAAAAAAACTGTATCTTACTTTTTTAAACAAATGTTGTTATTATTACCATTAAACAATAGTAATTCATGAAAAAGGTACTTTAACGTAAACACAAAATAATGCATCGTATCTTCGAGTCTCGGTTTCACGATATATCAAACGTGTAGTATATTTTCATGGGTCCACGGATCGCATTTGTCACGTAAAACCAATATTTCTCTCGGGACCATCCGCCAAATAAAGCTACTAAATTTTTTATCAAAGAAAAGAGATACATAGACGGTTTTTTATTGGAGACTTTTAAGATATCGGATGCTGGACGTAGTATGAATATATTGATAGGACTTATAATTTAGAGGAGGGAAATTACTTATTTTTATTTTATTTTATATAAACTAGTGCTTCACTGCGATCAGACCTGAAAATAAGCAGTGATGCAATCGTTGATGGTGAGGTGCACTAGTTCATTAAAAGCCTATTCACTCTAGCGTTGAAGACACCCAAATTACAATCAGACAAGAAGACCGCAGCAGACAAATTGTTCCAGCCCTTCGATGGCGGTATAAACGACGAGGCGAAACGCTTAGTCTGGATCGTAGAGGTTTCAACAACGTAAGGGTGGATACTCGCCGTACGTCGGTTGGTCCGATGCTAGAAATGAAATGGCAAAATCAAGTCATGCAATTCCCGCGCACACTAAAAAATGCAACCTGTAAAACAGCGAAAGGTTTGATAAAAAAAACCATCCGTAAAGAATGGATTTTTTTATCAATGCGCTGCTATGTGTGTTATGTCGTTGAATTGGTAATTTTTGTAATAGAAACAAGCCTTCTAATCACAAAAGACATTATCATTGCTTTATTTGTAAAAAAAGGATTAAGATTTAGAACTTGGTGCCATAGTAACTTTTATTCAACTAATGGTACGGTACCATCTCCGGTGAGGACCTGCAGCATGAGGAAGGTAAGGATGCCGGGAACGTTACCTTTGTAAGGATGATAAAAACAATTCTAGTAACCTTCTTTACTCCCAATTAAAAGTTTTAGACTTAAACTGTCAAAAAATCCCAAATTACAAACTACACAACGAATAAAGTGTGTCCAAAGACAGGAAAATTCAGTCTTACAATAAATTGCACAGTATATATGTAACAACTACAGTGACAATAACTCTACCGTTTACAAGCTCCATAATGCATTTCCTCCCATTCGCGAAGCTACCAAAATAACTGAAACATTGTCTTGTATATTGCACCGAAAATAACCGTCCACTGCTTCTCCAATTTCTTCCAACAAAGGTAGATTATGTCAAGTAAATGGAAGACAACATCAACTGCTAGGTAATATTATTTACTGTCTATTTTTGAGCGCCTTTTCTATGTTATTGTACTGCTGTTTGGGATGTGAAATGGGACATTATTGTTTTGAATTCAGTCCTTGTTTGCAATAGTAAGGCTTTTTTTAAACTAGAGAAGAGTGTTTTGTTTTTTTTTCATTGGACTTTGCTCGAATTCTTGATACCACTGACGCGCAGTGTTCATATGCCAAAAATCACCATAATCGGTCAATATTTAAAGGTTGCACAACGCCAATATCATCAGTGAAGACAGCAGAGCCGTAGAGGTTGCCAAATACTGGTCAGAAAAAATTTAGTTAGATTACATCGACACGAAAAGAAGAAGAAAAAGATCAGTGAAGATTAAAGTTTTAATATTACGAGTTTTATTTTTTGCAGAGGAAGTAAGTTTTATTAGACACAACAACACATTTGCAGAAAGCTACTAATTTGCAGAAAGAGATGTCCGTCTCCAATTTCCTAACACTTCTTACCATTGTCTGAACCAAGGCCGGACACGAGTGTACCTCGTCGCTAATTTTACTTATTAAGGCAATCAATGTGTGAAGGAATACTAAAATTACTACTTTTTTTATTTTATTACCTTTAGGTTATACTAAAACTGAAGTTTTGGAAGGCAATTCACAGGAAGGAATTCGATAGACGCGCAACGTTCAGGACCCATTGTTGTGGCTTAGGTGAAGCTTTTGTCTAGCAGCAGATGTTTTTCGGCAGAAATAATGATGATGATGAAAACGAGAACGTAAAAAAAAATAAGAAAAAAAATAAAAATAGAATAGAATAGTATTTAAGTAAGGCTTAAGGCTGTTTTTTTTTCGGTGGGAAAGTCATCCAATGACATCCCGCCCTCTTGGGCAGAGCGCGACAGTGTGTCAGACTTTTACTAACTAAATACCCACTCCTGTTCCTTCGTCGCCTTTCATACCGGGGCCGAGTCTTCCTTTCAGAAGCAGACCCTTGGCCCCAGTAGGTTTCGACACTGCTAGGTCCTTACGGTTTGCTGATATCTCCTTGAGGCGAGCGTGGAACATTACGCGCCATCGACGACTTAGGCGCGGTCCGGACGGTTACTGGATGCTCGGACGGCGAGCTACCCATTGCTCGCAGTTCGCAAGCCCGCGCCTACGGAAGCCGTAAATGGGAATCGGGATCCTGGCGGCTGGGGCGTGAAGGACACGCCCTCGCGTGTGCACGTGCGGCCTACTCCTTTGCAGAAGAAGGCGACTTCCTGCCACTCCTCCTCGCTTCGGACCATAGCTTGTACCAGAGGCTCATAACATAATGAAATCACTTGAAATAATGGCGTCACACATTCAAAAATGGCTACTGATTAACTCTAAGAGATTTCACTTACGTCTGTATATTGTTATCACTAGATCACAGCTCTTAGACCCATCTAGACTAAATTGAGTCAAGATTGTACCCTCGTATTATATGACCAATTAAACTGCTATCAGAGTCAAAGATATTAACTGTAAGTTTTATCTAAGAGAGCTTCAAACTTCTGAAGCGTTTAGACTTCTCTGATTTGAATTTCATGAATGTTTAACATAGCAGCTGTATTGTTGACATAATGAACCTTGTTATTATATGTTTCTCGGAATATTATTAGTGAACGTAGTTATATTTGCCTAATTTGTGACCCACGGATGCCCCTCAAGTTGAAGGGTAAAATCTACAAGTCCGTGATAAGACCTGTCATACTGTATGGATCAGAATGTTGGGCTGTGAAAAAGACGCATGAAAAAAGATTGCATGTAGCGGAGATGAGAATGTTAAGATGGATGTGTGGTGTGACGAGAATGGATAAAGTAAGAAATGAATATATTAGAAGAAGTTTGAAAGTGGCGCCAGTGACTGAAAAGTTGAAGGGGAATCGTTTGTCTTGGTATGGTCATGTAAAGAGGAGAGATGAAACACATGTTACTAAAAGAGTTATGAGTATACATGTGGATGGGTGGAGAGGGAGAGGAAGTCCAAAGAAAAGATGGATGGATTGCGTGAACAGTGATATGAAAGAAAAGGAAGTTAGTGATAGCATGACGAGTAACAGGGCAGAGTGGAAGAAAAAAACGTGTTGCGCCGACCCCAAATAACACGGGATAAGGGCAGGAAGATTATTAGTGAACGTAGTTATATTTGCCTTAATTGTTAGAAACTGTAGGTGCGATTTTCTATTAAAATAAAATAACAACAATAAGCATAATCATCCCACATGTTCAAACTACTGGGAACTTTACTCTAGGAGAGGGCATGGGTCCATCAACCACGCGGGCAAATTGGGATTAAAGGAGAGTTATAAAACACCGTGTGTGTGTTCCCTTATTGACTGGCCTGTTGGTCTAGTGGTTGGTGGCCCTAACTGCTATGCCGGAGGTTGTGGGTTCGATTCCCACCCAGGACAAATGTTTGTGTGATGAGCACGATCATTTGTTCTGTGTCTGGATGTAATTTATCTATTTATGTATGTATTTAGAAATATATAAGCATGTTTATCAGTTGTCTAGTACTCATAACACAAGCTCTGCTTAGCTTGGGACTAGACGGTGTTGTGTGATATTTGTGGAATAATATATTATATTATGCTTGAAATTTAACCTTTTCAGCTAGTTCACTGGTTAAAATTAATTTTTACTAATAACATCCAATCCGATTTAAGTTACGTTATCAGCGTAGAAAATTAAATTTTAATACTAAATCAATATAAAAGTAAACAGACCGAAGTGTGATACTAAAATACGTATAACTGTTTCGTCTAGACATGTTTGAATTATATTACATTGTAAAATAACACTCTATTTCGATAGTATTTCGTTGAAACGTTTTATGAAGAACATTTATGTTTATTTGATTTGTAATTTCTAGAAACCTATTCATTTTTAGGGTTCCGTACCTCAAAAGGAAAAAATACAACCCTTATAGGATCAATTTGTTGTCCGTCCCTCTGTCTTTGTGTCTGTCAAGATCCCTTATCATGGGAACGCGTAAAGGTATCGAGTTGAAATTAAAAACATCCTGAAATCTGTGGTCCCTTGAAACAGTGAAAAAATCAAACTTCTAAAACTTTCGAATAAAAAGTTACGGCCGTATAAGTCGCAAACAACGCATACTTCGATACTCTTAAAGGAATCAAAATTCATAGGGTGCTTTCCGTTGACCCAGAATCCTGAAATGTCGCATAAAGTAAGTTCATATAGCACAGGTATAGGAATAAATCTGAAAATAGTAAATTTGTTGGTATCTACGTCACAAAAAAAAAAATACTGCAATTCGTAAAATCTTTGAGACTCCATTCGGGAATTGTAGTTTGTACGGAACCCCCAGTGCGCGAGTCCGACTCGCATATTTGTTGTTCTGTGTTTGCTGATCATATTGGCATAAAAATAACGCTCGCGTTAAATTTATGCCAATATGATCAGAAAACACGAAACAGATGGTCAATGCGGCCGAAAGGTTCTGGAGTGGACCAAAAGATGCAGCGTTGGAAGTCCTCCCATGAGGTGGACAGATGGTCTGGTAACGATCGTGGAAATCCGATAGATGCAGGACGCACAGGACTGATCGTCGTGGCGATACTAGAGAGAGACTTATGTCTTGCAGTAGACACCTTTCTGGCTACATAGTAAAAAGGTTAACTGCTATAGACCTTCCTTATTGCATTAAGTCCTCCTATGTACCACCACTGTACATAAGGTATATAAATAAATATTTAAAAAATAATTAAATCCATTAACCAGTCATAATTCAAGATATACAAATACAGACCAGAAACTCACTGAAGTTACAATCTCACTGCCAAATGGAACAGAACTTTTCCATACATCTAACGCGACTTTAATGGCTCCATTAAAACTGTCAGCAAGCTCTTAAAATATGCTTTAATATGAGCATAATCTCGTGCATTAAAGATAAAAATTTCGCAGCATCCACCCACATTGTCACGTGGGTATGACGGGGAAACCACAGGCGGGGAAACCTCGCAGGGGGTTATGTATGACCCACATTAAATGCCTAATCTTAAAGCCTTTTCTTACAATAAATTATCAGGGCTGAGGAAAATTTTACACAGTGTATTTCATACGCAAACAGCGGGCGATCTTTTAATAAAGGTAACTATATTGTTTTAGTTATAACAAAATTATTTTGGCAGGTTGTTATTTAGATTTATATTTTTGGATATTAGGTACTGGTTGTTTTAATCTGTTAGTTTCAAGGACTCCAGACATCATTGTTTAAGTAGGGTGATAGATTTTGTTGTTTAGAGGATAAAACATGTTTTTTTACTTTGATGTTTAGTTGCTTGGTTATATATTAATCACGCTTTAACGGCTATATTATTTTGTTAATATGAATTCGACTGTAATTTGGTACACAGACAGATCATGATCTGAATTAGAAGACGGCATAGATTTTTACAATCCCGGTAGAGGTAGTACCAGGACAGCAAAAAGTATGTTGTCTCCACTAGGAACCTTCAATCAGGCAAGTAGGAGTACCTGACAATAATTTGGCGTGATCAGACGACTGGTAATGCTGCCAGTTTGTGCAAATTTATGAATGATAGCAATATGGAGGAGTACTTTGACGCCCGAGTGCATTTTGATTTTGTTTATGTATACGTAATTAGATTTAGTATAGCAAATTAATTCATATTTAATCTTATATTAATACATATACTATTATTTATTTTTGGTACATTTTTTTTTATTTGAGTTATGTAACCAGAGTGTCTGTATTTATCCGAGTGTCCATGGAGTTTCTTGCACGTTTTTTTCCATAGACACCTTTGGAATGTGCAATTAGCTTTAATTTTAAGGTTGCGTACCTCAAAAGGAAAAAAACGGAACCCTTATAGGATCACTTTGTCGTTCGTTTGTATGTCTGTCTATCAAGGCCCTTTATCTTGGAAACGCATGGAGGTGTCGAGTCGAAATAAAAACCATATAACCAAGTCTGCGGTTTCATGAAGCCGTGAATAAATCAAACTTCTAAGTTTACGAAAAAAAAAAGATACGGCCATTTATGTAGCAGAAAACATATATTTCGATACACTCAAGGGAATCGACATTCATAGGAAATTCATACTTCCCGTTGATCTAGAATCCAGATATTTGGCATGAATCAGCACAAGTGTAACGTTTGTAGTAATGTCACAAAAAAAAACTTTGTGCAATTCGTAAAAATCTTTGAAGTCGATTCGGAAATTGAACTGTTTGTGCGGAACCCTAGGTGTGTGAATCCGACTCGCGCTTGCCCGGGTTTTTTTTCTAACTAACCGACTGCTTGAAAGTTCAAAAGCGCTTGTAAATGGTTTATAACACTTATAAAGGCGAAAAAATGTGAGTGTGTATGTGTGTGTAGGTTAATTTCTTCTTGACGCTCGGACCACTGAACGGATTTGTATGTTGGTGCACGGGTAGACAGCAGTGGTAGCCGAGTGGTACCGGCCTGACAATTTGTAGGTCCTGGGTTCAAACCCAGCCAGGCACATTACTTTGTGTAATTTATTTCATCACTACTGCTCTCAAAACGGTGAAGGAAAACATGGTAACAAAACCATGTTCTAGAACAAAAAAATTCGAAGACATTTGATATCCACCAACCCGCACTGGGCCCGCGTGGTGGATTACGGCGCATTCCCTCTTCTAGAGAGGAGGCCTGAGTCCCAGCAGTGTGAACATTATAAAGGCTGATTATGCTATGCTATGCACGGGCAGACCATGTCCTAGAATAGCACATAGGATGTTTTTAGGATAATTTCATAATTTTACGCGGGAGAAGCGGCGTACGCGTAGTGTATTGGGGAGGCTCCGGGTAGCACTTTTGGGTAGTGGCAAGATTTCTTATTAAATAATAATAGTTTCTTGCATTTCATATTTTAGTTGCACCTACAATTCAATTTTCAATTATATTACTGCACTTCAGCGGTGGTCAGAAGTTACTTTGAAATAAATGATTCGTTTTAGAAGCCTCTTATGTCCCATTTCAGGGTAGATATATGTCTTCCCTTTTTCTTCTCATAATCCTCTATTTTACGGCACATCTACCCCGAAAACACGTCTAGGTCGTCACGCTACCTAAACACTGCGGTCAACCTCAACAGTCATGTCCTTCCTCGGGATTCTAGTAAGTGACAATATTTTCCACAAACTTTTAATTAGTAGAAACATTTTTTTTTACTTTATAGAAGTTTCAACAATAAAAGGTCTACGTTCAAACGACTACACGTTATTAAGAACGAAAAAATAAAGATAATATCATTATCATCATCATTTCAGCCGAAAGCCGCCTCCCCCAAGAGTCGCCACAATGAACGGTCCTGTGCATCACGCTTCCATCGGATTCCTGCAATCCATATTTAGGTAGTACATCGGTCCACCTTGTAAAAAGCCTTCCAACGATGGGTCTTCCGATACGTGGTCGCCACTTCGGAACCTTTCGGCCCCAACGGTCATATGTTCTGAGAGCAATGTGCCCTGCCCATTGCCACTTAAGTTTGGCAATTTTTTGAGCAAAATCCAAATTTCAAAAAGTGCCCATGTAGGCCGAGTTCCAAACCGAGAAAAACCAGCAAGAAACTCCACGGTTACTCTTTTGAAAAAAGTGGTTGATGTTTCAATATTTCCGTATTACAGTATCTATAAATAGATATCACGTAAGAACAGTGTAGGCCACTCAATATTGTACGCAAAAGCATAATAAAAATAATCATAATAAAAAGTGAGTCGTCGTAATAGGAATACGTGTATAAGAATTTTTTGGAGTCTACAGTGTTCTCACGTTCACATTATAAAAAAGAAGCTATATAAAAAAAGCAAGAAAAATATGAATAATTACAACTATCAATAAATGAGATGTTAACGAAATAAATTACTTAACTAATTTCAAATATTTCAAGTCTAATAATTTAAAAAATATTAGCAATGTGTTAGAAAAAAAAAATATAATAAAACAAAGGTGGAGCAGTTGCCATGTCAGTAACTCATCATCATCATCATCATTTCAGCCGAAAGACGTCCACTGTTGGATATAGGCCTCCCCCAAATGCCGCCACAATGACCGGTCCTGTGCGTCTCGCATCCATCGGATTCCCGCGACCCTCACCAGGTCATCGGTCCACCTTGTGGGAGGCCTTCCAACGCTGCGTCTTCCGGTACGTGGTCGCCATTCCAGAACCTTTCGTCCCCATCGACCATCTGTTCTGCGAGCAATGTGCCCTGCCCACTGCCACTTAAGTTTAGCGATTCTTCTCAGTAACTCAGGTTTTTGTCTATCTAGATACATATATAAAATCTTCATTCCTGATGCGATCACACAAGGAAAATCCACGAAAGGAAAGATAATAATATATCTACTTATTATTAAAAAAAAAACCTTTTCATTCTACGTGTGATCATGATTTGAAGGGAAAAGGCCCAGTATGTGTTTAAAAAGAACCCCCGTATTGAATTTGGCCGTGAAAAGGAATACTGTCGTATGTAAATCGGGATGTAATGAAAAAGGCTTACTTTGTTAGATGGATGTTTTGAATGAGTAAAAGGTTCCAGTCTCTTTATTCAGTTCTTTATAGAATTTGAATGGGTAACTGATGGACTTTTGAGTGAAAGAACTAAATAACAAGCAATTACGGGGATACCATCTGATGCTCGCCTTAAAGGTTTTTAAAGCTAAACGATTTCGTTTTTGTCCAGAAGAAGTCAATTTAAATCGGGAGTTGGGGTAAATGTGTATTTAAAAATGTATTTATATTAATATATATATATATATTACTTTACTTTTTTTATTTTTAATTGTATATATATATATATATTACTTTGGTGTTTTGAGAACACATTCATTGTGCGTACAGCTAAGGAGTGGAATTCCTTGCCGGAATCTGTGTTTCTTGATGGCTACAACTCGGGAATCTTTAAGTCAAGAGTGATTAGGTTACTTCTAGTTAAGCGCGCTCCATCATCGACCGCATCGTCGCTTTCCATCAGGTGAGATAGCGGTCAAGCGCGAACCTATCAAGAATTAAAAAAAGTGTATTTGACATGTGTGTGAATCTTTGAATATGTATGTTTAAAATATATATCTGTGGCCCTAGTGAAAAGGGATCTAAGTTCAAAAATGCTACTCTCCAGGAGACGCATAAAATCACTCCGCGCACTTTAAATTCGTGTCTGAACTCGTGTGACATTAAAACCACTACTTAATGGAATACATGCAATGTTTTTTATAGGTAAACGATTTATTCTCTATATTATTATTATTGGGTTATTTTTTATGTAAAGTTTATAGTTTTTAATTTAATGATTACCAAGTAATAATGATTCATTATATATTTTCACTAAGGCCACAGATAATATGTACTTTATTTTTGTACCACCCTAAAGTTATTTTGTTTAGATGCGGCAATAACGAACTTTTTCTAATTCGGCGGCGACAACCTCTCGCGTCCAGCTCTGGTTCACTCCATGGTTCAAAGCGAAAGGGAATGGGAAGTGGCCACCTTCTTCTGCGAAGCAGTAATGTGAGCGAAGGTGATGGCCGCAACCATGAAAGAACAGACATCTTCACGCCCCAACCGTCACCGAAAGAGACGCCCAAGGCGTCGAACCATTTCCGAACGAAGAGTAACGGGTGACTCGTTGTCCGGTAAAGATCAAGTCCGAGTCGACGGCGAGTTGTAGTCCATACGAATTTTAAAGAGATGTCAGCAAAATTAATGGGGCCCAGTAGGACCGATGCCTGCAAGGGCTGCGAGAATATTTGAAATAATAATATTTATTATCAAAAATTCGTATTTGACACAAAATGTAAAATGCCAAAAAACTTGAATATAATAGTCAAATTAAAACATTGGACCCTGACTCCTAAACTAGGAAGATCCTGTATCTTAGGAGGCAGTGTCTTCGCATAAACAATAGACGAGCAAATTATGAGCGTACAGCGTAGAGATTATAGACAAGATGTAGACTAATAAGGTATGAAATATAGAAGTACTAGCGACCCGCCCCGGCTTCGCACGGGTGCAATGCTGATACCATCGCAACCGCTATGTCCCTCCATTTAAAATCTGTAATATCTTATAAAATGTTCATTTAAATTACATGCTTTAAGGGCCATATTGATCTATATCAAATACACGATGTATTTAAGGTACTTAATTACATAAAGATTAATGCTGTATTGCTTAAAATCGCTTAGTAAATGAGCCATTATTACTCGTATAAAGTAAAGGATAAAAAATGGTTATTGAGGGTAATCCCTAAGAGATAGACTTATACCATTGCGGACTTTTTTGTAGATATATTTAAGGTGTACAATACTGTAGTACATTATTTTGATCTATTTCGTGAAGTTCAGCCAGTGATTGCAAACGCAAGCGCCAAAAAATGTGTTTATTTATGACATCACATTAGAAATTTGTAAAATTACCGGTGTTTCTCTACTATATTATGCATGTATCATACATATAAACCTTCTTCTTGAATTACTCTAGCTATTAAATAATACCGCATCAAAATCCGTTTCAGAGTTTTAAAGATCTAGGCATACATAGGGACAGACAGCGGAAAGCGACTTTGTTTTATAATATGTAGTGATATATTATAAATATATAAGTATATATATATATATTTTTTACTGGTTGTATGTATGTGTATAGTGTGTGTATAGAGTTTGAGTGTAGAATACGTGTATTTGTGTGTGGTGTGTCAGCATGTGCAAATGTTGTGTGAGTACGTGTAAGCGAGAGGGGTATAAATAGTGACCGTGCCCCGCTAACGCAAAGGAAATAGGAAAGTTGATGTCCCTAGGTGGAGTGGTGGAGTATCAGGTTTTTACTGATTAAATCGACCCATGTCATATTAATTCTTATGCTGTTTTATTTTCATAATGGTTGTCCAACTCGGCTGGGCAGCGTTCGGGAGGCTGCGCGGTATCTTCTCATCCAACATACCACAGTGTCTCAAGACGAAAGTCTATGACCATTGCGTGTTGCCAGTGATGACATATGATTCCGAACGTGGTCGGTCTCAGTGGGCCTCATCAGAAGACTCAAAGTCACCCAAAGGGCAATGGAAAGGGCTATGCTCGGAGTTATGTTATATAGAGTTATAAAAATTGTTATGTTTCACACATTTATAATTATAATAATGTCTCTTCAGTCATCCTTTGAATTTCAGGGCTCGTTTCAACTATACCACGATAACCTATCAAACACTTTTCGTTCACTAGCGCCATTTTCAGACTTTCTAGCAAACATATCTACTATACACTTAAATATTCACAAACATAGATTACATCTAAAATTGCTTCCGGCACTTTAGCCACTATCTCAAATGACAGATGCCATTCACAGCATCAACTTACGGCTACGCATAAAATTCCCAATTTGTTATTTTCACTTTGGCCTCTGACGTCAACGGGAATAAGGAATGTATAACGCACGGTGACACACTCAGCTGTACATTTCTAGTATAACCTGATCTATCAGTGTACGAAAAACGAACAGAATATGAGATCAGGTTTTACTGGACTGTGTAGATGTGTCGGCGTCACGTGTACTTACAGTATGAAAATTTAAGAACGTCTCCAGTCGTGTTACTCCCTACGGATATGGCCGCGCCGCGTGACGAATGCTATGTCGTGCGGATGTGGAATTAGAGATTGTGGAATAGTTAGTTTTCTCGTCGAAAAAAAAATAGAAGTTTTTTTTAGGTGGGAAATCATACAACGACTTTTCTCGCTCTTGGGCGAACAGGAGTAGTTTTTTAGTCAGTAAAAGTCTGATACGCCCTCGCACTCCACCCAATAGCGGGAGATGTCATTAGATAATTTTCACGAACAAAAAAAAGTCAATCGAATAAGCTCAATTAGATTCAACGTTCTGTAATCTGTATCCGTTAGACTAATTGTAGCTAGCGTGTACACCACTTACTAGAATAGTATATAATACCTACGAGTACAACAACATTGTACTAATCTAGGTACCTAACCTATAGTAAATTAGGGTTGTAATGCAGCTTCGCCTCCGCAAGTGCGGGGTTTCCATATGGATTCGTTTCTACGCATCCGTACCCACCTCTGTAAACGGCAAATGCGGATGTAGAATTGTAACGGACGTCAACTAAGCGAAGGTTAGAGTTATCACTCGTCGTTTTTCTTGACCGTGCCATCAAGGGTGCAGTAGTTGAGCGATTTGTTGCTGCGCTACGTATGGCGGCTTTGATTCCCGCACAGAACACATATTTCGCGCCTTTGGGCGGAGCGGGAGGGCGCTCCTACGGTTTTGCTGACATCTCACTGAGGTGCGCGTGGAACACGACATTGTATATCCGGTAAGGACGTGTGCCATGCGGAAGGTAAGGATGCCGTGTTTTCATTCCAGCCATTCCTCAAAGAGGGACTTACGACCAAAATTATGGCGTGCCCAGCAGTGGCTTGCGACAGTCGTTGTCGCCATTCCACCGCCGGAACTCTGTCCTCCATGTCGCAACTTAACGTGACAGCGGAGTTTCGCCCCGGCGAGGCGTTGCATCTCCACGTGCAAATCGTGCATGCGTGCAAGGACTGTTGCCTCCAAAACCCATGGTGGGCAGAAGCCGCTTGAAGGCAGCTATAGTCCAATCCAGTTTAAGAACCTGACGTCGGAAGTGCATATGAACTACAGTTATTTATTTATTTTACTATTTATTTATTGCACATACACACCGTTACCATCCAGTCCATCGAGTCCAGACCCGAAACCGAATGCCGACTGCCGATAAAATGTGCACTTACATTTTGAGTGTACACATTTTTCGGCACGATACAGGAGTCATTCTTAGTGCAGGGCAAAGTATTACACATATATAAAAATCAAACTGAATTTTAATATAGACCCGTGTCTGTGGTTATTGCTTCGCTTCCATGGGTCGTAGATATCGAATCAAAAATATCATAATTAAAACTATCCAGTTTTAAAAAACGACAATTTTATAGGTAACCTAATGTATATTTTATTCCGCTGAAATCACTTAAACAGGTAAGGAAAAAGGAAAATTAATACTCGTATGTGTAGTAGGTGAGAACTCTACTTATTTCCGTTCTTTTCACCTCCGCCACTTTCTACAGACCTCCGTATCCACTATGGTCGAGATATACACTTCTATCGCCGCTAAACGACCTCTGTTACATCCCTACTATAAATACCGCATTTATAAAACACACTAGATTTCGTGTTACCCATTTTTAACTGCCTGACTCGGCGGTGTGTGCAATTTTTATTTCCAAAACCGGTTAAGTTTTAATAGGTACTTTGGCGAAGTGTGCTTCTATTATTTGTTCATTAAATAATACCGAACTTTTTGCTTGCCTGAACTTGCCTTGCTTGTTGACACCAGGTTATTTTAATTAAAGTAGAATAATTATAAGTATAAGTGTCTTGGGGCAGGTAAATGTCCTTCAGTTGATGTCTTTCGGCTTTGATAATTATGATAATTAAATGTCAATTACATAATATGACTGGAGTAGGTGACACTTTAAATCTGTCATGAAATATGAAAAACCGGCATGTCCTAGAACCAAAAAATCGAAAACTTTTGACATCCACTAACCCGCACTGGGCCTGCGTGGTGAATTATGGCCCTTCCCTCTAAGGGATATTTTGTTACCCAGTAGCTTGGTTATGGAAGTTCAATTGGCATTCGCTTCTTGAGAATGCAGCTGCATTTGGTAGAATATGAAACCAATCCCAATAATTTTGGATGGCTTTCAGGCAAAAGAAGCCTCCTTGTGGTCTCGGGTAAAAAGAACGAGAGCACCAACACGCTGCTAGGTGTGGTGTCAGCTAGAGTGGACAACCAAATCCAGAGGCAGTGGTCGCTGTATGTGCAAAATTATAATTATTGTTTAAAATTTTATTTACATTAACATAGGATGGACTTTAAATCATTATTGTGTCCTTGGTCTGAAAACAATATTTTCAATTTCGATTTCAGTGAAAAATGCACTTAAATTGCAGTCATGCTCCAACTATTTTTAATATTGCAACAGTGTTCATTTAACAGTTTGAAGAAATATTAAAATCTCTATATTGGCTCTTCCAGCATTGAATATCAATGTAAAACAATTTCGATATTCGATACATGGCAGCCAATATATTTACGATCGTATTTTATTTCTGTGTTTATGTGTGATTACCTGCTCTCGTAAAGCCGTATTTACTTTAACATACCGAAGCATAACCTTTTGATTCTTTGTACAAAAGATTGGTAACTCCACGGAGAGAAGTACGGAAATAGATTGTATTGGTTTCTTATACTTTGTAAGGAAATCAGATGGATTACCAAGGGATACCGGTTGTAGTAGATTGTATTATTTACTTTTACAATATAACAGAAAAACAGTGTTGACCCAGTAGTAACGCCATCGAATGCCAAGTTATTCGTATTTTTTACACTATCTCACCTAATGTTTAATGATGATGAGGTCAATAATAAAGCACGTTTGCATATAAATAACCTATTCAATTTTGACATAAAGACCCTTTTATTAATATGGAAATCATCTAATGCCTTCTCGTGCTCTGGACGAAGCGGGACTTTTGCGGGAGTGCCAGACTTTTACTGACTAAAACCACCCCTGTGTCCTTCAATTGCCCTTTGCGTTCTAGGACTACGGGTTTCCTTTTCAAGAATTCTCCGCTCTCCTAGCTAGCGGGCATCGGCCCTGCTGGGCCCCTAGGATCCGCTGACATTTCTTTGAGGAGCGCATGGATCACTACGCGTTTTTGACGACTGAGCTCGGTCCGAACAATTATCGGACGGCCAGACGTGAGGCTTTGGAGGTGAGGCTTTTTGTAAAGAGACACCGTGTAGGCAATGAAGAAAGGATTGTGAATCTAACCTGAGTTATAGAAAGAAATGGTTTATACGAGTAACTAGAGCTACAATGTTCTTATTTATCAATGTAAGGGATTGATAAACAAATCCTCACTTCACAGCCTAGCCGGTAGCTCGCCATCAGAAAAGAACCAAGGCTGGGTCGACGCTACGTTGTATTCCACGTGTGCCTCATAGAGATTTCAGGATGCCAGTCAGGGCTACAAGATCGTCTGAAAAGGCATTTACAAGCACGCATAAAAGCATTATCAGCCTTATAATGTTCCCACCGCTGGGACTCAAGCCTTCTCTCTAGCAGATGGAATGGGCTACAATCCACCACGCGGGCCCAGTATGGATTGGTGAATGGTGGTGGTCACGCATGCGGAATTGCTCCGCATGCGGGGCTGCTGCCAGATATCATGCCTCGCATCCTGCGTGCGTATTCCACATAATCATAGCATAATCAGCCTTTTAATGTTCCCACCACTGGGACTCAAGTCTCCTCTCTAGGAGAGGGAATGGGCCGTAATCCACCATGCGGGCCCAATGCGGGTTGGTGATTGTCACATGTCTTCGATTTTTTGGTTCTAGGACATGCCGGTTTCCTCACGATGTTTTCCTTCACCGTTTTGAGAGCAGTGGTGATGAAATAAATTACACAAAGTAATACATCTACTTTTGTTTGAACACGCGACCTGCAACTCGTAAGTCGCGGCCGTTACCACTTGGCCACCACTGCTCTCAATATATTCCACGCATTTGAATAAATACTTGTATGAAAAGGATATTTGCGGGTGCTATGCGTGTAAAGCAATCCCGCATGCGTGATGATATCCGCACGATATTAAATACAACCTAAGCCGTTTCTTGGGATTCAAACAATAAAATAGTTTGGGTTCACGACCTACGTATTGCCGGTTCGTCTAACCTACTGGCACCGATACGTACCAATTGTACGTGGTAAACCCCTAATTGGGTACTAGTTACCTACATAATTGGGTAGATTTCAGTTTCAATTGGATTTCGTACTAAAAATCACAATTTCATTGAATAAAATATTTTTTTATTTAGTCAATTGGACACATACGTTATTCCTGTTAGTCTGATTTCTATAAGTAAACTTTGGCTTTTTTGTATGTATTATAAATAACCTTCTTATTAGATGGCAGCAATGTATAGATAATAATAGTAATTATTTTAATTCAATAAATATGTTAAATTTAAAAAAAAAAACGAATTTATATTTTTCAGTGCAAATCGGCAATTTGATACTTTAACCCCTAATATATGTAATATCTGTGGAGCTTACATTAATTCTCACTAGTATTCTCCGAAGGTAACTTGAATATGGATATTGGATATAAACGTAGTAATTAAATGTTTGTATCCAAGGTTAAACAAACCTCAGCATAACATTATTCACACATAATTTCACTTTTTAAGTAGGTTTTATTATTTTTGTCCCTATTAGAATAGTGCATTGCGTTATTTTTACTTTTTTTAAATGTTGCAGCATATATTGAGATAAAAGCATTTTTAACTTCGCACAAGTTTTTTTTTTGTTTATTTTGTTTAAGGTAGTATGTATTTTCAAAGAAAAAAAAAACAACAATTTATCTCTGGCCCATAAACTGAGATACACTGTGTCGTGTAGTCTAGTCTCTTCCATAAGTTTACAAATTAATAAAAATAATGCTGTTTTTGTGTATATAGCAAATATACATGTATAAAAATTAACAAAAAAAAATCTCCTTAATTATGATTTCTAACTTATTGTGTTGAAAAAAAAACTCTTATTTTAGGTATCTTGCTGTTTATCTTGCACGAATCACAAATAAATTATTTATTTTTATTACTTTCGATAGATTGCACGTCAATAACGATATTGCATTTCATTTAGTTGACTCCTTGAATTGCATTCTCTAACAAGCTTGCAATTGACTTACAGTACGGTAATCCGATAGTTTGATGACTACGATTCGATCTTACGTTGTTTGAATGTTCGTCGCTTGGTTACCTTTAGTTGAAATCGGATTTCTGTAAATTAGTTTGTTGTTTGCAGACGTTGTGGTGCGAACATAAAATCACGCAGGCTATATTCGCAAAGGGTTAGGTAGAGGCATATCTGTTTTAGAGGAGGAAAATCATTCCATAACTTCTCATTTTTTAATTTTTTTTTAGGTAGGTATATCATCTAATGACAAATCCCACTCTTGGGTGGAGCGGGAGATAGTGTCAGACTTTTACTGACTAAAAACCCACTCCTGTTCCTTCTCACTTCTCTCACTTAAGGTGAAGCAAGAGGGCATGCCAAACTTTCACCGACTAGAACCTCACTTGTATCCTTCAGTTGCTCAGGACCACGGCTTCTCTTTCAGAAATTTCCCTAGCAGGCATTGGCTTGTCTGGGTTTTGCTGACAACTTTTTGAGCTGCGCATGAATAATAATTATTATAGTATATAAAAAATCGTATAATAATAATATATACACAGGTTATGATGCGTCATCATAACCTGTCAAACTCATAACCCTTCCTTTTGGCTTTACCGTTGTAGGCCTAATAGAAAAGTCGGTCGCATTTGACAGACCCCTTTACAAAACTCAGTTTAAAATATTCACGGTCCATCCCCTTCTTTTTTATCCCAGTTAATCTCATATCAGAACTGGGTAAAGTCCATGGAATTCAACATAGAACAAGAATGTATAGAGGTGACATTCCATCTCCAAATGTTTTTAGGGTTCCGTACTTCAGTCGGCAAAACCGGAATCCTTATAATAATAACAACAATAATCCTTTATTATCAGGCAACTAAAACCTATATATAAAATACACAAATAATCTTACAAAATAATGAACTAATACATATAAAAGATACTATAGCAAATTATTAAACTACAAACTATTGCACACGAAGTGATGGCGTCGTGTTCCGCTGCGAGGTATCCTTCCACGAAATCGTCGATACACGCCACCCGTCGGCCAAAACTCTCCTTTGAGGAAGGTCTCCAAATGATGAATCGGTACCCGCACCACAAACGACTTGAAATTAGTGTTATGGCGCGGCTCCAACTGCTCGACTGTCAAAGTCCAGTTCATCTTGACTCGTACATACTCCACGATCTCCTCAATCTTCTTGGTGTGATGTAGTCTCGAAACGTACAGCTGGCTCTTGCTAGCGGGGTACCACACTGGTTCTGACAAGTAGGCTTCTTCCTCTTCTTCTTCTCTACCTTTGTGAAACCATCCTCATCGCTTTGCTTGCCCCCTTTTGTTTTACCTGCTGGTCGCATTGTTTGCAACACAGCAGGTTTGTTTGCGGCAACAATAGCGGAATAGGCACGTTAGATTGACGACGTACCTACATGCGTCACTACTTCGACCGGTGACGATACAGAGACGGCAGCGGCGGAGCAAGATGCAGCGGAAGCATTATCAGCAGCGGGTGACTCACTGTAACTCGACGACTCAAAACTGCCGATGGATGCATTTCGTGCTTCGCGACGTATGTTCACGCTGGTATGTTGTTAGGCGCCCTACTTTCAGAAACAGCGTAGCGCAACAAGTCTACTTCGGCACACAGTGCACCTACGGTGGTATTCAATATGTCCAGCTTAGATTCTATCTCGGCCAAGCCTGCTTGATTTTCCGTCTGTCTGGCAGTCGTCTGTCAAGATCCTATTTTCAGGTGATCTTGAGGAAAAAGTTTCAGATGAAATTAATGTCAAATATTCAGCAGACTCTGCTATCCCTTGGGACAGTAAAAAATCAAATTTATAAGCCAACGTTATCTTAAGATGGGGCTGTTTATATTCCGTTTAGGTGCATATTCTGACAGTCGCAAGATAATCAAAACTTGGTGCTTCTCTTTGACCTAGAATCTGGAAAGTCTAAAAACCGTAACGTAATTCTGATTTGTAAACCTTTTTTACGATTCATAAAATCTTCGTGACTCGATTCTGGAACCCTGAGAAAGCGAGTCCGACACGCACTTGACTGTTTTTTTTGACATAAGAAACGTTCAAAATAGTCATATTAATATTATATTTGTTATTATTTGTACTCACTGTATCTACATCTCTCATCTAACTCTCCTGTCGCAGGTCTGCTGGAAGAAATTTCATTTGAAATAAGCAGTACCTTTGTGCTCTTCTATCTGCTTTTGTTCTTTTCATTTTTAATTATTTGTATGTACATAAATAAATAAATAAATTAAGTTTTACAAATTGGTTGCTCAAAATTTGATTGTCTAAAACAACTGACATCGCATCACCCTAACTTCTTAGTTAGGGTTGTCAAGCTACGATTTGGTTTTTTCGATGAACAGTTCATTGGTCAAACTATCAATAAAGTAATCGTTGTTCGACCAACAGTACTTCAAGCAAACGAATATTTGGGTAAATATTCTTCGGTTCATATGTAAACTTCGTACAATCGTGACGTGCTAAAAGCAGGGTTAGTGGGTTGCGATAAGCATCTATATCAGCGCAATTTCTAAAGGAACTAAGTCCGCTCATGACTTTCACTTCTATGCGGCTTCCTTAGTCTATGATAAATCCATAGGTTTAGGGTTTTGCATCGTCACGGTCCCACCCTTCGCCATTCGGCTGTATGTGCTTTGTAGCGCATTTCTCGCTCATTAAACTTCGAGAATAGCCGCTTTCAAGATAAACAGCGCTAGTACCACTCGTATGTAGGTCGTAAATCGATCGCTGTTCAAAAACGAATGGTTTATGTCCGTGTGTGTTTGGTTTGAATAATAAATTGGAAAAAGGAATTAGGGTTAATGTTCAATTTCTTTAGTTTACTGATGATTAAAGATTTATATTGAGGCACGTGTACCTTAACTGAAACGATAATCTTATCTTACCTTCTATACCTTATATATGTTCTATTAGTGATGTAACTTCAACTGATTTGAATTTAATCGAAGGAATATTTTGCTTAATATCTATTCTACGCCTGACTGGTGGTCGGCCACAGCGTGATAGTCAAATCATGTTTCTGCTCAATGATTTTCTTGAGATAGTAAGTTATGGATACGACGACTTTTGAATCCTTTGACGACTGTAGTTGCTGTGAACCATTTTGCTTGTAGATTGTAAATCATCAAATATCTTCTCTTGCACTGTTTGTATTGAACAGAGTCAGGCTTTTACTGACTTTAACATAAAATTCAACTTCGCCCTTTTTATATTGAGTTCTTACATTCCATCCTAAGGTTGTCTGGTAGATATTGCTTTTAGCGATAAGACCGCCATTGTACCCATAGATTAAGATAGTTTAAAAGTTTTTGTTACTATTTTGGTGTACAATAAAGTTTTATTCTATTCTATTATATTCTGACGGCTTTTATGCGCTCATTCAGAAGAAACTGGCATCTTTGGCAGCTAGAACTAGGGCCAGTGGCAACTGCATTCTAAAAACAGTCGCGAAGAGTGAGCTTTCTCTCTTTTTTGAGTATTTTGTGGTGAAGATGAAACTGGAATCATCTTCTGTGCTGAATGCTTAAAATAGTATAAGTAGATACTTATAATATAAGATTAACACTAGGATAAAGGTAATTGTTTTACTAACATTATGGATCATTTGTTGTCTATTAAATAAAAAAAATATTATTATTATTAACACACTTGAAAAGAAAGAAAAATATGATATTTGGCGGAATAAGGCGCAAATTTAAAACTAATAAATTATAAGTATATTATGTGAAAAAAAAAATATCCGTCACATCCGCGCAAAATGGTCGAACGCTCAGCATAATGCCGTGAACACACGCAAAACGCGATGAGTCTACGGCGCTGGTGTTCTTTCATTTGCTCTTTGCGTTCCACGGCTGTGAGGACTCATTTGAATAGTCCCGCCAATCCTGGAAGGTATCGGCCTCGTCATTTGAACTGACATCTCTTTGAAGCTCTCATAGTACATAAAGTGCCATCGACCCAAGGCTGGCCTTTATCGTTCGAAAAGATATAACTCTTTTTTTGGTGGCAAATCATCAAATAAACTTTTTCGCTCTGGCAGAAGCGAGATACATTAGACTTTTTATTTTTCTCTTTCACTGCGCACGCAGTACGGTTTGGGAATTCACTACCGCCTGACATTAGGGGCTGTCAAACTATTGCAGTGTTTTAAAGAAGAATAAAGAACTCTCTATTTCGTCATAGTTGCATATTAGTATGTATTATATTATTTAGTATGTATTTTTGTGGTATTTATTTTATTATGTGTATGTATATAATTAAAATAGTAGGTATATCTTTATTTTTATTTTTGGTTGTTTTATTATTTCATTGTTAACTTGGATGGATGGAGAGGAAGAGGGAGACCAAAGAAAAGATGGATGGATTGTGTGAAGAGTGATATGAAAGAAAAGGAAGTTAGTGATAGCATGACCAGTAACAGGGCAGAGTGGAAGAAAAAAACGTGTTGCGCCGACCCCAAATAATACGGGATAAGGGCAGGAAGATGATGATTGTTAACTTGTATGTATTTTGTGTGTACCAATTTTCCTTTTACTTCTACACACAGTGTCTACATCTCTATTTTCTCCAACTCTCATTTCGAGGGAATGCTGGAAGAGATATCTTTAGAAATAAGCATCACCTTTGTACTATTCTTCTCTTTCCTTCTTCTTTTCTTTTATTATTTTGTGTACATAAACTGTTAAATAAATAGACAAAAACCCACCTATGTTTCTTTAGTTGTCCATATTTCATCACCCCTGCTATAACCCCCGATATTAAAGCTATGTTTTGTGATGGCCCCTCGCGTTTCATAAATGCTTGCATCAACTTCAAACAATAAAGTTAATTCCATTTTAATGTGTACTTAGACAACAAAATGTCAGTTAATTTACGGTTAAAAAATTTCAAAGGACATCAACGGAATTGTTGAGAGATTATTCCATAATACCTTAACATAATTACTCAAATTTTATTAGAAAAGACCGCGACTTAATGTGCTTTGAACGGCGTTTCATTGGCGTCTTTTGTCGTCTTCATGGGGTCCAAATTGACATAATTAAGATATTTAACTGAAAAATGGAATGGCATCAACTTCCACGTAAAGTTAATTAGGTAATATTTACCTGAAGAGAGACAATAGAACAAAACCAAAGCTGCAATATCTTAATTAAGAGTGTTCATTATTAGTTAACAACATTCAACTACACCTTTTATACTCGGAGTACTTACTTGTTCTGTAAAGAAATAATTAGTAAGGTAAATGCCTTTTTAGTAAATATGCGGAATAGAGTGTAAAGTCCCGCAAACCTCCATTGAAAAGGGAGGATCCTATGACCTGACAGGTTTTGTGTCTGGTTTGGGCCACTGCCCCATACTTGATTTTGGGCTGTTGTATATGTTTAAATCGTGCTGAGAACTCTAATTGCGCAATGCAGGTTTTCGTACTTTTTTGTACTTTTTATGTAACGTCATAGATGTGACGTCACTACACCCTGTTTTATTTTTTCTCAGGATATTTTGATTATTAACCCGTTTATTCTCCACCATATGCGAAGAAACATATAGATCTACCTTATTGTTTACGGTACAATGGTGATTACATGCTGAGCAGCGTGTCGCGGATTCGATGACTGTTCGGAACAAATATGTACATATGTGTGTGTATGGCTTACACACACATATGTACATATTTGTAGACCAGACCAGACCAGGTGTCTTGTGTATGTAAGTTTGTGAATGCTCCCATATTACGGGTGTCCAAGAGTAGGTCAATCCTAGTGAGGGTCAATGTTTAAAAACCGAGCAAGTGCGAATAAGACTCGCGCACTGAGGGTTATATACAAACTTACGACATAAACGGCTGTATCTTTTTTCTCGTTAACTTAGAAGTTTGATTTTTTTCATAGCTTCAAGGGTCCGCAAATCTGAGTATATGGTTTTAATTTAATCTCGATATCTCAGCACGTTCCTGAGATAAAGGTTCTTAGACAGACAGACAAAAAGACAGACGGACAACAAAGTGATCCTATAAGGGTTCCGTTTTTTTCTTTTGAGGTACAGAACCCTAAAAATATATATTAATATATATACTTTTTCCTTGTATAGCTCAAACTTACAACGTATACAGGGAGATTTTATATTTGGAGCTGGCAAACCCTTCTCAAAGAAAAATATTCATTTTAAAACTTAAATTCAAAAGCAGAAGGTATAAAATTACTGTTTACAAATGTGTACCAATTTGAACTTTAATGCCATTAAATAAGGGGAGCAGTCAATTAACAAAAGATCAAAGTTAAAATTGTTCAATGGAAACACGAGTCTGGGAGATTATTTTATACTTAAATAAGGTATGAAATGAGCCCTTACTGTTATAGGACGTTACTTGTATCGCGATACTCTTGCGCTATCCCACCTTCTCAACTCCTTGTGCTTTGCTGGCGCTGCCTCTGCTGTTACACCAGCAAAGTACATTACAATTTATGACAAAGGAAATACCAATTACTTACGAGTGAAGCAGTTAGGAGAAACTAGTTTATAATAAGTTGTAGTGGTGGCAGAGTGGTAACGGCCCCGACTTACGAGTTGTAGGTCGCGGGTTAAAACCCAGTCAGGCGCATTACTTTGTGTAGTTTATTTCATCACCACTGCTCTCAAAACGGTGGAGGAAAACATCGTGAGGAAACCGGCATGTCCTAGAACCAAAAATTCGAAGACATGTAACGTTTACCAACCCGCACTGGGCCCGCGTGGTGGATTATGGTCCATTCCCTCTCCAAGCGAGAGGAGGTCTGAGTCCCAGCAGTGGGAACATTAAAAGGCTGATAATGCTTTAATAATGGCAGAAAATAAACAAATCACACATAATGTGTTCACTTTTCCACCATTTTGCTTCAGAATCCTAAAAGAAGACAGCTTGTTAAAATTGAGACTAGTTTTCAGATTACAACTGACTGTCTTCTTATGGTTCAGCGGTATAAGCGTGAAAGCGTAACAGACAGACAGAGAGACAGACAGATAGACAGAGTTACTTTCGCATTTATAATACGAGTATTATCATTCATCATTTCAGCCGATAGACGTCCATTGCTGGACATAGGCCTCCCCCAAATGTCGCCACAGAGAACGGTCCTGTGCGTCTCGCATCCATCGGATTCCCGCAACCTTCACCAGGTAATCGGTCCACCTTGTAGGGGGCCTTCCAACACTGCGTCTTCCGGTACGCGGTCGCCACTCCAGAACCTTTCGGCCCCAACGGCCATACGTTCTGCGAGCAATGTGCCCTGCCCATTGCCACTTAAGTTTGGCGATTCTTCGTGCTATGTCGTGCTATACAAGTATTAGTATGTATTTATTTCACAAAATGAGGTTACAGTCTAAACAAGTAGTTGTTTTATACAGCTTCACATATATATTATATACTATACTATATAGTATACTATGTAAAAATAAAACAATAAGCAATTACGGTACGGTGACAACCATCTCAATATGCTAATAACAAACAAAATATGAATGCATGAATTTGACATAATAGCGGAACAAAAATGGCCTCCACAATGAGACTGTACCATGCCGCGAATTGTAATGCAGTTGATAAAGTAGTCAATTAGCTGACAAAAGGGTTCATGTGTGTAAATATGTAGTTATTGCAATTTGCACGGGATGACATGCCACATTGTGACATCGGTGAAGATAGATATTCTTTATTGTACACCAAAAATACAAATTATATTAAGAACTTAAAATTATTAGGGTGTCACAATGGGCGGTCTTATCGCTTAAAGCGATTTTTTACAGACAAACTTTGGATGGATTTGACAGAGAAGGAGAAAAAAAGTACGCAGGTAGTTCGTGGTGTATTATTTACATATATACAATACATAAACTAATAAATTGTATATAATACAAACAATATTATCTGTATAAACGAGTATATATATATTTATAATTATGAAAGCATAGAAATGATGAACTTAATGACGACGCTCAAGAGGAAATGTAGTGATCCTTAACCATATTTTTAAAAATTGTGAGTTGTTGAGCTTGAATTACTAATAATTAAATAATAATTATTTATTATTATAGCTAGCCCGTATTGTCTCACAGCTGGGCAAAGACCTTTCTCCATTCTTTCCAACGGTCTCGATACATCGCTTTCTCTTTTGAAATTCCGAATTAAGAAATCAAGGTCGTCCCACCATTTCCTTCGAGATGACACTTCGTGGTTTTCACGGTGTTCGGGGACTGTTAAAGTTGCGATTTTTGAAGCGTACTGTCAGTCCTTTTACACCTGTAGCCTGTGGGTTAACTATACGCAACAGACATACAGCGATTTGCGTGTTCAATACAATAATGCGTTCCAGGTGCTGATGGGACTATAGATGCCGCGACACAGCAGCGCCACCGCGATGTTCGCGGCGGCTGACACAGTCGGCTTTGCGGCCATCACGCGCAAATGGTAGGCTTCTACCATGCGCCGTACCCGTGACAGTCCCAAGACCATACTTCGCGCGCTGGCGGACCGATGGAGCTCTCCGATGCTGGCTCGCTAGATACTGCTGCACGTAGTCGTATAGTGATTCCTCGTGGGTCTGATCGGCGGCAGTGATCTCTCGCGCCGGGCATTGGTACAGGCCATGGTCCAGAGTGAGGAGGAGTGGCAGGCGGTCGCCTCCTTCTGCGAAGCAGTAATGCTAGCAAAGGAGGCGGCCGATCGCGTGAGACAACGGCCCTCACGCCCTAACCGCCGCCGGGATTCTGATCCCGATTTCCGGCCACCGTAGACGCGGGCTTGCGGACGGCGAGTAATGGGTGGCTCGCCGTCCGACCGTCCGGTAACCAAGCCCAAGTCGTCGACGGCGCGTGCTGTTCCACGCGCGCCTCATGGAGATGTCAGCAACTGTAGGGGCCCAGCAGGGCCGAAGCCTACTGGGGCCACGGGTAGTGTGAAAGCGAAGCCCGGGGCCCCGGGATGAAGGCAAAGAAGGAACAGGAGTGGGTTTTGTCATTAGATGATTTTCCCACCTAAAAAAAAAAAAAGTCGTATAGTGATTTTCCACCATCATCGGAAAATCCACCTAGACATGCCACTTCCTGTTTAGCAATAAAACAATTTGTTACAAACACTAGTTTGTAAGCTCGCATTGTACTAACAAATATGGATGTAATCGCAAGATGAATTTGAAATAAATAATCTATTATTATTCTATTTCTTAATTTTCATAACATCCAGAATATATTTTTAAATATTTTTATTAAAATATTTATAAATTATTTAAAAAAAAACATTTAAAAATATAAAAAAAATCGTACTTCACCGGTATCGGGATCAGGATCCAAGCTACCGGCTGAGACTGCATACCTCGCGTTAGGGTCAAGTTAAAGTCAAGTTTAAGTCAAGTTAAGATACCTTGACGATCGCGGGTGATGCATTCGGTATGCAGTCAGCAGTGTACGGACCTGCCTATCCGGGGCGTCAAGTTCCGTTTGAGTGCATTTCAGTACGCCGAAAGAGTACATCAATACCGGCATGGCCCAACCGTTGACGTCGCGCTTCTGCCTGAAAGATGGCTATTAAATACCTGAACGAGCTTCTGACGCTTTATATGTGCCATTACAGGTCTATGTGAAATAGAAAACTTTTGACTTTGTCTTGACTTTGACTTCTTCAAGTGTCCAAAGAAACGCTCATTCAACGATTGCTTTATGTCAGTGATATTAATACTTAGAGCTTCCGACATACCCAAATACTTATAGGTTTCGGTTAGAGAGAGGGATCTCAGTTTTGTGGAATCCGTAAGTTGAGTGCCTACGGATTTCACAACAACCTCCCCTTGCTTTACATGAATAACCGCACATTTGTCCACAACAAACTCCATCCTGATGGCACTACTGAAGATTTTAGTTAACTTCAGTAGCACCATCATTTCAGGGCAGCGACCTTGACTCTAAGGCAGACTGAAATTGATATGCCAAGTGGGCATGAGATCTTGTAAACGATTTCATTCAGAAATTATGCAGCCCAGCCCAGTTAGGCAACGGACGGGCTGCACGAGCTACATCATAGGGGTTGATGTCAATTGCCCCCATTTGTGGTATTGGGTCGCACGCACGTTCGACCTTCCGAGTCCAGTCACCATCGGTGTAACTGACAGGCACCGACCAGATGCTTTGCTCACTGCGATTCATGGCGTCATCATCCGGAAGGCATGCGTCAGTCATACCTTGGTCCGGACACTTTCATGCCCTTATAGGGTTCTAACCTAACCTAACCCACCTTTCATTACTCCGGAATTTGCAATTCAGGCTATATCGGTCCACCCGCCGTTTATACAAAGCAGAAGGTGTATACAAAGCGTACCCGTAGGATTCGCTTTGTATACACCTTCTGCAGGATGTCGATTCGCTCTGTGATTCGAAACATATAGTCTCGGGGGCTGATATCAATGCCCGAAAATGCCTATCTCACAAAGCGCATCACTCTTGGGCGTATGTTGCCCTCCCTGAAGCAAATTAGTTGGCCGTGTCAGTACTCTCCTTGTCAGCGTGGCAGGATATGTGGCTGGATGGAGGTACTATAAGTGGTACCACAGGCTGTGATGGAGGGGTAATGACACGATTACTCATTTCCATTCGGAGGCGATTAAGTACAGTATCATCCAAGATATATTTACCTGATTCCACACTCGTTGGTTTGAAACGTTATTATTACAAAAATAATAATATACTTTTAAAAAAATATAGCAGCCTAAATTCTTGAATTAATATGAGTGTGGGCTATAGATACCATATTACGTAAACCCCTGTTTTTCCTTTATATTTCATGGTATTGTGTTCAAAAGAATATATTCTTACTTCAGAATATACTTTGAAAGAATTCAAAAATATTGGCAGTCTTCTGAAAATACAGACCAAAAGTAACGGAAATAAATTAAACGATCCACAAAACGTTTTACAAAGAAAAATATCATGTAAAAGTAAAAGGAAAAACAGACAACGCCGCGTGGTCGAACGTTAGGCTTATTAATATTCATGAAACACAAATTGGAACAGCGAACCAAATGACCGGACTTTCCTAGGGATTAGTTATCGGAATTCCTTAATTTCACTCTGTGATTAGATTTTGCTAAGTTAACGATAACATTTATTAAGTTGGTTGATTTGATGGGCTAGGTAAATAAATATTTTATACTATCATACTAACAGTCCCCAGAGACGTTGGCCTGATCGAAAGCTGGCTTTTGGTCAGAAAAAAATGAGAACTTGATTGTAGCCCTCTCAAATATACACACAAAATTACAACTAAATCAGTCAAGCCGTTATGTGACAAACACACGTTGAGGGTAACGGAGAGATGTGCGGTGTTCCGCAGGGATCTGTACTAGGACCGCTCTTGTGGAACATCAAGTACGACTACGTGCTGCTCAGCGGTCGTTATGCAAACGATACGCTGATCCTGGCACAGGGAGAGTCACAAAAGGCGACAGCTGAACATAATTATGACATCTGGGGTTGCGACAGTCATTGAGAGGTTCCAGCGGTTGGGCCTCGAGGTGGCACTGCACAAGTCTGAGTCCATGTGTTTGTTCATTGTGTCTGAGTTCATGGCCCCTCGGCATGCGCCAACACCGGTTTCCCAAATAACGGTAGGAGGGGTTCGCATCAACGTCGGGTCAACGATAACCCGACCACTCGTCCTCGACAATCGATGGAATTTGTGGAGCACTTTCGACCTCTGACTTCCAAACTGGAACGGACTGGGGCTGCTTTAAAGCGGCTCCTGCCCAACCTTCGGGATACAAACCCCTCAGACGCTGTCTCAGACGAAGCGGCGAGCCTCCTTGCTGGCCTGCTACTATGAAATTTGGAGGCAACAGTCCTTGCACGCATGCACGATTTGCGTGTGGAGATGCAACGCCGCGGCGAAACTCCGCTGCCGCGCCAAGTCGCGGCATTGTAGACAGAGTTCCGGCGGGATCTCACTGTGGAATGGCGACAGCAAGTGTTGCAACCCAGTGCTGGGCACGCTATAATTGTGGCGGTAAGTCGAGGGGACTTACCGCCACAATTATAAATTACCACACTTTGAGGAGTGGCTGGAGCGGCAACACGGCGTCTTCACCCTCCGCATGGCGCAGGTCCTCACCGGACATGGCAAGTTCAGCAGGTTCCTACATAGAATTAAGGCAGAAGAAATGCTCAAGTGACACCATTGTAGGAACCACCCGGAGGTCACAATATGTTATCGAATTTATGGTTCTAAGATATTATGCTAATTCCTAACGATATTTTTTTTCACCACTTTGAGAGCACTAGTTATAAAACACATTACCCATTACGTGCAACTTCTAATTCGGGGCTGTAACCACAAAACAACAACTGCTCTTAATCTCTCTCAAGCTAAAGTTGAGTTGGAAGAATAATCAACTTAATTAATAAAAATAAAAATTCTTAATAAAAAATTCGGATGTTGGGGTTGACAAAAAATTTAAGTGTTATATTGTGAAGTCTTCCAAAACAATTACGTTCTCTTTAATTTATGTTATGCAAAATGTTGTATGCATTGATTATTATAATGAATTGCAAGTATTTGACAAAAAGTGCAGATATTTGTTATTATTGCATTCTGATATTAGGACAGCCGAAATTTACACCAAAATAACACAAAGAAGAATCCTATTTACATTATTTTCACACATTAAAATTCCATTTGACTGAGTGGTAAAACATTCCTTAATCGTATACACTAAGAAAGCGGGTTTTTCCTGCTAGTAAACACTACACTAGCTTTAATGCTATGATAATTTATTATATTACGTGAAAACAGAGAGTAGTTGTATGTATAGTAATAAAAAAAGAGCAACTGAAAAAATATGTGGTTTATTTGGTACTAGTTCGTAACCATAGACGTGTAAATGGCAACTTTCCTTTAGAAAAATTACACAGACTTAGAATTATTTAAATTTTTTCATAAATTTTTAACGTCCTATCAAGACAGTAAGGTAAAAATATGGTGAAATAAATTTCACATTTATTTATTAATAATAAAATTACAATTACAAATTAAATGTAAAAAAACTAGAAATAAGTGTGATTAGTGAAAAACTTGAGTACAATGAAAATTCAGAAGGAAAAATATACGAATATGAAGAAGCCCAATGGCTTCTTCATATTCTGACAAGTAAAATAATCGAAAAAAAATATTATTAAATAATTTTACTATGATTGTTAAACTAATATCACAGTAATATAAAAAAGGTGAAAGTTTGTATGTGTTTGGTTGTTACTTCTTCACGTTCAAATGGCTGGCTGAACGGATTTGGATGACATTTGGCACATGGCAATTAATCACCATGAATGCGGTGTATGGATTGACTATACATTAAAAAAACCAGGCAAGTGCGAGTCGGACTCGCGCACTGAGGGTTCCGTACAAAATTACCTATAAAAATAGTTCAATTCCCGAATTGAGTTACGAAAATTTTTCCGAATCGCAAAAAACAGTATTTTTGTAATGTAACTACAAATTAACAGTTTTCAGATTTTTTCCTATATGTACTTGTGCTATGACACCTTGTTTCGTGCCAAATTTCATGATTCTAGGTCAGCGGAAATTACCCTATGAATTTTGATTCGCTTGAGAGTGTCGATATACACGTTTTTTGCAATATAAACGGTCGTATCTTCTTTTTTTAACTCAAGATTTTACACAGCTTCAACAAATCGTAGACCTAAGTATATAGTTTAAATTTCAACTCGATACCTTCACGCATTCCCGAGATAAATGGTCTTGACAGTCAGACAGACAGACAGACAGACAGACGGACAGACCGACAAACAGACGGATAACAAAGTAATCCTATAAGGGTTCTGTTTTTTCCTTTGAGGAACGGAACCCTAAAAATACGATTTTTCAGGAAACGGCTGGTACAATCGCGGTCTTCTCACTGCCTTCAGTATAGGACTGTTGGGAATGGGAATAGATATCTTCGGATTCTCCGTTATTGTCACCTGTTCACCTGTGAATTACAATTAGAGCTATGGCAGAAGAGTACAATGTTGTCTATGCCTTTTATTGGTATGTTTTTGTCTTCTACCACATTTCTCTGTTCATCAGTAACACGTATAGAAACAATTTAGATGCCACTGTGTACAGAATATGTTTCGTTTTTAACCGACTTCTAAAAAAGGAGGAGGTTCTCAATTCGGATGTTTGTATTTTTTTTTTATGTTTGTTCGCGCATAACTTCGTCGCTTGCCAACCGATTTGAAAAATATTTTTTTTTGTTAGAAAGGGTATATTTTTCAAATGGTCCCATAGTCACCAAGTCAGGATCTGATGATGGAATCTTGGCGATATCGAGGGAACTCCTCAAATATTATAGGCAATTGCATAGTGATTTTGGTATTTTCATCGAGAACTTAAGCATTTACAGTCAAAAAGTAACATTCGATGAAGTGAAACTGATGAAGAAAACCAGAAATGGTCAACGGAACTTCATACTCGCATAGATATCACAATGAAGATAGTTAAGCGACTATGATAATACAAATAAATGAATGGTTCTGAATAATTCCGTTGAAAATGGTATCTTCAAATTGATCTGATGATGATGATGGAGCTAGAAGGTAGGCACTGGAACTCCGTCATTAATCAATGTAACCTAGCCGTATTTGGGCTTATTAGAATTGTCATTAGATGCACTTTGGCTATAAGGTACTATCGAACTGGTCTGATGTTGGAGCCGGAAGGTGAAGGTAGACACAGGAACTTCATAATAGAACAATGTAACCTAGTAGTGTTTGGATTAATTGGAATTGTCATGAGAAATAGGCACTCTGTTTATAAGTGTATCCCAACTAAAAAGTGTGAAATAAAAACTTTTTACAAAAAAAAGATAACCGACTTCACTACAAAAAAATACTAAAAGGATCAAAATAACTTTAATTTCGGAAGTCGGTGTTAAATAAGATATAATTAATACCGAGAAACACCGACTTCCGAAATTAAAGTTATTTTGATCCTTTTAGTGTTTTTTTTAGTGAAGTCGGTTTTCTTTTTTTTGTAGAAAGTTTTTTTTGTTAATCTAAACCACATTTGCATTAAAATTATAAGATCATTTTCGCTAAAAGTATTTTAAGAAATTTTGTAGACGTCTAAAACAAATACATCAACTTGTTCACCAAAATTATTTTTATCTTTAACCTGATATATTTTAAGCATTGTGTTGACTTTCAATCTTGATTTTATTCTAGGACCGATTGTAATGTCAATACCTTGGGGCTACATATCAGATACAAAAGGCCGAAAGAAAACACTGCTGATCGCTTTATGGGGCAGTTTTTTATCTTCTTTTATAAGCGCCTTTTCCTCGAACTGGGTCGTGTTAGCTGTACTCAAGGTTTTTAGCTCATGTTTGTAAGTATGAATTTTATTTGAATTGAAATAAGTACAGGGTGTCTCAAATATATAAAATATGTTTATCAATTATTGAAGAAACTCTTTGGGAATATATTTCTTAAAAATAACATCATCTAAATGAAAGCCTTCGCGTTCACGGCATTCATTAACTGGAACCACAAAATTTCCAATGACGGCTAGACAGGTCGACTCGGCGATTTCGTTGCGAATATTTTCTTTTAATTGTGCCAAAGATGTTGGTTTATTCTTGTAAATATTTGATTTAACATAATCCTACAGAAAAAGTCCGTGGAGGTTAAATAAGGGCTGCGTAGAAGCCAGTTTATGTCACCTTTCCTAGAGATCAACTTGCCAGGGAAAAAAGCCTATTCATGGCATCCTGGGGAATTTAATTCTTGCACCAATTGAATTTTATACGAGTGCATTTTTAGATCTTTATGCAAAATGTGGTGTAATGATAATCTATGCACTTTTAAAGCACTTGTACGCTTCTGAATTGAAAGATTCGGATCCTCATGAATAGACTAGTTTACACTGCCCACGTTTTAGGTTGTTCTTGATGTTGGCTGCCAAGATTTTGGTTTTTCTGGGATTGAACCAGTCTTTTCAAGTTTTTTGACTCATTTTCGAATGAAAAGTATTTTTGGCACATAGTTTACGTGACGAAAGCCTTGAATACTACATAATCTTCTACGTGCTACAGTCACTGAATCACCATTTTTGTAAAATTCTCGCACGAACAGCGCACGGTCCACTCTTGAAATGCTTTATAGTGACTGAATTCCCAAAAGCCACGTTAGCGACTGACATACCCCCCGTCTCTCAGATTTGATGAGTATACGCAGTTGGCTAAGTAAAAATAAATTTTCTTTTGAGACACCCTGTACATTGATATAATATTGTTTGATCAAATGTAAGAATTTATTTGAAAAAATTGTAATAAGAAGTCTTGGCTACGCATGATTAAAGTATATTCTAAGAGCCCTAAATACTGAACCATATTTTTATCAGTTGTTCAGTATCTGTAGGTATGTAATTGTTTCTTACTTTTATATTGGTTTAATAAATTATTATTTTTCAACGAAATATATACTGGCATGTTGGTCTAGTGGTTAGTGGCCCTACCTGCTATGCCGGAGGTTCCTGTGATGAGCACGATCATTAATTTACTCTGGTCTGAGCAAGGTTATTCTATAAAATGTATTATGTATTTAGAAAATATATAAGAATGTTTCAGTTGTCGAATACCTATCCATACCATAAACTCTGCTTAGTTTAGGATTACATGGAGTTGTGTGAAAGTTGTGCAACATTATTATACTATTTTTAAACAGTTCCAGTGCAATCCAATCAATCGGGAGCCTATGCGATACTTGGTGAATCCTGTTCAACCAAAGTAAGGGGTTTCTATATGCTCATAATGACTAGTACACTAATGTTATTCCTTCTCAGTTACGTTGGTAAGTTTTAATGTTAAGAGTGACTTATAAATTATTCAGCAATATTTCATGGGATGTTAGTGCCTAGTCATAGACAAGAAAAACTAATAGATTTTATAAAGCACTATATATTCGCTAGACTCCCAAAAATTTTACTCTTCGAAATATTGTCAGTGATTTAAATATTTTTTTTTTGGTTACTGCTGGTAGACATAATTCTTATTTTCAAACGAAAAAAAAATATGCTTGTTTATATCGGAAAAAATACATATATTTCGACACTCGCCAAGGGAGTCAAAATTTATAGGATACTTCTCGTTGACCCAGAATCCTGAAATTTGGCATAAAGCAAGTTCTTAAGGCACAGATATAAACTACTCAAAACAAAATAGGGCCCACCTCGAATCAGTCACTATTTTGGTCTAAATAAAGTTATCTGTGTAGTTGTTGACAAAGTTATGGTTTGAACCGTCAAGGTGACATGTTTAAGAGCCCTTATCAATATTTATTCCGACAACATTCATATTGATTTCAAGAGGGTAGCTAAAAAAGTGAAATACTCGAAAAAAACATCGAATGCACAAATTCTCAGTCACTTAAGTTTTCAGTCTACACCAAACGCTGTTGTGGAACACTCACGTTTTTAACCATTTTGTTTGTTTCCTGTGTTAGTTGTGATCACTATGCCTAGTTCTCGACGACATATGGACATGGAAACCGCTGCAAGAGCAGTATCTTTGCTACAAGAGGGACAGTCTCAGAGATCTGTGGCTATACACCTCGGTGTATCGCGACGAGCGATCCGAAACGTTTGGGAACGGTATCAGGAGACCGGAAGTGTAGCTAGGAGACCTGGCACAGGAAGAGTTAAGGCTACAACTGCCCAGGAAGACCGATACTTAAGGTTAACCGCACGTCGGGAGCGTACTGTAACCGCTCGGACCTTATAAATTCGACTACGGCAATCTACAGGGACGAGAGTCAGCGATCAAACCATTCGGAATTGGCTTCACGAAGATGGACAACACTCCAGAGTACGTGCTATTCGACTAAAACTAACGAGGGCTCATCGTGCAGCACGCTTAAGTTACGCCCGGGAACATTTGGAATGGACTATGAATAACTGGAGGAATGTGCTTTTTACGGACGAGTGTAAAGTGAAGTTTTACAGTGACGACAGACGGATACGCGTGTGGAGAAGAGAAGGGGAACGTTTTTCTGAACCATGCGTGCACGGAACAGACTGATTTGGGGGTCCCAGTGTTATGGTATGGGGTGGAATTAGCTTACACGGCAAAACAGAGCTGGTAATTCTGAATGAAGGTACCGTAACCGCCGCCAGTTACATCGAGCAAGTAATCCGGCCACATGTCATCCCATTTTCACAAAGAGTGAGCAATAACTTTGTCTTTATGCATGACAATGCTCGCGCACACACAGCTCGCACTACACAAAGAGCACTCTCTGAAGCCAATATCACCGTTTTGCCATGGCCAGCAATGAGTCCCGACCTCAACCCCATCGAACATTTATGGGATCAGCTCAAAAGACGCCTGAAAGAACGTTACAGTGATGTGAACAGCCAGCAGGAGCTCATTAACGCTTTGAAAGTCTGTTGGGAACAAATACCGGAACTAAACGTAACTCACTTGATTGAAAGTGTCCCAGATAGGCTCAGAGAGTGCATACGGAGCAGAGGAGGACCCACTTGTTATTAAAAAATAACAAGCACCATATTTTTATCCAGAATAGTTGTGCTTTACAAGATTATGTTTTTCCTTTATTTTGTGTAATTTTTCACAAAAACTGTTATTTTGTGTTTTTATTAAACAAAATAAACAAATGTTTCTATTGTTCATGTTTACACTATTCCTAAATGCTCACTTGAAACTTGTGTATTCATAAAAACTGAATCTTTTGGTTCAATTTTAAGTTGCAGCAAAAAAACATGCTGGGCCCTATTTAGTTTTGAGTAGTTTAGAAATAAATCTAAAAAAGTAAATTTATTGTTACGTCACAAAAAAAAAAGTTTTTATTGTGATTCGGATATTCGAGACTCCATTCGGGAATTGTACTATTTAAACAGATAAGTTTGTGTGGAACCCTCAGTGCGCGAGTCCGACTCACACTTGCCCAGTGTTTTTATTGATTTATTCTAAATTTAATTATTATTTATATGACGACAGTGACTGTCGAAACCCAGAGCTGAATATACTACTTCCACATGTCGCACATTCTCACCGGACATTGTAAGTTCGGAAAGTTTCTGCACCGGATCTCGAGCACCCAGCGCCAACCCCCAAAAGGAAAACCTTCGGGTATCACCCTTATGTGGACCATGCTGTGGATATGGCAGTAGTATGCCCCGCTTGGGTGGAGCACCGCTACTCCTCTAGCCAAGTTTCAATCGTTTCGTTGGTTTCGACCACGTGACTGAGTGTTGAGATGACATCAGAACAAAGGAATCGGAGGCGTGGCCTACTCGAGGCGTTCAGCGCGAACGATACAATTGTAACTTGGCTAGGGGGGCTGAGCACCTCGTGGGGTCGATTGGTGGCGGCGACTTCTCGTACCGGGCCCCGATACTAGATATCGCAGGAGAGGTCATGAGGGCCATGGTTCGACTTCTGAAAACATTACCCGTGGTCCTAGAATGCAAAAGCAACTGAAAGAATATAGGTGTTTTTGTAGTCAGTAAAAGTCTGACACACCGTTCTAAAGCAAGAGAAGTAACACCAGATATCCCACATGAAATAAAATTATGTGCGTTTATTTAGTTTTAACAATATGCTGTATATTACGTTCATGTATTTAACTTGTATCAATATAACGACATCCTTAGGCTGAAATTTAAGAATGATAATGAATATAATTAAACTTGAAAACCATCTTAAAATAACTTTGAAGTTTCATGCATAGACTACTTATTAAAATTGAATACTTTCGAGAACTTCCTAAAATCTAATCACAAAATGAAATTAAAGAAACGTCGATAACTGATCCCTGGGAAAACCCAGTGATTTGGTCAACTGTTCCAATTTGTGGTTCATGAATATTAATACCTAACTCTTATGCTCAGCCATGCGGATTCGCCTGTGTTTTTTTAACGTTTTTACGTCTATTTTTCTGTATAAATGTGGGATATATGTTTGTTTTTTCTTTTATTAACATATTATGACGCATTGGTTGAGCAATCGACTGCTGCGCAGCGTTTCGTTGTTTCCATTCCCATGGGGAAAAAATATTTCTAAGGCCTACAGATAGTTGTAGTTCCGGGTATGGGTGTCTTATGTATGTGAGTTTACATGTTTCTGAACGCACTTGTTAGAAATATGGAGGAATCTATAGGGATATATATTTATATTCACCTACATATCATACTAAAATGTCAAGATGGTTAACGGTTATTTAATGTGTATCAAAGTTTCTATGGTTGTGGTGTGTAAGGAAAGGGTTTTATGATGAAAAGCATAGAAAGACAATACCAAGTATTTATTTCAAATAGGCTTGTCAATTAATCCAATTACTAGTTGCTTGTTACAAAACTAGGTCGTCGGGGAGAAGAACAAGCAAGAAACTCCTCGGAAACTTAATCTTACAGTTTATCACAATAACATCTACAAGTCATTCAATGTTCTATGTCTTGGGCCATTTCATAATAGTAAGGTACAGATGTGAAAAAGTATTATATAATACAAAAGACACAGTATGACACGTATATAGAATCAATGCAACCAATAGCAATAATCAAGATATAATATTAAATAACGTGCTCTTTTGTAGTCAGTAAAGGTCTTTTTTTTTTAAGTCTGGATATCATCTAATGACTTCTCCCATTCTAGGCAGAGCGAAAGGGCGTGTCAGACTTTTACTGACTAAAACCACACCTGTGTCCTTCAATTGCCCATAGCGTTCTAGAACTACGGGTTTCCTTTTTAAGAAATTTCTCGCGGTCGTAACTAGCGGGCATTAGCCCTGCTGGGCCCCTACGGTTTGCTGACATCTCTTTGAGGAGGTGCGTGGATCACTACGTGCTGTTGACGACTGGGCTCAGTCCGGTCAATTACCGGATCGCCGGTCGGCAATCTACCCCTTGCTCGACGTCCGCAAGCCCTTGTCTACCGTGGCTGGTAATTGGGGTCAGAATCTCGGTGGCTGGGGCGTAAGAACATCCGTTCCCTCACACGTGCGGCCTCCTCCTTTGCTAACATTACAGCTTCGCAGAAGGGCCACCGCCTGCCATTCCTCCTCGCTTTGAACCATAGCCCGAACTGCCGCCGGTTAGACATGAGGGTGCTCCGCCCAAGCAGGGCACACCTCCATCGAATGCTCCACCGTGTCTTCTGGGCGGTCCACACAATGATGACACCCGAGCCTTTCTTCTGCCTGAATCCGTTGCAGGAACCTCCCGAACTTGCCGTGTCCGAAGAGGACCTGCGTCATGCGGACGGTGAGGAGGCCGTGTAGGCGCTCTCGCAACTTCTCAAAGAGGGGACTTACCACCATAATTGTAGCGTGCCCAGCACTGAGTTGCGACTGTCGCCGTTGCCATTCCACCATGTGAGATCCCACCGGAATTTTGTACGCCATGCCGCGACTTGGCGCGGCAGCGGAGTTTCGCCTCGGCGTTGCATCTCCAAGGTCAAAATGTGCATGCATGCGTGCAAGGACTGTTGCCTCCAAATCTGACTTTGTAGTGAAAAAGTACGTATACTACTTACTTGCTTTTGTCCACGGATTCGCTTGCATTAACTTAGATTTTGACAATCAATTCCGCTTTCTGGTCGATATAAGAACCAATATTGTTAATACGATTGTGGATAAACAGAGAGGTAAAGGGAGGCCAAAGAAAAGATGGATGTTTGTGTGAGGAATGATATGAAAGTACAGAGAGTTAGTGGTGGCATGACGGGTGACAGGACAGAATTGAAGAAAAAAAGATACTGCGCCGACCCCAAATAACACGAGACAAGGGCAGGAAAATGATAATGATGAAGATGACAGTTAATACGATTAACATACGATAATTCTGAACTGTAATAACCTCAAGGGTCATTTCACGCTGTGTCCTCGTGGGGCGATCGTCGGCGGCGATCTCTCGCGCCGGGCCTTGGTACAGGCCATAGTCTGGAGCGAGGAGGAGTGGCAGGCGGTCGCCTCTTTCTGCGAAGCAGTAATGCTAGCAAAGGAGGCAGCCGATCGCGTGAGGCAACCGTCCTCAAGTCCTAACCGCCGCCGCGATTCCGATCCCGATTTCCGGCCACCGTAGGCGCGGGCTTGCGGACGGCGAGCAATGGGTAGCTTGCCTTCTGTTCGTCCGGTAACCGTCCGAACCGAGCCCAAATCGTCGACGGTGTTTATTGTTCCACGCGCACCCCAGGGTAAGTAAGTAAGTCAGCAAATCATAGTGCTCAGCAGGGTCAAAGCCTACTGGGGCCACGGGTAGTGTGAAAGTGAAACCCAAGGCCCTGGAACGAAGGCAAAGATGGAACAGGAGTGAGTTTTTAGTCAGTAAAAGTCTGACACTATCTTCCGCTCCACTCAAGAATTTGTGATTAGATGATTTTCCCACCTAAAAAAAGGGTCATTTCAAATTTCTAGTAATGTGTTTCAACCATGATTCCGAAGACACGTAGTGCCATCAGTAACCTGAAGGAATTGTCACCTTCGAAATTAATTGTTCTTTTTATAGAGAACCTTTTTTCTGAATGAAAGGTACGCTTTGTCCTTTTATATACCCCTGACAATGTAATCGCATATGAGCAATTTCATGATGATCGTTTCAGTGGTTTAGGTGTGAAAAAATAACGAACAAACTTACTTTCACATTTATAATATTAGGTAGTTAGAAGTTAGAATTTGTATTTTTTCCTTTCGCTAGTTGTCACTATCCCACTGCTGGGCAAAGACCTCCCCCAATTCCTTTCCTATATTTTTTTTTAATCTTCATGCAACAAAAGGTACAAAGGCGCTGTCTTTACTTTAAAAAATTGCTTGAAATTCGTTTTTTTAATATTGTGAAATGAAAATATTCGTAGGAGAACCAAGTTTACCGACATAGCTCGAAGAATCGCCAAACTTAAGTGGCAATGGGCAGGGCACATTGCACGCATAACAGATAGTCGAAGGGGACGAAAGTTTCTGGAATGGTGACCATGTACCGAAAGACGCAGCGTTGGAAGGCCTCCCTCCACAAGATGGACCGATGACCAGTGTCACGGGAATCTGATGGATGCGAGACGCTCAGGACCGGTCGGCGAAGCTTAGGGGACGCCTATGTCCAACAGTGGACGTCTTACGGCTGGAATGATGATAATGATGATAAACAATATCCAGTACGTACCTGGTGTTGGCGTATCCGGTTAGAAAATATGGACTTAGAAATGGACTTTATGTTTATTAATAAGAACACATCAATTTACTAAGTAAACAGCTTAACAGCCGATAACGTTTAACGGACCCTCACAGGACAATGGTAACTGAAGAAGGAGTTAAATTAGAATCCAAGATCACAAAGGAAGTTAACAAAAAAAAATATTTACTCGAGTTTACCAGTGGAAGCCACTGGTAAACTCGAGTAGCCTGCATGAAAGTGAAACGAATAGCCTGCATGAAAGTGAAAAACTATCCCAAGTATACATACTCCCGGGATAAAAAAATCTATCTTTTTTTTTTAGGTGGGAAATTTTCCAATGACATTTATCGCCCTTGGGCGGAACGGAAGGGCGTGTCAAACTTTTACTGACTAAAACCCACTCCTGTGTTCCTACGTTGACTTGCATTCCAGAAGCCGGGTTTTTCTTTCAGAAGCGAACTCATGGCCCCAGTAGGCTTTGACCCTGCTGGGCGCCTACGATTTGCTGACATCTCCTTGAGTCGTCGACTGCTTGAGCTCGGTCCGGACGGTTACAGGGCGGTCGTCCGTCCGCAAGCTCGCACCTACGGTGGTCGTAAATCAGGATCGGGATCCCGGCGGCTGGGGCATGAGGACCGTTCCCTCACGCGTGCGACCACCTCCTTTGCTAGCATTACTGCTTCCGCTTTTACTATATTAGTGTGAATAAAGTACAATACAATAATGTGTAGGGTCACTGAATGCATAAAAAAACTATCTACTCTGCATATTTTTAATGTAGTTATTTAAGTGAGTGAAACTCAATCGGCTTTTTTTTATGAGGGAAATCATCCTATGATTTCTCTCGCTCTAAGGCTAGGCGAGAGGGCGTGTCAGAGTTTTACTGACTCCTATGTTCCTTCTTTGCATTGCTTTGCGAGACCCCGGGGTTCCCCTTTGGACACTCAGTAGGCTACAGCACACATCTATCATAATCTAATGGCACGTGATATGGCGATAAGGGTTCCATGTTAGGACTTTAGAACCCAAAAAACACTAACCTTACCAGCTACTCAATTGCAAAATTCAATAAAGCATAAAGCAATTAAAAACCAGTTCTAGTCGACACTAGTCATCTAAAAAATATCTGAAAATTTTCTATTTAAATTTATATTTACTTTCTTTTTATGTTAAATGTTTTGTAATGTAACCAGTACTACATAAATCACTCTGAACAAAAGAAATGGGAGAGTAGCGAGAAACAAAATGCAAAAGGAAAAAGTTATCTTTTCGTACCTTTTTCCTTTATTTTTTTCTTTCGCTGAATCGCCGCTATTGCTTCTTACCAGGAAGTCAATGTTTTATTTTTGTTTTTATTTTTTATTAGTTACTTTTTTCTCCAAAATATGAACCGTTACAGGCAAATTAAATCTAATGGAGACCAAGAATTGTATGAATTATTTAAGGTATTTTTTATTAAATTCTGTGTACGCGGCTTCATTACGGAACTTGTGAAAGAATGCGTTGCTTAACAGTTAATTAATTGTTCTTCGTTGAAAGTCTGAGTACTGTGAAGTTAATAAGCATTGGAATTTTACAAAACATTGTTTATTTGTAGAAAATACTCACTGGTGCCCGTGACTGCGTCCACGTCTGACTCATCAAACAACTTTTTTTTTAATTCTTGATAGAGTCGCGCTTGACCGCTATCTCACCTGATGGAAAGCGACGATACGGTCGACGATGGAACGCGCTTACCTAGAAGTAACCTTGACTTAAAGATGCCCGGGTTGTAACCATCAGGAAACACAGATTCCGGCAAGGAATTCCACTCCGTATAGTTTTAAGTAAGTGTTCCCAACATAATGCAATCAGGCAATAATTTTTTCTATGATCGAAGCCCTAACTTTCTTGTTTGTCCTCACCATGTTTCCCTTCACTGTTTTGAGAGCAGTGGTGATGAAATAAATTACACAAACCACTCGGCCTCCACTGCTCTTATAGGTATACTAGCTAATGCCAGCGGCTTCACCCGCATCTACTTTAACGCGGTTTTTTCTTGCAAATTTTGGACCCCCGTTTCCATCCTTTTTTAGGGATGAATTTTGTAAAATACTGTCTTAGTGCTCGCCTACGTCATAAGAGAAAACCATGTGCAAAATTTCACTTTCCTAGTCCCTGTAGTTTCGGCTGTGTGTTGATATGTCAGTCAGTCTCTCCTTTTATAATTATAAATAGATAAGATTCCTATTCATTGTTTGGTCATTTTGCATGCTACTTAGATGTAAAATTTAGAACACGGCTCCGTAACATTTTGAAGTTCTTATTAATAGCTTCTTTTATCTTCTCACCCAATAAAAACGTGCACTGTGCCTCCAGACACAGGCTGGTTCTTGCCCAAATTTTTACACGCAACAGAAAATGTTGTTATAAGGGAAACAAGACAATAATAATTAGTCTGTTTGTCTGCCCCAAGTCCCCTCAAGCCGTAACATTTTCTTGCCTCGTTGATTACATTGTCCCAAATGTAGGCAAAAATATTTGTTTTTTAAATAGCCTTTTATGTTTGTCATCTGTCTATGTTTTGTGTCAACCGGGGGTTATGAATATTCTTGATTTAAATTGTAGGTAATTGTGAATAGGAATAAGCTTTTTCTGTTATGAAGGCAAAAAGTGAGTACATTATTTTTGTTTGTGTTTTCTATTTATAATGTCATGTTGTTTAGTTTATTTACCTTTCGACTTTTATTATAAGTTTAACATAAACTCCAGTTTAGGTAGATAGCTTCTTATTTACCCATCTTCTAATGTGTTAGTCATCAAATTCCTCCGAAATAGCTGACCGATTTTTATGAAATTGTTGTGTTTATTTAATAACTTGTCTAAGATTAGGTTGTAGGCTATTTTCGACCCTCCCACCCACATTCCGACTTTTTTTTGATAAATAATTTATTCGGATGAACAACTTCTACCAATACCTATATTATTATATTGGTTATTTTGTTTTGTAACAATAAAATTAAATAGTAAATAGCAAAAGAATAGCTGAAGAAAAGAAGAATAAAATTTTGCTTTAAATAGGCATTTTATTTGATGTTATCCAACATTTAAATAACAAAACTGCATCCCCAGAACCGTGTAAAATTGATTTACGTTCCTAATATAATCAAATTTATTAGAAAGCTCCCTTCGGTTATGAACTTGTAAACCCATAGACTTACAATTACATTACCACAAAACCCATATCCGTGTCCATAGAATAAATTAAACGTGTCAACCCTAGTGCATTTACCCTTATTTATGGCGTACACAACTATACTAAAAATAGTAATAAATGTTGCAATATTTCATGAATTTCAAAAACTTTACCCACAAAGAAAATATCTATTGCATCCTTCATTATAATAAAATGGGGGTGAAGAATTATAGCTTTCCTTAAAATATTCCATGGAAATATACAGGAAACAATAATAGACTTGTGGGTATGTGAGTCGAAGGATATTTATTATGAAGTCAGCTTTGATATTAGGGATGTAGGGAAGACGGAATTACGCAAATTCGAACTCCGGTTTTTGTTAAACATGTCATGTCTGTTCTTCTGATCGCTTCGAATAAAATCCCTTTTGAAAACTTTTTGTACTCAAAAATATAACTGACAAAAAAAATAATTATTGTTTTGGAAAAACAATAAAATTTTATAAATAGTGTTTTTGGCTTTGTTTCTTCGTTTATGTCACCTACTTCTGATATTAATGTTACTTTGCAAATTAAAAAAAAAATATAATAAATAATTTTGTATTTTTTTTTGTTGTTTTTAACTTTATATCCAAAAAAATGTTCTTGTTTTTGGTTTTTCTCTTCTTTGTTACTAAGGTAGGTAATATCACAAAACAAAAAAAGATTGACTCAAAAACTAACTTATTAAGGTAGCGAGATAATGATTTTTCTTTTATATCTAATTCCGAAAGTTGTATGAAATGTTAACATTTTCTGTTATTGCTTTAGGTATATCTTTGATTGACTTTGAGATTATATTGCAATTTGAATTTGATCGTTTTTTAAGTACAAAAATTGGCTTTCTGTATTGTTATAAGTCGAATTACAAAACCTAAGTTTAATCATGCACAATGTCAGTGTGACAGACTTAGCCATAATTTTAACATAATATAATTATGGGTCTTTCAATTGTCAAATCTCAATTTATCTACTACCTTTGATTATAGCTAATGGACCTCAACAGTCTGAATACGCTGAGTTTTAAAACAAACTCAGCGCATCATCGATGGTAATCGGATTCGATTTCATTCGATATAGTAGTCACATTGATCCCATTACCATTCGAAGCGCATTACGAGAAGAGATCATTGTCGAGGCCTATTCACGAGTAGCAAATGTAGGGATAGTGAATTTGAACGAAATAATTACCTCCTGAGGTAAATCAGTTAGTAAGAATTGAGTCAAAAAACTTCACTTTACTAAAAGACAAATCCCAATACATATTTTTTAAATAACATACGAGTACATTTATGATTTTTTAATTTTTTTTTTTGTTAAATTTGTGTCTTAATTTTTCTAAAATACATAAAATTTCTCTTTATTTTGACATCTTTTAAAATTGATTGTCCCATTTAATGTAGGAAAAAATACTAAAAATCATCATTATCTTCCTGCCCTTATCCTTTCTTATTTGGGTTCGGCGCAACACGTTTTTTTCTTCCATTCTATCCTGTCAACCGTCATACTATCACTAACTTCCTTTTCTTTCATATCACTGTTCCACAAACTATCCATCTTTTCTTTGGCCTCTCTCTCCCCCCATCCACATGTATACTCATAACTCTTTCAGTAACATGCGTTTCATCTCTCCTCTTTACATGACCATAACAAGACAAACAATTCCCCTTCAACTTTTCAGTCACTGGCGCCACTTTCAAACTTCCTCTAATATATTCATTTCTCACTTTATCCATTCTCGTTACACCACACATCCATCTCAACATTCTCATCTCCGCTACATGCAATCTTTTTTCATCCGTCTTTTTCACAGCCCAACATTCTGATCCATACAGTATGACAGGTCTTATAATAACAATAATAATGAAGTTTATTGTCCTAAAGAAACATACATACATTTGTATACATATTAACAAAATGCCTGTATCTTAAGAGACAGTGTTCAGCTGTGAGTATACATAAAAAGGATTATTACAACTGCAGACTGTGTCACCTATTTATAATCAGTCTTATCACGGACTTGTAGAATTTACCCTTCAACTTGGGGGCATCCGTGGGTCACAAATTGTTCCAGTGACCTGTCGCCATTTCATCCATCCTGTGTTAATTTGATGTGATACGTCTCGGTCTACCTCGCCATCTCCTTGTATAAGCGACCCGAGGAACCAAAAGTCGGAGCAGATTGGTATGGGCGTTCCAGCGAGAGCTAAGCGCATAAGACCGGAGAGACCACCGAAATCGCAGAACAAGTATTCCGTTTTGATTCTACTCAATTTCAGGCCAACACTCTCCTGTCTGTGCCACAAAAAAATACTAAAAATATTATTAATATAATCTAAATCTGAAAATGCGATATTTACAGGAGAAGCAAAGGACACTCCTTCGCTCGCTTACTCACGAAATCATTTCTAAGAGCCATGTATTATTATTGATAACCACCAACCAAATCAAAACGTAAGTAATTTAAAAAACACAAAATAAATATTATAGTTTTCCGTTTAAAACAATACAAAAAACTTTATAAAAAAAGGACCGACTACTTCATTAAAAAAAACACTAAAAGGATAGTTATTTTGATATAACTTTAATTTCGTAAGTCAGTTTTTTTCGGTATTGTTTGTAACTTATTTAAAACCGACTTTCAAAATTAAAGTTATTTCGATCCTTTTAGTGTATTTTTTTAGTGACGTCGGTTTTTTTTTTGGAATTTTTTTTTATTTCACATTTATAACCAGAATTGTTTACAAATGCTGCTAGGTTACATTTTTATATTATGAAGTTCCTGTGTCTACTTTTCACCTTCTGGCTCCACCATCAGATCAGTTCGATAATACCTTATAGCCAAACTGCATCATCATGCATCATTTCATGACAATTCTAATAAGCCCAAACACGGCTAGGATACATTGATTAATTACAGATTTCCGGTGCCTATCTTCTGGCTCCATCATCATCATCAGGTCACTTCGATGATACCATTTTCAACATTATTATTCAGATCCATTTATTTATTTGTATTGTCATAATCGCTTAACTATCTTCATTGTAATATCTATGTGAGTATGAAGTTCTTTTGGCCATTTCTTCGTTATCAGTTCCACTTCATCAAATGTTACTTTTTAACTGTAAATGCTTATGTTCCCGATGAAAATATCAAAATCACTATATGGTTGCCTATATATTTGAGGAGTTCCCTCGATTCCCCAATCGGAAACCAGGTCCATAAACGACGGAGTTCTGAGGTAACACACATAAAAAATATATAAAAAAACATACAACCGAATCGTTAAACTTCTTCTTTTTTTTAAGTCAGTTAAAAATTACTGAAACTAATTTTTGTAGTTTTTTTTGGTGTTAGTTGGATCCTTTTTCTTTATTTTTTGAGACAGCAAATCCGTTTTCACCAAAACGATAGAGCATTTTTGCTGGTCACTTGGGTATACTTAACTCATTTTTAACAAAAACGGACTTAAACCCGTTTTTACTACATCCACAGATATAACGAAATACATTTAGAAAACCTGAATTTCTGAATCCGCTTTACTATAAACAGGAATTTTTAGTGCGAAATATTGAATAGCTCCATTTTTTTTTTTCTAAAATCTAGACTCTTTTTATCTATATATCCCATAAAAATTAATGCCCATTTTCGTTGTAATTTTATAACTCAAGAACGGGCTCACCTATCCAAACCAAATATGTAGTCTTTGTTTGCACTATTTATTAGATGGTTTATGTGAAGTTTGCACAAAATCGGTCCAGCAGTTTTTTATTTATCACATTATTAGGCGGTACGAATTTCGCCGAGTCAGCTAGTTTATTATATTTTACAAAGTTCAATTTTACAATCTAGCCAATACCAATAATACCGACTTGAAACCCAATTATGGAACAGCACTCTAAACGAAAAAACTGTTTCATTCATTGGACCAACATCCACTAAAAACTTGCAACGTTTCCAAATTAAAAGTACATCACTAAAAAGACGCGTACTTTGTAAGGAACGTAATCCCCCTGTAGCTGGTACTTCAAGAGTATCGGAGTAAATGTAGTGTGCTAGGATCAGGCTTCGCTGCCTCAGACTCTGCCGTCTGTGTAATCGTATATCCTCGCTTAGGAAATATTTTGATACATCTAGAGTAAATGTTTGAAGAGATGGGATAATGGTTTGAGTTTTGACAAGCTCATTTTCTTTTTGTAACTGTGACTATTACGATCAGTCGAACAGTGGTGGCCGCGGGTTCAAACCCAGCCAGGAGCATTACTTTGTGTAATTTATTTCATTACTATTACTCTCAAAACAGTAAAGGAAAACATCGTGAGGAAGCTGGCATGTCTTAAAACCAAAAATTCGAAGACTGGGCCCGCGTGGTGGATTACGGCCCATCCCCTCTCCTATAGAGGAGGCCTGAGTCCCAGCAGTGGGAACATTAAAAGGCTGATTACGCTATGCTATGATTATTATGAACTAGCTTTTGCCAGCGACTTCACCCGCGTGATAATAGAAAATTATCCCAACATATTCACGAGTTAAAAGTATTATATGCGCTATTCCAAGATATAGACAACCAGTGTGTCAAATTTCATACGAATTAATTCAGCCGTTCGAGAGAAAAACACACACTCTCACAAACTTCCGTTTTTATAATTTAGTGTGATGAGTGGCGTACGAGTTTTGATGAAAGGTCTTGAATGGAGTCAGTTGTTTGCGCTTATTAGTGCGTCCCTCATAGCGTTGGCTTTCGTATAAATGAATAGGTTTTTCGTATTCTACCTTATCAGCGGTTATGCATGTACACAAATTGAAAATGTCTTTAAATATTTTGATGTTTTGACAATTCAATATCTTTTAAATAATTCTCAAAACATCAAAATAGTATACGTGTAGCGATATCTGTGTCGCCACATCGGAACTAAAATTCTAAATCCTGTGTCGCGGTAATAGAGTTCTTTGTGCGATTAGAACATACAGAACAAGTCGAAATCAACTACCCCGCAGTTGCCTGCTGGACCGGACATAATATCCGTCTGGTCGGAAGATCGTCTTTTTTCAATCAAGGTACGTTGGTCTTTATACCATAATCCGCATCCCCCTAATTACGCACTGTACGGCGAACCGCACATCAAAGCATTTAATTGCATTTAGCCACATCATCACTTTGCGCGTCTAAGGCAAACGATCAAAATTATTAGTTAAGCAAATCAGTACGTGTTCAGATCGCCTTAAGTGCCGTCGCACGTGCTCCCTCGCTTCATCAACCAACGTAAATATTTGCAGCATTTTTAACAATACAGTTTTTAGTGAACATTCCTATGTATTACTTAACATCCCAGCAGATAACCTTTACACACACCACACCAGAAATTACTTCTACATCGTGAATGCGTTCACAGACAAGTGAATTCACATATACATGATACCAGCCCTAGAGCTCTCTCTCTCTCTTGTTGTCAGGTCAATTGATAATATACAAAGCTTTGAGTCCAGGCGTAGGGTAGCCAGGATGCATTTTAGAGAGCGTGCGGAGGAATTGCATAATTTGATCCCGCCATCTTCTTTCTACCTTCGGACAACCCGATGTATGGCGATTATCTACCCTTATGTTGATGAAACCTCTACGTTCTGGACTTGGCGTTACGCCTCGTCGTTTATACCGTGTACCTACATTGAAGGACTGTAATAATGTGCCTGCTGCGGTCTTCCCGTCCGATTATAATTTAGGTGTCTTCAAGGCTAGTGAATAGGCTCCCACTCAAAACCCAAGCGAACGCCGGCGTTTGAGCGTGGTTTCGCGCCATTTAGGTTAAACGCTAGCATCCGCATAGATTATAAAATATTGAGCGTTTTATTTATAGGGTATTTATCCAAGTACATAATTAAGAAGTTCTTCATAAAGTAATCTAGTAAATATCGAAAATAAGCAAACCTTTTCGTTATTCCCTATATACCTACCTATAGATAAACTAGTGTGCCTCACCAAGTCACCACCAACGATTGCACCACTGCTTACTAACACGTGGAGTCATAGTCTCTCATCAGTTTATAACAATAAAAAAAAAGATCAACAAGGTTCATAGCACGTATGAGTATTAAAAATCATCATGAGTAATTTTAAAAGTAATGCCTACCTTTTTTAAAATATGCTCATTGGCGTACGGAAGTTTACGACTCACCCTTCCTTATTCTGATGACAGTTAAGATTGAAAACAAAATCAACCCTTCTTAGCATGATGCATAAGCATAATAGCATAATCAGCCTTTTAATGTTCCCACTGCTGGGACTCAGGCCTCCTCTGTAGGAGAGGGAATGGGCCGAAATCCACCATGCGGGCCCAGTGCAGATTGGTGAATGTCACATGTTTTCGAATTTTTGGTTCTAGGACATGCCGGTTTCCTCACGATGTTTTCCTTCACCGTTTTGAGAGCAGTGGTGATGAAATAAATTACACAAATTAACGCGCCTGGCTGGATTTGAACCCGCGTCGTACAACTCGTAAGTCAAGGCCGTTACCGCTCGGCCACCACTGCTCTAGCATGATGATGGAAATTTAAATCATAACATTTAGTAGGAAAAAGGCACACAAATCTAGAAAATTAATTTCATTTTGTGAAATAAAGCAGTGTAACAGACGGGTTAAGCACCAAAAGAACATAGAAAACAGTTAAAGAAACACAAAGTTCACATAATTAACAGCTTAAAATACATTTACGAAAACATTGCAATCTCATCTCTCCTCTTTGAGATAAAACCAAAGACATTACAAGCATCTTGCGACGCGGACACCAGTTATCCGTCTTGCATCTACTAAGAGGGATTCTACAGTAATCTGTGCAACGAACCGATCCTGAAGATTTATATGTACAAGGAAAAATAAAGATTTAGTTCTGTACCATCTTAGACTTGTTTCTTGAGTGTAGTCAAAATTTGTCGGGGCGTAAACCGAGTGTCTATTTTGCTTGAGTTATATTCCTAGCTGTAGAATCTTTTAGTGCCTTGAATACTGCGTGAATAAATTTTTAGTTTGGTGAAAATATTTTTGTTTGTTTGGATAAGAAAAAAGGGTGTTTCTTTAATCAATTACTTAGTAACGTTTTTTAAGTCGGGACAAACGAAGCCTTTAATTAGGCTGTCTGTATTAAATTTGGTCATCAAAAACACAACAGAGACTTGACAGTGACGTGGCAGTAACGTGACAGTGACGTGGTAGTGACGAGACAGCGAAGTGGCAGTGGCGTGATAGTGTCGATGACGTTCACGTGACAGTGAAATAAGAGTGTAGATGACGTCGTCGTGACAGTAAAGTGAAAGTGACGTGACGTTACTGTGACGCTACATGTGACGTGCGTAACGTAATAGTGACATGGCAGTAACGTGACAGTAACGTGGCAGTGACATGACAGCGACGTGACAGTGACGTCACAGTGACGTGACAGTGACGTGCCAGTTTCGATGACGTTCACGTGACAGTGAAATAAGAGTGTAGATGACGTCTTGATGACAGTAAAGTGATAGTGACGTTACTGTGTCACGTGACAGTCAAATAAACCGTAAAACTCTATATCTTTTTAGGTTTCATGTTAAAACAAATTTTATTTTTGTTATCTTCCAAAACTTAAATCTCATAATAGAATCCAATCTTCAAAGGGACCTAAAAAACAAAAGATCACTAGAAAAACCCGTTCAAAAGTTGATTATAAGATTGTACCGTAACACAGAAGTTAAAGAAACTAAAGTAGAAGCAGAAAAATCGATAGAAAGTACAAATAACCCGTCTTGGAACATTACAGGATGCGTGTTAAGAATCTAAAGGGGTCGTTTGGCAGACAGTGAGTGCTGCCTTACACTTTGTACGGACACGGAATAGAATTACATTTTCGTTCAATTACTCAAGAAGACTTGTTCAGAGTCTTTTCTTAGAATTTATTAATCATTAACATTACTTAAACTTGTTGGAAAAATATTTACTATCGCAGTCTGAGTTATCACTGAAAATTACTGACTAATGCTACGAAATACATAGGTACAGAAGTCAATCTCATATATGTACTTCACTTTTCATACCTCCGCTCGGCGATCGCGCTAGGGTCAGCACGTGGTGCCGAACTGTCCAAGTGCGACCGGGCTCAGTGATAAGTAGGCATTCGGCTAATGTGAATTGTAAAAATATTACATGGCCACAAAATCATCTTCTCTTTCTTGGCGTGGGGCCTGTTCTGTGTTACGTTAAAACAAACATCTATTTGCCCCTTTGAAACAACTGGTAACCTCAAAGGGTTTTAGTCAATAAAAGTCTGAAAATATCTCCTGCTCCGCGCAAGTGCGAGCGATGTCAATGGATGATTTTCCCACCGACAAAAAAAGACCTTGGAAAAGAAAGATCAACTTGAGAAACACAGATGGGTTTTAACGAGGTTGGGTTTTAGTTAGAAAAAGTTTCACTCCACCAAGAGTGAGAAAAGTTGTTTGATGACTTAGTAGTATGCGGAACAAGATGTAAAGCCCCACATACCTCCGTTGAAGGGATGATCCTCGGAACAGACGAGTGATATGTCTGATTTCGGCAACTGTCCGGTATATGATTTCGGGCTGTTGTATAATTTGTTCAAATCACGCGGAGAAAGTATAATTGCGCGATGCAGGATTTCGTAGTTTTTAGTTCTTAAGTGGTGCTATAGATATGCTATAATAGGTATGCTACAATGATTTCAGATCTAAAAAAAAGTTGTAACTTTGGATGTCCTACTAGATCCTGGACCTGGTTAAGGCCAAAGGAATCAGCTATACGCGAGAAGAAAAGGACTCGACTGGTCGTTACGGAAAAGCTTTGGAGATAGATGCCTTTGTAAAACATAAGACATCTTTCGACTAAAATGATGGCGTTGCTGTTCCAACATTATCTTAGCAGTAGTCAACAAAATTGCTATGATCCAACCCCATATGACCCCAACTGCTATGATCCAACCCCATATGACCCCGACTGCTATGATCTAACCCCATATGACCCCAACTGGATTGGGGTTGATTTCAAGTCTAACCGGACGTGGCTGAATACCCGTGTTTTACATAGGACGACTGCCTATCAATATCAGACTTCCAAAACCCAGTTACTGGCCAACACAATACTCCTTGGATAGACTGATGGTCAGACTTTCTGCCGTCTGACTACTTGTAATGACTATCAAAATCTACGAATGACAACCGGGCTCAACAGCTTTACGTGCTTTCCGAGGCTAGGGGTATCAGTCATTAGGATATGACTTAACAAACTTAAAAAGTACCAATGTGAAATTTAATATTCACATCGTTACTCACCTGGGCATCTCCCATGAGAGGCGGGTGCCATAATCACTGAGCCATCACGATACTTGATCTTAGAAGCATTAATATTGATTAATTAATAGTAGCAACTTGAGTATCAATGCATGAGAATTAGTTTCTTAAAATTAATGACTGTTTTCTTTAAACTATATCTGTGGGTGTGGCAGTAATCCAGTTTTCGGCGTTCGTAATTTGAGTATTCACAGTGTTCAAGTTTTAGTTGTTTATGTGAATGTGGGTATTGAACAAGGTTTTTCACTTACGATGGAGATGAAGTATCTAGGCGTGTTTTAGAGGGTTGGATAATAACACTAACAATATTGTTAGGTACAGTCAAACCAGGTGAATAGGAACGCAAGGGTGAATAGAAATAAAACTTTGAGGAGATTTTTCACATTATTGAAAATTTGTTTCTTGCAGCAGTGCAATTTTTTCATGTATTTGTAATACAAAAATAATGGAAGCTTTGTTAGAAACCAATTTTTAGAGAAATGGGCTAAAGTTCTAATTAAAGTTTCTATTCACCCCTGCGTTCCAATTTACCCCGTTTGACGGTACCTTTTTAAAGGAAAATTTCTTTAATAATATTGGGAGTTACTGACGAATCCTCGTAGAATTATTAGTAATCTCGTTTTTAAATATAACTTTTATGAGTCTCACTCATTGGGTTTGGGCGTATATGTTACTGAAAATTGAAAATTGTTCCAAGGGAATATAATCTCAAAACAAACAGTATTCTATCCCAAAAAAATAGCGTATCTTTTATTTTTTGAGGTGAGTAATCATTCAATAGAGCATTAGGTTTTCGCATTAGGTCGTGCCGATCCTGCCAACTATCGGCCGATTTCAGTAACCTCCATTCTCTGCAAGATTATGGAGCGTGTATTGAACTCGCGCCTCCTGGCATACCTGGAAGGTAACGATCTCCTCAGTGACCGACAATACGGGTTTCGCCACAATCGGTCTACTGAGGACCTACTAGTGTATACCACTCACATGTGGGGCGAGGCCCTCGAGAAGAATGGAGAAGCGATTGCTGTCTCCTTAGACGTCTCGAAGGCCTTCGACAGAGTATGGCACGCCAGCCTTTTGAGTAAGCTTCCAGCGTACGGCATTTCCCCTGGTCTGACTAACTGGGTAAAGGACTTCCTGAGTGAACGGTTTCTCCGAGTTGTTGTCGATGGATGCTCATCAGAACCCATGACGACTAATGCCGGAGTTCCTCAGGGGTCAGTTCTCTCTGCAACTCTTTTCCTGCTGCATATTAACGATCTGCTGATGCCCGGTATGGGTATGCAGACGATAGCACAGTTGTAGAGAGATACCTGCCAGGTCCCCGGGCTACTAAGGAGCTAATCCGGTCCGAACGAGAGGCTATGGTAGAGCGTACGAATGTCTCACTTCAGGCAGTCTCCGAGTAGGGCGAAATCAATCTGATATGATTCAACGCCGCCAAAACACAAGTGTGTCTGTTCACCGCTAAGAGGAGCCCGTTCACCTTGGCTCCTGCTTTTCAGAATGTATCCCTGGAGTGCAGCGACCGCCTTCAGCTCTTAGGAGTTGAAATTTCCTCAGGCCTCAATTTTGGGCGGTTCATTGAGTCCAAAGCCAAGGTAGCTGCTAGAAAACTAGGCGTTCTTGCAAAGGTCCGACGGTACTTCACACCGGGACAGCTTTTAATGTTATACAAAGCACAGGTCCGATCGTGTGTGGAGTACTGCAGTCACATATGGGCTGGTGCTGCAAAATGCCATCTAGCAACGTTGGACTCAGTGGAAAGGCGTGCGAAGAGGCTAATTGGGGATCCAGATTTGGTTAAGTCCAATGTACAAAGCCTCGAGCACAGGCGCAGAGTAGCCAGCCTATCGGTATTTTACAGGTTACATTTTGGAGAATGTGCGCGGGAATTGCATGACATGATTCCGCCATCTCCTATCTACCATCGGACAACCCGACGAACAGCAAGTATCCACCCTTACGTTGTTGAAACTTCAACAGTCCGGACTAAGCGTTTCGCTTCGTCATTTAAACCGCGTACATCGAAGGACTGGAACAATTTGCCTGCTGCTGTTTTCCCGTCCAAGTATAATTTAGGTGTCTTCAAGGCTAGAGTGAATAGACTCTTAATAAACTAGTGCGCCTGATCATCAATGATTGCATCTCCGCTTACCATCAGGTGGGATCGCAGTCAAGCACTGGTTTATATCAATTAAAAAAAAAAAGGTAAATATAAAACTGTTAATAAAACCTAAGGGTGGAGTCCTGGTGTCCTGAAATACAGGCTCCAAGTCTAGTTTAGGCACCAGTCCCCTACAATATCCTTTCTGTATCTACTTGTACCCTAGAAACTGTAATTATTATGTATTGTGGCGGGAAAATAAATATTATTATTATTAATAATGACTTCTTCCACTTTAGGATGGAGCGAAAGAGCGTGCCAGTTTTTACTGACCAAAACCACACCTATTTTCCTTATCGGCCCTGCTGGGTCCCTACGGTATGCTGGCATCTTTATGAGGCGCGCGTGGAACACTACACTCCATCAACGAACTAGGCTTTTCCTTACCAGTCGACCAGATGGCGAGCTTATGGCCTTTATAATATAGTGTGACGTGATTTGATGGCCTGTTTCATGATAATCATTAGTAGTATGGGTGAAAAATAAAGATCGATAGGACACCCAGACCCAAAACAATCATTTGTAGGCCATACAAATATTTGTGACGTGCGGAATCCGAAACCACGATATGCAGCGAGCAGCCGATCGCTTTTAATACTGCCCTAACCATGTCGTCAATTAATTTACGACATTAACGGTATTCACCTTGCATTTCAGAAAGTTTGCCTGAGCAGAAACTCTCAAATAAAATGACCAATATTCATGAGTTTACGGGCAAGGAAACTCAGTTAAGAGATCAATTTAAATACATTTTAAGTGCAGTGTCTTGTTCTAACGCCAATGGAACGAATAATCGAAATAGTAAGCGAACGAATGAATATTCTTAAGTGAAGACAATCTAAATTCCTATTACTGAAGTTGAAGTAGAACAGTCTTTGGAGCAGCAGCATATTCGACATAAATGAGCATGGGAGTTGAGAGTTTGTCATGCGCACTCAATGATAGTGGCGCGTGTTGGATCATTCGGTTCTCTTCAAAATGGTTAAGCTGAGTGGTGCTAATATTCGCGTCATGTCCGTGAACGGGCGCTTTCAAACGGGCGATTACAAAACGCCATTGAAAAGTGTGTCCATGGAGTTTCTTGCACATTCTTCTTTATAGAGATCGCTTTGGAATGTGCACGTAGCATCATGTTTTCTGGCTGCCTGACTTCTTGACATTTCAAAAGCCTGTAAATGGTTTATTTGAAATAAAATGCTTTGAATCTTGAATCTTAAAAGCGGTTTGGCCTAGTAGTAACGGCGCCAAGGAAAATATGGGTGGTTGATTAAAAATCTATTTTTAAAAACAACTACATTTTTTTACTGACTAAAATCTACTCTTGTTCCTTTTTTGCCTTCGTTCCGGGGCTCCGGGGTTCTCTTTCGCATCATCCATGGCCCCAGTAGGCTTCGACCCTGCTGGGCCCCTACGGTTTTGCTGACATCTCCTTGAGGCGCGTGTGGAACACTACGCGCCGTCGACAACTTGGGCTCGGTTTGGACGGTTACTAGACGGTCGGACGGCGAGCTACCCATTGCTCGCCATCCGCAATCCTACGCCTACATTTAATACTTGCGTTTTAATTTGCGATGATTTGAAAAATCGTTCAAATATTGTAATTTTACTTCTATGTAGTGGTTGTTTTGATGGTGGAAGTTTGTTCCGCTTGGCAAGAACACCATCGTGTACTCGTGGAGGTGATCGAAAGCAACGACCTCTTACGCTGGGCCTTGGTTCAGGCCATGGTCTGTAGCGAGGAATGGTAGGTGGTCGCCCCCTTCTGCGAAGCAGTTATGGCTAGCGAAGGAGGCGGCCGCAAGTGTGAGGAAACGCCCCAGCCGCTGGAACCCCGATCTCGATTTCCAACCAACGTAGGCATGGGCTTGCGGTCGATGAGCAATGGGTAGCTCGCCCTACTGACGTCCAGTAACCGTTTGGACCGAGCCCGAGTCGTCGACTGCGTGTAATTTTCCACGCGCTCCTCAAAGAGTTGTCAGCAAAACCATGCCACCATGAAGGGTTAAACACAAGGCAAAGAAGAAACATAAAAGTTAGTTTTAGTCAGTAAAAGTCTGACACGTCACGTAAAATTATCCTAGAGAACATCCATTTTATCCCGTAATATAAAATGGAAAATTGTCCTAAGAGAACATGGTCGCCATACGCCAAACGTCATCCTGATCTGATTAATCGTCAAGAAGTAAGAAGCTTACACACAAACAAATTTAATCCTTGTAACATTAGTGTGATTTAGCCCCACTTCTTCTAGTACAATGACGTTGCTCTCCTTCTATTCAAAACCAAGCATAACAAATAGAGCCAAATCACTTCCAGCACTGAAGCATTTATTAGCCACAGCCACGGTCCCATTCAGAGCCACCCCATAGAAATCCCGAGCGTCTAACTCATCAACAATAACGCGAACGAACACCAAATTGACTACGTTCGATCTTCCCATTTGCATTCGGAAAACGGTGCTTCGAAAGCATTGGCTACACGAAGGACGAAACAGGCGCTTTCAATTTTGCATTAATATCGCATCGAGATCGATTGTGTTTTGTTTGGAGAGGATGAATAATGTTTGTTATTTATACGACTAATATATTTTGGGATTTGCATATCTAGTTGTTGGCTTAGGATGTGTGGAATGTAGATTCAAGGATAATGACGTCTGCAAGATTGTCCGAAAGAGTTACCATGGCCCTGAAACGCAATAGGCAACTAATGGAACACAGGTAGGTTTTAATCAGTAAACTTCCTCCAAAAGGCTTTTAAAAAAATGTGTATGACGTATGTACTTAGCTAGTTTGTGTTTTTCTTTTTTATTCATTTCTCTCTTACGTTTTTAAAATTCTTTTAAGATACTTTTTTAGTTCACCAAACTTTATAGTTTGATGGCGAGAAACGCACGTTAACCTATTGTAACATCATAAAAACAGCCCCCCTAGTAAAGTTACAATCGTATCGTTCGCGCCGAATGCCTCGAATAGGCCATGCCTCCGATTCCTTTGTTCTGACGTCATTTCAACGATCAGTCACGTGTTCAGAACAAAGGATTGGAAGCGTGGCCTACTCGAGGCGTTCGGCGCGAACGAAATGATTGTAACTTGGCTAGGGGAGCAGTAAAAATATGAGTGGCTCTGCGATCTCAGGATGTGTACAATATAATTATCATGTAAACTTAATACGTAATTTATGTATATTTAAGTTGGTTATGTATACATATTGTTATTATAAGATTGAGATTATAAGTTAGCGTTAAAGATGATTTTCATCATTTCCGTCTATGACTTGACTTCGCACATAGCTTTCGCACATTGTCTTTATTTACTGGTGCCAAAGTCAACGCTAACGTAGTAAAACGACTAAAGAATATATACTTGAAGAAAATCATAGTTCAATGAATTCACAAAGATATGATAAGTAATTAGATATTAAGTTTAGGACTAACAAAGATTTATCTGTTACTAGATTCTGGCAGTAGTTTTGCCCACGGGAAACCCGAGAATTATCCCCAGTAAATATATTACGGAGATAAAAAATCTAGGACATAGTATAAACGTGTTTTTTTTTTATTGTTTGGGAAAATCATCCTATGACAAATCGCGCTCTTGGGCGGAGCGCGAGATAGTATCAGACTTTTATTGATTAAAATCCCATTCCTGTAACTTCTTTTCCTTCGTCCCAGGGCCCCGGGTGTTGCTTTCACACTACCCGTGGCTCCAGTAGGCTTCGACCCTGCTGGGCCCCTACGATTTGCTGACATCTCCTTGAAGCGCGCGTGAAACAGTAAGCGCCGTCGACGACTTGGGCTCTTTCCGGACGGTTACCGGACGGTCGGACGGCGAGCCACCCATTGCTCGCTGTCCGCAAGCCCGCGCCTACTGTGGCCGGAAATCGGGATCAGAATCCCGGCGGCGCATTACTGTTTTGCAGAAGGAGGCGAGCGCCTGCCATTCCTCCTCGCTCCGGACCAAGGCATGAACCAAGGCCCGGCGCGAGAGATCACCGCCGCCGATTATGTATAATCGTGTGCAAATTTCATTGAAATCTATTCAGACTTAACTTTATAATGTGAAGGTGTAACAACAAACAAACATACATTTATATAAACTTTCACCATTAAAATATTAGTGTATTGCACTTATTTAGTTGTATTCACTGAAAAATATAACTGTATTTCCATACAAAAGGACACACACAGTGAAATCGAGCCAACAAAAGAAATCTTTTTAATTAAATTTTGGCAAATGCAAAAGGTTTCTTTTCCTGGCTTGTTTTCAAAAGCTTTAGAGTTCGGCTTTTAGAACTTTTCTAAAAATAATTTTAGTGTGCAGGTCTTTTTGTGAATTGTCTTAATGGGGTATTGTATTCGTATACACACATGGGACTTTAGTATTACCTCTTTAGTATTTATTATTATCACCTCTTTTTTAAACAACACCTCGTTTTACTGACAAATACTACTTTTGCATTGTTTCTGTTATTTATAAATTTTCGAAAAGGTAAATAGTTGGAGATAGGCAAAATTCTTGGTTGATATCACTCAAATTAAAATACCTATGACTAAAAGAGTACGAAAATTTATATACAACATTATTTTTGAATATAGTTTGTTCAGAATCAGTAACTGAATCAGTTCCATCAATTTTTACATCATGTTATATTTTTTCCCAAAAATATTTAAAAAAGGTCATAAGTCGGACGCCACCGTCACTAAGTACAACATAGGTCCCAGCAGGTCGTAGCGGGCATTAAGCGACAGCGCACAACTGGGTGCAGAAATAAAACAACCCCTCAGTCACCCGGATGGCCCCGTGACCGCTTATAACTTTGTGATTTTTCATGATACAGTTATGAAATTTTTTACATCGATTCTTTACACAAAAATATTAGACACGTGTTAGCTAGAGATTGCAGGTAACCACGATTACACTAATCTTTTACAGGTGAAAATATAATATACTTGTGAATATATGTGTATGGAGTACTTATTAAAGCTCAAACAGTTGAGCGGGATTGAATGAAAATTGGCACATGGGTACAGCATGTCCTGGAATAAGACATTGCCTGCTTTTACACGAGCAAAGCCGTTGGCAAAGGCTAGTAACCTAAACAAACTAAGAAAGAACTTTTAAATATAACTTAAGGCTCTAATTTAAACCATTTCAGACAGTCGCTTTATTCAAAAATGGACTGAAAGTAAATTTTACCGTGTTAATAGCATGCAACGTGAACTAAGGGAGGTCTAGTCACGCGAAGGCCCAATGGGCGGGTAATGACCGATCAGTTGCTACATCGCTGTCAAAGTTAGCGTAATGGTGGTAATACATTGCGCATTCACTCTTGTTGGTTCGAAAAGTTCTTTAGTTGAATGGGAAATGCATTAGGAATTTGTTTAAAGAATTGAATTATGTTTGATTTAATTTAAGCGAGAATAGTAGAGTTTCATTTAATATATAACTTGGAAGCATACATACGGTAATATGAAATTATTTAATTATCTAATATAAAAGAGAGATTTGTATTTTTTTTTTTTGTAACGAATAAACTCAAACATTGAACCAATTAAAAAAATACTTTTACCAGTAGAATACTACTTTATTACTGGCAGAAGCTTGTGAATAATTTTACTTTAGTAAAATGAGCTGTTTCACTGCAATTTGACGTAAAAAAAAAGTGTGTCTACAGTACCTATATAAAAAGTTCAAAATATTTTGTTCTGCAAAATTTGTCCAGGTCTTGGCTGGACATGTCTGCCGCTTATCAGACGAGCGGTAAGCCCCTGAAACTGCCATAGAGTCATAGCAGACGGCTTGACGTTTTACCTTTTTCCTAAGTTAGAGAGTTATAATGATGGTTTCAATGAGTATAATTGTATAAATACATACATTTTGCTACCGCAAATATACTTTTTGTTACTATACTATACAATACTGAGTTACAACTTGCAGTAAACTTTCAAAAAAAATTAATTTCGAGTGCTACCCTGGAGCATTTACATCTATGTATATAAAAATGAATAGCTGTTAAAAAAACGAACTCAACGAACGAACTGCTAAAACTCGAGAATATCTAGACCGATTTGGCTAATTTTGGTCTTGAAAAATTTGTGTTAGTCCAGAGAAGATTTGAACGGTGAAAAAATGGGAAAAAATCATGGAATAAAAAAAAACCGAATACAACGCCATCTCTAATTAAAATGTCATTATAAAATGAATTGTGCTGTTCTGGTAATGACAGTAGATGGCGTTATATCCTTACTATTAGGCGGTACGAGGCCAGGTCAGCTAGTTAATAATAAAAATAATTATGCAAAATTAAGAACAATTATAATAAAGGAGAGAGAATAAAGACTTCAAAGAGGCTATAAATAAAAACAATATTGCAGGTCAATCATAGACCTATCATTCATTTTTTTCGAATGACATGCTGCCAGGCTTCTTTTGTGCTGATAAGTTAGTGTATCATTTTCGAGTGAAATGTCTCCATTGAGCAACTCCATGCACCCTCAGGTGCTTCGTCTGTGATTCTGGAACGAGTTCCTTATCTACAGTGCCTGTCCAATCGTAGATCTGCGTAATATATCTCTTCAAACTGTGGCTATTCATACGACAGTTCCATGAACGTACAGCAAAAATGTTTTTAGGTCATGCCCTGAAATTTTTGTTTAAAATTGCAGTTTTAAGCTCGACCGCGTTTTTTTTTTGAATACAGAAGTATTGAAAACAATAAAGCGTCCTTTTAATTAAAATGACTGATTTTAAAAAAAATTATTAATTATTTCAAAATAAGTTGGCATTCAATTTGATTTTTCTGTTATAAACAAAGCTTAAAAACCGACTAAGTGTGAGTCGGACTTGCACACGAAGGGTTCTGTACTACAATATTAAAATCGAACGAAACACGCCGACGAAACGTTTCTTATATTGGAAACCTTTTTATTTTTAACTTTTGTTGTTGTAGTGTTCATAGAAATATTCTGTGACAATTTCAAGTCACTTTTATGGTTTGCGAAATGCAGCTCACTGACATACAAGCAGACAGACGGATGGACAGACAGCGAAGACTAAGTAGGATCCCGTTGACACCCTCCGGGTACGGAACTCTAATAAAGGAAAGCCATTATAATTATTTTACTGCTAACAACCTACAATGCATTTCAAAACACTCACCAAACAATACACATGAAGTAATACAGTTTCTATTCATTCTGCGTTAACAGTGGTATGTAGTCTTCTAACCTACAAATCTGAATAGCACAATACCGTCTGCATACAAATGAAAGCTTATTTCAATTGAAATAGTTCTGCATAGCTTACAAAAGATTATGAAAGAAAAACCCTTTAGTAAGTAGAAATGCACTAAAGAATTGATTAAAACCTAAGCAGAATTGATCTTAGCAAGAAGTACAACACGATCAAAATATGTTGGCCACTGTGAAGTTAGGCGTTCCGAACTATGCGCGTACTCGAAATAATATACATTCGTCGTTTGATTGTTAAAAAGAATATTGCGCAGCTAATTGTGCGAAGTTCAGAGCGGTCAAGATATTTCCCCACCCTTAGTTTTGCAATACTGATGCTCTTCTTCATTAATACTAGAATACCTGCGGTGGGTTAATTTCACTTACCCATTAAAATAAGAAGGTTTTATGTTCGGTAGTTTATTTTTTTTTTCCTCTAAATAGAAATCTAATTTCGTTTCTGAGATAGGAGCCTTTTTGTCTAGCAAAGGCCTTTTTTTAATTTCGTTAGATACCTCCAAGCGTTCCCGAGATAAAGGGTCTTAACAGACAGACAGATGGACGAACCAAAAAGTGATCCTATAAGGGTTCCGTTTTTTCCTTTCGAGGTATGGAACCCAAAAAAAACATCTTTTATTTTATATTTTTTTCGAATGTAAGTATTTGACTTATTATATAATATATTTGAATAAGCCAATATTGAAAAAAAAAGTTTAAAGTCTATACTTTAAACCAGATCCTCCAACTCGAATCTAATTCGAATCATCAAATTAATAGATATAACTTTTAATGCATTGATAGGGGACCAGTGGTGGCCGAGTGGTAACGGCCCCGACTTACAAGCTGTAGGTCGCGGGTTCAAACCCAGAAAGGCGCATTGCTTCGTGTAATTTACTTTCATTTCATCACCACTGCTCTCAAAACGGTGAAGGAAAACATCGTGACGAAACCGGCACGTCCTAGAACTATAAGTTCGAAGACATGTGACATCCACCAACCCGCAATGGGCCCGCGTGGTGGATTACAGCCCATTCCCTCTCCTAGAGAGGAGGCTTGAGTCCCAACAGTGGGAGCATTATAAGGCCGACTATGCTATGCTATGCATTGATATAAATCGATAAATTGGTTTGGATAATTGTTAACTGAGCAGAGCGGAGGTCCCTTATAGGGTTTTGGAACATAAGCCTTCGATTTACCAAAAAAACTATTTTTCTTCAATTTTTAATCTACACCATTCAAATTAACTCACATGCAAATTAGAATGCAAAGCTACTTCATTCTAAATTAAGCCTATCATAACAATCTGATCTAATTTAACGGAACCAAAGGCTCACAACATACTGGCTATTTTCTTTTTAATTTACTAAGCCAGTCCACACAAATAATGTTAAGCCCACTAACGCAGCGATACAGTCAAGTATTTGTATTTTCATGTTTTCAGGCTAATAGGAGGTTATAGTGTAAAAGTAACCAGTATGACAATGAGTAAATATATTGAGCAGAACTTAACATTTGATTGCCCTGTTGGTCTAGTGGTTAGTGGCCCTGACTGCTATGCTGGAGGTCATGAATTCGATTTACATCCAGGACAACCGTTTGTGTGATGAGCAGGATCATTTGTTCTGTGTCTGTGTGTAATTTATATATTACATGCATGTATGTATTTAGAAATATATAAGTAAGTTTATCAGTTGTCTAGTATTCATAACATAGTCAAGCTCTGCTTAGCTTGGGCGACGTTATGTGATCATCATCATCATCATCATCATCATGATAGTTGTGGAATTTTATTATTATTTACTTATTCAATGATCAACAAGTGTCAGACTTTTACTGATCAAAACCCACTCCTTTTGGTTCCTTATTTGCCCTCGTTCCAGGGCCAGGGTTCTCTTTCGCAACACTCTTGACCCCAGTAGGCTACGACCAATTTACTGAGAAAAAAAACACATTAAATGGACTAAAATATACCTATGAGCATCAAACAAGTTTATTAAAGTATATATAAATAAAGTAATGAAAGGGGAGCGCTGTAGAAATTAAAACTATTAAGTCTTAGAGTAGTGAATTTTGTTGGTTTCAATTCTCAAAACTTGTCGAGTGATAGTTAAGATTAATTTGTAAATTATACTACTGTTTCTCAAATACGTATGTATTTTTTTTAAATAAAATTATTGCATCTCCGCTTACCATCAGGTAGGATCGCAGTCAAGCACTGGTTTATATAAATTTAAAAAAATAATAAAAATAAAATAAAACAAACTACGAATATGTAATTTTTAAATTGTCTTTTCATTACCTCACGGATACTCAAGGATAAAGCTGTCTTTATCTTGGACGGCTTGAATTCCTCACTTCACTCAGGTTTCTATATTGACTCCCTCGCAAGGCTCGGAAGTTAATTATATAAATCCCTTTCTTACGTTTTGGATTAAAACTTAGCAACCTTCGTTTCGTTCGGAATTTAACATAATATATCACTCGTGACTTAAACTGCTTTATCTTTTAGTCACAAATATCTAATCTACTATTTTTGCACGGAACCTTCATTTTCTTTCTTTTGTAATCAGCTATGTACTAATGAAAGTCCTATCAAAATCGGCCGAGCCGTTTCGGAGATTAGCCGGAACAAACAAACAGACACAAATCGACGAATATACAGTTTTATACGCGATTTGTAAAAAAAGTGAGATTACAAACAGACACTTCAATTTTCTTTTTGTATTATTAATAGATAAAAAAATATATAGAAAAACTGCCAAGGTATTTATGTTTCCTTTACCCCCGTATCTGTTCGCCCACTGATTTAATTTACTCTGTATAATAGAGTTTAATTAGATTCCGCCTTTCAAACTGATTAAGAGTGAATGGGAATCGATGGCCCACATTCGTGAGCTCAGGAATAAACGACGCGATACCTTTGTTACTATTTAAATTAACTGCACTATAGTGTTACACTAATTTACTACCACTACTAATGAAGTAGTAAACGGATCTTGTATACTACAATTTATTAGGCTAATTGGCTTTGAGTATTTTGTTTAAACTATCTGGTTTGAAATGGAATTGTTTTTTTTTTTATCTTTGAAAAGATTCGAGGATGGTTTTAATTTTCAAAGCTATTTAAAATGAAAAGAAAATTAGTAGAGAAATGCTAAGAGAAAATTGTTGATTGGAGTTCATTCCTAAATTGATTAAAGTCATGGGTGTTGAGTTGTTTCAACTCGCATGTTCTAAGGAGATATTTTCCAAGTAGATGGTCAACATTCACTAACGGGTTAGGCCACAAAAATTTAAGGAAAATAAGCTCTAATAACTGAAGCACAGCATAGCATAATCAGACTTACAATGTTCCCATAGCTGGGACTCGGGCCTTCCCTCTAGGAGAACGAATGGACCGTTATCCACCACGCGGGCCCAGTGTGTATTGGTGGATGTCACATATTATTAATTTTTTGGTTCTAGGAGAAGCAGGTTTTTCTCAAGATATTTTCCTTCACCGTTTTGAAAGCATTCGTGATTAAATAAATTACACAAAGCAATACGCCTGGCTGAGTTTGAACCCACGACCCACAAACTCAAACTCGAAATATTTTGTTTTGCATGAACCTTTGAGCCTATATGGCCACTTATAACTCGTCTAAAACTAGTGCATTAGGTTCCAGTGATAAATAATGAAATAACGATTGGAAAGGCGATAGAAATCAATGCATTATACGAATGTCGACATTGAAATGTTAAAACTCTCAAAGGTAAAAGCGGATTGTGGTCACCAGAATACCTGACCATTATTTCGTAGAAGACCTCTTCATTATTAAATACCCTGAAATTGATTTCACACGATTCTGTTAAATTGCGACTGAAATGTAGATCACTAAAGCAGAGATCTAATGTGAAATGTATACCAGGAAAACGTGATAACAAAACAAAACTTAAAAACTGAATAATGCTGCCAAACATTGTGCCTACATTAAACCAAATTTATTGAGACCAGCTTTTTTGCAAGACACGTTGGTTTTTTAGGTTATCAAAAACGAAAATTTTCAAATTACTTCTCCAGCTTTAGCGTGGAGCGAGAAGTCATGCCAAAACCAACCTGTCCCTTCTTTGCGTTCAAGGGCTATATATAGTCACTCTTTTAAATGTTCCCGCTTCCTTAGCGTGCATCGGCCCTTGTGGGCCCCTACAGTTTTGCCGACATCTCTTTGTGGCGTACATAGTATAGAGAAATTAAGTTACATTTCGGGATATAAACAAACGCTAAACCTTTAAGTATTTTACTAATTAAAAACTAGGGGTTTATATGATATATATTTTATTTGAGGTACAAAATCATCTCATTAGCACTTAGTCCTTACCAGAAGGCCGGTGCCTTCCGGAAAACCGAGTAGACGGCACGTAGTTTACCACATGAAAAAGCCCTGTGCTTTTTATCCCTGGAGCATGTTTCTTTAGCATTATTTTCAAGTTTCACGCGGGTTAAGACATAACATACAAATGATAACGAGATCCGTTTATCAGCCCAGCCCAATCCAGATGAATGCCCATAAAAAACAAACAACGTGCTTCATTATATTCACGTAACCCGACGATTCGTGCTTAAAGCGAAAGGTGGCTCGACCTGCCGCCTTTGTAAGCCTATAAAAACCTTTTTATTTTATACCCTAGTTGATTTTGTCAGAGTTCAGTAACAAGCTACTGACGGACATCGGTTTTACTCGTTAAAATGAATCGGGGGCCGTTAAAATTGACGACTGTTAAACGGTTTAAGGGTGACTTTAAAATAAAATAATCCGTAAACGTGGGCACAACGGATGATTTTTATTCGTAGCTTTGAGTTTTTGTTCTGCGTAGTAAGCGATTGTGATTTATGGTAGTCAATGTTTTTTTTTAATATTTACCGTTCTGAGAGCGGTGATTATGAAATAAATAACACAAAGTAATTATTATTATGTTCCTGACATCACACACCAGCCCCCCTAGTCAAGTTACAATCGTATCGTTCGCGCCGAACGCATCGAGTAGGCCACGCCTCCGATTCCTTTGTTCTGACGTCATCTCAACGCTCAGTCACGGGGTCAGAACCAAGGAATTGGAGGCGTGGCCCACTCGAGGCGTTCGGCGCGGACGTCTCCTCTCTGCTCACTCGCTCGTTAACACCTTGCGCGTATGCACATATTATATCGGTTGTCCCAAAATTTGTTACTACGCATACCTACGTGAACACAGTCTTATAAAAAAATCGAATCAAGCAGTTTTACGTAGTCAAGATCACCAGCATCACACCTGGAGCTTGATATTCAATATTTATTTATCGTCTATTTTCAAGCATAGAAATATTATGGAATTATATTAAATTGTTACATTATAATAAATTCAATAAATTAGTTTATATTTGATAAATCATTTAATTTAATTAATAAAATTTATTAACGTCTATTCAGATGCACATAGCAAAATATTTCAGACACTATCTGATTATTACAGAGGGTCACTAGTGTCAGGAAAGATGCCTTCAGTTTTCTCAAGTGCCTGTATAAATCAGTTCAACTCTGTTCTCAACGAACATGCCAGTTGCACTACACCGCTAGATACAGCTCTAAAGTCGTTATTATATTGTATACGAAAAGTGTTATACCTTTTCGGGTACCTGTACTAGAATTGATTGGTGTAGAATGACTGGCAGTAAGCCTTGAACAGAGTTACACGTCAACTACCTGGGATTGAACTTGCGGCCTACAACTTGTAAGTTCGGTTAAGGGACTATTACCACTGGGTCAGTTTTTTTTTTTTTATTTGATATAAACTAGTGCTTGACTGCGATCCCTAAATCGTAAGCAGAGATGCAATCATTGATGGTGAGGCGCACTAGTTTATTAAGAGCCTATTCACTCTAGCCTTGAAGACACCTAAATTATAGTTGGACGGGAAGACCGCAGCAGGCAAATTGTTCCAGTGATTCGATGTACGCGGTCATTCGATGGCCGTCGCTTCTGCCAACATAGTGCATCGCCAGGTTTACCGATGATAGCTGCGCTTCCTTTTCTCTTAAGGATTCCAGTTCAATGCCTGTTTAGGTATATGATCGGAATCTCGCCTAAGCGTGTGACCAATTCATCTCCACTTACGACGTTTGATCTTGTGGTCAATCGGGCTTTCATGGCATTTCTCCAACCACTCTACGTTAGAGATGGCCTCGGGCCAGTAAATCCCAAGGATGCGACGCAGACATCGGTTTATGAAAACCTGAATTTCACCTTCCACGTTTCGTACCTGTAAAATACACGACGGCCATCGGACTGACATGGAGCAAGGTGAAGCGTAGAGCTGACCGGTCGCGATGGGTGATTATTGTCGACGCCCTCTGCCTCAGCTACGGTGACATAAGATCTTAATATCTAAAATAAGCTCAGATAGAATATACTGTGTAAAATATTGGTATGCAACTGCTTTCATTTCGACTGGACGGTGACCCCAACACGGTTGGGAAAAGGCTCGGTAGTTTTTTTTTTTTTTTTTTTATTGGGTGGGAAAATCATCCTAATGACATCCCCGCTCTTGGGCGGAGCGCGAGATAGTGTCAGACTCTTACTGACTAAAAACCCACTCCTGTTCCTTCGTTGCCTTCGTCCCAGGGCCCCGGGTTTCGCTTTCACACTACCCGTGGCCCCAGTAGGCTTCGACCCTGCTGGGCCCCTACGATTTGCTGACATCTCCCTGAGGCGCGCGTGGAACAATACGCGCCGTCGACGACTTGGGCTCGGTCCGGACGGTTACCGGACGGTCAGACGGCGAGCCACCCATTGCTCGCCGTCTACAAGCCCGCGCCTACGGTGGCCGGAAATCGGGATCGGAATCCCGGCGGCGGTTGGAGCGTAAGGACCGTTGCGTCACGCGATCGGCCGCCTCCTTAGCTAGCATTACTGCTTCGCAGAAGGAGGCGACCGCCTGCCACTCCTCCTCGCTCCGGAGCATGGCCTGAACCAAGGCCCGGCGCGAGAGATCGCCGCTGCCGATTGCCCCCACGAGGACACGGCGTTGCTCTGCCCAAGCGGGGCACACCTCCACCGTGTGCTCTACCGTGTCCTCCGGGTGGGCCACACAGTGGCGACACCCGGGCGTCGTTTCCGCACGAATTCGGTGCAGGAACCTCCCGAACTTACCGTGTCCGGTGAGAACCTGCGTCATGCGGAATGTGAGGACGCCGTGAGGTCTTTCCAACCACGCCTCAAAGAGGGGACTTACCGCCAAGGCTCGGTAGATTGATTTTTTAAACAATTCGTTGCCAGCAAATTTGTTATTATATCTTGACGTGCATGAATTAGATACACTACGCCACATATGAAACTAGTTTCTACAATCGGCTTCTCCCGCGTAATAGTTGAAAATTATCTCTGGAGAACAAAATTCCGGGACAAAATGTATTTGGAGAAGGAAGGAGGTTTTTACTTAACAGTGGGACATAACGAGCTATTTTGATAAGATTCGATATATTATAATCCGTTGCCGAAACATACTTCCCGGTCAAATGGCTATTTTATGTATCCTATATTCTATTCTAGCACCAGATCTACCTGCGTGCCAGTATTTTTTTTTTACAACTATCACAAAACGCCGTCTAGTCTGAAGCTAAGCTGGGTTTTTGTTATGAGTACTATACAATTGATAAACATACTTATATATTTCTAAATACTTACATATTATAGATATATATACCTTGGGTGGAAATCGAACCCACGACCTCCGGCATAGCAGTCAGTGCCACTAACCACTAGACCAACAGGCCAGTCAAATTTGATCCACATCCATTACGCCGTTTGAGTGTGAAGAAGGAATAAATATAGTACTCACATACACAATAACTTTCGCCTTTATAAGTAGTGTGATAGAAACCATTTCCCAAATGAATTCTTTTAACAACCTTTGCTGGTTGCAAAACTATTTTCAAGCAAAATTAGCCGCCAATTACAAGTCTAGCCAATCCTCGTTAGCTTAGAACACACGAATCACACCAACATGACCCTAGAGCTATAACTCAAGCGTAATTAAGGACTTCATAAATAACATTCTTATCTCGTATGGAAAGAAGACTAATTCGAAAAAATGCCAGTACACCTTAACACTGAAACACGAGCGTGGAATAATGGCCACAAACATCCATTATGGTAAAAGCAGTGGTGTTAGAAATAGTGACTCCTGTTGTAGCAGCTTCGCCTCATTTTTCTTGGCTGGCCGTTGGAGAGCTAAAGTTCGGATGGATGTTCCGAATAAATACGCAAAAAGTAACACTACGGAAACGATGGTTTGATTAAACCGAATCCAGAGTCTGGATATGTGCCCGGTTAATTGCAATAGATTCAATGCATATTGCATTAAATTTAGATACAATATTTAATTGACAAAACAAAATACTTGAGTATCAGTACCTAGCTAGGGCCAAATATGCTTTTCGTGACTGCGAAATGGTTCGAAAGAGATTCCGTGGCACTAGCTCTAAGTGTGGGCTTGCGGACGACAAGCAATAGGTAGCTCGCCAAGCCCAAGTCATTGACGGCACGTACCAAATTTTTCACGCGCGCCTCAAAGAGATGTCAGCAAAACCGTAAAGGCTTAGCAGGGCCGAAACCTACTAAGGCTAGGTTAGGTTAAGTCGACTTCTGAAACGGTTATTCGTGGTTATGGGATGCAAAGGGCAAGTTAAGGAACATAGGTGTGGTTTGAGTCAGTAAAATTCTAAACCTCCTCGATTCACCCAGAACAGTAGTAATTATTCCTATATTTGTAATATAAGACCTTGCTTTATGCCAAATTTCAGGATTCTGAGTCAACGAGAAGTACCCTATGAATTTTGATTTCCTTGAGAGTGTCGAGATGTACGTTTTTTACTGCGTAAACGGCCGTATTTTTTTTTTCGTTAACTCTCTCTTAGCGTATCGATGGCAAAACTAGTCAAATTCCTTGTTCGTTATTCGTTAACTTAATAGTTTGATTTTTTCACAGCTTCAAGAAACTGTAGACTTGCGTTCATAGTTTTAATTTGAACTCGATGTCTCTACGCGTCCCCGAAATAAAGGGTCTTGACAGACAAGCAGACCGACGAACGGACAACAAAGTGATCTTATAAGGGTTCCGTTTCTTCCTTTTGAGGTACGGAACCCTAAAAATCTAATTGAAGTTTAGTAGTAGCGTAAAGTTTTAGTATCGAACTAAGGAAGGCTTTCGCTAACATGTGCAATGGGCGAGCAATGACGAGCATGTTTCTCTTTAGATGAAGTTACAAAGCACTACCTGCTTCTGAGGATTTCTAACGAAAGAAATCAAATACCTTGATGGTTGTACTGTCTTCATTATATTTTAGAACACATCCGTCACAGAATTTCAAACCTTATTCCTACTGAATAAATAAAAGCTATAATCGACTGCTTCATTAATTTTAAAGTATGCTTTTAATTTTAACCAATCCCTACTACCTATTTTAAGTTACAGAAGATACAAAATTGAAAACCTTATTGTCAGTAAATAAAAGTTACATCTGACAGATGCATTAATTTTAAATACTTAACCGAATTTAAAATTAATCGTTTGTAATAATAAATCGTTCGATGGTCTGTTGAAAATTTTTGGCCTGTGTTATTTTTCGCCAAAGGGATTATTTGAAGTATTTATTTTACAGTTTTACTCAGTATATGGAAATCAACCCTGTTAGCACCGTGAAACATGGTGTTGTTTACGTGAAATTTCAATCTACTAATTGGAAAATGCAGTTTATCTCACATTGAATCCTGTTTTTCATTGGTAATGCATTTTCAGATCAACAACCTGATTTAAGAGTGTTAGTGAGAGAAGGACATATTTTGTTGGACAGAGCGGTTTTATGTCTACTTGATTTTTCTGTGTTTGAAAAAAATGACAGTAGGCAGTTAGAAATCCCGCTCTGCGTGTAACTTGAGAAAGTGTCAGACTTTTACTGACTAAAATTTACTTGTGTTTTTAGTAGTCCTCTGGTTTCTAATACTGGAAGGTTTCTGAATAATCCTGCTGACTGAAGTAGACTTCAAATCACTGGTGTGTTAATTCGAACCTAACAGTTTCATCGAAAGAGGTAGGATATATAGTTAGTTGGAAAAATATAGAGGAGGCCCTAGCCCAGTAATGAGACAGCAAAGGTAAATAAAAAAAGAAACTATAAACTGAGTTAAATTGGGTACTTGAAATTTTTTTTTTATTGTTTGTATCTAAATATCGTTCAATATTATACAAGTCAGAAACAGTTCAAATGTGGTGGAAGGGGAAACTACCAAATAACAGTACAAAGATGCACATATTGAAATTTAAATTCGCCGCGAGATAGTTAGGCACATCGAGAAGAGTAAACAGGAACGGGACGGCCGTCACCCCCTGCATAATCAGCAACTAATACCTGCATTTAAAGAGCCGTAAAAGTTTTATGCGATTTACGGTCTCTTCGAAAGACAGTGCAGAGGACGAGAGTTGCGCGTTGTGGAGGCAGAATCACCTAACTCCTCCACACTTCATCACCCATCAGAACATCTTTCTCCTGACGCGAACTACAGTAGCTAAGCTGGAAATCTCTAAATCGACTGCAAACAAACAATTTGGCCAAATGGGGCTTCCTCGACCCATCTCTAACACAGTGCCAGTGTGGAGCCGCTGCACAGGACATGCGTCACCTGCTATGCTGCCCGTCCTGCACTTTTCAGGATCTATACGAGGCCAATAACAGTGCTGTACAGGCTAACAAATACTAGTCAGAAAAAATCTAGTTGAGAATATCGATACCCAAAGAAGAAGACTGATATGTTACGTCACTGCCATTAGGTTACATGTGCTCAAAAGAGATAGCGAAATATTCACACTCTTCCTATAACCAATATAATTCCTGCTTCATTTAACAACCAATTTTGGTGTTGTTTTCAGAAAAAGATTTCTTGTAAGTGTTACTTGTTGTTTAGTATAAAATATTGTACAGAAATAAGCACAGGCAAATACCTAATCATAGACCGGGCTTCAATCATCATCATCATCATCTTCCTGCCCTTGTCCCATCTTATTTGGGGTCGGCGCAATACGTTTTTTTCATCCATTCTATCCTGTCAACCGTCATACTATCACTAACTTCCTTTATCCTAACATAGACCGGGCTTCAATGTCTACTCCTAAAATGAAATCAGATTGAGTACTAAACCATTCAAGCATGATTCCAATAAAGCCGATTAAAAAGGGTTCGAGACATTCTCATATTCATTTGTAATCCATTATCAATAAAGACGCATTCCCAACACAAATAGCTGTGAAAATTTTTGAAATCCGAACATAAATTTAAGTCCGTGCCGGTTCCATTTGGTCAGCATCACTACATCTGTGTCGAGTGCAGTACTGCTGAACTGATGCCGTGCGCTGCGTCGCAACAAATTACACTTTTAGCAAATTGTGTCCACTGCTGACGCCATTGTGGGGTAACGATGCGATGACGAAACATTTAACAGGGAATTTAGCTATGAGGAAATTTTCACGTAGAAATATATAGGGATTTAATGTTACAGGCACGTAATAGTATTCATTTAAGTAGATGTACTTAAGTATTAGTATTGTAATAACCCAGTGGTTCAAGCATCTGTCTCTCAATCACGAAGTGGTTTTGAAACCGAGCAAGTACCAATATGTATTTTTCAATTCATATAATGTACTTATCTAAGTTTATCTAGGACAATACTGACACCCCGTGCCTCGAAAGATCTTTGACAGTTGTTACAGGTAGTAAGACACTAGAAAGTCTGACCATCACTCTATCCATGTAGTATTGTGTTGCCCAGTAACTGGGTTGTGGAGGGCTGATAGGTAGTCATACCATGTAAAACACGGGTATTCAGCCGCATTCGTTTAGACTGGAAGCCGACCCCAAGCTTGCTAGGAAAAAGCTTAGGGGAAAACGAAAAAAGACGTTGAGCAAAAGTTAACTCTTCGGAGGAAATGTTGTTTAGTACCATACCGCTACTTCTGGGTATAAAAATGAGCAAAAGTTAACTCTTCGGAGGAAATGTTGTTTAACTCTTCGGAGGAAATGTTGTTGAGCAAAAGGAAATGTTGTTTAACTCTTCGGAGGAAATGTTGTTGAGCAAAAGTAAGTCTTCGGAGGAAATGTTGTTAAGTACCATACCACTACTTCTGGGTATAAAAATGATAACAGCTGGACTGGTCAATGTCTCAGGGCTAAGTAATGTTTGCTGAGGTCGGTCTGTGGATTTTAATACGCTTAAAATCTTCCGAGCCTCGGAAAGCACTTTAAGAAGGTCCTTCTCCACTCGCCTATCATCAACCTCGAGCATGATTTAAAAGCTAGTTGCTTCATGTAACGAAATCCAACGCGATGTTTGATGAAGAGGCAAAGCGAAAAAAGAGAGATAACACCTGAAAACTCTGTTGGCATTCGATAATTCAGTGATTTACTCGAATATTTCACAAAACTTGTTCCAGGAAATACATGTTTTTTCAAAGCCTTCAAAGTTGTTCAGAATAATTGTTGTCATACAGAATCTCTATTAAATGTGAAAGGCTTCTGTGGATGTACTTTTTTATATTTTTAAAATATGATTACAATACGGATCAAAGTTTACGTAAAATAGCAGATTTTCAGAGTTCTTTACTAGATTAGTTTTACACAAATTTATGTTTCGATTTCCATAGAAGCCATAATATCCACAAGATAGCTGTGTATCCAAAATATCTGGAGAAAGGTGTGTAATAACATCATAATCACGTAAGCTCTTAAGTCGTAAGTCCCGACTGTCATTTATAGACCTTTGAAAGTCGTTACGGATATTCAGAAACGAGAAAATCTGACAATAATCTCGCCAAGGCATACGATACCTCTTATTGGAGGGGAATATATAATTACTATACCGGCCTCATCTAGTTTAAAATGACAAAAAAAAATTGACGTGTAAAAGTGTTTTTTAAACCTACTTACAAAATAAATATCATTTATCATTTACTGGGTTAAGGGCTATGCAGGTTCCACGTCTTCTGCAGTGTCCTGTTTTCCTGTCAAAGGGTAGATATGGGTTCCAAAGTAAATACAAATACATACTTAGCTTTTTCTATTTAACGGTGATTTTTTTTTAGTGGTATTACCCATTTATAATCCAGTACATAAGCTTATGGCGTGCCCATCATGGGCACGCCATAATCATGGCGGTAAGTCCCCTCTTTGAGGAGTGGCTGGAAAGACCACATGGCGTCCTTACCTTCCGTATGACGCAGACACCTCTCACCGGACATGGTAAGTTCGGGAGGTTCCTGCACCGGATTCGTGTTCGTGGAAGAAACGCCTGGGAGCCGCCATTGTGTGGACCGTCCAGAGGACACGGTGGAGCATACGGTGGAGGTGTGCCCTGCCTGGGCAAAGCAACGCCGTGTCCTCGTGGGGGCGATAGGCGGCAGTGATCTCTCACGCCGGGCATACAGGCCATAGTCCGGAGTGAGGAGGAGTGGCAGGCGGTCGCCTCTTTCTGCGAAGCAGTAATGCTAGAAAAGGAAGCGGCCGATCTATCTCCCGCTCCGCCCAAGAGCGAGATTTGTCATAAGATGATTTTCCCACCTTAAAAAATAAAAGTACATAAGCATGAAAAAGTCATATAAAAAGCTTTCGTGATAAAACAGTTCAAATTGGCTTAGAAGTAACTGGTAATTGCAACGTTGACCAATGTCGTTAATTAACTTCAAGCTGACAAAGACAATGAAAAAAACAACCTTAATGAACCCACAAAGGCCGAGATAATATTGTGACAGTCTAATTAATTAAAAAACCTAATAACATACTTCAGTTCAATGAGGGCTAAGCCCTCATTTTATATTTGATTTCGGTGTTTTACAGGATGCATTTTCAAGTGAACATTGGTGGCCCAGTAGTAATGGTTATGACTTACGAGTAGTAGGTCACGGGTTCAATACCAGCCAAGCGCATTTCTTTGTCTAATTTATATCATCACCACTGCTCTCAAAACGGTGGACGAAAAAATCGTGAGGAAATATCCTACAAGTGACATCTACCAACCTGCACTGGGCTCGCGTGGTGGATTACAACCCATTTCACCTTTCTACCATCGGACAACCCGACTTAAGGCGTGTGTCCTTTACGTTGTTAGCACTTCTACGGTCTGGACTAAGCGTTTCAACTCGTCGTTTATATAAAAGAAAAGAAAGAAAGAAAATCATTATATTTACGCGAAATGACGCAATTTTAAAACTAGCTAACAAACATAATCAATAAATAGGGAAGATATGCGTCACATTCGCGCAAAACGGCCGAAAGCTCAGCATAAAGCTGCGGCCTCACGCTTATTGCGATAAGCTCACAGCGCTGGTTTTCAGCGTAAGCCGGTGGCGGTGTCAACATAAAGAACGATGCAGTGTACAAAAAGATTTGAATAGAAAAAGGAAATAAAAATACTTATGAATTATAAATAAAAAATATAAAAAATAAGGTGATAAATACATTTATATAAAGTGGCAACACCACGATGCGCCCATTTGAGCAATTAATTTTTTTTATATCGCGTGCATTGAAGGATTGGAACATTTTGCGAGCAGCGGTCTCCCCATCCGATTATAATTTAGGTGTTTTCAAGGCTAGAGTGATTAGGCTCTTAATAAACTAGTGCACTTCACCATCAACGATTGTATTACTGCTTACTTTCAGGTGGGATCGCAGTCAAGTACTAGTTTATATCATGTATAGAAAGGTTAATTCAATTATATCACATCGGGGTCACCAGTTTGGAGATATACATGGAACAGAGAGTAAAATCTCGTAAACCTCCTTTGGATAGAAAGGATCCTCTGACCAGACGTGTGTTATGTCTGGTGGGCCACTTACCGTTAGATGATTTCCGGCTGGTATATATGGTCAAATCACGCGGGGAACTCTAACTGCACGATGCAGTATTTCGTATATGTGGCGCTATAGATGTAGCTACAAGTACTTCTCAGAAGTCGATCTTCATAATTTGATAACAGAAGACAAAGCCATAATGACAATAATAAAAGGAATCAAAAATAACATCCTATTTTCGCATTGTATACGAATTCACAGGTATAAGTAATACCAATCGTAATAGCGGGGTCCACTTGACATTTTTATTAAATTGGCAGCAACGATAAAAGTGATCGCGAACCGTATTCCCTGATCGATATTGAAGTTAATTGGAACGGATGGAACTTGAATTTGTAATTGAAAGATTACAGGTTCGCTTCCCCGTTTCGAGGATCGCGGCATTGGCAAGATTGCTCTGTAGATGTTGGGTGAAAAAAATTAATGATGTTTTGATGAGATTCTGCAATGGCTTAAGCCGATTCGAATGAATTAATGTTTTTTTTCTGTTTGGAGAATTCATTTTTTTAATTTAGTAGAATCTTTTGGTTTTTCGGAACTATTGAGCATTCGGTTTTTGGTTTGCGTGGTAAAATTTAATTTACTCATTTCTCTAATTCAATAAAAAAAATCATTCGTAAAGCATAACCATCATCATTTGAACCAAAAGACTTTCATTGCTGGATATAGGCCTACCCTAAGAGTCGCCACAACAAAACGGTCCATCCATCGAATTCTCTCGATCCTCACCAGGTCATCGGTCCACCTTGTAGCCTTCCAACGTTACATCTTTCTGTGCGCGGTCACACCACCACCACTCCAAAACCTTTCGGCCCCAACGAGCATCCGCTCTGCCAGTAATATGATAGAGATACCTGCCCATTGAAACTTAGCGATTTTTCGGGGTATGTCAGGAACCTCACCAGAAAACATAATTACTCTTTGTAATTTTATAAATCAACTGCACTTTTGACCCCTGAATGTGTATAAAAATCACAAAAATGATACAAACATATACGTCCAACCCACGACAAACTGAAAAAACATAGTACTCCTATAATGAAAACACCTGAAAACTAGGCACCAGTAGGCCCCTACACTCAACATGTATCAAAACCAGAAGTGTCTTTCCGGAAAACAGATATGCCCCCGGCTCAAAGCAAAAACTGCCTTTGATGTTAAAAAAGCCACTTGAATGGTGTCTCGTGGCGCACAATGCGATATCGCTACCAACACACGGCGTTGCCTATCATCGCCAGAGCAAAGTAGGTAAAGTGTTCCCATTTTCTACTCACGGGAATTTTTTTTTGTTCCTATATTTTCTGTATTGTTCTGTTTTTAATGGCTGGATTCTGTATTGTTGGGGACAAATGGATACTTTGTGCCTAACTTTTTTTGTGGTGGCGTTAGAAATGGGTGAAAAAGTCTTTGTGTTTTATAGCATAACATAATAGTGTTATGTAGTCAGCCTTAATGTTCCCAGTGACTCCTCTCTAGGAGAGGGAATTGGCCATAATTCACCACGCGGGATATCACATGTGTTCGAATTTTTAATTCTAGGACATGCCGGTATCCTCATGATGTTTTCCCTCACCAGTAGTGATGAAATAAATTACACAAAGTAATGCGCCTGGCTGATTTGAACTCACGACCTACCACTCTTTTTTTCGGTGGGAAAATCATCCAATGACCTCCTCCACTCTTGGACAGTGGGTGTGTCAGTTTTTTACTGACTAAAAACCCACTCCTGTTCCTTCGTTGCTTTTCATACCAGGGTCGAGGCTTTTGTTCAGAAGCAGACCCAATAGTCTGCTTCTGAACAATAAAATAGCCCAGTAGACACAGACCCTACTGGGCTCCTACGGTTTGCTAATATATCCATGAGGCGTGCGTGGAACAGTACGCGCCGTCGACGACTTGGGCTTGGTTCGGACGGTTACCGGACGGTCGGACAGCAGTCGAACGGTTTATCAGAAAGAATATCCGTCTTCACATCTGACGTATCTGAAGAGTACCTATCAACGTGTAAAAGTAAGTTATTCACAGTTCCACAAAATATAGACGTAATTGATACCTACACAGCGATCCTCTTACTTCTTATCTTCTTCAAAGAAAATATTCTAAAGAAGAACCTGTTTTCTTTTTAATAACACAGCTTCATTGAACAAACGTAAGTCTGTCAAACATTAAAAATAAGTTACAACTTCGTATACTGGATGAGACATTAATCCATCTTGAAAAATTGCAAGTGTAACATTTTTTTAAACTTTTCCATCAGAAGTTAGCAAGCTAAGTTTTTCGTAATTTGATTTTAAAATGAGAAGAGAATATCTTTTTAAAAGCAAACTAGAAGCCATCGCGACGTACAAAAAAAAACATATTGTTTGAATCTTCTGAATATTGAAATTTTCTTGCTTTTTTGAAGAACAGCTATAAAATATCTATTAGAATAGAAAATGTTAATTAATTTCAAAGTTTTAGAGAAATATAACATCAACTCTCAGTACTTACTGTAATTACCGGCCCCTGTTTCAGAACATGGTCGGGGGGTGAGGGGGAATGGATGGCGGTCACTTCCTTCTGCGAAACAGTAATGCTAGCGAAGGAGACGACTGCAGGCGTGGGAGATCTGACATTCTCACGCCCCAGCCACTAAGACCCCGACTGCCAACCACAGTAGACGCGGATTTACTGACAACGAGCAGTGGGTAGCTCGCCGTCCTGCCGTCTAGTTCGTTCGGACCGAGCTCAAGTCGTCGACAGCACGTAATGTTCCACGCGCGCCTCAAAGAGATCTCAGCAAAACTGTAGGGGCTCAGTAGTGCCGGTGCCTACAAGGGCCATGACTTCTGAAAAATTTAACCGTGGTCCTAGATCGCAAAAGGCAGCTGAAGGAACACAGGTGTGGTTTTTATCTATAAAGGTCTGACACGCGCTCCCACTTTGCTTTAGAGCGAGAGAAGTCATTAGACGATTTCCTACCTCAAAAACGTAGTTTTCGACAGGCCCCTATTGTACATAAAACTCTGGAATGTGCTTCCCCTTGACATCAAAAAAGCTAAAAGTAAATTTTCCTTCAAGCGTAAAATTCGGAACTACTACTTGAAGTCCTCTCAACCTTAGTTTGGTCTTCAGCAGAATTATTATTAAGTTCTCTTAATGATTTGATATTTTTCATAGTATTTATGAGTTTATAATTTTAGCATTTATATAATTATATTTGATTATTACAAATAACTATTTTTTTTTTCTGTTTGAAGTATCTATTATTTGTTTATTGTGCAAACCTACCACAGTTTTGTCTTTTTTAACCCAAAAGTTGACTGGTAGAGAATGCCTTGTTGCATTACGTCCGCCTATGTACCACTACTGTACATGAAGTTTAAATAAATAAATAAATAAAAGTGTCAGTCTTTAGACGCCTCACGCGATTAAAGTAGTACCTACTGGGTTTTAGCATTTAGAATCTCCCAATAGCCTTTTTTGGCTCAGTGGTGACTGATCCAAAAAAAGTTGTCGGTTCAAACCCAGGCAGACTGTTTATTTTTTGTAATTTATTTCATCATCACCTTCGAGCATCCCAAAAAAATTGCTTCTTCATATTCCTTCTCGCCGTACTGGGTTTAAGGCTAATTCTTACGCTGTATCTACCATAAAACTCAAGAATGTTTTTCCTTTGATATCAAAAAAGCCGAAAGTAAATTTTCCTTCAAGCGTAAAATTCGGAACTACTACTTGAAGTCCTCTTAACCTTAGGTCGGTCTTCGTCATAATTGTTTTATTTTAAGTTCTTCTAATTATAATGATTTGATATTCATATATCAAAGTATTTATTAGTTTATAATGTTAGCAATTTTAAGTATTTTATTATTATAAGTAACTTAATTTAATGATACTACATTCTACTTAATTATTTATTTAACGTGCACACCTAACTCAGTGTTGTCTTTTTAATCCAAAGGTTGACTGGCAGAGAATGTCTTGTTGCAAGAAGTCCACCTATGTACCACTACTGTTCATGAAGTTTGAATAAATAAATCATCACTGCTGTCAAAGCGGTGATGGAAAACATCGTGTGGAAACCAGCATGTCCTAGAACCAAAAAATTCGAAGATATGACTTTCACCATACGCACTGGGCCCGCGTGGTTTACTTTTTTTTTTTCCGGTGGGAAAATCATCTTATGACATCCCCCGCTCTTGGGCGGGGCGGGAGATAGTGTCAGACTTTTACTGACTAAAAACCCACTCCTGTTCCTTCGTTGCCTTTCGTACCAGGGCCGAGTCTTCCTTTCAGAATCAGACCCTTGGCTTCGACCCTGCTGGGCCCCTACAGTTGCTGACTCCTTGAGGCGCGCGTGGAACAATACGCGCCGTCGGTAACTTGGGCTCGGTCCGGACGGTTACCAGACGGTCGGACGGCGGGCTACCCATTGCTCGCCGTCCGCAAGCCTGCTCCTACGGTGGCCGGTAATCGGGATCGAAGTCCCGGCGGCGGTTGGGGCGTGAGGACCGCTGCCTCACGCGATCGGCCGCCTCCTTTGCTAGCATTACTGCTTCGCAGAAGGAGGCGATCGCCTGCCACTCTTCCTCGCTCCGGACCATGGCCTGTACCAAGGCCCGGCGCGAGAAATCGCCGCCGCCGATTGCCCCCACGAGGACACGGCGATGCTCTTCCCAAGCGGGTCACACCTCTACTGTGTGCTCCACCGTGTCCTCCGGGCAGTCTACGCAATAGTGACACCCGGGCGTTTCATCCGCACGAATCCGGTGCAGAAACCTCCCGAACTTACCATGTCCGGTAAGGACCTGCGTCATGCGGAAGGTAAGGACGCCGTGTTGCCTTTCCAGCCACTCCTCAAAGAGAGGACTTACCGCCATTATTATGGCGTGCCCAGCACTGGGTTGCGACAGTCGCTGTCGCCATTCCACCATGAGACCCCCTCGGAACTCTGCTCGCCATGCCGCGACTGGTCGTGGCAGTGGAGTTTCGCCCCGACGTTGCATCTCCACGCGCAGATCGTGCAGGGCCCGCGTGGTGGATTACGGCCCAATCCTTCTCCTAGAGAAGCGGCCTGAATCCCAGCAGTGGGAACATTAAAAGGCTGATTATGCTATTATTATTATTACCCTACATGTGGTAATAATAATAATATTCAGCAAAAGTCTGACAGACTCCGCCTTAGTGTGAGAGAAGTCATTAAATGATTTATCACCTTCAAAAAATAAAAATAAAAAGTGCCTTAAATAAACTTAATCCATCACCGTTATTTTCTTTAAAAAAACATGTTTTAAAGAAATATTTTGAATCAGCTATTGTTTACATAATGCGTCAACGTCGTCATTATTCATTCTGCCACTTTGCAGATCAGCGGTAAAGCAGTACAAATCCTTCTCGAATTTATAACACAAATAAAACTTAAGTGACCCATTTGAAAAGAGATGCTCATTATGACGATGACGTAAGGTTTATTTTCCAAAAAGTCATCTGCAAATAATAACTTGGTTTAACCCCAGTGATGTATTGATGGAACAAGAATTTGTTTCTGATATACTTTTTTAGCAAATGTGAAGGTAATCCAAATTGAATTCGGTGGCGCAATTCAATTTACATTCGGAGGGAGTGTTTTATGTTTTGTTTCTAATTTGCAACGTTGCAAGTGTTTATTTTATTTAATGTTGATCTGTATAAAGTGTCTCAATGATTTAGTGCCTTAATGCTGCTCCGTTAAGGTTGAAATTAATGTGAACTGAGGTTATGATGCCACCAAATCGAAGTATTTGAAAAATACTTTTTTTTACCTGGCTAAACTACCAAGGCTGTGGCATTTGGTATAATTTTAGAATCTTGTGATAAGAGGGGGATTGGTAGTTGAGGGGAAAGAGGGGGTCCACCACTCCCATGAAAAGGTAACTTACCGTTTTTGAAATAAACGTATCTTTTGTGACCTAACCTCAAAACACTCAAAAATTGCTTAAAAGGCGTAGTCAACGCAGCCCCGCTATGCGGGCCTCCTACTTCTGGGTGGTTAAAAAAAAAATAACCTCGAACCTCTAACCTAACCTGTCCGAGTCGGGGTGCCCTAATATATCGATACTTATTGAACCATAATTTTGTACTTTAATTTGTTTCTGATAAGGATCTCTTTTTGCCTTTTTACGTCTTTTCTCCACAGTTATTCATAAATTAAATCATTTACGTTTACACGATTATTATTATAAAACATAATTATGACAGTGACACAAGACACAAATGTCATCTCTTTTTTACGTTCCGTTTTACCGATTTTGTACGATATTTTACACTACAGATAATATATTGAAAGTATTGTGACAGCTTTATTTGTCAAATCACCTAATTTAATGTTCCGTTTGCCCTTTATATCGGATTTGAGATTAGAAACATATTTTATAAATTTTTCGAAAAATATGCATTACCTTGTAATAAGAGTAATAGCGTTATAATTGGGGACCTAAACCCTACCAGCTTTGACCCTTTTAAGTCCCTAACTTTTGCCATACAATACTAAAGTCAATCCAATTTATGTCCAATTTTTATTTATTTATTTCTTTATTACGGCACTCCAACGAATAGTTCGCCGAATAGATTTTTATTTATATGTCTTTAATAGTAAGTTAGTAATAGCATGACGAGTGACAGGGCAGAGTGGAAGAAAAAAACGTGTTGCGCCAACCCCAAATAACACGGGACAAGGGCAGGAAGATGATGATGATAATGATGAATAGTATATATAATAATTGTCATATTTGCACAAAACCACACAAAAATAAACTTGTATATAATTACCTAAATGTAAAATGTCTTGTAAATAATGTTGTTGATGTTCCTAATAAATACATAATACAGGTATTAATAAATACATATATAATCAGTAAAAATTTGACAAAGAATTACCCACCTAAAAAAACTTGTTTAAACTTGGACATATTTCTGTGCCAGTCACATTAATTTTATTCTTGAACATACATTGATTCTTGTTTGTGATCCACTATAAAATTTTTGTTTTTGTATCATTCATCATATTCTCATCTCTTTGATACATTTTCATGTAATACGAATATTACATGAAAATTGATATTCATGTCATGAATAATTCATGTCGAAACAATTTCAATCAACACAATACTAACAATAAACTTTAGCTTCATTTTTGAAAATTTTACTTTAAGAGTACTACAGGAACTAAAGTGCGGTCACTCTTAGACTGCATACAAAAGAAAAAAATACCCAAATACACAATGCTTGCATAATATAAAACATTTAAGCGATTTACTAAGAATCTACAGATTTGATTAAAAAATTAAAACACTATATCGTTAAAACGTTGCTTGTAAAATAATTTGACAAACAATCAGTATGATTGCATAAATATTAATCCAGATTTTAATAGATAAAAGTAATTTTTACAAGCATATTCGTGGTTTTTTTCTATCGTACTAAATTTGTTGTATTATATTTTGTTACTTTGATTAAACTATCTATCTAGCATTTATTCTAGAAAATAACACATATTTTTTGATTCTGTCTACTGCAGTGATCATATACTTTTGCGTATTGCAAAAGGCGAATGACTCCTGTAAAAACATGGGCACTGTTCAAAGAGTTTTTTTTTCCTAATAAATTTCTACAATTGTATTATAAAATAATATTATATCAGACAAACAGGTAAAAGAAGAAAAATAAGATTATGAAGCAAAACACGATATCTTGAATGAAATACCACAGTAATATGTTTCCACAGCTTTAGTCTTCTTATGGGTCAAACAATAATTCTCCATGTAATAACATTCTCTAGCCAAGGATAAGATAGATCGCTACAATAGTTATGAGCGCCTGGTATCTTATGTTGAACTGGAGCCAATTTTCTTGTAGTTCGCTAATCACATTTGTTTGAATCTGTGTTCTAGTAAATAAAATGTTTGTAATTATGATTAAGTAGTCTGGTATTTTGGCAGTAAGATTACGTAACGTGAGATTAATATGTAGAACAATTCGTATGATTGTTTCACTTAAACACCATGGTTGATAGAAATTTATGAGCCTACCTCACCCAAAAGCTTCACCACAGTTTTACCTGCGCAGGCCGGTCAGTACACGGGACATCGTGTAAAACTGTATGAGTTTTATCTACCACATAGACGGTGTTTCATATACGAATCGGCCTGCGCAGGCAAAATTGTGGTGAAGTTTGTGCGTGCGATGGGCCCATTAGGTGCATGATTAGTTTTTATATCTAAAAGTAGTAGACGCCATTCAGAAAACAATAGAACATAAATTCTAGTATATGTGAAACCTGAAACACGTGTCTAGTATTTTTATGTAAAGAATCTATGTACAAAGTTTCATAACTGTATCATGAAAAATCACAATGTTTTAAGCTTGTTATGCTACTTAGTTTTCCGCACAAATTTATAGTCACCGGGTCATCCAAGTGACTGAGTGGTTGTTTTGCTCCCGCACCCAGCTGTGCGCTGGCGTCTAATGCCCGCTGTGACCTGACGTGACCTTGGTGGGAAAATCATCCAATGACATCCAACGCTCATTGCCTTTCATATCAGAGCAGATTCTTCCTTTCGGAAGCAGACCTTTGCCCCCAGAAGACTTCGACCCTGCTGGGCCCCTATGGTTTGCTGACATCTCCTTAAGGCGCGCGTGGAACAGTACGCGCCGTCGACGACTTGGGCTCAGTCTGAACGGTTACCGGACGTTTGGACGGTGAGCTACCCATTGCTCGCCGTCCACAAGTGTGCGCCTACGGTGGCCGGAAATCGGGAACGGGATCCCGTCGATTGGGGCGTGAGGGCAGCTCTCCCGCGCGTGCACGTGACGTCATCTCAACGCTTAGTTACGTGGTCAGAACAAAGGAACCGGAAGCGTGGTCTACTCAATTTGTTCGACGCAAGAGAATCGAAACGAAACGGTCGTAACTTGGCTAATGGGGGAGTTCCGGTTTTGGGTGTCTTGTCTCGAACTTGTAAACTTACATGAATTTACATGTTCGAGAACGTATTCATGATACAGTAGCAACTCCTAGAGGGGGCGACGTTTTAAAAAAATTATTTATATGTGTACACTATCACACACACACGACACAGTCAGATGCCACACCATACATTACTTATTCTGTGACCATACGTAAGCACCTATTATCGGCAAAGGGTGGATATTTTCAAAAGGGAAGCCAAAGTATAAAAAAGTCACTCACCAAAGGCTCCCCGCTCCATGATGCAAAAAATAGGTCCAAATCCATCCCTGCGATTTAATTAATTGTCATAAGGAGTACACGGCCTAATTGCATGTTTTATTTTCAAAACTAAGATTTGTAAATGAAAACGCTTCGTTGTAAAACAAATAATATATTAAACAGCAGTCTATACCTATTAATTAATTTGTTTTAACAATTTGAAGAACCTAAGTGAATAATAGAACGAACTAAAAATGACAATGACAGCCCCATTTCTTGTCCAAGCAATTACTGTCCATTCCAGGTTGCCTGGAAGAGATCGCGGAATGTGATAAGGCCACCCAATGTATGTATTTATGTGTTTTAGTTTTCTTTTATGTTTGTAGTGATGTACAATAAAGTATAAAATATTTTTTTTTAGGTAGGAAAATCATCTAATGACAAATCCCGTTCTTGGGTGGAGCGCGAGAAAGTGTAAGACTTTTACTGGCTAAAAACCCACTCCTGTTCCTTCGTTGCCTTCGTCCCAAGGCCCCGGGTTTCGTTTTCATAATACCCATGGCCCCAGTAGGCTTCAACCCTGCTGAGCCCCTACGATTTGCTGACATCTCCCTGAAGCGAGCGTGGAAATGTACGCACCGTTGACGACTTCTGCTCGGTCCGAACGGTTACCGGACGGCCGGACGGCGAGCTAAATATTGTTGACCTGGAAATTACATTTTTCGTAAGGGAAACAGGTGGGAATCGTTTTATATGAACTCTTTGCCACTGGCACCTATATGTATATCTACATTTAATTACGTCACACATTCACAGTCAGAAACACAAAGACAAGATTACGCGTATCTTATATGGCACCGAGACAATAGAGCATAAGATGTACTTAAATTTAATCATTTAATTAAGATGGTACTAAATCCTACATTCATTCAGGGCGGTAATGAATTATAGCCGCTTTCTTACGAGTGTGAAAATAGGCCGTATTTATGAAATATGTTACTATGTTATTCTTCTTAGTGTGACTTTGACAAGGATTTTGTTTGAAAGAGAATAGAGTTCATACAATAAGGAGCATTGCTTATACTTTTTTCCAGCAGGAAATTATCAAAAGACTCCTCATGCTTTGAGGGGAGTGAGAAGGAATGTTAGAATGTCTATATCTTTCGGAGCTTGCACTACAAAATATAAACGCAATTATATTTTTTACAACATACCACAGTGTCTCAAGACGAAAGTCTTCTATGACCAGTGCGTGTTGCCAGTGATGACATATGGCTCCGAAACGTGGTCGCTTACAATGGGCCTTCAGAAGACTTAAAGTCACCCAAAGGGCAGTGGAAAGGGTTTGGAGTTTCCTTGCGTGATCGAATCAGGAATGAGGATATCCGCAGGAGAACCAAGGTTACCGACATAGCACGAAGAACCGCCAAACTTAAATGGCAATAGGCAGGGCACATTGTTCGCAGAACGGATGACCGTTGGGGTCGAAAGGTTCTGCAATAGCGACCACGTACCGGACGACGTAGCGTTAGAAGGCTTCCTACAAGGTGGACCGACAACCTGGTAAAGGTTGCGGGAATCCGATGAATGCGAGACGCACAGGACCGTTTATTTTGGCGACACTTAAGGAAGGCTATGTCCAACAGTGGACGACTTTCGGCTGAAATGATGATGATGATGATGATTTTGTACAAAAAACAAATGACAGTAAAAAGACAAATATTTTAATACCGCATCAAAATTGGTAATACAGAACCCGCAATTAGCATTTAAAATATTTGTATGAGGAAGAATGGGCGCGAGGTGGAGACATCCTACTATCTCTTTTCCACGCGCGTAACCTAATAACGGTGACGTCACATTTTAATTTGTGCATCTTTAACGAACTTGACAGTTCCCCTTCCACCAGATTTGAAAGGTTCTAACTTGATAAATTTTAAACGGATTTGATTTTTTTCTATTTATGAATTTGTATAAAGTTGATTTTTGATACAAATAATAATTTGTATAAAAATAATGAGTTGAGTTGGTACCCAATTCAACGATCAAAAAAAACACAGTGCCATAATAAAATCACTCATCTGCGATTCATAACCTAAAATATTCCAAATACATGTAGCCAGTTAAAAAATGCAGTCAAAATTTTGAATACTCAACACATTTAAGGAAAACAATGTAACAATTGTTTTATTTAGGTTAAAACCCACTTAACATTAATTGCCAAAGTTACCACCACAATGGAACGCGGCTGCTTTTAAAACTTATTAAGTAACGGACGGCTCATAACTAGAACATTAGTTATGAGTGGACGTTTGAAGTAAAATTATCATATAGCGGTTAAAAATATTATTATTTTGATTCTTTATATTACCAACCCGACTACAAGCTCACGTTAGCCACTGCAAGAATCATCATCATCATCATCATTTCAGCCGAAAGACGTCCACTGCTGAACATAGGCCTCTCCCAAGTGCCGCCACAATGAACGGTCCTGTGCGTCTCGCATCCATCGTACTCCCGCAACCGTTACCAGGTCATCGGTCCACCTTGTAGGAGGCCTTCCAACGCTACGTCTTCCGGTACGTGGTCGCCATTTTAGAACCTTTCGGCCCCGACGGCCATCCGTTCTGCGAGCAATGTGCCCTGCCCATTGCCTCTTAAGTTTGGTTGCAAGAATAATCTGGCCAAATGGGGTATCCTTTACCCATGGCAAATACAGTGAATGTGGAGCTTCTTCACAGGATATGCGTCATCTCCTTTTCTGCCCAGCATGCACAACTACCTGCACCTTGCACGATTTATACGAGGCTAACGACTAAGCTGTCCAGGTGGCTAAATATTGGTCGGACCAGATTTGAGTCAGATTCGCCGTGTCCTCGTTGGGGAGATCGGCGGCAACGATCTCTCGCGCCGGACCTTGGTACAGGCCATGGTCCGAAGCGAAAAGAAGTGGCAGGTGGTCGCCTCCTTCTGCCAAACAGTAATGTTAGCAAAGGAGGAGGCTGCACGTGAACGTGCGACGGAGTGGCCCTCACGCCCCAGCCGCTGGGATTCCAATTTCCGGCCACTGTAAGCATGGGCTTGTGGACGGTGAGCAATATATAGCTCGTCGTCCGATCCTTCAGTAACCATCTGGACCGAGCCCGATGTCAGCAAACCGTAGGGGCCCAGCAGGCCGTAAGGGTGACCCTGACAGCCTTTCGATATTTTACAGGTTGTATTTCGGAGAGCGTGCGCGGGAATTGCATGGCTTGATTCCACCATCTCCTTTCTACCATCGGAATACCCGACGTACGGCGAGTATCCAACCTTACTTGGTTGAAACTTCAACGGTCTGGACTAAGCGTTTCGCTTCGTCGTTTATACCGCGTACATGCACTGGAACAATTTGGCTGCTGCGGTCTTCCTGTCTTACAATAATTTAGGTGTCTTCAAGGCTAGAGCCTATTCAGGCTCTTAATAAACTAGTGCGCCTCACCATCAATGTTGCATCACTGCTTACTTAGGTGGGATCGCAGTCAGGCACTGATTTATATCAATTAAAAAAAACAGAATATACGTAGTCTATCCACCTACCTTTACCAAACCTGTACCTTTTATCCAAATCCGTTCAGCCATACGAGCGTAAGGAGCTTGACAAACACACATTCACAAACTTTCGACGTTATAATATTAGTCTGATGAAGTGTGATATCAAATTTATTGAAGTTTCATGCAACCCTAAGGTATAAAGGTGGACTAAATGCCTTAGGTAGTGGTAGAGAGACAACTTGGCACGTGCATGAAACAAAATATATTAAAAAACAAGGGTCCATTTTATTAAAATACTAGCTTTTGCCCGCGACTTCGTCTGCGTAGAAGTCGAAAATGGTTTTATCAGGTTTTTTGAGATCCGAAAATATGAAATATTATTTATTATTTTCGTCGTGTGTGATAGTCCATTGAATTGTATGGCGAGCAATATTGTATGTTAAGATAAAATATTATAGTATCTTAGCCGTGTGCAGCGCCCGGCGCCCGGCCCGGTGACGTAACCTACGACAAACTTATTACTTGTGGTTGGTAGAGTAATCGGGTCTAGGGATCGAACCGCAAAATGAAGTTTGTTATTTATTGTATATATTTTTCCGGGATAAAAAGTACCCAGTGTGGTACCTAAGATATTAAAGAATAATTATACCAAGTTTCATCGTAATTGAACCGTTTTTGCGTGATGCCTGAACACTGTCTAGTAACACCCCCTTTTTTTGATATTGCCAATGTACAGAATTTTCACTTCTACAGATTTATTATAAGTATAGATACTGATAACCTGTAACCAACTGATATCTGCATCTCTTCAATTTCTTGGTACCCTGGGACCCCAGACTTTTAAAGGACGTACAAAGGGCAGAAGTCAACTCATACAAACAGATTTCTTAGAAGATTTCATAAAAAGTGTCTCTCTTGAACGACTTTTATGAAATCACCTCAAAGAAGTATCAACCGCCGATTATATCTGTACCTGAGAACTATTTAAATGCACCTAAGAACTACCCGCTCTTGGTCGGAAACTATTGCAAGGTATGAAAAACAAAGTTATTGGGTTATAGTTTTGTGAGGCTTAAATGGATGGACCAAGAACTCTATAAAGATTAGGGCTCCTGTAACTTTTTGATAATGTTATGTTTAAAAGAGACTTGCTTTAATTATGAGAAATATATAACTAAACATTAAAGTTGCAACTGGAAGATATGATATGTCTCTGCACCCTAAGGTCGACTGGTAGAAAATGCCTGAGGCATTAAAACCTACATTGTTTCATTAGTGCATATAGTTTTAAATAAATAAATCCAAAACAATAGCAACCATATCTTCCTATATTAAACTGAAAATAAATTGCGAATATTGCGAATCTTTATACTGCTGATCAAAACTACAATATAACGTTTCAAAAACATAAAAGCAATTTATTTGTAACTGTACTAACTCCTTTCAAAAAGGAAGCGAACTTCCAAGTTTCTTGGTAAATGATTTCAGTTCTAATAAATAGTGCCACACGTTATAGAAAGTTTGCGATAAGTGTGGAGTTTGAAGCTAAAACGGCGCAATAAGTAATGACAAATTGTCGTCTCATAGCTCGATAACGTAGACGTAAACTTAAACGTTTTCTTACGTTACATTTTGACTTAGGATTGTTATTTAAACAGCTATTTATTTTATCTAAAATTAAATAAATAAAACATTTTTTAAATCCGTTCCATATTAGGTTCTGTAGGTAGGTTCTGTTTAATTATGTAAACAGTAGGTATACTGTTTACATAATTAAAAAAAAACTCAGCAAGTGCGACTCGGATTTGCTCACCGAGGGTTTAGTACAAGACTTATGAAAATAGTTCCATTTCCGAATCGAGTCTCGAAAATTTTTCCTAAACCTCAAAAAGTCGTAAAATTTTAAAGTGATGATGACATTGCTTCTTACCAAATTTCATAATTATGGGTCAATGACAAAGTCTCGTATCGGTTTTGATTCGTCAAAGTTTGAGCATCAAAATATACGTCATAAACGAAGTCTAAATGAAGCATTTTTTTTATTCTTGATAGGTTAGCGCTTGACCGCTATCTCAGCTGATAAAAAGCGACGATGCGGTCGACGATGGAACGCGCTTACCTAGAAGTAACCTATTCACTCTTGATTTAAAGATTCCCGGGTTGTGGCTATCAGGAAACACAGATAAATAGCATAAACGACCTTATCTATAAAATCCATTGCCTCAAAGTCAAAATCGACTAAACTACCTTATTTCAAAAGGAGTATTTTTATCACAATTTTTCGTATTTCTTCACAGATCGTATTAATTATCTAGCTAATTAATAGACATACTTATTTCCTAGTAACAGTATTCCAATTTAAATTTCATTCTGACTACTTACATACATGACTGGCCTGTTGGTCTAGTGGTTAGTGGCCCTGACTGCTACGCCGGAGGTATTGGGTTCAATTCCCACCCAGGACAAATGTTTGTGTGATGAGCACAATTATTTGTTCTGTGTCTGGGTGTAATTTATCTACAATATGTATATACTCGTATTTAGAAATATTTAAGTGTGTTTATCAGTTGTCTAGGACTCATAACACAAGCTCTGCTTAGCTTGAGATTAGACGGCGTTGTGTGATAGCTGTGTGAATATTATATTATTATACTCTCATCAATTCAAATTAAGTAGATTTTTGATTATTTTTAAGTGTAATTTCTTGTCCTGACTACGTTTGTAATTATGACTGCAGTTGTTCTATTGCAGTTTAATCCTTCTCTTTGTATTAAATGGAAAACAACATAATTGTTAGCAGCAAGACACTTTATTCCTCTTAAAGCACTCGCGAATTCACGTTCCACCATTTACAGTGACAATCTCGGAGATACCAACTATTTAATAGTAGTTCCTCTCAAGCAAAATTCTAAGAACGCACAACAATTCAACTAAATTAAGGTGTCTTTCCTCTCCGAAGGATATTACTTTTATATGAGAAAACTTTCGTGTTGCCACGTGTATAGGATTCCTGTTGTTACGTTCCGGGACAAAATTGAAACGAAAGATGTGGGTTTGCTTCAAGTGATTTCATAATATGGTTAGATTAAAAGAAGGTGGTTGGAGAACAGTGGTGGCCGAGTGATAATGGCCCCGACTTACGAGTTGTAGGTTGTGGGTTCAAACCCAGCCAGGCGTATTACTTTGTGTAATTTATTTCATCACCACTGCTCTCAAAACGGTGAAGGAAAACATCGTAAGGAAACCGGCATGTTCTAGAACCAAAAATTCATGGTAATGTGACATCCGCCAACCCGCACTGGGCCCGCGTGGTGGATTACGGCCCATTCCCTCTCCTAGATAGGAGGCCTGAGTCCCAACAGTGGGAACATTATAAGGCCGACTATGCTATGCAATGCTAAAAGAAGGTAAACCTTACTGAAGGTTTCGTTCATCAGTTCCCTTCAATGTGGATGAGCTGAGTGGTGATGACGTACGCGTCATATCCGTGAACAGACACCGTCAGTTGAGACTTGTAATCTCTTAGCTGCCAGTAGATTATTTTAATTTCTATATTTTAATGTTGTTTTATTTTTTACTTCATTTATTTAGATTATTCTCACATAATAAAAGTGACAAGGAATATTGAACTGAGATACTTATAATTATAACATGATTCATAAAAGTCCTGGCAAACAAGAAACTCTCTTGCTTTTCTATCTCTACGCTTTGTTTCTGACTGATTTCTTGACAGTTCAAAAGTACCTGTATTTTTTTTCATTAAATTCTATGATTGACGGAACTAGCCATTTGACATTTATGTAGATAAACGTGGCGATTGTCCACTTTTATTTTAGTGGTCTTTGGAGGACCAAAGTTTAAGATTACTGAAAATTAATAATACTACATGAATTATTCTTCCAAAAACACGGTAATTGCACGAGTTTTCACATAATAATAATCTATCTGAAATAGTAATTCAGAAAATTTCCATTTTCTTCTTGATTTGCTTGCAGGGCAATCAAGCAATCAAAAACTAGTTTCATAAAATTTTAAAATGGCATTTAAAAGCTTCATAGCCAGGCAAACATTAATCAAACCACGTTCACCATCTTTGAAATACAAAATACATGAAATCAAAAAAATTAAAATAAACTTAGCAAACTTATCAAAACATCAGTAAGCTCTTCAAAAAAAAAACTAAACCCAAAAGAAAATAATTAAAGCATTTTAATTAGGGGCTTTAAAAAATCCAAAGACGGCGTTCTATTGTCCGTTGCAATCTGAGTCTGGATCTCAGCATAACTGCCTACTCCAAGGTGTAAAAGCGAATCAGAACGTTTGAAGTCTTAGCCTCACAAGGGGAGGGCTTTTGACTCCCCCAGACGCACTCGGGAAGGGCCACTCAACAACATCAAAGTCAGGATTTCATACGCGCAAAGATAGTCTGCGGTACACTTTTATGTGACGCGTAATGATGGAGATTTCGGCCGTTTTAGATTTTTTTTTAAACATACTGTGTCTTAGAAATCGACGCACAAACATGTATAATGGATTCAGTATAATTATGATTCTGGACCCATGAGTGGTGAAAAAAAAAATTGTAGTCTTTTTATTTTAAAATGTATGAAATCGTTATGGTTATTCGAATTAACCCCAATGACATTTTAAATTAAATAAGTAGTAGTCCAGTCAAATTAGACCAAAAAATTGGTAGGATTGTTCACCATCATAAATGTAATCTAAAAAGTCCTCATCGATCCGACACATGCAAAAAAAAATACTCGGCGTCAAAGGTCACAAAAACAAGTTATTCAAGATTTTCAGCAAAACGGTAAGTCAAGTTATTTATAAAATAGGCTTAGACAAAAATTGTAGATCGAATATTTATCTACAAAAATGTTTAAAACTTTTTTTCCTAAGAGCCACCGTTTTTGAGATATAATGTTTCAAAAAGTTGAAAGAGGTAATCGTCATAATATGCACACGTTTTTACGCCACCTTTGAGGTAGTGTACTTAGCGCGTTTTTAGGGTTCCGTACCTCAAAAGGATAAAACAGAACCCTTATAGCATCATTTTTGTTGTCCGTCTGTCTGTCTGCCTATATGTCAGTCTGTTAAGAGCCTAGGTCTCGGGTACATGTAAAGTTATCGAGTTGAAATCAAAACCATATATTTAAGTTTGCGCTCCCTTGAAGTTGTGAAATAATCAAACTTGCAAGTTAAAGGATAAAAAAGATACGGCCGTTTATGTTCCAAAAAACGTATATTTTTCATAATTATTATAAAAATCCGACCACGGTGGGTTCAGAATCATGTACTGCATATATGGTGTATTTATAAACAAAACATGTTTATTCCAACTTTGTTTGTGCATGTGACTTGTGCTGTACTAGCACCTATAACAGAGGGGATTTTAATGTGGGGTCGTAAGTGGAATAGAAGGTGTACATTATCTGCTTATTGTCGCTTTCAAGATGTAAGGGGCAATTGAATGCACTTAATCGAGAATGAATAAGATGTTTACTGAGTAGTCTTCACTAAAGTTCAAAGGCATTTCTATAGATACAATGATGGTGGCAGCTGTATATTTTTTCCACTTCAATATCATCAAAAATGTGTACTGTTGGCCGTAGACTTCTCCCAATTGTTGCTACAACATACAATCCTGTGTGTCTCTCATTCATCGGACTTCTACGACCCTCACCCGGTCACCTTGTGGGAGGGAGACTTTCCAACAATGTCTTCCGTTACACGGTTGCCACTCCAGAACCTTTCGCCTCCATAAACCATATGTTCTGCGAGCAATGTGCCCTGCCCACTTCGGGCCATGTCGGGTGTTTTCACTTAAGATTTTGGCTTCTGCGTGGTTGTAACGGATGAATGCTCTTATATAGCAATTTTACAATATTAAAAATGTAAAATAATAAAAATAGTGTTGTCAGAAATATTTTCATGACGCTGCTTTAAAAATTGTAATAATACGTGAAGGCATGTCATGATTATAAATAGCGTTGTCAACACATTATGAGCTGAAATTTTTAATATGTCCCAAAATATTATATTCTAATTTTTGTGTTTAAAATAATGTAATTTAGAGCGTGAAAATCTCGGTCGAATTTTGATATCATCGCTTAGTGGTATAAAGATGCATAGAGATAACAAATAATGTTACATCGGGAAAGAAATTAGCAAAGACGTCCAAGAATATAAATTCATGGACGTGTTTGCACATTTAAAAACTTTTTTAAAAGAGTAACCATGGAGTTTCTTGCCGGTTCTTCTCCATAGGAAACGACCAATTTGGAACCGTGCACTAGCTTCTGACGTTTTATAAGTGCCCATGTAGGCCTATGTGAAATAAAAAACTTTGACTTTGACTTGACTTTGACTTTAAAAAAAAAAATTCAAGGCTAAATCACTATCTCACCTTATGGTAAACAATCATGTGGTTGACGACGAAGCACGCATGCCTAAAAGACCTCAACATTAACTTTAATACCCTTAAGCTGTAGCTATCAATAAACAGGCTTCGGTAGGGATTTTCATTCTTCAGCTGCACAATGAATATGTTCTCTTCAACCAAGAAAATCAAAGTATTTTCAATTGCTTTTGTACCGTCGATGTCAAAAAAAAAATCATCCCCCTTCTTAAGAAACGTCTTGCATTTGCTGTGAATTTTTTAGAACTCAAGCATCTTACTGAGTGGTCCTTGTAGACTTCAAAGAAAGTGTACCTGTTGGCAGACTTGTGAAAATGTAGGTATAGTTATAGCACTTGAGATGAAGGACCAATTGTGAAAGAAAGTCGTGAAAATATTGAGGGCTAAATTTTTTGTTTGAAACATGAAATAAAAAAAAACACCGACGTAACTATAGGTTAATAATTTAAATTAAAAAATACGAATTCATATCACTTAAAAAGAAACCTCTCAACTGAAGAAATTAATTACAGTATATATTCCAATTTAATAATGACTTCTCCATTAACCTCAAATTGTAAGGCCACCTACAAACACAAGCACGAAAATGTAACAACTTAATAATATATTTTGGAAAGGAAAACGTCTGAATATTTGCACCTAAGACAACCCCACAATTTCAGCACCCTTCCAAGTGTGGAATTCCGCGGCAATCCCCAATTATCATTCCAAACATCGGAGGATTAATTAAATTTCGCATTACTATGAATTAATTGCTTTGTAGGGGAGTCTAATACACCCCAGGGACGCAGTATAGATAATTACAGAAGGCCAGCTGCATACAACAAGCGAAAACAATCGCACGCACTTCAGACGTGTACGTACAGCGGCGGCAATTTTGGAAGATCGCATCGCAAACTCGCGATGTGCACGCCATAATCACGGAGGTAAGTCCCCTCTTTGAGGAGTGGCTGGAACGGCAATACGGCGTCCTCACCTTCTACATGACGTAAGTCTTCACCGGACATGGTAAATTTGGGAGGTTCCTGCATAGGATCATTATGTGGACCGACATTGTGGAGCATACCGTGGAGGTGTGCCCCACAATGTGAGTGTCCAGTGTCCTCGTGGTAGCAATCGGCGGGTGCGACCTCTCACGCTGGACCCTAGTTCGGGATATGATCTGGAGTGAGGTGGAATGGCAGGCGGTTGCCTCTTTCTGCGAAACAATAATTCTAGCAAAGGTGGAGGCCACACGCATGAGGGAACGAACATCCTTACGCTCCAGCCGTCGAGATTCCCACCCCGACTATCATCGACGGTAGATGCGGGCTTACGGACGTCGAGCCACGTGTAGCTCGCCATTTGTCCGGTAATCGCAGTCGATTACAAGCCTGAGTCGCGCGTAGTGATACACGCGTACCTCAAAAAGATGTTAGCAAATCGTAGAGAGCCCAGCAGGTCTGATGTTGATAGGACTGCGGGAATATTCTGAAAAGGAAACCCATAGTCCTAGAACGCAAAGGTTAACTGAAGGAGACAGGTGTATTCAGTAAAAGTCTGACACGCTCTCCCGCACCGCCTAGAGCGTTAGAAGTTATTGATGATTTCCTTAAAAAAAAAACGCGGACGCGCGAGTGCGCCTGAAGTAACTGTACGTGTAGCGTGCGTTGTGTCAAGCGTGTGTTTGCCGTCATTATATGGAGTTAACCTTCTGTAACTATCTACTCTTGCTGGAGCCAAAGAGGCTTCACAGGCACCAAATTGGTTTTTACACGCTGACATACATTTTAGAATCTGATATGCTTGTTCCCTCGTTAACGAGTGAGTTACTTTAATTAAAAATTGTTTCAATTATGCTGTGTTGTAACGGTGTTAGGATTTTGCTTTGTGAGTTGGATAACGTTGACTAATTAGGTGTCATTGTTGTCTGTTTCATTATTTTTCATTAATTTGCTACAGAATCCCTTGTGTCGAGAGATTTTAGTCCTTTGTTCTAGCAGTGTTTAGTATAATTTTGTTTTTATCATTTTCTGAAGTCGCAATCAGCTTCGTAAAGCTAATAAGAAAATAATAAAAAGTATGAAGCCGTCACAGTCGTTTCATTGTTTTTTAAGGCTGTTTTATTATTACGTGAAACTGAACTTTAAGCTTGCTTTTGCACACATAAAAGCGAATATCAAAACAAGACGTAAATAATATTTATAGAATTTAAATCTTCGAAAATTTTATCAAAGCGTTAGTTCTATATAGGTTTACTAGCTTCTGCCCGGACATTCACTCGCGTGAATGTAGGTTTCTCCATACAAACTTTGGATCCCCCTTTATCCCCTTAAGGAGTGAATTTTTGAAAATCCTTTCTTAGTGCTTGCCTACGTCATAAATGGAAGCCTTGTGCAAAATTTCACGCTCCTAATCCCAGTAGTTTCGGCTGTGCGTTGATATGTCAGTCAGTCAGTTTGCCCTTTTATATATATATTTACATTTAATTGCTCACCTGCTTTATGAAAAATAAATATTGTCGTATAAAACCAAAGACAAGTTAAGAAAGACACAATAGAAAATACCGAATTAGATAATCTTTTAAGCCTATGATGTCATAAATCCTTGCATTATTTAAGGTCAGCAAACACTGAGACGCAACGGGGTGCGTACATTTTAAAACAATTTAAAGAATTTAATGTAGGTAAATATTATTTAAATGTACCTTTTTGTGTACTTTCACAGCATAGAATAGCATAATCAGCCTTTTTATGTTCCCACTGCTGGGACTCAGGCCTCCTCTCTCTAGGAGAGGGAATTGGCCATAATCCACCACGCGGGCCCAGTGCGGATTGGTGAATGTCACATGTCTTCGAATTTTTGGTTCTTAGACATGCCGGTTTCCTCACGATGTTTTCCTTCACCGTTTTGAGAGCAGTGGCGATGTTTTGAGAGCAGTGGCGATGAAATAAATTACACAAAGTAATGCACCTGGCTGGGTTGCGACCTACAACTCGTAAGTCGGGGCCGTTACCACTCAGCCGCCACTGCTCTTCTTCTCTTGTGTACTTTCACTGATATATTATATCGATGATAAAGAAACCAGATCTCGTGGCTATGCGCTACATCTCGAAAGACTAGCGCAGTGCAGCGTGACTCGGCGATATTTACCTGTGTAGCACTTGGCGAATCCAAATGCGTCCCGTGACATCGCAACGTTTTCGGTAACGCTACGCTACGTAGCGCGAAATAATGGACGTCATCGCGTCGTGTCACGTGTTGGTATGAGCTGACCCTTAGGTACATGCAGGGGCGAGACGTGTGACGTCACATAATAGTGATCTCCGTGATATTCGTGATGTGAATTCAAAGAGAATCCTTATACGATGTTATGAATGACGCATTTGATGAATGTCGATTGGTTTTAGGATGTTTGTTCTACGGGTCTTAGTTGCGGTTGTATGATATTGTGTGTTGATAGCCAAACGTTGATAGCCTTTATCCGATGGCCAATATTGTAGCCCCAATTAATTTTCTAATAATAATGTCATATCTTTATGTATATTAAAATAGTATTGTTCAGGCTAGGCTTAGTCATAACATAGTTCTGGGTAACATGTTCACTGGGACCTCCCAAAATCATAACCCCTATATTATCCGGCCCATTGTGCTGCTCGACGAGGTGGCCAAGCTCTTTGAAAGAGTAATTGCAGACCGCCTCGTCGCACACCTAACACGGGTGGGGCCGGATCTGGCGGAAGGCCAGTTTGGCATTCGCAGGAGGCGCTCCACGGTGGACGCCATCATGTGCGTGCGAGCTCTCACGACGGGGGATGCAGTGGCCCAGGGCAGGTGTGTCGTGGCGGTGTCTTTGGACATCGCCAACGCCTTCAACTTCCTGCCTTGGAGTAGCATTGGGAGGGCACTCCGGTATCACCGGATGCCCGACTACCTCTGTCGTGTGGTCGAGGCTTACTTGTCAGACAGGTACATCACCTACCCTGGTCACCAGGGGGAGTGGGAACGTCGAGAGATGTAGTGCGGTGTTCCGCAGGTATCGGTACTAGGGCCGCCCTTGTGGAACATCAGATACGACTACGTGCTGTGCGGCGACCTCCCTGACGGGGTCAGCGTGGTCTGCTACGCAGACGACACGCTGGTCCTGGCGCAGGAAGAGTCGTACCAGGCGGCGGTCGAACTAGCGACACGCGGGGTTGCGACAGTCGTTGGCAGGATCCAGGAGCTGGGACTCGAGGTGGCATTGGACAAGTCCGAGGCCATGTGCTTTCACGGCCCTCGGAACGCGCCTCCACCGGGTTCCCGGCTAACGATGGGAGGAGTCCACATCGGCGTCGGGTCAACGATGAAGTACCTGGGACTCGTTCTCAACAGCCGATGGGAATTCGAGGAGCACTTCCGACGTCTGACTCCCAAACTAAATCGGACTGGGGCTGCCCTTGGGCGGCTCCTGCCCAACCTTGGGGTCCAGACGCCTCCTGCCGGAGGCTCTACGCGGGGATCGTTCGGTCCATGGCCCTTTATGGCGCACCGGTGTGGGCACCGGCGCTGCGGAAGCAGCCGGCGGCCCGGCTGAACGCGTGCCAGAGGGTCATGGCCATACGGATGGTGCGAGGATACCGGACGATTTCCCGCGAAGCGGCGAGCCTCCTTGCTGGCCAGCCACCATGGGAGCTGGAGGCAACAGTCCTTGCACACATGCACGTTCTGCGCATGGAGATGCAACGCCGGGGCGAAACTCCGCTGCCGCGACAAGTCGCAGCATGGCGGACAGAGCTTCGGCGAGTTCTCATGGAGAAATGGCGACAGCGACTGTCGCGACCCAGTGCTGGGCACGCCACAATTATGGCGGTAAGTCCCCTCTTTGATGCGTGGTTGGAAATACCTCACGGTGGTCCTCATCTTCTGCATGACGCAGGTTCTCACCGGACACGGTAAGTTCGGAAGGTTCCTGCACCGGATTCATGCGGAAACGACGCCCGGGTGTCGCCACTGTGTGGACCGCCCGGAGGACACGGTAGAGCACACGGTGGAGGTGGGCCCCGCTTGGGCAGAGCAACGCCGTGTCCTCGTGGGGGCAATCGATGGCGGCGATCTCTCGCGCCAGGCCTTGGTTCAAATCATGGTCCGGAGCGAGGAGGAGTGGCAAGCGGTCGCTTCTCAGGTCCTCTACACACAAGGGCAGCCTTGAGTGTACTAGCACAGTGCGTACAGGGATAATCGTCGGTTGGTACGACGTTTCAAGGAAAGGTCTAAGGATCCTCTGCGAGTTATTTTCGGCCTTTCGTATGCCATCCGAAGGTCCAGGACCCCAGGGTTCAAGTCGGACACGCGCGCTGAGGATCCCGCACAAACTTACCTATTCCTAATATTCAATTCCCGAATAGAGTCTCGAAGATTTTTCCGTATCGCAAAAAAAAAAAATTTTTGACGTAATAACAAATTTACTGTTTTAAGATTTATTCCTATATTTGTTGACCTTGCTTTATGCTAAATTTCAGAATTCTGGGTCAACGGGAAGTACTTATGAATTTTGATTCCCTTGAGAGTGTCGAAATATACGTTTTTTTGCGATATTAACGGCAGTAACTTCTTTTTTCATTAACTTAGAAGTTCGATTTCTTCATAACTTTAAGGGAACTCGATACAACTTCTCGCGTTTTTTAGATAAAAGATCTTGAAAGACAGACGGACGGACAGCAAAGTGTTCCAATAAGAGTTCCGATTTTTCCTTTTGACCTTCGAAACCCCAAAAAGAGGTTTTTATTACTTACTCGTAGTTGGCAGCTGCATGGACCATAACTAGTCTAGGGACTGTCTCACGGCCATTTGGAAAGTGAATACCTAAAGCCCAACATAGTATAATAGCATAATCAGCCTTATAATGTTCCCCCTGCTGGGACTCAGGCCTCCTCTCTAGGAGAGGGAATGGGTCGTAGTCCACCACACGGGCCGAGTGCGGAATAGTGGATGTCGCATGTCTTCGAATTTGTGGTTCTAGGACATGCCGGTTTCCTCACGATGTTTTCCTACACCGTTTTAAGAACAGTGGTGATGAAATAAATTACACTACGTAATGCGCCTGGCTTGAACCCAGGTCCTACAAATGGTAATTCGAGGCCATTGTCACTTGGCCACCACTGCTTAAGCCTAAAGCCTACATCCTGTGTAATAAATCGGTAGCGTGTTTGAATCGTTTGTATGTTACTCGTCACCCACTCATCTCCTCACAAATTTCCACTCTGATTATCATCCTGAGCCGACATATGAATATGTAAAGGTAAGGCATGAATAAATGTAACTAGGCACCGTATCGTACAGATAATTATTTAGCCTCTAATTAATTACTGTTCTGGACACTTGCACACACTGCGTAAACATAGTAGAATGTCTGAGATGACAACCAATTAGAGCAATAACGAGCTTGATCTAATGTGAGAAACACTACACCCTTGTTGAAATACCGATTTTAGTATGCGGTAATTTATCTAGACATTAATTTAATATAAGCTCTTCACATAGTTTCATTCGCATGAAGTTGCAGTTCAGTTTCTCTGAATAGATAGATATATTCTTTATTGTACACTAATAATAATGATGACGATGGTAAGAGACCGGACGGGATGTCTTTATTTCCGTGGAGATTGGGTAGGCCTTTAGTGTGGGACGCTACCTGTGTTGATACTCTTGCACCATCCCATCGTCCTAGCTTTTCATGTTCTGCTACAACAATCTCTTCTACAACCTTGTCGGTAGTTATATTTTGAAACTCTTGGGCCGTGGGGTCTGAGTGCACATACGCTTTTTAAAGAATTATCCAAACGCTTAGTTGACACTTCGCGGGACCCAAGGGCTGGCTTATAACTCGGTCAGAGATTAAGCATTTCCATACAACGTGGCAATGCTGCCAGCCTTTTGTGCATACTTCCAGTCGACAGCGATGCGGAGGAGTTTTATGACGCCATATTTTAGCTACTAGTTTTTGCCTTTAGTGTATATATAGTCTTACTTATACTAATAATAAAAAATTACAATAGGAACTTAAAATTAATAGGGTGTCACAATGGGCTGTCCTAACCCTAAAAGCGATTTTTTACAGACAACCTTTAACCGGATTTTTTAGTTGATTTATTTTTGAGTTTAACTAACAGCAGCAATGTAACTCTGACTATAAATGTATCGCGACAAAAAATTGTGAATAAAAACACTTTTTACAAAAATATAACCAATTTCGGTTTGGTTATATAAGTCCTTTCAAAATGCTATCTTGTGAAGAGTGGACAAGAAAATTAATAGAACTCCTTAACCCTTTTAGTGTTGCCCATAAAACGGTCTAAATCTCATCGTATTTTGTAGATCGTAGCTTTTTGTTTTAGGTAGACCTTCATAAAAATGAAAATTTTATCTTCTTAGAGATACAGAAAAAAAAAATATAGCTACAAATGGTCGCATTGTTCTTAAGTGTATACATCATAAGAACTAGCAACGAGGTAAATGACAGTCATGATCTTTTAATTTATATAATTCATCGTTCTTTTGTTAAATATTAATTTAATCTAGCATTTTAATTTTGAAATTGTTTAATTTTAATGAAATTCAGGACATTTTATTTTCATTTAAATAATTTATAATTTGTAGTCCAATTCTAGACAACACATAGACTACACCGTTGTTTAGGTTATCTGTTGCATTTTGACGCCGGCCGTAACAGAGACAAACAAAAATAAACATAAAAATATACCAAAAATGAAAGAAGACATAGTTTTAACAATAAAATCGAAGAATCTAAGTTGTGCATTGCATCTTAGCAAGAATAAGCCGTTGCTCAGCATATACCGTGAAGCTTATCGTAAGCCAATTACTTTTATTTTATTTAATATTTGCATAATTATTTAGAGCCGTGTACGCTCGGTTATAATGCATAATCTGTGGTTGCCTATAATTGAGTGTGCATTATAGGATTAGGTTAGGTTTACCAATTTTTTTTTTTTTTTATAACACATGTCAGTGATCTTTAAAAAATAAATATTTTCACACCAGTGAAAAAAAAATTGGTAAATTCTCCTTATGGATTCTACATAAATGTGACTGCGCATAATTTTAAAATAAGAACACTATTTTCATTTCCGAACAAAACAAAAATTAAAACAAACGGTGAACTCTGTAAGTAATTATTATAGGATTAGGTTAGGTTTACCAATTTTTTTTTTATTATTTTGTAATACACTTTAGTGATCTTTAAAAAATAAATAATTTAACACCTGTGAAAAAAAAAAACTAAATACTCCTTATTAGACTCTAGATAATTATGTGACTGCGCATAATTCTAAAATAAGAACACTATTTTCATTTTCGAACAAAATAAAAATTAAAACAAACGGTGAACTCTGTAAGTAATTAAACACAGAAAGCGTACTTAAATCCAAACCCATCCAGTGCTGGACCAAAAATTTCAAAGCAAAATTCCCGGCAATTTTGGGAGGCGTGTTATGGCGGGAAATTAATACAAACATAGTGGTTTGGCTCGAGCGTTTTATGGGCAACGTAAATCAAATGTGATTCCTTAAATTATTTATAACAAAATCTCTTTGGTGCTATAACTTTGGTGGCAAATTGAGTGGACAGGGTTTATTGCAGCCTTCGTCTTGCCAAACGATAAACTAATTGACTAGCTAATACGGGAAAATGATCGTTTTGATTTAGTGCCTACATAATGTTTTTGTTTTTGCAAATGTCTTTCTACCTTTCTAAGTACCTACTAGGGTTGTACGATACCTCGCATTCGCCTCCAAACTCAAGCTCATTTATTTCCAACCAGATGACCCGACGGACGTTGTAGTGTTGTAGTTTTCTGAAATAGGGTCTGAATATATGTAGGTAAACTGTTCTCTATTTATTTCAAAGAATCACAGTCAGTCCGTCATCATCATCATCATCTTCCTGCCCTTGTCCCGTGTTATTTGGGGTCGGCGCAACACGTTTTTTCTTCCATTCTGCCCTGTCACTCGTCATGCTATCACTAACTTCCTTTTCTTTCATATCACTCTTCACACAATCCATTCATCAAAAAAATAAAATAAGTGCACGTTCTAAAGCTTATCGTAATCCTACTTCAGCATCTGAATTCTCCTCCGCAAGTTTTTAATGAAGATCTTAAAAGAAGATCTTGTAACCTTTTTTTACGTTTTTATCACATGACACCGTTTTGATGTTTTTTTTTATGTATGTTTACCGATTTCTCGGCCAATTGTGGACCGATTCTGAAAATGATTTTTTTGATTGAAAGGTATGACCTGATGATGAACTTCAAAGATAGAGGATGGAAATCCTCATACAATTATAGCAGAACTGTCGTAACAAGTAAAATTGCTTTGTTTATACGTATACATGATGACTTTGAGTTTGATTGAGGGGTACTTTTTAGTTGTGGCACCGCAACTAAAAAGTAAAAAAAACACAATAAAAAAAACACTAAAAAGTGCAAAATAACTGTTATTTCGGAAGTCAGTGTTTCTATAATAGTTTTGTCTCATCGTTGTTTAACACCGACTTCCAAAATTAAATTTATTTTGAACTTTTCTTTGTTTTTTAGTCGGTTGTATTTTTTTGTAAAAAAAAATTTTTTTACTCTTGATAGGCATACGTTTGAACACTGTCTAACTTAATGGAAAGCAACGACGTGGATAATACAGGCTGGTCTAAAAATAACCTATTAATTCTTGACTAAAAAATATGTTAATTAAAGGTTGTAGGTATCAGGAAACGCAGACTCCGGCAGGGAATCCCACTCCTCTGCTCTACGCCTTCAATTCCGCCTCCACAATGATAGCCTCTTTAAAATCCCCAGTATCTTCCGACTATGTACTTAACTTATACAAACAAAATATGGATAAGAAGCATTGATTTGCAAATGAAGCTAGCTTATAATCGGAATATGGAAATGAACATTGATCACGTTACTGCTCTTTATTCTGAAAGAGAATCAGATTGGTGAAAATAAGGTCGTAAAATGGATGAATTCTGAGACTAATTCTAATATTATGTAAGTATATTCGTAGATTGGCTCTGTAATACACAGTACTTTGTATTACAAACAGCTAAACTGAGTAGTCCACGGTAAGGCACACATTTTGTTTTAATCATACATAATAAAACTTCAATCCAGAATTTTCACTGATAAAATTACTTCACCGATGAAATGATACCACCGCGAATATGGCACTTAAGCATTTAAAATTTTAATACATTATAGTTCACTTTTGCTATATTGCTTTTTTGTAAATACTTCTGAATGTTATCAAGTGTTCATAGTGTCCGAAAAATTTCCTGCTGCGTTGTTTCAGGCCAATAGCTTAAATATGTTGTTAAGGGCCCCTTTTTCGAAATTTACGTTTCTAGATCGAGTTGTTTTCAGAGAAATCATCATATTTAAATCCGGAAAAAAATATATAGTACAGATACATCTTTAATCTAGTGACTTTTTTGGTTAAAAACACATTATTTAACATTCCACTCGATAAAAAAAAATCTGAAATAAAGTCGATTTTGAAAGTATTTTAAGTTTTATGAGACTTGGGGGAACGCAACTTTTATGGAAATTTTACATTTCATTTACTGATCGGGTTTGACAGGGATATTTTTGGATAAATTTATAATATGGCACTTATTTTTTTTAATATAAAATAAATACGTGAAAACGGCACGCGCGCACCGCGCCATTGTCCTGCCGGACGTCATCGAGGGAGGACCTATGCAAGTTTTGCTCGCGACCATACATTTTCGTTGCCGCGCGCATAAATAAACGTGTTTTATTATAAGTAATTGCAATCGCGAATAGAAAAAACAAAATTAAGAAAAATAGGGTATCTGAAGTGAAGAAAATCCGAAAGTGTATTGCGTAAGTATTTATTCTATAAATACGTCACAATATAATTACTCCTCTACACAGACCAGCGAAGTCAGTATGACTAGAATTTTAAATCTATCATGGAAACATTCTTAAACCTTTAAAAAGTGCAGTTTTGCATCCTGATCAAATTCAAGGAGATGTAAGGTACCTAGGTTTGTTGTTTGTTGTTTTTAACCGACTTCTAAAAAAGGAGGAGGTTCTCAATTCAGATGTTTGTATGATTTTTTTAATGTTTGTTCGCGCATAACTTCGTCGCTGCCAACCAATTTGAAAAATTCTTTTTTTGTTGGAAAGGGTATATTTCCCAAATGGTCCCATAGTCACCAAATCGGGATCTGATGATGGAATCTTGGTGAAATCGAGGGAACTCCTCAAATATTATAGCCAACTGTAATATGATTTTGGTATTTTTATCGAGAAATTAAGCATTTACAGTCGAAAAGTAACATTTGATGAAATGGAACTGATGAAGAAGACCAGAAATGGTCAACGGAACTTCATACTCGCATAGATATCACTATGGAGATAGTTAAGCGACTATGATAATACAAATAAATTAATGGCTCTGAATAGTGTTGAAAATGGTATCATCAAAGTGATCTGATGATGATGATGAAGCCGGAATGTAGGCACTGGAACTCCGTAATAAATCAATGTAGCCTAGCCGTGTTTGGACTTATCAGAATTGTAATAAGATGCACTTTAGAAACTTTTTACAAAAAAATATTTTTTTGTAAAAAGTTTTTTATTTCACACTTTTTAGTTGCGATACACTTATAAAAAGTAAAGTAAAAAGTTTATTATTATTATTACATTCTTTTATTATGTTTATGAAGATTTGAAAGATATTGAACAATGGCTATCGGTCACTACTTGTACTCACTAGGTAAGTACCTAGAGCACGGTTTATGGTCGCGCTGCGTTTAGTAGGTAGAAATCGGCCGGCCGCTATAGAAATAGCCTATGACCTATTCTCAAACCTACCAAATATATACAAAAAACTGGTCAAGACACGAGATTTTTATATATGTATCAGGTTTTATTTAAACTCTAGTAATTAGTGTTTGTTAATTTGATTTTTTTGAAAATATGTAATGAAATTTATTCCATTCCAGTGCTCTGAGACCACGTACCGGAAAAGGTACTTTGATGTCCAAAAAAAGTACCGATGGGCACTCTAAAGAGGGACAGTATACGTAAGTACATTATGTACATATTACATTATATACTGTGGCGGAGCAGTTTTATTCATCCGCTACAAGTTTGACGTTATCTCCCGTCGCGCTTTAGTTTTCTTACTTATCACATGTCTTATGTATCCTATTATGGGATGTAACATGGCAGTAAATGATTTTTTGTAAAAGTTTATTTCGGTGACTTTGAAACTTCCGTTTCATAACGTTAATGACATTCCATTGTTGCAGAAAAACTAGGGATGACGAAGATAATTCCATTATTGTTGAAGCTAAAAATGAAGAAGACAAATTTCAAAGGACAACTAGAAAAGACAAAGATGATTCCATTAAAGCTGAAAATCAAGAAGAGGAAGATGATTACTATAACGTTGAACCTACATATAATGCTATATAATGCCTACTTCCTGAAATCGTGAACCCCTGACATACGCGTGGTATGGGCATAAGAAATCTGACACTTGAAGAGAACAAATAATCCGAAAATAAGGAAAATGAGGAATCTCTAACGCAAAACAATCCTGATTTGCTATCAGGTCCTAGTTCCCAACGCGGAGGGGAGTGCCATGAGGACTATGGCTTTGACCCTCTTAGAGGAGACTCGCGCCCAGCATTGAGGAATATATCGGTCGATGAAAATGAACCTGGACCTAGCACACGACCACTAAATTTTTATGAATTTTATTTTTTATGAATATTAATTTTTATGCTGGTACTATATATTTTATTTTATTATATTAGGTATAACACTGGTCGACAAGGTTTTTCCCACAGAGATTGTGTTTACTTATTTTTACTAAAGTATCTACCCTCATCATAAAACACTACATACTTTGTTTTTATTAGCCTCAGATTTTTTGTGACTGCCACTTAAAATTTTACCGAACTTTCCACTAAATGCGCTCGAATTGCAACAAATGTAGTGCTCAATTGTGAGTTTGTCATGCATAAGCTACTCGTTGTTGGTTTCTCAACACATAAAGAAGATGTGGGTTTAATTTACCCTCACAGTTTCTGCCGAGTAGGTATGTGGTGAACCAAATTCTAAAAGTGAATGAAGAAATTTTGCTGACTTGGGTTAAATGGTGTTATCGTGATAATTTTGGTTTTTCCGTGGCTCCTCAAAGTAAAGTGAGTGCTTCATATGAGATCTACAACAAGAGTAAAGATTTTTACAAATTCGACAAAAGGAGTGCGCTTAATGGCTTCGGAAACCCTATGTTTTGAACAGGATCCTAAAGACCACAGACACACTACGTGTCTGTGGTCGTTTTGCCAGACTTATATGGCAAAAGTGATAAATATAACGCATACACTGTAAAATATGTAAGTGTGCGTTCTGCAATACAAACGCTTTCTGATAGTGTTACTATAGCAATACCTGCAATGCCAAATAAAACATTGCGCAGGAACTAATACCATGATTTACTAACTACGTGTATTGTAACTGCAAATAAAATTCATGATTTAGCTTTTATACCCAATAAGAGAGGAACACTAATAACTGACACAAACTAATCTAGTTTGAGTCAGTTATTAGTGTTCCTCAATCATCTTTTTGGTGATTTATAACAAACTTAAAAAAATCATCTATTTTTTATATATTACGAAACAAATGAGTACACAAATCTCATAGAGGACCTAATTAAAACATATCAAGCATACAGTTATAATTTGTCTCTCTAAATACACTTACAATCACATTTTGGCTTCCGTACCAAAAATCTGGGATCCAATGCCCAACACAAAGGAGAAAGGTTGCGGCAGGTCATTTTCATCATGAAAAACCCGTACCAGTGCAAATGGAGTCCTTGAATATTAGCAATTTTTGGTTGGATACTTGTGGTAGACCAGCCTCAAGCTAAATATTCCAGAAAATCATAATATATGGTTTAAAAAGACGTATTTTTTAATTTAATTGTAAGTAAAGTATCAATATTTTTCATGACAAATACAAGTGACTGTCACAAAAAAACGATGGCTAACAATTTTATTCTATATCTATTTCCTACAAAAGGGAGTCAAAATAAAACCATATATAGCAAAAAAAACTCTTGTGGCAAAAAAAAGTAAATTTTTGTAGACCAGTGTAATTAATCATATTTGTCTTTCATTATATTACTCACCAAATCTTCTACAACCATTCTTTAAGTTCAACAGAATGATCATCGCCTGCCTTTTCATTCACGAGACTGTCTTATCAGAATACCGTGGCCCTGGAATGCAAAGGGCAACCGAAGGAACAGGGTGGATTTTAGTCAGTACAAGTCTGACAGTCCGCTCCACCCAGAGCGGCAGGACTCATTTGATGATTTTACCAAGCAATAAAAAAAAGTTATACATTTATAACAATATACCTAAGTGTATTAGTGTTTACAGTCAATAGTGCAGTGGACAGCACATCAAGCTATACGTTTTTGTTGCAAAACAAGCTATTATTACTAGCACGCCAATAATATTTGAAATACTGATTTATTTATCTATACTGTGGCGTGCTCGCCCGCCGCCATAGGTCACCGGAGTTCATATCGCGACGGCTCCTGTGCAACGCGGACGCAAGCCGTCTCGGTGCGTAAAATGCCTAAACTTTCGGAAGAAGGGGCCCTTAACATTAAATTTTATGTTCACTTGAAATCAGAGCACCCCAAAATAAAGTCATAGATACTGTGATATAGATCGCATGAATTAGTTTAACGAACTGGCATGTAAAATATACTTTTAAGGATTTTTTTGTTCTAGAATAGGTTCGAAAATTAAGTAGAACAAAGAAATGTCTAGTTTTTTCAGTTCGGACATAACCATTGTAGCACGAGGTACTAATATTGAATCTTGAAGAAAAGTATAAAAAGTTTTATATAATATATATCAAGAATTTCATTGAAGCACAATCCCGTACCTTGAGATAAATCGTCGCAGAGTGCGACAATACAAAGTGTGGTAGACTGGCCAAAAGAAAGTCACTCACAAAAATTATCAAAAGGTTTATATCATCTTTAAAAATCGTTGATCGTTAATTGCTACCATTGGTCAAATACATATATTTTTACAAACGGCAACTGCCTTACATGACTTGCATTCTACGGGACAGACGATAATGGAGTTCAACAGACTTCATCAACATCACCTTTTCAGCTGAAATACATACACTGTTAGATATTGGCGTCCCCAGAGTGTCGCTACTACAAACGGTCGTGTGCATCTTGCATCTATAGGATTCGCGTGACCCTCACCACATTATCCATCTACCTTGTGTTGAAAGGCCTCCCTTTCAACGCTGCATCTTCATACGCTCACCATTCCAGCAGGCCTAGCTAAGATACGACTGTTTAGTTTCGATTCTCTTTAGTCGACCACCTCGAGTCGGCAACGCCTTCGATTCCTTTTGTTCTGACTAAGTGACTGAGCATTGAGATGACGTCATTTCCATACATATGAAGTTTTTTACTAGCGTTAGCGATTGTAGATTATCAACTTGACTAAGCCCTCAGAACCTTTCGGCTCCCATCGATCATCTGTTCTGCACTTAGTTCGGCGATTCATAGGCCGGTAACCTTGGTTCCACAGTTTTAGTTACATTCAATATTTAAAACCCTCAATTCGCGCGGATGAATCCTGACTAAAATAAACCGGGTAGCGAAAGGGCCACCCTTTTCCCGATAATGCACGTAACACTAAAACAAACACCACCTATCCATAAATATTTATTCGGCTTATAGGGAAACATGGCCATGTAACTAAGAACGGTCTCATTAAAATGGAAAGGGTAGACCACTAGACCCGACATTTTCGGATCAATAAAGAACTAATTAGGATAGGATGGGGCTTTAAAACTTTTGTGATTCATGAGCTCTACAAATTGGGGATCAATTCAGACTTGTTATTATGAAAATTTCACTTTTATTTATCGAGTGCTTGAATTTTAATGGATGCACAGGAAAACGTCGAGATTCAAGTTGGTGGAATAAGTGAAGATGAATTTCCAGTGGATGGTGGCGAATGGATTAATATAGCTGGTAAATGATACTTTTGACAAAGGAATTTAAAAATTATTAGTAGTATATAGCATAGCAGAGTAGTGGTGGTCTGTATCTATTATATAGCATATGTATGTATCTATCTATTGTAATATATTATATTTTGATAATAATAGTATTGTCACGCCAATTACAGCCCGATTTCTTTTCCTTCTTCAGGTTGCCTGGATGAGCTCGCCGAATGTGATAAAGCCGCCCAGTGTAATAATGAATTTTAGTTTTCTTCTTATATATATAAAGGTGCAAATTATAGTAAATAGTGTATAAAGTAATAAATAAATACAAGGCACTTCTGTTAAAATGATTCATAAACCGATGGCTTAGCGAATATGCTCGTTATGATTATGATCAGTTATTTGTTTTAATATTGAATTAATGCAGCATTTTGTGCTGATTTTGTGATTAAATCTCTATATCAACAACAGGCTGATAAGTTCCTAATTTGTCATCAAAACCATAATATTAATTCAAATATAATCAAGAGATTACTGAATAAAGCTTATTTTGTAATCTTTTAATTCTATTTGAATAACTGTGTTGTTTAAGTGTTTTATTACCAAACTAGCGAGGCCGTAGTGCACAATATTTTTACGTTAACGCAATTTGTTGAGTTCGGCTCTCCGATTGGTTAAGAGCCTAGAGCGGGCCAATCGCAGCATCGAACGTCATAATCATATCAATCGCGTTAACGTAAAACAAACTTGCACTAGGATCTCTGTATTTATAACACATCTTACGTAAATATTATGTAGAAGTCATTAAAATAATCATAATAATAATAATAAATTCTTTATTGACATAAATTATTTTTTTACGAAAATAGTGAGGCCCTGACTCCTGCGCTAGGCATAGTGCCTGTGTTACAGGAGCCAGTGTCTTCTACCGATTACATGCGTCGTATTATGCAATAAAATCAAAGAGAAAAAAAATGAAGTAAAAAAAGAAAAGAGTATCTATGTGTGATGTTGATATAGATGTAGATGTTAGTGTGTAATGTAGTGTTTATGAATGTAGTGCATACGTGGGTTATATGTAGATTATGTTTTTTTATTTATAAATGTAAGTAATACCTAAAATAGATCACTTTTATTCAATAAACTTATCAGCGTTTCTGTTTACCACTTCCAGGTTCTTATTCCAGTCGCCTTATCTGGCATACCAGATACTGTATTTTTAATGCAAATAAATCTCGAATAATCTTCATGAAATTTTTGAAGGCGGCACAAATGGGGAATCTGTAAAGTAATTTAAAATTATAACGAAGTGCGTCGGACAGGTTAATTATTCAATTAAACAACCTGGGAAGCGTACTCCAGGGTGAATTTGGAATTTGCATAAAGGTCAATCAAACCCTGATCGGGTCCGTGATTACTGGGAGAGGATCCCAAGTTTACCGTATTTGAATAGGTTTTGTTTGAAATAATATATTCGAGTGTATGCAAGGAAAAGGCCTTATTAGTTTCGATCTATATTCGCTTTTTCCTTTGAATGTTTGATCCTCTTTTTGTATTTTTGGGATGATTAAGTAGATTGTATTTCTTTGTTGTGTCATATCGAAATACCCGCATCTATCATTATTTGTGGATGCCGACTTTGGGAACTGTATTTAGCAATTTTACTAATTACCTTGATTTTTTTTTTGACTAAAAATACATAAAACATAGAGCTGCTACTTTGTCATTTTACTTTTTTAATTTTTGAGGGGTAGGTACATAAAAACTCGACAAATAATCTCAGAATATTTTTTATCATTTATTTGTATTGCAAAATAATTAAAATACCTACCGACTACACATATTATTCAGTTATTCCCTGAGGACCCCGATTCCCGAGGGCCCCGTCCCTGAAGACCCCGAATCCGATAAATATGATTACATTTATTTTTATTATTTTTTCTGTTATTTTCAATTTGTACGGTCTACATAAAAAGTGCTATTTGAGTTTATGTTGAGACTATTTTTAATGTTAATTATTATATCATTTTAATAACGATTTTTACATTATTGACGATTTTATATGTTTTTTGAAGACTGAAAACTTTTACTTTTTTTTACTACTATTGATTATTTTTATAGTTGTTTTTTGCATGTTTTGATACTTAAAAGTAGATAATATTATTGTTTAATAAGCATTTTTATTATACTTTTTTTTTTTTTGTAAATATGTTTTACTAATTTTGCACCTTAAAGTTGATTTTTAATCGACTTCAAAAAAGGAGGAGGTTATCAATTCAGTTATAATTCTTTTAATCATTATTTTTTTATGTTTTTTACCTCAGAACTAAGTCATATTTTCTTCTTAAAGGATATGCTTCCAGATTGGTCCTCCAAAATTTAGTTACCTTTTTTCGGGTTTTGTGTCTGAAGAACCATTTCTAGATGTGCTGGTATAAATGGTGGGTTGCCTACCGAGAGACTAACAGTTTCGATCTGATGAAATCTCCAGACCGACCTGTGGTGTTGTTGTTTTCTATCTTCCGAATTATCATAGTAAAACTTTTCTGCAAGGAGCTTCGCTGATTGTTCTGGGCTTAAAATGTCGCCGGCGGCGTTCCTCAGGAGCGTGTCTTCCTGTCTTCTGGCTGCCTTCCGTAGGACTCCGTAAATGCCGTCCCACATGCTCTCTCGATCTTGTGTTGAGCAGGACTGCTTCCAGCTTTCTGTTGCTGCCTCCTTTGCTTGGGTCGTATCATTCTGTTTAGCCTGTACGTACTCGCTGATTGTGAATTCCCTACGACTAGGAGCCGCGTTTCGGATTCTCCTCTTTTCTCAGGACGCGTCGTTAGGGCGATACATGGGGAGACCTATGTCTAGCACTTGACGTCTTTTGACTGAAGGGATGACGATAATGACTAATGTAGGCATAGGGTTATTAATTCATTCATAGCCAAATGGGGTTTATTTTCAAATTCTACAAGTGCTGAGTGTTGTGGTGTAAAACTCGAGAGATCTTCGCGGTAGGAAAAATCGAATGAATAAATTAATGTTCCCTATCGAGATTAGTATTCAGCACAGCAGTTATTATTACCATCCCACAGACTAGGGTGTATTATTACAAAATTCTTCATAGTAGATTAGATACCTTAGCTCATTTTTACAACGCAGGTGCTTTATTCTCTTATATATCATATCGATCCAGTTTCTAAAAACAAATGCAGAACAAACGAAGAAACCTAAAGAGTTAAAATCTATTTAAGATTAAATATTTGTTCATTTGACGTCTAAGGTAGGACATCGCCGTAAAGGTCGACCATGGTGAAGGTAGTGTGACGTTCAACAGGCCTACCCAAGTTATGACCGTTTCAAATTTCTTTCAACAGTCGGTAACGCCACCGATTCCTTTGTTCTGACTACGTGACTTAACGTTGAGATGATGTCATTATTCTAGTAGTTAATAGCCTCAAACATTTGCACTTTTCTATTAGCGTTTACGATTGTAGATTATTAGCTTTGCTAAGCCTGATCTACCCCTAGCCAAGTTACGATTGTTTCATTTGCGTCAAACGCCTCAAGTAGGCAACGCCTCCAATCTCTTTGTTCTGACGTCATCTAAACGCTTAGTCACGGGGTCAGAACGCCGAGAAAGAGAGGCGTGGCCTACTCGAGGCGTTCGACGCAAACGAAACCATCGTAACTTGGCTAGGGGAGCTGATCATATCATATTCATGGTAGTTTGAAAGGAGATGGGCGCGATCTTTGCTCAGCTGAGACTCATGGATTTTATAACTTTGTCTTTAAGTATGAAAGGAACGACGGTCCTTGGTACAGGCTATGGAATAAATATAATTAAAAAAGAAAAAACTTAATTATGACATGCACAATAAAATAAAATAAATGACTGACTAAACTTAAGACCGGGTCGAAGTTAAAAAGGCTTCTCGATTAATCGCAGCTGATGCTGCGATATTTAAGAAGAATAAAATTGACGCAGCACTGGTATCCTAATAGGGCCTGAGTACCAAGTCTGCTATTTTTATAAATTCGTCATTCCAACAAGACCCCATTTTTTTTTTTTAGGTTGTAAAATCATCTTATGACATTTCTCGCTCTTGGGCGGAGCGAGAGATAGTGTCAGGCTTTTACTGACTAAAAACCCACTCCTGTTCCTTCTTTGCCTTCTTTCCAGGGACCCGGGTTTCACTTTCACACTACCCGTGGCCCCAGTAGGCTTCGACCCTGCTGGGCCCCTACGATTTGCTGACATCTCCCTGAGGCACGAGTGGAACGTCGACTTGGGCTCAGTCTGGATGGTTACCGTACGGACGGTGAGCCACCCATTGCTCGTCGTCCACAAGCCCGTGCCTACGGTGGCCGGAAATCGGGATCCCGGCGGTGGTTGAGGCGTGAGGACCGTTGCCTCATGCAATTGGCCGGCTCCTTCGCCAGCATTACTGCTTCGCAGAAGGAGGCGAGCGCCTGCCACTCGTCCTCGCTCCGGACCATGGCCTGTACCAAGGCCAGGCGCGAGAGATCGCCGCCGCCGATCGCCCCCACGAGCACACGGCGTTGCTCTGCCCAAGCGGGGCATACCTCCACCGTGTGCTCCACCGTGTCCTCCGGGCAGTCCACAAAGTGGCAATACCCAGGCGTCGCTTACGCACGAATCCGGTGCAGGAACTTCCCGATACTACCGTGTTCGGTGAGAACCTATCATGTGGAGGGTGAGGGTGCCAAAAGGTCTTTCCAACTACGCCTCAAAGAGAGGACTTACCGCCATAAATAAGATCCCATTGTCATTTTACTAAAAGTTCGTAATCTGCTAATTCATAATGATCGATCATTGATCGATAAATTGTCTCGTAATAGAGTTGTGGTAGAATGACAAAATCGAGCTCGAGCTTATAAAAACAATGACTGCATAATGACGTTCTAATGGTAGGTCACTGATCAAAGGAACTGTTAAAATTTTAGCAGATTACCATTCTACTAGTATGCCACTTCTTTCAATTGAGTGTCAGTGGTTGACCATTGGAAAGTCATAATGACGCCATTATAATAGTAGATTAGCAAATTTCTCAAAATCAACAATTATGAAATCAATTGACCATTCTGACACTATTCTAATAGCAGACTTGATGCCTTGTTATGATACTCACGGAACTAAAACTGAAAAAAAGAGATAAAAATACTCGCACAAACCTGAAGCAGTACTGAAATTGTAAATACATACTGAACCTTGCAACATATTTAAGTTCACTTACTCCCTAATCATTTTCTAAAACTTTTGGCACAGAAACTCCTACTGAAATTACAGACGGCCCGTTGTCGTTACATGCTGTTATAAAAAATAATTTCGCCATCAAAGTCTATAGCCATATTCGACTACGGCGCCGTAATGGAATTTTAATGAGAAATTCAGCTGCTCGCTGTAATTTCTTTTTTTTTTCTTTCTGAAATAAAAGAACGGCATTTATTGGAATCGATAACAGAGCCATTCGGTCTCGAAAGATAATGTCGACGATTCTGACCCTATTTTTATTGATTGGTCTTTTTCCTCGTCAGACGTTAATAGACTTTTATGATCGTAATCCTCTTACAAATTATTGCAATGACGTGGATTTGATAATTTGATTCGATTTACATGGATTCTGGGTCTGTATCCTTATTGAGTTATTTACAGATGGATCAGGTTTCATTTTTAAATGAATCAAATCGTTCCGTTATAAACAGCTCTTCTGTTTATCTGTCAAGACTCTTTATCTCAGGTATGCTTATAGGTATCGAGTTGAAATTAAAACCATGTACACAAGTCTACGGTCCCTTGAAGCTTGTGAAAAAATCAAACTTCTAAGTTAACGATAAAAACGATACGGCCGTTTATGTCACAAAAAAACGTTTATTTCGACACTCTCAAGGAAATCAATATTCGTAGGGTACTTCCCGTTGACCCAGAATCCTGAAATTTGGCATAAAGCAAGGTCTTATAGCACAGATATAGGAATATAAATCTGAAAACAGTAAATTTGTTTTTACGTCACAAAAAAAATGCGATTCGGAACAATCTTCGAGACTCCATTCGGGAATCGAACTATTAACATAGGTAAATTTGTATATATATCCATAGTTTACTTTGATTTTACCAGATACACAATATATTTAGATTACAAGTTTTATGATCAAATTCCTCTTACAAATTATTGCAATGACGTGGATTTGATAATTTGATTCGATTTACACGGATCCTGGTTTTGTAAGCATATTGAGTTATTTACAGATGGATCAGATTTTATTTATAAATGGATCAAATTGTTCCGTTGTAAACGTGATTAGATCGTAATGTAGGTCAGTTTTCGTTGATGCCACTTTTATTGTTTTTTTTTTTGTTTTTAGTTATAATTTACTTGCTTTGCGCTTTGATACATTTGGGTTAATAGTGGTTGAGTTTTCGTTTTCAAGTTGAAGTAAGGTTGCAGTCAATGCAGCTTCTTGTATGGTTTTGTTGAAGTATTTTACGCTTGAACATTCTCAACTGTTTTAATAGGTATTTCGGAGTCAAGGGATTGTTTAACTAGTTTGTTTTTTTTGGTATGTAGCTTGAAAGTCTTGGTAATACTTATGACGCTACAGCCTCGTGTAATTACTCGTTAAATGATCATAGGTCATTTTAAAATAAGAGCTACTTTTCATTTGATGTTTCAGTAATACTTTGCTAATGATAAAATCAATGCTGTCAGGTTTCTTACTGACATCGCCACGTCAGTGGATTAGTAAGTAGGTTTTCTCGTAGAAGTGACAGTCAGTTGTAGAGCTATGTATGACTGCTTTCAGAAGTGGACGTCCTTTGTGACTTCTATCTTGTCTGTTAGTAAACACTGTCAGCTACGTAACAGTGTGAAATGCCCTATGATTTAAAAAATAAACATATCTTAGACACGCGAAAAGAGCGCAGAATACTTATTGAGCAAATCCAACATTCAAGCCAATAACACTAAGTAAAAGGAAATGATAGTATAGATGGAACGTTCATAAAATGATGTCTAAAATGACGGGTAAGCCTGCCAAAAGCTGCCTTTTTCGTCTATTTTCAGTAAAAGTTTTCGCAAAAAATTCGCTTTCTTTTCATTTAAAGATCAGAGTAAACACATTGCAAAGTTTATCCTAAAAAACGTATCACAATCGGGTATTTTCGTAGGACCGCCCGAAAATTCCGGATCAGGCTCCTAGTCGGGCCTCAACATTCGCGAAAAAAAGAAGAAGAAAAATGAAAACGCGATAAAATTGTCAACAATGGAATCCGTAGAGAGCTGAACACACAAAAGTGTTAAAATAAACTCGGGGTTTGTAAGCAAGCCTTATCTGAGCGCTCCAGACGGTGATCCGCGAACTTAGCGATTCTTTGGAATTCATAATTAGGAATATTTTACTCCGTAAGTAATGGTTTTGTATTATTTATTCAGTGAGTGTTTATGAATAAATAGGTAAGATATTTTTGATTTGTAAACAGTTGACTTTTCTTTGGTAATGAAAAACTTATCTAAGCGTTCCTTTTATACCTTTATTTTTTGTACCTATTGAAATGCAGTGAAGGTCTTGCGGTAACAGCTCCAACTCGTAAGTTGTACGTTGCAGTTTCTACTCAGGCAGGCGCTTTATCACCAATGACAAAAAGGTGACGGAACATATTTTAAAAAACCGGCATATCCTAGAACCAAAAATTCAAAGTTATTTGGAGGTAGGCGGAACAGAGAGTAAAGTCCCGCAAACCTCCGTTGAAAAGGGAGGATCCTCCGACCAGACGGGTGTTATGTCTGGTGGGCAGCTGCCCTGGTAGATGATTTCGGCCTGTTCTATATGTTCTAATCGCGCGGAGAACTTTGATTGCGCGATGCATGATTAGTTCTTATGTGACGCCATAGATGTCGCTACATATGACTTCCACCAACCCGCACTAAGCCCATGGTGGTGGCTGTCGGGCCAATAGCCCATTTCCTCTCCGAGCGCAGAGATGGAGGCCTGATTGAGACCCAACAGTGGCAACATTAAAAGGCATTAAGGCTGATTTACTTTAATCTTATATTTTTTGTATTACTTCTACAATTTTATATTTTACAAACCACTTCAATTTTATTAAATAAAGTCTAAAGGTGTAATAATAATAATTTAAGACACCTGCGTACCACGAAACATTTTAGTAAATATACTACGTGTTATTAGATGAAAATAATGTACGAGTACTTACTACTAGATACAAAACATCTGCGTCTATCAAATGGAGCACTCGACTCATGCTGAAGGTTAAAAGAAATAACGAAATCTTGATCTATTTGAACAAAATCACTTTCACCGACCTTGTTTTTGTTACTTTAATTTATAGCAAAAGAACTGTCTCTTAGTTCACCAAAGCTGTCTATTTTGGGGTCGTGTAACAATCCTTTCAAATCTTCACGGGCATGTCTGTGGGACGTAGATAGTCTGGGGACTTGAGCAAATGTTGCGAGATTTATTGTTTGGGCGTATAGCAATAAGGGCGACTTTTGAAAGAACTTGTTACCTGGATAGAGGGAAGAAATTGTTATATTTTTTTATGTTTTGGGAGTAAAATTTTCGTTGATATGTCTGTGTGACTGATGATTGGTGAAACTCAATTGAATTTAAAAAAAGAAGTTAAAAGTTTACAAACTTATCGATCGAATAAAAAGCATGTCTGTCAATTTACTTCTAAAGTCGACGCGCGGATGGTCGTTTTAAAAGTAAACAAATGTCGATCAAAACTATACGTATTCTGTTTATACTTGAGCAGAGTGTAAGTTATAGCGGTAACTGAAATCATGTCATCTGTGAAAATTTAATCTAACTGGTGACAGACAAACGGATATATAACAATAAGTTCTTCTTTTCATGTTGATGGACTCAAATTATTCTGATCAGCATTTGACAACTTGCTACAGCTCTGCTCTACAATATGTTTATGTATTGTAGTAATAATAATAAAATAGTTTTACTACAAGTCAATCGAATTCACTTGGAGCAGATCTGTCATATTCTGGTCAAGCCACATTAAAATTATACAGCCGTTGTAGTTCAAGTGGAATTTATGACGACATCCATAAAAAAAAATGTAATTTAGCTAAAGAGATAAAATAGAGCCGTACCTTACTAAAACTTAACTCCCCTATCACGAAACTACTATAACCGGCGCACGTCTCCATAAAACAGATCAAAATACTCTCACGTATTCTATTTGAATGAAAATTTTCCATAACGAAATTTTACTGGAAGTCCAAAGTGAGATAGGAAATTTCGGAATCCACGGTACATAGGTATTGGAGCACTTGTCACGCGTACCCTGATACTCAAGGGACACCATCGCTAAATTCGACACGGGACCATGGGATGCCATTCGCCTATTTCCAAAAATTTTCAACCGAAAACAATTTTAATAAAACATGAAAAGTTATGTCAGGTACCACAATTTATTTTGAAAAGTTGTTTTTTTATTGATTTACTAGCTCGTGCCTATGGCTTCACCCGCGTAAAAAATAGGTTTCTCCATATAAACTTTGGACCCCCGTTTCATCCCCTTAGGGGGCGAATTCTAAAAAATCCTCTCTTGGTGCTCGCCTACGTCATAAAAGGAAACCTTGTGCAAAATTTCACGATTCTAGTCCCAGTAGTTTCGGCTGTGTTGATATGTCAGTCAGTCAGTTTCTTCTTTTATATATATAGAATGATTTAAACTTCATGTACAGTATTGGTACATAGGCGGACACAATGCAACAAGGCATTCTCTACCAGTCAACCTGTGGGTTAAAAAAGACAACAATGGATGTTTCTTTTTTTTTCTGTGGGAATATGGGCGGAGCGGGAGATAGTGTCCGATTTTTACTGACTAAAAACCCACTCCTGTTCCTTCGTTGCCTTTCATACCAGGGCTGAGTCTTTTTTTTAGAATTGGACCCTTGGCCCCAGTAGGCTTCGACCCTGCTGGGCCCCACAGTTGCTGGCATCTCCTTGAGGCGCGCGTGGAACAGCACACGCCGTCGACGACTTGGGCTCGGCCCGGACGGTTACCGGACGGTCGGACGGCGAGCTACACTTTGCTCGCCGTCCGCATCTAACACTGTGTGTGTTAGATATTCAACTTTATTTAACTAGTTTTATGTCGTAGTTGGTTTCACGAATGCGAGTCAATTCACACAAGTAAGGTCACAAGACGTATTCTTTTTTAAGTTGGAAATCATTCAATGACTTCTCCCGCTCTGGAGAGGGGCGAGAGGGGTATTAGTCTATTACTGACTAACACCATACCTGTGTAATCCAGGATCATGGGTTTCCCTTCCGAAAGTCAACTCATGGCCCCAGCAGATTTCGGCCCTACTGGCCGCTGTAACAGTTTTGCACATGGCACATGGAATACTACGCGCCATTGACGACTTCAGCCCAGTGCAGACGGTTACCTGATGGCTGGACTGTGAGCTACCGATGGCTCGTCGTCCGCAAACCAGGTCAAAAACATGGGCTTATAATTTGAAACTTCAAAACAGCGCATTCTTTGATAGCATAGTGATGGAAGTTTCAGAATCCTTAGCTATAAGTGATATAGATATAAATAGCAAACGTTCGTTCTTTTACAAATCTGTCAATGACAGCTAATGGCCTCCTCTATGATGAATGATCCGTTAACCCTCTCAAGGTCTGAAGCTGCGAAATCTTCAAAAGGGCTACCTTTACAAAAGGAAGGTTTAGTAGTAATATGTCTTACACATCGAATCATAAGATCAGTATAGCATCTACTGATCAAACTGTTTTAATTTATTATTTTTTTCATGATATTAGTTTTGCAATTTTTTTATACTGGTGTTCTAAAAACTAATTTATTGTTGTGATCAACCAGTTATCAATAACTTCATTTTTATTTTTTATTACTACTTTAAAAAAATGTGTGGACTCTATAGACTCCGCAGAATCATTTAGTAGGTACATTATTTTCCATTTCAATTTTTTTTTTTTAGTTACAGTAGTTTACAAAGAGTTATTATTTTTATTTTATTTTTTGTAATAAAAACTTAAAAACTACTGGACCGATTTATAAATTTCTAAAGCTACGTATTTCCTACGGTCACGCGGGCGAAACCAATGGCAGAAACTAGTATTTCATAATGGTAACCTGTCTACATTATCCTCTCATACATATTAATATTGTAATTTGGAAATACAAACTTCCAACCTCCGTTTTACTTCCTTAAGGGTAGAGTTTCGTAAAATCCGTTCTTAGCGGTTGTCTACAACTTATAAGGAATCTATCTGTAAAAATTTTGTTTGTAGGTTTTTTTTTTTTTTGGTTGGTAAAATCATCTTATGACAAATCCCGCCCTTGGGCGGAGCAGGAGATAGTGTCAGACTTTTACTGACTAAAAACCCACTCTTGTTCCTTCTTTGCCTTCGTTCCAGGGCCCCGGGTTTCACTTTCACACTACCCGTAGCCCCAGTAGGATTCGTCCCTGCGGGGCGCCTATGATTTGCTGTCATCTCCTTGAAGCGCGCGTGGAACAGTATGCACCGCCGACGACTTGGGCTCGGTCCGGACGGTTACCGAATGGTTGGACGGCGAGTCACCCATTGTTCACCGTCGGCAAGCCCGAAGTTTGTAGGTGTTATAGTTTCTGACAATCAGTGAGTGGTATTTCGTTTTTATATATATAGATAAGAAAAGTAACCGGAGATTTTCTTTCTAGTCTTTATCCTATAATATACGACCAATTTGAATCATTTACTAGCCTCTGATGTTTTATCAGTGCCCATGTAGGCCCATGTGAAATATAATAAAATATTTTGAATTTATTTGAAGATAACTATGATTCTGATACTCTCGTTTCTCCGTGGAGTGACAACAGTAACTATAATTTGTAATACAGTATTTTTTAGTTCAGTAGATCTCAGCTCTTCGCATAAAATCTAGACTGTGAAAATTTAATACTATTGTGAACCTTTCAGTAATAGTTTTGATCCAGCGATATCGCCAATGTGGTGTTCACTAAAATCACTATTTAGGGATTTGGGTTTATAAATGAAACAACCAATTATCAGTATGCAAGCGCAACCGAGTGGTAACGGCCCCGACTTACGATTTGTAGATCATGGGTTCAAACCCAGCCAGGCGCATTACTTTGTGTAATTTATTTCATCACCACTGCTCTCAAAACGGTGAAGGAAAACATCGTGAGGAAACCGGCATGTCTTAGAACCAAAAATTCGAAGACATGTGACATCCACCAATCCGCACTGGGCCCGCGTGGTGGATTACGGCCCATTCCCTCTCCTAGAGAGGAGGCCTGAGTCCCAGCAGTGGGAACATTATAAGGCCGACTATGCTATGCTATGCTAAGCGCAACTTCAGCATGACGTCTACTCGTCCTCGGGAACGGATCGAGTTTGCTCACGACGCCACACCTCAGCCGGTCTACATTTAATGTGTATATCACAAATATAATCATTTAGCAACCCACCTGTTTCGAAATAGTCCACCAAGTCTATTCGCATTTATTTTTCTTATAGCCTTCCTCAGCCAGTATCTTGTTTATTTTTCTGCAATTTTGTTTAGCATTCCTATCTCCATATCTCTTTCAATAACCTTAACTGGCTCAACTATCATAATAATCCCATTACAATACGTTTCATAAACAAAAATGTCGCATAAATGTGCACGTTATTTCTCAGCCATAATTCAAGAAGATGCGTTAGTATAATGTAAGTGTACACAATAAAAAGTAAATATACACATAAAATATTTCAGCTGCTCACAAATAACAGGTTTATCTTCGTCGTAAACATGAGCTAAAATTTAATGCAAATGGATATACACTTCCGTATTTTAGGGATTTTATTTCTGGAAAGATTTTGCTTTGCGTTTGCTCTTTGATATTTATGAAGTTTTAAAGGAAAGAGGTTTATGTGGGAAGTTATTTTGTTGACTATTTTGACCTTAGTGCATCAATTGCTCTCTGTGTGTCTTTCTAGGTGCAAAATTTAGATGACTGCAATAATTCTGTTGCTGGTACATACATGGTTGCAAGTACGCTAAAAAGAGCATCACCTATGTTCTAATTTTTCTGTTTCCGTCTACTTTTCTTTTATTATATAGTGTGTGTGTATAGTGTGTACATGATTTGTTAAAAAAAAATTAGTTTATTGTTCCCATATGTTTTGCCAGTTCATCTGCTATTTTAACTTTATTGTCATTCTTATGAATTATATGATGCCCAATGAATTCTTTCCCTGTCCCTTTTTTATATGTTTCATTATAATCATGTTCTTTAAATACTTTTTTATTAGTCCATATTACATGAATTTGTTGTAAATAAGTATTATTAATTCTTTTGATCCAAATCTGTGATTATTATTATTTTTATTTTTGTCGTCAAGTATGTGACAACTGTTTATTAACTTTATTCGCAGTTTTAAATAGACCTTCGCTATTATTAGTCCGCCACATTACATTGCCAGGCTAATTATGTCCATAGTATTGACAACAGGCGTCATTTAGTGGAATTAACTGTGTTTCTGTTCATTGAAACAATGAATGTTATAGAGCTGCATATACATTGACTGTTGTAAGATTGTTTTTGGTTATTACTACTCGTACAATTATTGTTGTTCCTATTGGCCGACATCATAGGTGCCGATGTTAGCCCAACTTTGGGTTCAAAGCCATTTTTCGTCACAATTATTGTTGTTCCTATTGGCCAACATCATGGGTTTCGATGTTAGCCCAACTTTGGGTTCAAAGCCATTTTTCGTCATAATTATTGTTGTTCCTATTGGCCAACATCATGGGTTTCGATGTTAGCCCAACTTTGGGTTCAAAGCCATTTTTCGTCCGAAACCGTCAAGCATTTTTTTCCCTATACAAAATAATGGCAATCTGGCTTCAGTAAACGCATGAATGGCGCTCAGAACTATGATATCAGTAAAGAACAATCTTATATTAATTGTACGGCAAATTATAACAAAATGTGTGATCTAACGTAAGGATGCATAAAATAGATGAGCAAAGATCTCTTTACAGTAGGTACGTAAAGACGGTAGTTGTCATCGAAGTCAGCCTAAAATCGTTGGCTAGACATGAAATATATAATATATGTGAAAGATATTATTAAGAAGGTCTTTACCCAGGGCACAACATGCCTTCGATGTCCCAATACAAAGAACTATATTGGTTAAAAAATTAACTTTAAGAATTTCGAGCGGACATTGTACTCCTCATTATGAACAACTTTTACTATGGGACCAAACCTGAAAAAGCGAAAAAAAAATCAGCTGCTCCATACATTTTGACGAGTTATGCGAACATAAACGTAGGGAACAGCTGATTTTTTTTCGCGTTTTCAGGTTTGGTCCCTTAGTAAAAGTTGTTCATAATGAGAGGTACAATGTTTCCTCGAATTTCTTAAAGTTAATTTTCTAAAACCTTATATATATCATCATTAATTCGTGCCTATATGAAAACCCCATCGTCACTATATGAAACTGTCCTTACCCTGTACTAAGAAATTCATACAGAAACAGACACCAAATATGCACAATCATTCGACCGCAAACAAGACGCGTGAAGTACCCACATTAACATCATGTTAGCACAAGTAGCATTATTTCTCACAATATTTGCTTGTATAATTCTAGAAGATTATAAAACAAATTCTTTTAAAACGCTAGAAGATTTCAAGAAGAATTTGAAAAAGAGTAAAAATGAAGGTTTTAGTCGCCAAGATAGATGGGTTGGGAAGGCAATGGATTTCGTTTATTCTAATAAAACGATTATGAGTTTGATTGCTCGAGAGTTATGGGAAGTTGGTTCGAAAGCTATCGATAAAATTGTTGAAGTAAAGGACAGAGTCAAGAAAACTTAAGTTGGTAAGTTCGTATTGACGTTTATCTGGCTCTTACTAGTGCTGCGTTAATTTTGTTTTTAATATATGCTGCCTTTTTGGTCTCGCACTGGACTTTGTTTTTACTTTATTATTTCAGTTACATAGTAGGTGCATATGTTTTATTTTATTTGATTAAGTTAATATTTTTTATACTGTTGTTTGTACTGTGCAAGTCACTAATAAACTTTTTTTAATGAAAAGTTTATACGATAAATTATAAAAATGTTACGTGTATTTGTATAAAAACCTTTTAATTTTTTTTTTATTGTTAATGGTTTTACTAATTTTAAACATCGTTATTTTTTGCAGATGCAGCAAAAGTTTTCAAATCTAATGCAACATTTAAAAATAAATTACCATTTTAAGAAACTTTTCACTAAAATAAATTTTAGATTTTTAACGTAATAATTTACTGTTAAATAAAGATATTTATATTTATTAGTAGTTCTTCATTATTATACCTGTAAACAGTTTTTTCTTCAAAGTGATCATCAGCTGCAGTTACGATTAACAAGGGTCTCTTAACACATACACCGTCACAACACCGATGAATGACTGAATCATAAGAATCTGGATCCAAATAAATAAAGTTGTCAGTGTAAAGAAACCACTCACATTAACCAATGTAATGAACTGCATCAGACAGCTTAAAGCAACTGGTTTGCAAATTTTTAGTTGTTTTTTACGATCAGGTTTTTCGACACTGTCAATTTTTAACCGACTTCCAAAAAAAGGATCAATTCGGTTGTATTTTATTTTATGTTTGTTACTTCAGAACTCCGTCGTTTATAGACTGATTTGCAAATTATTTTTCTCGTAGACGATATTTTTTTTTTCCGGGTGGTAAAATCATCTAATGACATCTCCGCTCTTGGGCGGAGCGAGGGATAGTGTCAGACTTTTACTGACTAAAAACCCACTCCTGTTCCTTCTCTGCCATTTTATTTCCAGGGCCCCGGGAATCTCTTTCGCATCACCCATGGCCCCAGTAGGCTTCGACCCTGCTGGGCCCCTACGGTTGCTGACATCTCTTGGAGGCACGCGTGGAACAGTACGCGCCGTCGACGAGTTGGGCCCGGTCCGGACGGTTACCGGACGATCGGACGGCCTCGTAGAGGATATGCTTTTCGATTGGTGCCATTTTTTCAGAATCCTTTCTGATGATTGGATCTATGAGGAATCGAGGGAACTCTTCAAATATTATAGGCAACTATATAGAGATTTTGGTATTTTCATCGAGAACTTAAGTACTTACATTCAAAAAGCAACATTTGATAAAGTATTACTGATGAAGAAGACCAGAAATTGCCAACGGAACTTCATACTCACATAGATATCACAGTGAAGATGGTTAAGCCACTATGACAATACAAATAAATAAATGGTTCTGAATAACTTTGTTGAAAATGGTGTCATCGAAGTGACCTTATGAAATGCATTTTGGCTATAAGTCACTATCGAACTGATTTGATGATAGAGCCGGAAGGTGGAAGGTAGACACAGGAACTTCATAATAAAACAATGTAGCGACTTCACCACGTGTTTCTCGGTATTGTTCGTTTTTTATTTAACACCGATTTCCGAAATCAAAGTTATTTTTATCCTTTCAGTGTTGTTTTTTAGTGAATTCGGTTATTTTTTTTTATTTTTTATTACCTAACCTGGCGAACTTTGTACCGTATTAGTCAATTAATGTTTTATTAGTTAAACTGTCAAAGGATAGCGCTATCTACTGGTATTACAATAACAGCATAATTGATTTTAAAATTACATTTTAATTAGAGATGGGGTTGTATTCGATTTTTTTCCATATTTTCTCACCGTTTAAACCTTCCCAGGACTATCACAAATATTTCAAGACCAAAATTAGCCAAATCAGTCCAGCTTTTCTCGAGTTTTACTGATACTAACGAACAGTTATTCATTTTTATATACATAGATATTTTAGTGTGTAATACTTTTTAAATCGTTTTGAATCACCATTTTGAGATACATGTAGTACACATGTAGTGTCTCAAAATAATGTCATTTGTCATTATAAACATATTTAATTTTCTAATTTTGATGTACTCAGTGTCACTTCCACAATTCAGACCAATCTAACGACACTTCTCAAGCGAAACTGCCACAGAATATTTAGGCTCTAGAGCATGCCTAAGAAATACACATTATATACATACTATAAAAACACATAAAACTTGTTTTGGTGCAGTCGGGTAATAACACAAAATCTATTCTGACCATCATTTAACTTAGCAAGCGCAACGATACACAGAATATTACACGACACATCGTTCACGCACCAGCTCCTAATATGGCAAGCAGAGCCACTTTCAAAGTAAACAAAGCATGACGAACTCAAAGGTTGTAGACACCACCCTAAATGTAACAGATTGCAGGCATACATTATTTATAAAGGGTGCTCCCACAACTAACATAACATTTAATAATATATGCTAATTAAATTGTGTGTAGCAGAAGTGTTATTCTCAAAATGTCAGTTAGGCTGGGTCTATAGCGGAAGCCAAGTGCGGATGTAAAGACACGTACATGGATATGACGTATATATGTGACGTATAGATGTGTATGAATGTAACGATATGATTGGCGCAGTAGTTGAGTGATTGGTTGTTGCACTGTGTGTCGTGGGTTCGATTCCCACACGGAACAATTATTTGTATAGCCTACAAATAGTTTTTTCGGCTCTGGGTATGTTGTGTATCTGAGATTTTTATTTTTACTATATGTCTATTATCTAATGCGGAAATGTATTTCCTAAGTATAATAATGAAATAAATAAAGCCAAGCATATTATTTTACTTGGCCAAGATTTATATTAGTGGTAAAATTCTAAGTTCAGTCAAGCCAAAATTCAAGAAGATCAAGAGAATCAAGTTTTTTTTTATCGCTGGCTTAGCGATAAAAAAAAACTTGATTATTTACTATAAAAAATCTAGTCAATTCAGTTTTCAATCATGACTTTTTTTTTGCGAAACTCAAACTGGTCAGTTTAATTTGATAAAATTTAGTAAATTATATTATAAAACCAGTTTCAAGTTTCGCAAAAATGTATGATTTCATTAACAGTTTTCTAGCCATTGTTTTGTCTGCGTGATCGACGGTGTTTGGCACAGGATGAATAAAATGCACTTAGAATTTTGATACTATTTTCAACAAAACTGATTGATTTTTGGTATTCATATTACCAAAATACTTGAGTTCAGATGTGCAATACGTTAAGTTATCCATTCAAAACTGTATGTGTATAAATGGCAAAGAAGGAACAGGAGTGGGTTTTTATTCAGTAAAAGTCTGACACTGTCCCCTACTCCGCCCAAGAGCGGGGATAAAAAAAAAGATGTGCAATACGTTAAGTCATCCATTCAAAACTGTATGTATATACATGTGCTTGTTAGACATCTATCAAGTATCAGTCCGTCTTCTACGTCCATTTTCATAAAACGTACTTTACCTGTTTCTTCATATTTTCTGTTGTTGAAGAGCATCGAAGAAAAACTCCAGCACAAGAACGCACTAAACACAGTGTGAACAATGCCTTGCAAGACATTCACTGTTTAAGGAAAAATATGACAGCAAAGCAACTGGTTTTCTTACTTGTTTGGCACCAAAGATGTTTGGGACATTGACCCGAAAACATCAAATGAAAGTACACAAGTTTCATTGATAGATTCATTGTTTAAAATAAACGTTTATCTTTTATTCATCAACAAGAGAACAAAGCGAGTAAACTTTGGCAATTAATGCTACAAACAGACACTTTAAATTGACATTTTGACCCAGAACAAGCCACAGTTACTTTTGAATCACGCAGCAATGTTCTCTTTTCTCAAAATCAAAGTAATTTTTCTGGTTGTAACGGTCTTCATTTTGGAAGGTGATACAAAGAGACATAATATAAGAGATAATGCGAAACCGGTTCAAAGAGACTATAGACCCTCGAAGTGGATCTCCAATAGTGCCATGGATGTATGGTATGGTAACAAAAGTACAATCGATGTCATATCCAGGGAATTCGCTGACATTATGTACAAGCTAACGGCTCGACCAGGTATTTTTTTTTATTACTGATAAGATCACGTTTACACTATCTCACCTGATGGTAAAAAACGATGTAGTTGACGATAGGGCGTGCTTGCTAAGAAGTTCCCTATTCACCTTGACTTAAATACCCCTAGGTTTTCAATCAGGAACCACAGAGAAATAGAATATTTTATGTTAGTTTTAAGTCAAAATACCCAGAATAAATTCTGGATATAAAAACCCAACAGTGTTCTTTTTGCGTTTCAAAGCCGCATAAATTCTTTCGAACTATCCCGTAAGCACGTCACTATTGCTGATATTTCTGTGACACGCGCGTGGAACACAACGCGCCTCGTCGATGATATTACTCACAGTTCGCAAGCCTGCTTTTACGGTGACCAGGAATCGCGTTATCATGATACTCAAGGCGTCTCCTCCGGCGGCCGAGGCGTAAGGGCTGCCTCTCCCAGAAAACGAACTATAAACCCTGAACACTGTAGGTATTAACGAAACTGTAGTACCTTATTGTTATTTATTTGTGTTTCAGTCCGCTCAGTACTCCCATATAGATCAGAAAAAGGAAGGAATGATACTTTACCACACCAACAAATACCAACCAATACTAAAAGGGTGTCCAGAGTGGAGATTAATTTCATCAATTCAGACAACAACACTTTGCATACGATCAAACTTCAACCAATGAAACAAACAGTCAACAACACAGTGTTCAAAGTTTTGGAGCCATCATTTGAAATGGACTGAAAAACTGGAATATTTGTTAAGAATCTTCAACATTTTGAAAAGTTCTTTCCCGTATTAAAGTATAGTACTACGCTCCAAGTGCCCATACTCCTGCACTTTGGAGGATTTAATAATTGCCACCAATGCTTCAGTTAACGTAGCCACCTATACAGGTCTCAAACAGTTTGACGAGTTTACCATCAATTCAAAAAGAAGAAAAAGTATAGTAAAATACCTGAAAAAATGTCAGAGCAAAGTTTTGCATCAATACAGATTGCAATTAAATAGACATTTAAGCAAAATTATCTACACTATAATAATAATAGTGTAAAGAGGCAAAGTTTGTATTTTTGTGTGTAGTAGGTAATCTCTGAAAATACTGGTCCGATTGCTAAAATTTTTTACCGAAAGATAGCTGCTTTATTCCTGATAATCCAAGATCCCAGAGTGATCGGATATAACTTATTTTCACATGGATGAAACCTTAGGTTCTCAGTAGCGTCTCATGTGCTTTGAATACCTGTGTGCTTGGGACCCCTGGGCAGGTACTAAAAATAAGAGTTACTTAATTTGAATTTTTATGGCTGATTTTTGTATATGTTTTGTAGAATATTATTCTAAAGTAGTATCATAAGTGTCAGACACTTTCCATGGCGCAAACTTCTGTTAGACACTTTAAATCTCCACAAAAAAATAAATATACTTTACTTATTTTTATAAGTCTGATTTTTAAATATGTTAATAAGGTAACTATTACAAAGTTATATTTCATTAGTCAGACAAATTGTAGTGACCAAACATGTCACTACAATTTGTGATTAAACACAAAAAATATTCAGCCGAGAGTATGAGCGCGAAAGCACGCATGCGTTTTAAAGCAAGTGAGACGATTTCATGCATTGACTGGATGTCACTGGTGGACCAAGACTTATAGATTATCGTATCAAACCACACTATAATATCAAATACTGAATTCAAAAACCTGGTCCTAAGTATTTCTGTAATTGTTAAATCTCACCGTCTAATGTTCTGCGTTCAGTGTTTAGATCCAGGTTTTATCTCCCTGCGACAAGCGACATAATTCTGTTTGTGTATAATTTTCAAAATAAAACACGTAGGTACTCGTACCTAATTACATTATTTATATATTACCACTTTATCTAAATATAAATATAATTTTATTCAATTCAAATGTAAATCTTATGAATATTTCTGTAACTGTTTAGTTTCATTTTTTAGCATTTAATACTCTTTACAAAGATTGAAAGAAAGTCTTTGATTATACCGCACCTGAAACAAATAAAAAATACATTTAATCAGATGTCATCAAACATTGTACATTTAAAATTTGCGTTATAGTTTCAAACTTAGTCTAGGAGTAGTCGCATACGCTATACATTGTAATTCTTCCTTCTTTGCCTTCGCTTCTTCACGTTACGCCGGGTCGGCTATCTTTTTCAATTCGCCATTCATTTCACTGATAAGTATCGTCATCTATAAGGCCAAGGTTTTGTATGTCCTTGCGGACATTTGTCATTCAGGAAACTTGCTGGTGTGGATCAAAGATTGAATCACAATAAAAAACCATCTTACCTACATTTTCTTGACTTATGGAAAACCAAATATTAAGAAAGAAAAAAAAAGCAAATCAAACAGTAAAATTTGTTCGTTTTCCTGTTTTCCTTACAAATATTACATTAATAATTATTAATGTAATTAAGTAAAAACACACATAACATCAAGCTTTTATTCTCCACGTGGTTAGGCAGAAGCGCAGCTCTAGTACATCTACATTTTGCCAGTAACGTTGAAGTCCCATGTTATAGTGTCTTGACATAATTATGCTCACCAGTAGCGCTTACAGTCATTAGACCAACAAAATTTTCATAGTAAAAAGATTATAAACAACTAGCTTCCGCGAGCAGATTCGCCCGCGTGAAAATAGAAAATTTTCCATTCGGAATATAAAGTCTTATGCCCGTGTGCCCAATTTCATGCAAGCCCTTTCAGCCGTTTGAGCGTGAAGGAGTCACTAACATACACATATACACCACTAAATTTTAATTAGTGCAAAATACTTAAAGGACTTATTAAAAAAAAGTCTTGTTATTTAAGTAAAGTCTCAATAAATAATATTCATAAACAACAAAGTTGTTTATATCCAAAAATGTCACTCAGTTTATGGAAATATTGTACACGCTATTGATTATGAATGATTAAATGACGATCAAAATAGAAAAACACTGCGCGAAGTATTTTTAGTTAAGTAGCGATTGTTATGAATAGTAGATTCTATTATGAATTTACCAATTATATCGTGCACTATTTGAGGTATTCCACTTTAGGCATACGCTTAAACGACACCTGAGCAAAGGGCACCTGAAGTATTCCACTTTGGGCACCTGTGACAATTTAGGGATAACGCTTTTTTTACTCTTGACTACAAGAATATGATCAGAAACGAATGTCAGAAAAAATGGAGCTCTATACGTAGCCCCATTTTTTGTACTAATGAAAAAAGATTGGATGTATATTTTTATATACACCCCGTATATAAAAATATACATACAAACTTTCGATTATATAGTATTAGTGTAATAATATCCTTACGGTGCACCGGACGTGTTATTGGTTTCATGGGTTGCTCCTGCTCCAATGGTGAATGCATCATCGCCAAATGTTGCGCCCTCTACCACTCCAACTGCAATGCTGCCGTTAGACGCGTCCGAAATACCTTTGTTAGTGGCTGAAAATAAAAATAATTTCATTAAATTGAGTGTGGAAGATTTGCTTTCATTGTATCAAGAACATCTGATGTAGTGAACAAGTTATGTCAATAAATACTTAGGCTATGACCTAATGTAATTCGATTTATTTATGATATATGTGTAGATTAAAATAAGACTCTACAGCCTTAAAAAAAATGTCAACTCAGAAAAGATTTACGTAAATATTTTTTTTTTTTATGCGACCAAGAATTTGTGGACGATGACGTCTATTTTGGAGTGTCTAGTCCAGTTGAGTAGATCTAATTTCGAGAAAAAGGTCAACCGTCGAATCCGACTCGGCCGGGCAGCGTTCAAGAACTTGGGCGGTATCTTCTCATCCAATACACCAGTGTCTCAAGACGAAAGTGACATATGGTTTCGAAACGTGGCCGCTCACAATGGGCCTCATCAGAAGGCTCAAAGTCACCCAAAGGGCAATGGAAAGGGCTATGATCGGAGTTTCCTTGCGGATCAAATCAGAAATTAAGATATCGTCAAATTTTTCGCAGAGCAAATGGCCGTTGGAACTGAAAGGTTCTGGAGTGGCGACCGCGTACCGGAAGACGCAGTGTTGGAAGGCCCCAAGGTGGACCGATGACCGGGTGAAGATTGCGGGAATCCGATGGATGCAAGACGCACAGGACCGTACATTGTGGCGACATTTGGGGGAGGCCTATGTCCAGCAGTGGACGTCTATCGGCTGAAATGATGATGACGATGATGATGCGACCAAGACAATTGCGATTTTTTTAAGAAGTTTTCTGTGGCTATGTAGTAAGATTGTTCAACAATGCATACTATGGGTAGTGGTTGCCCTGGAGTTCAATTTTTAAGCGCTTTACTTTGTATCCTTTATTTCACTACCACTGTTCTCAAAGCGCTAAGAAAAACATCGTAAGGAATCCGACATGTACTAAAACAAAAAAAAATCGAAGACGTGACATCCGACAAGCAATATTGGGCCCCCACGAATTACAGTCCATCACCTTTCTTAGAGAGGAGGTCTGAGACCCAGCAGTGGGAAAATTATAAGGTTGATTATGCTATGCTTTACATAGGTAAAGCATACCTGTAGAGGTACCTATTATTATTGCGTCTAGAAATATCCAAGTTTATGACTATCGGCTTATATATAAACATTGATAGATATATAGATATATATATTCTTTATTGTACACCAAAAATACATATTACATTACGAATTTAAAATTAATCGGGTGTCACAATGGGCGGTCTTATCACTAAAAGCGATTAAAGTTTAAAGTTTTTTTTTAAATATATCTATAGTCATAAATTTTACCTTAATCTAGCCATTTGCCGGGTCGAAATAAAACAATCATAGTGGAAAATCCAGTAACACCTACCTTGAGAACTAATTAGAACATAAAACGCTGCTCTTGATGTAGTCATAAAACAGAACTGATGGCTTATCGATTCAAATTTAGATAACCTGAAGACAGTAAACTAATGAAAATTTACCTCCAAACCTTTACTTACAGTTTTTAAACTACTGCAAACTGATTGACGTAATTGTACCTATTACAATATCCTCATCATCATCATCATCTTCTTCCTGCCCTTGCCCTATCTTATTTGGGGTCGGCGCAACACGTTTTTTTCTTCCATTCTATCCTGTCAACCGTCATACTATCACTAACTTCCTTTTCTTTCATATCACTGTTCACACAATCCATCCATCTTTTCTTTGGCCTCCCTCTTCCTCTCCACCCATCCACATGTATACTCATAACTCTTTTAGTAACATGCGTTTCATCTCTCCTCTTTACATGACCATACCAAGACAAAAGATTCCCCTTCAACTTTTCAGTCACTGGCGCCACTTTCAAACTTCCTCTCATTTATTCATTTCTCACTTTATCCATTCTCGTCACACCACACATCCATCTCAACCTATTACAATATCCTGAGATACTAAAAAAATATCGTCATAATAATATGTTTTTGCCTTATTGATAAATATTTTGGCGAAACAGGAAAATGTGTTACGGAATTACCGTATAAAAATTAAATCAAATGACCTGTTTTTAATGTCACATTATGTATTTGGTCTTTAAATATTACGATTGTTTTATTTTTAGCAGACAATATTGATATTGTTACCTGGCGAATTATGAATCTGGTAGCCTGCATTTACTGTATAAGATGATGGAATCCATCAAGTTTATTTAGCTTCTGTTAGTGGCTCGTTAAACTATGTTTCTTCATACAAATGGAACCCCCATTGAATCACCGTAGAGGACAAATTTTGAAAAAAAAATTTTTTTTCCTACTTTTCGTCAGAGATTGGAATTAGGTAGAGTTATTTAAGTACTTATACCGATTTCATACAGCGAAAGAATAAAGTGGATTTTTCCTGTCAGGGATTAATTTTAAAGAGCAGTTTTTTTTTATGACGCTATCAGAAATAAAGCAAAAAAAAATATTCCTGTATTAATGACGAGGAGGAAGAAGTATATATATTTGTTAACTTCACCTCGGTTGACGTAATCTCTCTCTAAAGAGATCTTTTTCGATGAAAAATACTAATAAAAATTGTATGTTAATTATCTTGGCTTTATTTGTGTTATCTACCTCTGAGGTTTTTATTATTATTTTATTTGTAATATTGTCGGCCACACGAGATTTTTCATTAGAAATTCTGGGAAGATCTAATATCAACATTTCGATGCAAGTACATGAAATCTCTACCCAATTCTGACCTCTGCTTATCACATAAGGACAGACATACAAGGACAGCACAGAGGTTTATGTGCAAAATTGCAGCATTCCAGTGAGTGAGTCAGGACGTTGCCTTTTTATCAGCACAGACGTATTTACAAAAAAATAATAATTAACCTATAAAATAATACTCAAAAACGGTGAAGGAAAACATCGTGAGGAAACCGGCATGTCCTAGAACCAAAAATTCGAAGACATTCACTCTCCTAGAGAGGAGGCCTGAGTCCCAACAGTGGGAACGTTATAAGGCCGACTATGCTATGCTAATAATTAACCAACAAAATAATAGTTTATTACACCAATGTGATGATATTACCTATCACTTAAACTAAAATAAAAAAAAGCAGTTTTACATGAATTATTAAACTAAAGCATAAGGAATTAACCTCAACATTTTTAATGCATGTAAGTAGATATGTTCTTCTGTTTGTTTGTCTTGATAACCATAACTATAATGATGATAATGATATCTAATTTTTATAACAGATAACAGAATATTGTTTTCCAGAGTGTGTAAAACTAGTTTATAGTTGACACAAAGTATAGCCATGGCAAAAATATTGAAGTATAAAATTGTTATTTTTAAACAACTAGTTTGAATAATATATGTATAATTGTATGTATGTTATATACATAAGCAAAAAAACAAGGGATACTCTATTGTATTAGGTTACCCTGTAAAGATAATTGTAAGTTAGAAAATAAATAAATAAATATAATATATATTATTTACCAATAAAATATTTTTACGTAGACCGTCGAGCCTAGCTCAAAGTAAATCTTTCTACCTTTTAGTAAGACCTCAAATCACAATTTTGGGTACAGCTCAGCTGACGGTGGTGTACTCGTTTAGTGGTTTATGAATTTGAAATATTTTTGGATATTATGTACTTATTTACGCCTTATTTCTGGAATTGTGAAGATTTGAAAGTTGTCGAACTTGTAAATTCAACCATAAACCATATAAATTATACATATAAATAAATATATAAATAAATAAATTAATTTTATTATATATACAAATTTTGCTGCTGAATTAATCATTAGAAAAAAAAATGCAAATCCATTAGTTACATACCGGATCACTGGGAATTCATTCCAAAATTTATTTATTTATTTATTTATTAAAACTTTATGCACTAGTAAGAAACACTGTACAAAGGCGGACTTAATGCCGTAGGCATTTTCTACCAGTCGACCTTAGGGTGGTGCAGAAATGTAACATGGTAGGTGCAACATAATGATAAACTAGATTAAGAAAACAAAAAACAATAATAAATATATACTTAGATACATACATACAAATTAACAAAGTTATTATGAAAGACGTATCCAACAAATCATCGCTGTGATGATTACACCAACTTCTTACGAATGTATTCACGAGCCATCACCTTAAAAGTGAACCGACTGGAAGCCGTCCTGATGTTCAGAGGGAGCGCATTCCAAAGAGAGATCGCCTGGACAATGAAAGAGGACTGGATAAACCCAGAGCGATGTGTGGGACATCGTAGTAGGCGATTATTGGTAGATCGGAGATTTTTATTATGACCAGAGCAAAGATATTGAACTTGAGAAGTCAAATAGGAAGGAGAAGAAGGTTTATCCAGAAAAGAATACAGCGTTGTTAAGGCTCTTAGCGCTCTACGCTGACGGATGGGTAACCATTTTAAAAGTGATCGTTGCTCAGATACATGATCATACTTACGAAGGTTGAACACAAATCGAATGCAGTTATTCAGAAGGCGGTCAAGTTTGTTGAGGAGATCTGCATTCAGGTCAATTTAAAATGATATGCTTTAATAACTGGAAAAAACATTTCGATAGTAAATCAATAGTTAAGGGTATATGGTATAAAACCATACAGGGTGAGCTTCCTCGTGTACCCTGGTTTGATGACACCAAATTAAGCAGACATTATGTTAAATTAGCTCTAAGACTTAGATCTGGACACTATCCATCAGCAAAGTTTGCATATTTAATGAAAAAAACTGATTCACCTAATTGTGTAACTTGCAACCAAATTGAAGATGTACAACATTTGCTGATGGAATGTGCCCGAAATAAAGATGAACGCGACGCATTGCTGAGCGAACTAAAGTTAAATAGATTCGATGTAGGTATAATCCAAAGCATTCTATCAAAACCGAAATCGGAGGCGGCCAGAAAACTAAGTGGTTTAATAGCGGTCTTGCAACAGTGATTCGCCCTATTTAATATCTATTTAATATCTGTAATGTATTTTAGGTAAATATGTATTAGTTAATAAAGGTATGTGTGTGTAGTAATTGTTATAAGGTACGATGGGGCTGACATATCCTTTTTGGACAAAAGCCCCTAAATAAAATCTTGATTAAAAAAAAAATAAATGGTTTGTTGTTAATTAGCAACTGATTAGCGCAGTAAGTTCACTTTTTATTCAAGTTTACATATCGTCACATTTGGTTTTATATTATGACCACACACTGCTTACTTTTACATTATAACCAATGACGTATTGGAGCCAATATAAATAATATTAATTGTCTTTTAAAATATAAAACAGGACGCACCTGGGGCAGCGAATGCACGAGCAAGTAGCACTAAAGCCAGAAAAAACACAAAACGTGCCATCTTGTTTGACAAGTCTCACAATACTAAGGTCTAAATATCAATACATCTTCTTTTATGCGTTTAGACCTTGAAAATATATTAATAACTTGTATAAGTTGATCATAAAAGTCGTTTCTGTAGTGTCGTTAGGGTAAATAATCCTCTAGCACAATGTGTTTTAATTATTATGAGCTAATACTATTAAAAACAGCTTAAAATAGAGAAATAGTACTACAAAAAATTGTGAACCTTTTGTAATTGGTGTTACAAGGGGTGCAAAATTACCTGGAAACTCACTTGTAATACTAAAACTCTTAATTTGAAAGAGGTAACACTATGAAGTAAATTTTTAATTTAAAAAAAACGTGGTATACAAGGACTATCTCAAAGACCGACTCAATACTGATTTTAGTTAGTATTATTTATGTAGGTATGAATAAACAATTTAATTTATTCAGTATAATTTAAAAGTAAATTAAAAAACTATCGAAACAGCAAGAATACTAGACATAAAAGAGGCAGAGACCACATTCCAGGAACCAGTTTGCATGCATTATAACAACTGGATATATCTTTACAACTGCAATTGTGGTAGTGGTCAGGGCACATTGCTCGCAAAACTGATTGATGGTCGTTGGGGCCGAAAGGTTCTGGAGTAGCGACCACGCACCAGAAGACGCAGTATGAGAAGGCCTCCCGCAAGGTGGACCTTCCTGGTGGACCCACCTGGTGAGAGTCGCGGGGATCCAAACCGATGGATACGAGACGCACAGGACTATTCGTTGTGGCGACACTTCGGTGAGACATATTTTCAACAGTCCTTTGGCTGAAATGATAATGACAATGTTGATTTAAAAATAAACTTTAATACTATATGAAGCTCCCATACTTATCAAGCTCGGATACTTTAGTCTCAGAGTTGTGGACGATTTTTTTTTGTGTCGTAACAATAAATTTATTCTTTTCAGATTTATTCCTATACTTTTGCTATAAAATCTTGCTTTATATCCAATTTCAGGATTCTGGGTCAACGGGAAGTACCCTAAGAATTTTGTGTCGAAATATACGTTTTTTGTGATATAAACGTCCGTATTTTATTTTTTTTAACTTAGAAGTTTGATTTTTTCACAAATTCAAGGGACCGTAGACTTCTGTAAATGATTTAAATTTCAACTTGATATCTCGACGCGTCCCCGGTTTAAAGGGGTTTGACAGACAGACATACAGACAGACAGACGGACGGACAACAAAGTGTTCCTATAAGGGTTGCGTTTTTTCCTTTTATGGTTGCTTAGCACAACTTTAAAAAGCAGCCTGTCACCTTCTAATCATTATCATAATACTTTAAAGGACACTGTCTCATTGTGCTTCACCTTGAATAAAAAAAAAATGAATACAACTACTTCAACTCTCACTTGTATGTATTTTAATTTCCAACAACAACCTTTATTGCCTACTAGCTTTTGCCCATGGCTTCGCCCACGTACTTAAAATATAGCCCATTACACTTAGGAATAAAGCAGCTTTCTATCAGTGAAAAAATCTTAGCAATCGGACCAGTATTTCCAGATATTACCTCCTACAAACAAAAAAAACAAACTTTAACTCTTTATAATACTAGTGTAGATATGGTGTTGTTGGTATAATAGGTTATTTCAAGCTCACTTTTTTCTTTTTTGTGATAAGAATTCTAAGTTTAAATTATTTTTATTTTTAATATTTGGAATCCTTTTTTTAAATTTAGTAATTGGTTTAATGGTTAGCGTTCTGTTTTCATCGTATTTGTACGTTTTTCGTCATCATGGATACGTTAAAATTTCAAGTGATTTTGGAATATGAGTACCGTCGTGGCAGCAAAGTGGCAGAAGCAGCACGCAACATTAACGATGTATAAAAAGCAAACACTACTAACGATCGCACCACCTATTATTGGTTTGCCCTCTTCTGTTCTGACCCCGTGGTCGACCGAAAAATTTAGACGACAATGACGAATTAAAGGCAAAGTCAAAGTCAAAGTTTTTTATTTCACATATGCCTACATGGGCACTTATAAAACGTCAGAAGCTAGTGCACGGTTCCAAATTGGTCGTTTCCTATGGAGAAGAACCGGCAAGAAACTCCATGGTTACTCTTTTAAAAAAGAGTTTGTGGCGTTTGTGGAAGCTGATGATTCTTAATCTACAGCTGAATTAGCAGTAGCTTTCCGTATTAGTATCAAAACAATATTGGTTCATTTGCGTCAAGTTGGCAAGGTAAAAAAGCTTGACAAATAAATGCCCTACGAATTGAATGATCGCCAGCGCAAAGCATGCGTCGAATCGAGCCTCGCACTGCTCAGCAGGCACACAAACGAAGGCGTATTGAATCACATTGTTACTTGCGACAAAAATGGATTCTGTTCGACAATCGCAAGTGCTCAGAAATTTGGTTAGATCCCCGTTCAGCAACTAAACAATGCCCCAAACGAAAATTGACACCTAAAAAAGTGATGATCACTGTTTGGTGATCTAGCGCTGGTGTCATTCATCACAGCTTCTTACCAAACGGGATGAGCATTACTGCAGATGTTTACTGTAAAGAACTGAACACAATGATGGAGAAGCTCGCACATCTTCAAACCCCTTTGTCAATTGTATGACTCCACTGATCCTATATGACAACTCGCGACCTCATACTACTCAGCAGACGGTCTCCAAGTTACAAGTCTCCGTCATCCACCGTACTTATCAGACTTTGACAGACTCCTGCTTTTTCCAGAATTTGGATAACTTTTTGGTGGGAAAAAAATCAATAACCGAGAGGCAGTTCAAAATGCCTTTGAAGAATTTGATGCCTCCCGTCCAGCAGGCTTTTTCAAGATGGGCATCACTAACCACCACTACATTGGAAAAAATGCATTGATTGCATGTGGAATTACTTTATTATTAAAATTAAAAAAACATAGAGAAAAAAAGGCGTTAATTTATTTCATGAAAAACGGTAATTTCATAATATTACTGTGTTTTTTTTTCAGATTTCATACATCTCATCACGTTAATATTGGTAGCACTATGAACCCTTTCGATAGATATTCTATATCTAGTCTTTTAGAATATAATACTGTCGGATCAAAAGCATTCCAAATATCATATCTAGATTGTATGATTTTTAGAATGCTTTTGATTTTAAATGGACATAAGAAGAAACTCAACTTACGCATAAAATTAAGCAAAATAAGGTGCCTGTAAAACAAAAAAAAAATAACTGTCAAAATTGTTGGCCATATCTACTTATCATTCCCTTATAAAACCAATCTGTACGAAATTCTTCCAATGTTTGAATACTTCTAACAATAATTGTAACCATTGTCAACAAGAAGCCATTGTCTGAAAAACAAATTATTATTTACGTACCTGCGTATATAAATATATTCATCAACAAACAAAGAATGGAACACAAACCGGTAATTCAAAAGCCACAACATTCGACATCCGTAACAACGAACGCTTCAAATATCAAAGACAATGCTGTCAACCAAAATGTTCGCTATACCTGAAGTTTTGTTTTCAAGTGAGCTCATTAAGGACACTCTTTTTGCACGAAAAATCTCATCCCATCCCTAAAACAAGGATGCAAAAACGGGACAAGTTTGCAGAATAATTTTGTATAATATTCGAGCGGGAAATATTTTAATTTTTTAAACTGAACTTGTTTCAGTTTAGTGACTAGGAGAATCTTTTTAAACGATAAAAATTGTATTTAACGTCTATCAAGCACACGACTTCACTAGCTTTGTTCGCCTAAAGGTAGAAAACTACGGTACGTGGTCTACCCAGGTGCCAAAATTCATCTAGATTTGTTCAGCCGTTTAAGCGTAAAGGAGTAATAAACATATTTTTGTACCCATAAACTTTCACTTAAATAAAATTAGTGTGATTACAAACAAATTATTATGATTATTTTTATTTTCCTTTTGAGTACAATATTGACTGGTCTACACTGTCCTTATATAAAATCTCATCATTTTCATCATTTCAGCCGAAAGACGTCCACTGTTGGACATATGCCTCCCCCAAATGTCACCACAATTACCAGTACTGTGCGTCTCGCATCCATCGGATTCCCGCGACCCTCACCAGGTCATCGATCCACCCTGTGGGAAGCCTTCCAACGCCGCGTCTTCCGGTACGTGGTCGCCATTCCAGAACCTTTCGTCCCTATGGACCATCTGTTCTGCGAGCAATGTGCCTTGCCTACTGCCAGTTAAGTTTGGTGATTCTTTGGGCTATGTCCGTAACCTTGGTTCTCCTGCGGATATCCTCATTTCTGATGCGATCACGCAAGGAAACTCCGAGCACAGCCCTTTTCATTGCTCTTTGAGTAACTTTAAGCCTTCTGATGAGGCCCATTGTAAGCGACCACGTTTCGGAGCCATATGTATCACTGGCAACACGCACCGATCATAGACTTTTGTCTTGAGACACTGTGGTATATTGGTGAGAAAACACCGCGCAGCTTCCCGAACGAATATAATATCTACTAATACTGTAATATTGAAATATTGTAAGAACAAAATTATTATTTTTTAGAATACCCATGGAGTTTTTTGCCGGTTCTTCTCTATAGAAAACGACCAATTTGGAACCGTGTCCTTTGACGTTTTATACATACCTATGTAAGCCTTGGTGAAATAAAAACATTTGAAATTGGTTTTTTTTTTATATTGATAGAAAAAATCAACTTTATACAACACTAACCCAAGTAGATCCCAAATATTTCAAATAAAGACGACAGTTTTTGATCCCACTATTATTTATATGACAATAATTATAAACAATAGTGGGAAGAGAACAAACTATTTAACTTTCACTCAAAAAATGAACGAATTTTCTTTTCCACACAAACAGAGACGTACAAATAAATAAATATAACCAGTTAATGAGAAGAACTTGGCACTGCACTATCATGCATCCTATTTATGCTGACAACCCACTAGGGAGCTGCATTCGAATAAAGCCTACTCTAAAACGAGTGCAGTAATTAGTACTTAGTAAAGGCACCTGGTTGATAATACTGCTAGCAGAGAAATAAAAGCCTGACTTCAAATCTACGTAATAAGAGGAACTCGCGTTGTCAAGACATGATGGGAATGAGTTAATGAATTTACCGTTGCGGTATATATTTAGGGTAAATTCGTTAATGGTGGTAATACTATTGAAACTAAGCACGAAGCACGTAGGTACAGATAGCAGCACGAATCTTGAGCGCTCAGGGAAAGAGCGGGGATCGCTTTGCGCATCGTACACATCGGCGAGCCAATCACTGTACAAGGATTGCACTCCCCGCCCCCGCATCTCTTTTCATACCACTAAAGAGCCGAATATTTTACTTCTGCGTGCTTCTGCGCAAGTAGAACTGTAGAAGTGAGCGCTCAAGATCTGTGCCGGTACCTGTATAATTTTTTGGATCATACAATAATTGAAAAATAAAATAATAAAATTATGAGTAAGCGAAATATTTTCACTCATCAGCAGACAACGCCTATCAGCCTCAGTGCAGTCACGCATTTTGATCTTCTTCGATCATGTATCTCGTCGTGGTATGACTCCATAGAGGATCTCGTAGAGCAGGGAAAATTGAACGCTCCGGGCCATATGGTAGAGTACCAATGACATGAACGGATTAGATCAACGCCGCAACTAAGTGTTCGGTTTATGAATGTACCCGGGAAGCTGCAGTCCACGATGAATTGCGCCGTATTGCCAAGATCATCACTTGATGACCACGACCACTCTGGCAGAAGTATACGGACTAAGAAGCAAAATGCGGAGTATATTAGATTTGGACTGGCTTCTCGGGTCCTGGGTATGAACACAAGTCAACAATAGCTACGTAACGAATCTGAAGGCGGGTTGTGAGCACACGAACAAATTTTTAGAGTTCCATACCTCAAATAAACACTTTGCTGTCGGTCTGTCTGTCAAGAATCTTTATCTCGGGAACGCGTTGAGGTATTGAGTTGAAATCAAAACCTTATACTCAGATCTGCGGTCCCTTGAAGCTGTGAAAAAATAAAACGTCATAGCGAAAAAAAAAGATACGGCCGTTAATGTCGCAAAAATCTTTTGTTTCGACATTCTAGGGAATCAAAATTAGGATACTTCTCGTTGACCTAGAATCATGAAATTTGACATAAAACAAAGTCATTTAGCACAAGTATAGGACAACTGTAAATTTGTAGTTACGTCACATAAAAAACGTTTTTAGCGATTCGGAAAAAAATTCGTAACTCAATTTGGGATTACCCAGTTCAGGTAAGTTAAAGTTAATAAGAATAAGTAAGTTTGTACGAAAACCTCAGTGCGCGAGTCCGACTCGCACTTGCCCGGTTTTGTACACTCTTAGCAACAAAAGTGTTCAGCTGTAATAGTATAAGTATGATTATATGCTTACATAGCTATACAAGTAGGAGAAGATCAAATATACAAGGAGTTTACGATGTGAAATTTGATATTTTTGGAGAAGAAATTGGTGCGCCGATTTTAATTGGGATCAGAGCAAGAAAAAAATGATACTAAAACTGCGAAATATTTTAACTGCTTTAAACATGGTCTTTTTTTTTGGGTGGGCAAATCATCTTATGACAAATCCCGCTCTTGGGCGGAGCGAGAGATAGTGTCAGACTTTTACTAACTAAAAACCCACTCCTGTTCCTTCGTTGCCTTCGTCCCAGGGCCCCGGCTTTCGCTTGCTGACATCTCCTAGAGGCGCGCGTGGAACAGTACGCGCCGTCGACGACTTGGGCTCGTTCCGGACGGTTATCGGACGGTCGGACGGCGAGCCACCCATTGCTCGCCGTCCGCAAGCCCGCGCCTACTGAAATATTTTAAGAATCAAAAATTGACCGTGTTTTAGTATCGCTTTTGGCACCAGAAAAGTTTTTGAAAATGAAAGTGTAAACAATTGTTATAATACAAAACTTGTAGACTAATCATTCCTAGTCTAAAGACTACTTAGACGTGCCATGTTCTCTAAAGTGCGTTAAAGAGCATTGTGTACAATATTGCAGTTAAAAATATACACTCTCATAGAGCACTTGTTAAGAATATTCAACAACTATTCCTGGGAAACACAAGAATGCTTTTTAGTAACATGGCAACGGAATTTGCGGTCTCCCCGACGATTTTATTGAATGAATAACATGTGACCAGGACCTTTTGGATGAAAACCACAGGAATATAGAAGCTCAATTTAAATATAAAGATTGGAACGCTGGATAGTATCGAATTTTTCTTTGAAGAAATGCTACAGGTACGGGAGATCGGGAGGGGCTTTTGATACTTACGATATTTGGTGAGATTTGAAATGTACGTAAATGTTTGAATTGATTTTTGCAGTGTCATTTTTTTTTAAACATTCGGTGTCGTTGAAATTCATCACCGTCATCATCATCATTTCAGCCGATAGATGTCCACTGCTGGACATAGGCCTTCCCCAAATGTCGCCACATTGAATGGTCCTTGCATCTCGCATCCATCGGATTCCCGCAACCTTCGCCAGGTCATCAGCCAAATGGCCAGATCGTTGAAATTGGTACGCTGATAACACCAATTTGTTAATTAACACAGTAATATTTATTTAATACTTTATGCACATAAACGTACAGAGGCGAACGTATATGTGAGGTTTCAATTTCCATGAAAATGTTGTAAAAATAGTTATTTTCCATTTAGCTTAAGCTTATGTTTTTGATTTTAATTAAATTAGCCTTATAATGTTCTTATCTTGAAAAGGGAATGTCATCAACCACGTGGGCTCAGTGTGCATTGAGTACTGTCACATGTCTTTGAGTTTTTGGTTCTAGGACATGTCAGATTCCTCACGATGTTTTCCTTCACCGTTTTGAGAGCAGCGGTAGTGAAATAAATTATAATGAAATAAATTACCCAAAGTAAAGTGCCTCATTACATGTTACTCATGACGTACAACTCGCAATTTGTGGAGTAAATTTTCCGAAGTTTACTTTAATGTTGATCCTGATATTAATTTCCTTCATATAATTTTCACACGGAATAAATAATTGCCTACATAATATAATATTTGTTCCGAGTCTGGGTGTTTTGTGCGTGTGAACTTATGTCTGTGAAAGTCCCCACGAAACGGAAGTAATTCCTAGAGTGAGTCAACGTTTATTAATAAAAATATATACTGTCATTATTCCTTGTCTATTTCAGAATATCTATTTAATTCTATCTACTGAACTACCGAATAATAATGGTAGAGAATTCAGATACGAACACAATTTCTTTCAGCTCACACTTCTTCCCCACTTAAACTTTAAAGGGACACTTTAGAAGCGTCGAAGGTTATTACAGCCGAGCAATATCACAGCAGAATCTAACGTGATTTAAAATTCATTCGCTATTGCTTTCCGGACACCCTCTCTCCCCTAACTACCATCTAATCACGTGGTTTGAGTGTGTGCACATCAAGTGGCTTCTTCGACATCAAAGTCAGCGCCTCTACCGACCCTACGGCTATGGGGGCCACGAAAATTATTTATTAGTTGCCTAAAGGGGAATTTGTTGGCTTCCGATACACCATTATTCTCGAAAATTCTGTCTTCAGAAATATAATCCCTTTGAGAGTCTGAAATAAAAATGGTTTTGAGACTCCCTTAATTAAAGGTTTGAGAGCGGCTTTGATGTTCTCACGCGGTGAAAAAAATGCGGAGCGGAGTTGGTTCATATATGGTGTGCCTTAAACACGTGAGATTGGTTTGTGGTAAAATGTTAGGATAAATTTAATATAGGTACTATAAATAGAAACGGCTTATTTTTTCACTGTTGCTGCTAGTGACTTTACCTGCGTGAAAATAGAAATTTATCCCAAGATAATCCCAGGATAAAAAGCTTCATTTGTTCTATTCATTTGATTGATTTGTTTTTTTTTCATAGTTGATGTATTTTTACTCGACTACGGCAAAGCCAAAGGAGGGTTATGATTTTGACAGGCTATGTATGTATGTATGTGAGTATGTTCATCTGTTCTCTCATAGCTCCTAATCTACTTATCGGAACCCTACGTATGAGGTATCGTTAGAATCGTCTTATTGTCCGCTGAAAATATGCTACGTGACGTGTCACAAAACTCGATATAGCGCCCTCGGGCGGACAAAAAGTAATGTGTTAAAAAATAAAAATGGAGATAAATACGCCGTGTTTGGTATCATTTGAAAGGGCTTCACTTGTACATTTGTCAAATAAATGTATTGTGTTTTTTTTCTCTCTTTATTCCAGGACATGGTGTATGCGTATGCATTTCATACAAATTCGACTACACTTTTGACTCATAAATATACCCTCGAAGGCCAATTGTACAACACCGTCTGTACAACTTGAATGACCTTGAAAAACGCTTAATTATTGTTTTGTACACCCATTTGTACGAAAATTTTGGTTTCTATATCTTTGTTTTTCCTAGAAAAATCCCCAAAAGTTTATTATTTTTATTAATTTTTTGGCGATTTACGTAAAAGGCGCAATTCCGTAATAAAAATACAAAACCCGGTGCGCCCGAGGGGATATAATTATTAAAAAATATTACATATATTTCTCTACAACGGTAGCTCATATTGCAAATAGGTTCTTGTTTACTCAACGTAGCTAATAACCACTTATTTCTGGAATTATTTTCAATTTCGACTAACTTATGATTAATTATTAAGCTTCGGTATGTTTTTTAATGCTGTAGTTTATTGTTTAAGTGATCCACTCCAACGATCTTTTCATTTCTCGATTTTACTCTACTGTAATGTGTATGTTTTAAATTACACCATAAACTGGTGAAACAATTAAAAAAAAAGGAAAATAACATTATTCAAATATCACAATATTATATACTCTATGCTCATAATATGTATAGTGTTATTTACCTAATGAATAAACTATTAAGATATTATAATCAAAAATGTCATAAAATACACTAATTATTATTTTGTTTCTATATCAAAAGAAATAGTAGAGAAAGAAAGAAAGAAAGACAGAAAAAGACTTTATTTCCGTCAAACAACAAAATAACAATAACAACTGTATATACTTCTTCTTCTTCTTAGCGTATCGATGGCAAAACTAGTTAAATTCCTTGTATGGCCCAGTATTCGGCCATGGCAATGCCGTCCGCTAATGCTGTCATTAGGTCCCTACGTGAACAGGAACACGTAACAGGGCACGTGACGCAGGATCGAAGGTGGGACATGGTCTGCGGAGAGACATCACTGTATATACTGAGAAGATTATGTGTCATATCCGCGTAAAACGGCCAGCGCTCAGCAATATGCTGGGGCTCGTTTACAAGACAACCACAGCACTGATTTCCAGCGCCAGCCATCGTCAACGATAAAACGTTGATCAGCCAGCAAGGATAAATACGTACCTACTTAAAATCATTAAATAAACAAACTAAAGAAATAAATAATAATAAACCATTATTATACGTAAAGCGGTACACAAATAATAAATAAAAACAAAACACAATTGGCAAAGAAATATTAACTTTTGTTAACACGATTGTTATCGTCGATCGATAAACGTAAACCAATCTTATGTACTAAGATCTTAGAGTTTTCAGACATAACTTATTTTCACATGGATGAAACCTTAGGTTCTCAGTAGCGTCTCATGTGCTTTGAATACTTGTGTACTTGTGTAGCTCCCCCTTGCGGCTTCTGAGCAGGTACCATGTGAGAAAGGGAACTAAAAATAACGTTTACTTAACTTAATTTTTTATGGCTCATTTTTATATATGTTTTGTAGAATATTTTCCTAAAGTAGTATGATAAGTGTCAGACACTTTCCATGGACCAAAACTTCTGTTAGGCGCTTTAAAGCTCCCGAAAAGTAAATAAACTTGGCTTATTTTACATGTTTGATTTTTAAATATGTTGTTAAGGTAACTATTACAAAGTTATATTTCATTAGTCAGACAAATTGTGGTGACCAAACATCCAGTTAGTCCATGAAATCCTCTCACTCGCTCTGAAACGCATGCGTACTCGCGGCTGAATATTTTTTGTGTGTAGGGGATGTTTAGTCACTACAATTAGTCTGACTACTGAAATATAACTTTGTAATAGTTACCTCAATAATATATTTCACAATCAGACATGTAAAAATAAGTAAAGTTCATTTTTTTTTTTTGAGTTTTAATGTGTCTGACAGTAGTATTGGTCCATAGAAAGTGTCTGACACTTATGATACTACTTTAGAATAATATTCTAATTAAGTTAAGTTACTCTTATTTTTAGTTTCCTTTCTCACCTGGTACCGGCCCAGGGGCTCCAAGGAGGAGCTTCACAAGTACACAGGTATTCAAAACACATAAGACGCTACTGAGGACTTAAGGTTTCATCCATGTGAAAATAAGTTATGTCAGACAGCTCTGGGATCTTGTATATTGGTGTCAGTACTACGTTTGCTAAAATTAGGAATTAAAGTCAAACATTATTTTTATTTATAACATCATGTTCTACTTTTTAATTTTATATGTGAAGCAATGATTTAGAATAATCAGGCAAGTGCAGAGTTTTTTTTCCACGAGACGGTTGTAACATAATCGTGTGCACAGTCTGATTGTCTTTATTGATGAAGTTAATTTCCACTCTGGATATTTTACGAGGTTCCTTTTGAGCTGGCTTAGAATCTTTCTGGTACAATGAAAGCGGGAGGCCAAGAGGTGAGCGCACTGGAACAAATAAATATTTGTTGTAGAATACTCTATTTTATTACTACAAGATTTCTTTTTATCTTTTAGGTCTAGTTTTTTTTATTCCTCAGCTATCACACAATGCCATCTAGTCCCAAACTAAGCAGAACTTGTGTTATAAGTCTTATAAGTATGTTATATTTTTGTGTTGTTATGTGCTATGTCATATTTTTCCCCAAAAATATATAAAAAAGTTCCAAAGTAGAACACCACTGACTGCCACCGACACTAAGGTCAACACAGGTCAAGGCAGATCATAGCGGGCATTAGGAGCCAGCGCACAGCTGGGTGCAGGAGCAAAACAACCCCTCAGTCGCCTAGATGGCCCGGTGACCACGTATTTGTGAGGACAACCAGGTAACATAACAAACTTATAACTTTGTGATTTTTCATGGTACAGTTATGGAATTTTGTACATAGATTCTTTACATAAAAATACTAGACACATGTGTCGGTTTTCGCATATACTAAAACTAATGTTGTATATGGTTCAAATCTTTAAAATTAATTTAATAACAGTTATCTCCACCTGATTGAGATACAATTTTAACCATAGGTTTAGTATAGTAAGCTAAATCATATCATTCTAAATAGGACCGTATATCGAAGGACTGGAGCAATTTGCCTGCTGCGGTCTTCCCGTCCAACTATAATTTAGGTGTCTTCAAGGCTTGAGTGAATTGGCACTTAATAAACTAGTGCGCCTCACCATCAATGATAGCATCTCTGCTTACCATCAGGTGCCTCCCATTGGTAGCCAGCCAAATGTTTTTTATTGAATCTTATAATTATGGGAATCACATGAAAGGGATTGCTGTTAAAATACAAATAACACTTGTTCTAAAAATGTCAAATACAAAAAAAAAAATACTTACCAGGTCGTACTCTTGCCGTATATTTGTTAACAACACCAGAGAACTCCTTGGAGAGTACATCAATCACACTTTTATTTCCAAACATTATGTCCATAGCACTGTTAGAAACCCGTTTTGGTGCGCTTCTGTATCTCGGATCCATGAAAAAATCGTTAAAGTTTGGTTCTTGTGTATCACCACCCAAAATGACCATTGTGATGATGAAAATCAAAATAATTTCAGAAATATTTGAAACAACCATACTGGCTGGCCTTAGACTGAACACTGCTAGTACGGTACAAAATTTAAAGGAAATATATATATTTTTTTGTATAAATATTTAAAGTTCACAACGACAATTTTGTCGGTGTAAATCATGTCTAGTTCTAAAGGAAGTAAACATTGTCATGTTTTGGTAACAAAAAAAAATAGGAACAGAAATGTTTATAAAATTACCATTCTTCAACTTCATTCATTACTTCTTTTCAATACAGATTAGAAGCGCGAAAAATAAAATAAAACTCCATAAATTTCTGTGTACTCTAATTCCACCATGTGTGAGCAAGTATTTTTTAATCTATCACATCTATTTTTATAATCAAGTGACTTGTTTTGTTACTCCGCTACCGTGGTTTTTTCAGGCATAAATATTGGCATTTGGCAATATGAAGGAGAAAGAAAAGGAAATAAGAACATAAATATAATATATAGGTTTTTTTTATTGGGTGGGAAAATCATCTTATGACAAATCCCGCTCTTGGGCGGAGCGAGAGATAGTGTCAGACTTTTAGTGACTAAAAACCCACTCCTGTTCCTTCGTTGCCTTCGTCCCAGGGCCCCAGGGTTTCGCTTTCACACTACCCGTGGCCCCAGTAGGCATCGACACTGCTGAGCCCCTACGCTTTGCTGACATCTCCTTGAGGCGCGCGTCCAACAGTACGCGCGCCGTCGGTTACCGGACGATCGGACGGTGAGCCACCCATTGCTCGCTGTCCGCAAGCCTGCGCCTAAGGTGGCCGTATATAGGTACAAAATATATTGACTGATATCAATAAATTATAATATTTATCAATCTACATCCCTTAATATTACTTCCTTAAATTCTTGAGTATTTGCGAACACATTAATTTTGCGTACAGCAAACGAATGGAATTCCCTGCCGGAGTCTGTGTTTCCTGATAGCTACTACCTAGAGGTTAAGTCAAAAGTGAGTAGGTTACTTCTAGGCAATCACGCTCCATCGTCGGCCACATCACCGCTTACCATCAGGTGAGATAGTGATCAAACGCGAGCCTATCTATAATAATAATAAAGAATAAAATCTTGTCAAGTTTAATTTTTTTTTTCCGCAGCTTTGAATTGAATATACTTCGTTTCTACATTTTTAATAGAAAAACCTACATATTTTGAACATTTACAAGTGATGTCGAATCAAAAACACTTTCACCGGTAACGATTGTTAAGAAGATGGTACTGATATGCGCTGACAAAATAGTGCCTGATCAATGCTAAATATTTTGAACTAATGATAATTGATATTCTGATAAATTGTCGCTTTGTATAGAGTCTAAGGTGGTACCTACTACATTTGTGTTTGCAGAAAGGATTGCGGTGGTTGCGACAGCCGTTATGAAAGAGGCCTTGAAGAGGCAAACATATTCTAAAGGCAGCGCCCTATCCACGGCCACGAACTTTATCATGATGGCAGCGGACTCCCGCTAAACAGCCATCACGTAGCTTCTCCAAAATGACAATGACAGGCTCCGGGCATACCTGGCCGACCTCCGATGAACTGGCCCCCAGTAGATGCCAAAAGAGGGGCGCAAGGCAAAGGAAAACCCTTGTCCTAGAACGCATCAGGTAACTAAATAACACAAGTGGTTTTTAGTCAATAAAAGTCTGACACGCCCGATCGGTCCACGCTAGAGCGGGAGAAGTTACTGGATCATGTACATACAAACTTTTGCCTTTATAATATTAGTATGATCAAATTGCTGGAAGAATATCAAAAATGCAAATAAAATAAAACTATTGCAATATCACACACTTCTTACAGAAAGCAATAGGTTCACTACAAACATTTTCCGAGACATTACATTGAAAACCCAGAACGACATCGACAAAATTACGAATACAATAAAAAGACCTCAAAGTATATGATTATATTCTTCATGTAGCACGATAATGGTTCTTATTGTGAAGGCCGTAAAGGGCAGTGTAAGCGAATCGGTGTCAGTTCAGGAGAATGCAATAGCTTCCTTTTATTTTAGTGTTATTGCGGTATCATTCGAGCTCGGACCACCTGCGCTTGATACAACGGTTGTAACATACGGGATCATAATGTTTCGAGCATATTTTTTATTTGTAAGTTATAAATCACGGTAAAAAGCTTCCAGGCTGATTGCCATTGCCGATTGACTGCCAGATGATTTAATTGAGGGTTGTCTCGAATCTCCACGAAATGGGTGCCTGAGAATGGACGACGCTGCCAAGGACGACCTAAGGTCACAAGAAGAGGTTAGATGCCTACCGCAAGGGCTGGTTTGAGATGGCGAGAGAAAAATTGGAAGAATTTGGCCTATGCCCAGCAGAGCAAAAGTATAGACTAAAGAAAAGATGCATAGAGACAACACGTAAATGAAATAATTGTACATCAACTTAGAAAATTAAGTTACAATCATAATTTAAGCACTGAAATTAATTTGTATTCAAGAAATTATTTATCCGAATAATATGGGCATCAATGGATTCTATTGGTAGTGCATCGGAATTGGTATCTATTCAAACACATACACACACACAAATAAACTAGTGATGGAAATAAGACTTAATCTTAGAATTTTAGAGTTTTATTTTTTAATCCTAAATTAATTTTTAATTATTTTATAATAAAAATTTTAATCTGCTTAAAAAACTATACGTACTACGTAATACGTTGTATAAATCCTTATATTTGTTGATTACGATTGGAATACCCATAATAAAATGTTCAGTTATTTAGGTTACAGTTTTTTCTTTTTTTTTATAGCGTGTCAGACTTATACTGACTAAAACTTACTTAATTTCCTTCAGTTACCCTTTTAGTTAACACGGGCATCCTTTTCTGAAATTTCCCAAGGCTCTAGCGGGCACCGGCCACACTGAGGCTCTACGGTTTTGTTGACTCTTAGAGGCGCGCATGGAACACTACGCGACGTTGACAATTGGGCTTGGACCTTACTGGACGGTGAGCTAACAATTGCTAGTCGTCTGCAAGTCCACGCATTTTGATTATACCTACCTTGTATAGCATATATATATATTTTAATGTGTATAGGCTCGCGTTTGACCACTATCTTACCAGTTGAAAAGCAACGATATGCAAGCCTTGAAGTAACCTATTCAATCCAGACTTAAAGACCCCTAGGTTGTAGCTATCAGGAAACACGTACGGTAGGGAATTCTATCTCTTAATTATACGCATAATAAACGTGTTCCTAAAACGCTTATGTTAGTTAACGTAACAATTTTGGTGGTTGCCTTTATAAAAAAACGCTCGGCAGGCGATCATCCTGTATATTGTCAGAACAAAGCCAGCTCAGTGAGCTCAGTCTGTGCTACTGCCCCCATGTCCCACGCACCGCGGACGTACCTGCACTACGTACGGATTGTAGCAACTTTATCCAGAGATGCTCTGTATCTTCTCTCTTCAGATAAAACTTACAAACTTTATTGTTCGTGAGATTTAAAATTAAATAGACTAAATGTTATAATAGTAATCGTTTATTAGAAACAAAATAAACTAAAAATTCCGTATGGTGTCCGGACGTAAAGAATAACACCATCCCATCTCTTCCCATGGGTGTCGTAAGAGGCGACTAAGGGATACACCAGAGAATGAGCAGCAGCATTCTCTGTACATTGCAACAACTACACTGGGATCGCCAACCCGCATGCCAAGTGTGGCAATTATGGCAAAACCCCCCCCAATGATAAGCACAACCAAAAATGGCCCCTAGTGCCCGGCAGCCCAACTACCCTTGGATCCGGTAGCCATCAAGGTTACGGCGAGGCAAGTGCTAAGGCCTCCCACAAGGTGGACCGACGACCTGGTGAGAGTCGCAGGAATGCGGTGGATGCGAGACGCTCAGGATCTGTCGTAGTAACGACGCTTGGGGGAGCCCTATGTCCAACAGTGTACGTCTTTCAGCTGAAATGAAAAGAAAAAACAAAAACAGAAAAAAGTAATAATAAATTATGATGGCTGCAAAAGTTAAAAGTGTGGCGCAGACATCAACGCCCGACTCCAGTGAGAGGGGTGCCAGACTAATGGAGTAATCTCGTAAAGAGAGGAGGCCTGAGACCCAGCAGTGGGAAAATTATGCTTTGCTAATGAAATAACAAGTACTGAAAAATTATATGAGAAGAAATAAAATACAGAAGTAATAAATTACTAATAAGTACCGTGTGTGTGAGTATCTAATTTTTTGTGAGAGAGTGAATGTATGTTGTGTTACTGTGTGTGTTTGTTTTGCATGATTTATTTATCATTATTTATTTATTGCATTCTTTATTGTAAACCACCACATAAATAAAAAATACAGGACAAACATTATTAAAAATAAGCGTACAATGGGCGGTCTTATCGCACATGGCAATTTCTTACAGACAACCTTTGGATGGACTGAAAGAAAGAAGATAGATTTAGGCTTTCAGTGTGCAATATCAAAAATAATACTATATTTAATGTATAAATAAGGTTTTGTTAACCTAAAGGTGGATTAAAAAAAAATCTGATTCGTTTTCGTAAAACAGCCGGCCAAAGTTTCTAAATCAAGACTTTGTTAGCGTTTTCTGACCTTTGATTCATGTCTATAACTCATCCCTAGTTCAAAAAAAACACTAGAAACTGATTTCATAGTTAAAAGGTTGTTTGAATGTTTCTGACATAATTTGATGCTATATAATAATAGTTAGGGACCCATTCCGTCCAAAACCAATAGTTATAGAGAACTTCAGGTATGTAAATCTTGTTTCTCTACCCTTCAGGCTACATAAACATTGGAGTTTCAGAACCTAAATTTCAAGAATAGGTAGGTAACCTTAAATCTGAAAGTTAGTTAATGTGCGAGCAAATAGCAACAGTATGTTTTAGATAACAACAAAGGTAATGTAAGTGTATGAGTGATAGAAGCTACCAGAACTAACTTATCAATCTAATACAGTAAAAACTAAAATACAAAAAAAAAAATTGGTCAAGTGTACTCATGCACCGAGGGTTTTGGTAACGGTGAAGGAAAACATCGTGAGGAAACCGGCATGTCCTAGAACCAAAAATTCGAAGACATATGACATCCACCAACCCGCACTGGGCCCGCGTGGTGGATTACGGCCCATTCCCTCTCCTAGAGAGGAGGCCTGAGTCCCAACAGTGGGAACATTACAAGGCCGACTACGCTATGCTATGCTATGAGGGTATCGGGCAAACTTGGCCTATGTAAAGAGTTCACTTCCCGAATCGAGTCTTGAAGATTCTTCAGAATCGAAACGGCAATTTTCTTGTGACGTTACTATAAATTTGCAGTTTTCAGACTTTTTTTTTAAGGGGATACGATTCAACATACATTTTCACTGTTTTTCATACAAGCGCTCTTACGCGATTATGACGTTATTACACATTTTTCATCAGATATTTTGAATATTATCTAGGATTCTATTGAAATCAATTTATAAATTTGTATAAAACTAATCTAGTAAAGACCTCTGAAAATCTGCCTTGCAAATTATTATTTTTTCCTGGAACAAGTTTTGTAAAATATTCGAGTAAATCACGGAATTACCGAATGCTAACAAAGTTTTCAGGCGTTATCTCTCTTTTTTCGATTGCCTTTTCGTCAAACATCGCGTTGGATTGCGTTATATGAAGTAACAAGCTTTTCGATGTTGACGATAGGCGAGTGAAAAAGTTAACTAGTATTGTAAGACCTTGTTTTTTGTCAACTTTTAGGATTCTAAGTCAACGGGAACGGATTCTAGGTCAATGTCAAAATAATGTTGATTCAATGCATCCAAAAGATATGCGCGTTTATGCAACATATTTTGACACTCGTAAGGTAAATTAAAACCAATATGATACTTTCCGTTGATCTAGAATCATGACATTTAGAAAGAAGGACGATCTCGTAGTGTGACTAAAGGATATATTTTTTATTATACTTTGACAGCCTTGAGAATTGACCATGTGTAGTCATAAATATGTACCTATACATAAAACATTTATTCAATAGTAACGTTAAGTTTTTCTTTCAATTCAGCTTATCAATTCGTTATGTTCGTAATATATATTTTTCCGGCTTTATGATTCGTGGTAACCTTCCACTCGAATCACTTAGGCGTTGTATAAATCATTTTATGTTCCAAAAACCGAATGTCTAGAAGACAATCAACTCCGTCGTATTGTTGAGCAAAGCGCTTAATTGTTTACAATATACCTAGTGATGTTAATAGGCTTACGCCGATCCCGGGATTACAATAGTAATTGTTTGATGTTGTCGGTTATTGAAATTGGATTGTATTATCATAGTAGTGTAAGTGAAGCTTGAGTACCGGAAGACACAGCGTTGGAAGGCAAGGTGGACTGATGAACTGGTAAGGGTTGCGGGAATCCGATGGATGCAAGACGCACAAGACCGTTCATTGTGGCGACATTTGGGGGAGGTCTATGTTCAACAGAGGACGTCTTTCGGCTGAAATGATGATGATGATAGAAATAATAACAAAACTTTTAAACTTACAGAAATCTATGGGTACAATGGCGGTCATATCGTTAACAGCGATATTTACCAGAAACCTTTGAGTAGTATATATGTATGTAAATATCATAGTTTTAAGTATTAATATACGAGTATTTTATCAAATCGGTATAAATAAATATACCTATGGGTTCATTTACCGGAAGTGAGGCTTGGCGGTCAGTTCTTGCACAGACCGAAGCAGCAGGAGAGGTCCATCTCACAGCCGTATAAAACTGGGAGGGCTAAGAGTAACTTTCACATCATCGTTTACCAACAAAGGAGATAGATAGTGGGCAAAAGCGAGCCTATACATAATGAAAAAAAAAAAACAACAATCTCAATTTTTTCAGCACACACTATTAATTTTTAATTAGTACGAATACTTAAAGGGCTTATTAAAAAAGGTCTTGTTATTATTTAAGTTGTCTCAAAAGTTATGAGCGTTTGTTTATATCCCAAAATTTCGCTCAATTTACGAAAATATTGTACAGGCTATTGATTATTATGAATGAATGAATGGCGATAAAAATGGAAAAAAACACTGCGAGTAATATTTTCTAGTAGCAATTGTTATGAATGATTGATTCAATTATGAATTGACCAATTATGGCAAATTTACATGGACAATTTTAAGATTTCGTTTTTTTACTTTTGGCTACACAAATATGACCAGTAACGGATACGGATACAGTCCCATTTTTTTTTAATAATTTAAAAATGGGGTTGTACAGAAGCACTAAATTTCCCAACACTTATGCTAGTTTTCAACGTGTCATATTTAATTTACCTTGCCTTCAGAAATTCTAAAGGTCGCATTTGACAATAGCTCGGTTAAAACTTAAACATTTGGAGCCCAATGTTACAATAGAGTGCTTTTAACTATGAACTAACGAGAAACGAGGAACAATGGCCTATGTATGACGATAGAATACATCTCACTGTATAGGTAACTTTGGGATTGAACTTTGCAAAACTATGTAGAAATTAGTAACCTTTCTCTCGCTTACATCGGCTTGTATGAATAAGTTAAGAACATGATGTGATAACAGAAGATGCCAGTCACCAAGGGATCAAATCTTCCCTCAGAGCTCCAGGGTTGTTCAAAAGAGTTACCGCAACCCTTGAACGCACATCGTAGGCGTAGGCTTGCAGATGGCGAGCAATGGGTAGTACGCCGTCTGGTCGTCCGGTAACCTTCCGGACCGAGCCAAAATCGTCAACGGCGCGTAGTGTTCATCATCTCAAGGAGATGTCAGCAAATCATGGGAGTTCAGCAGGGTTAAGCTTACAGGTAAAGTCAAAGTGAACCCCGGGGCCCTGGAACGCAAAGCAAAGAAGGAAAATAGGAGTGGGTTTAAGTCAGTAAAAGTCTGACAAGCCCTCTCGCCCCACCCAAGGGCGGGAGATGTCACTCGATGATTTCCCAAATAAAAAATAAATAAATATGTAGACATAAATTAGTGTGTAGTAAATGATAAATGTTAAATAGATGTTTACTGATAGATCTAGCAGACAATTCAACCCAAATCTGATAAAAAAAAAAAAAAAAACTTTAACAAAAGTACCTATTGAACAAATAAACTATTTAAAAAAAAAAGTTAAACTAACTTAAATAAAACTTCAACAGTACCAAACCCCCTATATACTCTTATATCTTACCATTTATTTATCTAAAGACAATATTTCACTAAGAGCTTATAAAGTATCCACAACACTACTTGTGTGTAGAGGTTCGGATAATAAAGAAATATTACGATAGTACTCTCACGTACTTGATCACTATCTTGAAAGTGCTAGAAAAGGTTTTTAAAGTAGAAAAGAAAACAATAGTAGGTATATATGTACGAGATTTTTTAATCTCCATTTGTGTTATAAGGATAAATTGATGGAGGTGTAACAGATAATTGACTGGTCTACACTGTTCTCTCATAATAACATAGCATAGCATAGTCGGCCTTACAATGTTCCCACTGCTGGGACTCAGGCTTCCTTTTTTGTAGAGGGTATGGGCTGTAATCCACCACGCGGGCCCAGTGCGGGTTGGTGAATGTCACGTGTCTTCGAATTTTTGGTTCTAGGACATGCCGGTTGCCTCACGATGTTTTCTTTCACCGTTGAGAGCAGTGGTGATGAAATAAATTCCTCAAAGTAATGCATCTGGCTAAGTTTGAACCCGCGACCTACAATTCGTAAGTCGGGGCCATTACCACTCGGCCACTACTGCTCTCCCATAATAAAATGTATTAATATTGTAATGAGAGCAGTGGTGGCCGAGTGGTAACAGCCCCGACTTACTAGTTGTAGGTCGCGGGTTTAAACCCAGTCAGGCGCATTACTTTGTGTAATTTATTTCATCACCACTGCTCTCAAAACCGTGTAGGAAAACAACGTGTGGAAACCGATATGTTCTAGGACCAAATATTCAAAAATATGTAACAGACTGGGCCCGCGTAGTGGATTACGGCCCATTCCCTCTCCTAAAGAGGGGGCCTGAGTCCCAGCTGTGGGAATATTATGAGGCTGATTATGCCATATGCTATAATATTGTAATGTGGAAATATCAATATATTTTTTAAAAGAGTAACTATGGATCTTTTACCGGTTAACGGCGGTACTTCTGTATTTTTGTGCATAAAGTGTTTAATAAATAAATAACTACATCAGTGGTTACTTCGATAGGTCGTGTGAATCAAATGGTATTATGACAAATGCAAGAGTATACGTTTAAACGACAATTACTGACATTGAATTATCTTTATTTTAACTACTGAATAGGCTTACCTCTGAACACCATTTCTCCTGTTGGAAAGCGATGATGTGGTCGACGCTGAGGCACGCTTGCTTTGAATTAACCTAGCCACTCTTGACTTAAAGATCTCTAGGTTGTAGCTATATGGAAACACAGACTACGGTACTATACGCACAATAAAATTATAATATTGAATTTAGTAAGAATATTGATGATGCAGAAGGAAAAGAAAATGAACGCTAGGCACGCGTTGAGCTGCTTGGTTCGCTAAACTATGAAACTGAAAGGACGATATTGTAACACTTGCAACATCTGTTGCATTTTACAGCGAACTCGTTCGTTTGAAACAAAAGTTGTATTTTGATAAAATGAATTTATCTTAATACAATATTTTCTCGATTTCCAGATGACACATTCAAGTTTAAACCGGTACAAGCACAATGGTAAGAAATTTTATAAATAAGAAATGAGTTTTACTCTTGTTTATCAGGGTTTTATTCTTTCCAATTTTAGAATGGCGTTTATAAAGAACTATACAGGATGTCTTTGACATCGACACATAAACGAATACCATGGATTTAGTACATGATTCTGAACCCCCCAGAGGTCGAATTTTACGTTGGTTTTTCCTAATTAAAAAAAAATCTTTACTTCTTTTAAATTAAACTGTATAAAATCTTAATTCTAACATTTTTTGTGAAAAAAATGAATGAATTACTTTTACAATAAAATGTCATCGGGATCATTGATTAGAATAACGATTTTACACAGTTTAAATTTAGAAAAGTACAGATTTAAAAAAAAAATAGGACAGAGCCGACGAAAAATTCCACCACTGGGGTTTTTTTTTTATTGGGTGAGAAAATCATCTTATGACAAAACTCGCTCTTGGGCGGAGCGTGAGATAGTGTCGAACTTTTACTGACTAAAAACCCACTCCTGTTCCTTCGTTGCCTTCATCCCAGGGCCCTGGGGTTCAGAATCATGTACTGGATCCGTGGTATTCGTTTGTGCGTCGATGTCAAAGACACCGAGTGAACCTTACTTATAAAAAGTATCCTTTTTTTTAATACAGATAGCGGTACGAATCTTGAGCGCAAGGCGAAAGAGCGGGGATCGCTTCGCGCATCGTACACATCGGCGAGCCAATCACTGTACAAGGATTGCACTCCCCGCTCCCGCATCTCTTACCACTAATGAGACCCGATATTTCACTTCTGCGTGCTTTTGCGCAAGTAGAACTGTAGAAAGTCAGCGCTCAAAATCCGTACCGGTATCTGTACCCTACACATAGCTTTAAAGTCTCTAGTGTCGTCGATAGAATTTCTTGTGCGTTTTTCTCTACACATCACATAATTATATACGCTTTGTAATGTGTTATTAGTTTCATTTTATTAACTTTTTTTGTGGTTGGAATTAAATTATGCTGTTTTACACTCCCTGAAATGTAATCGAGACTAATTGACTCTCCTCTTCTTCTTACTTCATTGGTCCTTTTATTTGAGATCGGGTCTCCTAACTTTCCTGCACTAAGTGTCTCTATCTTGGCTTGTCAATATAGGCAACCGGGCTTTTTTGCGATCCCTCTGTATATTTGATCACCAGGTCAATGGTAGACGGCCTCTATTTCTTTTTGTTCTGGTAGAGCGATCTGAACCACATGGTCCTTACTACGTCTTTGGACATATCTATACAAACGAAGGCGATTGTCAGTCATCTTATCGGAGATTGTTTTTTTTTTTTTGTATTGGGTGGGAAAAACATCTTATGACAAATCCCGCTCTTGGGCGGAGCGGGAGATAGTGTCAGACTTTTACTGACTAAAAACCCACTCCTATTTCTTCGTTGCCTTTGTCCCAGGGCCCCGGGTTTCGCTTTCATACTACCCGTGGCCCCAATCTTATCGGAGATTGGTGCGATTGTGACGCTTCCTCAAATATGTTCATTTAGCAATCTGTCAAACCTAGTCACACTCCCTGCCCATTTTAACATCCTCGTTTCGTTGGACCTTTTGTTCTAACTGACTGATTTTTTGACAATTCAAATGTAAAGGGTTTATTTGAAACAAATGCTTTGAGTCCACAAAAACTAATCCGCTTAAACCTTATTCCTAAAGTAAGCAACGATTTTTTTAAAAAAATACACAAACACTGCTGTTAAAGATAAAGAGGTTATTTGGTATTGTTTCACAAACAAAATTTATTAAGTACAAAACTAGGTACTAATTAGCTACTTTACATTGTTTTCCTTTACTTTTGTAATAGTTAGATATAATATTAAACAATATAATAATTAATATGAATGAAGGTATTAGGTATCTATACTAATATTATAAAGCTGAAGAGTTTGTTTGTTTGGTTGAACGCGCTAATCTCAGGAACTTCTGGTCCGATTTGCAAAATTCTTTCAGTGTAGGATAGCCCATTTATTAGGAAAGGCTATAGGCTAGTATATAACATCACGCTATGACTAATAGGCGCAGAGTGCTGACAAAAAATGTTCCAAAAACGGGGGAAGATTATTCTATTTGAGAGCTTCCTTTGCGTGCGGTGCGTTAACGGTTAATATACACAAAGCTTATGCTCGTATGCTCCACCGTGCTCTCCAGGTAGTTATTTTTATGCCTAAGTTTCAAATGTTAAGACTACTTCTGAATCATTTCAAATATGGGACAGCCGTTTAAATCGTCTGCGTGTGTTAGCTGAAATGCATCGGGAGGTTGTGAAAGAGGAAATTAATCTCTATACCGGCCAGAATTAAATGAAATCAACATAATTACTCGTCGAAATGATTGCACCAACAACACGGGGTTAGTAAACACAAAGCTATCAATCGTTAACCAGTTTGAACCGGTTATAGTGTTTATTTACCATGTTTGCATTAAATTAATGTAGTTGTTTCGGTGTGACAACGTTTGAAGAATGACAAAGCATAAATCACTGAGGTTTATTTTATGACTAGCTTTGGCCAGCGATTACGCCTGCATGAAAATAGGTTTCTGTATACAAAGTTTGGACCTCGTTTCATCTCATCCCCAAACATAAAACTAGCATAGTATTTATGGCAAACGGCTTTCAGAATCAGCTCTAAATATATTTTTTTACAAACATAACGATTAGGACCATGCTAAGAACGTATCAAGTGCGAAAAGAAACACGAGGTGGTTTACTATGTCTAATAGCACGTATCTTCCCCGTATCAACAGTATGTTTTATCCATTCTCAGTCTCTCGGTTGTATCTAGTAATTTTCCAGTGTTTTATTCTAAAACAGGCACTTCAGAAAAGAGTTAGTGAATAGAATAGAATAGAATAGAATAGAATAGAATAGAATAGAATAGAATAGAATAGAATAGAATAGAATAGAATAGAATAGAATAGAATAGAATAGAATAGAATAGAATAGAATAAACTTGGGAATATTTTTATTGGGAAAATAACTCCGTATCCCTTTATGAAGGTAAAAATCGTAAGAAATACGTAAGACAGATCAACGCACGAACGTGTACTATAGATTCAGTATATATGATTCTGGAGCCCTCTGATTTCATGGAAATCAGTATTTATCTTCTCCCGCTCTGTGTGAAACGAGAGAGAGTGTGAGACTTTTAATGACTAACACACCTTTATTCAATTGTTCTTTCCTGTCCAGGGCCGCGGTAACTCTTCCGAAAAATCTCGCAGCCCAATTTTGGTCCCTCTAGCGATGATTTTTTTTTTTTCCTATTTGACCCAATGACAGCTTTTAATAAAAAAATAATTAAAACAAAAAAAAACACAATTTAAATAAACCTCGAAAGTGCCATCTGCTGAACTATTTTGGCAGAGTTCATTTGTGAGGTTATTGCCGGTCAATACACTCGCGACAAGTCGCATGCGTTTGTGAAATATTCAAAGGATTATCGGTACAACAAAAAAAAAAAAGATGTCAGCGACATTTAATTTACATTTGTCGATGTAAACGAATGATACCCTGTATTTGAGTACATACCGGAGACCGATTATTCTACGTTTTAGTTTGTCGTACAAAAGTCAGTAGGACGTCATTTAAGGCTTGCCACACAGATTGTATTGGCACCGGTTAAGCATAGCGCTACGGTATTGGTCGGTGACAGAGCGATTTACTAGGCATCATCATCATCATTTCGCCTTCTCCTGCGAATCGCCAAAACTAAAGGTCCTATTCATCTCGCATCCATCGGACTCCTGCGACTCTCATTGGGTCATCGGTCTAACTCGAGGGAAGCCCAATGCTGCCACATTTTTATGAGAGAATGCTTACAACCGCTTAATGCATTTTTTTTTGCCATTACAATTTTTTTTTTGCTTGTCTTACACGTTCCTAGCACAGTCATGGTATGATCATTGTACGCTACGGTGTAGTAACCAGACTCCTTAGCTTACGCTACGCATTATGTCTGTATTTCTCAAAAATACAGGCAGTTGTGCCTTTATTAAATTAACCCAGGCAAACAGTCAATAACAAACTTTTCACTATCTTTTACAAAAAGGATTATTAAATTATCACAAAATAAACCTCAGAATAACTCATTCGTATGTAACACCAGAGTGGTAGCTTTAATCAAACCTTCTACTGAACTATAACAAAAGGTATAGTCTACCCACACGGAATGCTAAAATAACTTTGATAAAATATTCACATACACAACGAAAGGGACTTGTCGGCCAAATTCCTTGTAGGGGAATGTGGAATTTATTGGACACCTTCCGTTTCAATTTGCGAACGCGGAGTCGAGATGGTGTCATTTCGGGCCGGTCTCCTCTCTTGAGAGTTTGGACAGTGATGGCTGGAAACGATGTTACGCGAAAGAGTTCGTTGTGAATCGGTTTTGACATTTTCCTGTCTTAATATTTTAAAGCGAATGAACGTTGTCATGTATTGAAGTAACTAGTTCATAGATGAGCAGCGAACTGAAAACAATTTACTACCAATGTTTGTTAGTGTTTTTTAAGGTAGAAAATTCTTTTCTAGGGCTTCGTGTTAGTGCGTGTTAGACTTTTACTGGCCAAAACCACACCTATGTTCCTTCTTTGCCGATGGTATCCGATGCTGACCACAAGGTCAACGTCGGACACCGCAGGTGGCAAAGCCATAGGCCCTCACCCGTGACTCTGCCACCTGACTAGCCCCTGATATGTCCCTGTTTTATCAGGGGATGATATTCCCCTCGCACAGGGAATAGAGCAATCACCACACCCTCCACAAGCTGAAGCCGGAGACTACGGAAGCGGGGGACCCCAGGGGTGGAACTTATTTTACAACACTTGGTAGTGGCAACCCCATGGGTCAGTTCAGAGACCCCAGCCACAAGTTGTGCTGTGTGATTAGCTCAGCCTCAAACTTCTGCTAATCACAAACAGAAAGAAATTTTATTTTATATTGTTCATCATAAATTAAAGCTTGAAATATGAAATTATTGATTCTAAACAGAATTTATTTTAATTTCGAGATCTTTACAAAATCTATTTTAATTATACACAACGCATTTTACTTCTCTAAATGATTGAAAAGTCATAATTATGCGAAAAATCGTTTCAGAAGTTAACTGATCCCTAAATTTTAATACATAATTAGTTTAACTCTAAATTATATAAAACTAAAAACTAACTTCAGGGGCTAAATTAGAAAGTTTGTTAACCCTTCACTATCACTATACTGTAGCGTTGGTTGTAGTGTTGTTGTGTTAAATAATTTAATTGAGGCCAACACCCAACGTCATCCAGCATCAATTACAATTAAAATTTTACAAAGATTAAGATTCTCTAATATCTAATCAACACTAATAAATATTTTTGCAATACACTTAATCGAAAACTTGCTCTTATACCTATCGCTTTTAGGCATGCAATGAACTGTTTTCCGCATTAGTACGGAAAAGTTCGCGAGCTCGCCCCCGCCACAATTTATTGTATTTGTGGAGTCAGGCTTGGCGCTAAACGACCCCCACGATTCGGTCAACCCTCATTTATTTATTCTTTTGGATTCTTTCGTAAGTGTATTGAAAAACGTCAGTTGATACACGCGGTTTGTCACTGCAGCATTCGGCTCCATAACACTCTCGCCTGCGGCTCGGGTGAATTCCACCTCGATCTTACTGACAAGCTTTCTCCACTTGTATCAACATGTATCAATTACTTGCAACCAGCAGCTGTTGTTATGAAAAACTCTTTTCCTTATCGCGATTGCCATCATTTCAGCCTAAAGACGTCCACTTCTAGACATAGACATCCCCTAAACGATACCACATTACTGGGTTCTGTGCGTCTCGCATTCAGGTGATTTCTGCGGTCTTCACCACTTCAGCATTTCACCCATCTACCTGAATACGGTTGCCATCCTAAAACTCTTCCATCCAATTAACCAGGCGTATTCAAGCAACGTGCTCTCCGAATGAATATTTCATTAACATACAATTTTTTTTTTAGGTATGTGTGCTGGGTGCAGTTTCGAATCTGTTAAAAATTTTAGGAGGCAATTATGATAATAAGTCTCGATCCGAATCAACAATAAAATGGAAAGGTATTTTTTTAAATATTATTCTTATTTATGGAAATCGGTAAAAGCGTTTTGTATAGTACGTGGGCGGAGCCTCTTACAGATTGTCGCACTGACGCACACAGTGACACGACGCACGATAAATCACAAAAGGTAATTCGGTTCTCTTAGGAGGTTTATTTATTTATTTATTTTATTTTTTACTCTTTGTACAACAGATCATATTTACACAGAAGAACATACATTATTTTTAAAAAATGTACAAAAATACTGCTTATTTTAAAAAAAGATATTCTTCCAGCAGACCTGCAAAAGAAGAGATGAGAAGAAATGTAGACAATAGTGTGTAGGAATAAGAAAATAACAGTTTGAAGAAGAGGTTTATTAAGATAGTTACTCTTGCAAATTAAAAAAAAACCGGGCAAGTGCGAGTCGGACTCGCGCACTGAGGGTTCCGTTCAAAATTAACGATTAAAACAGTTAAATTCCCGAATTAATTTAAGAAGATTTTTCCGAATCGTAAAAAATGATTTTTTTATGACGAAACGGCAAATTTACAGTTTTCAGATTTTTTCCTATACTTGTGCTATGATACCTTTTTCAAGACAAATTTCAGGATTCTAGGTCAACGGGGAGTACCCTATGAATTTCGATTCCCTTGAGAGCGTCGAAATACACATTTTTTTGCGACATAAACGGCCGTATCTTTTTTCGTTAACTTAGAAGTTTGATTTTTTCACAGCTTTAAGGGATCGCAGACTTAAGTATATAGTTTTAATTGCATCTCGATACCTCCACGCATTCCTGATATAAAGGGTCTTGACAGACAGAGAGACGAACGGACAACAAAATGATCCTATAAAGGTTCCATTTGTCCTTTTGAGGTACGGAACCCTAAAAAGACTAAAATAACAAGTAACGTAGATATACAGATCAACGAGTTTTATAACAACCACTTAAAATTTTGTGCAGCTTCGAAACTGCACCTTGTATAAAAAGAAGTTTAAAATTCTACTTGAAACTATTGCTTTTGAGGGTTCCGTCTTTTCCTTTTAATAAGGTACGATAAGGTAGTATCTTTTTAAAAGGAAAAATCCGGAACCCTTATAGGATCACTTTGCTGTCCGACTATCTGTCTGTCTGTCTGTCAAGACCTTTTATCTCGGAAACGCGTAGAGGTATCGAGTTGAAATTAAAACCATAAAATCAAGTTTGCAGTCCCTTGAAGCTGTGAAAAAATCAAACTTCTAACGCTCAAAGGAATCAAAATTCACAGGGTACTTCCCGTTGACCTAGAATCCTGAAATTTGGCATAAAGCAAGGTCTTGCTTGGCTCAATGCTGGTCCAGCTCCAATACCACTGGGGTGTACAAATTGATTAGTATGGAAATGATTATTATTATTTTTTAATGTTTTTTTTTTGAAATTTTAAAATATAAGTATTGTATTATATGTATAGAAGCATTTTTTTCAATGTTTGTAAATGTGAGTACCATGGAGCTTTTATGGTTTTTATGTTGCTACTGGACTTGTTTGACATAAATGAGCATGGCAGTTGAAAGTTTGTCATACTTACTCAAATGTCTCACTGATGGTGGCGCGGGTGTTGAATCATTCGGTTCCCTTCAAAATGGTTGAGCTGAGTGGTGCTAATATTAGCGTCATGTCCGTGAACGGGCGCTGTCAGTTGAGGCTGGTCATCTCTTAGCTGCCAGTTGCTATTTTAATATCTATATTTAGTTTTTATTTTTATTTACATTGTTCTCACATGATAACGACAAGAAACGTGTAACAGAGATATTTGTAATTACAAAACATGATTGAAAAGAGTGTCCATGGAGTTTCTTGCACATTCTTCTCCATAGAGATCTACGCTTTGGAATGTGCAATTAGCATCATTTATTTTTATTTTTCTGACTGACTGACTTCTTGATATTTCAAAAGTGCCTGTAAATGGTTTATTTGGAATAAATGCTTTTTGTTTTTTTTTTTATAGCATAAGTATAGGAAAAAATCTAAAAACTGTAATTTGATGTTACGTCATGAAAAAAAACATCTTTGAGACTTCATTCGGGAATTAAACTATTAACATAGATAAGTTTTGTACAGAACCCTCAGTGCGCGAGTCCGACTCGCACTTGCCCAGTTTTTATTACTTAACATTTATTTCTAGAGCAAACTTTTACTAAAGTAGGATTCTGATTTCATAATGAATACAATATAAACTCAAGTTTAACAATTTCTTCATTAATTTTATATTTTACGATCTCAATCTAGCCATAATTTATACAGAGGACACACACACAGGTCACAGTAGGCCCACTCTGTACTTACGTGTGAAATGTGAAATGGAACGACTTTGTTACGAGCATTTTATTATTCTGTTTAGTATGTAACCCTCAAAGAGACAATGATAGCCGTATACGGAACCATCCGGAATAGCGATATAAACTCAAAGAAAAGGTGTCACATAGTACAATTTGATTCCTATTTGAGACCTTATTGAATGGTGTCAAAAATAAAAACTGTATTGTTATAGAGTTTTTTTTTTCAAAACTCAACAGTTACGGTTCCTAGCTAGGACTAGATATTGATTTTTCAAACTAATGCTCCAGTTCTAGCTCTCATCAAAATCAGATCTGAAGTGTCGAGCGTTTTTTCCAGAGGGTCATTATCATTATCATTCTCTTGTTATTATTCCAAATTATTTCCATCATAATATATTATATGCATTTCAGAAGACTGCCTAGCTTAAGTAAAACTGGGCTGGGCATATCTGCCACATTCCGATCGATTGGTAGACCATTAAAACGTAAGATTGGTACCCTGAAATCGCACGAAGGGGTTGCGGTAGACCGTTAAAGAGATGGCCGGATGACTTAATTTTTGGTGGTCCATTACAATCAATATTGTATGTACTTTGTTCAATTCGGTAGGAGTCAGCCTCGTTCTTTTATCTTCATCTTGGTCTGCTGCAATATTTTGTAGAGAACCTTTTGTCCCTGTTATACATTGTGCTATTACAGTTGAAGCCAACGAATACTGCACTAATTCTGTTTTATGACCCACTGATTGTTAATAAACACTTAATACGAGGTTTTCTCGCATTAAAATGATATTACTGTCATATAGTGGTTTGGTTTATGTTATCTCTTCTTAGTTTGCATCTGTGGTAAATGAATATATATATGGTATATTTGACGACGAAGTTTTTTGAGGGATTTTGTACGAAACTGCACGCCTGCCTGTGCACTTGTACGGGAAGACCATCCTGCAATACAACATAGGATATATAATGTTTTTATTATTTTTATTTTCTTGGGATAATTTTCTACTTTCAGGTTTACGACGCCGCTGCCAGAAGTTGGATACACCTAAAAAAAAATTGATATGACTGTGACAGTGACTGATAATAGACCGAGAATTCGGTAAACATAAGTACTTAAAGGATATAGAGCCGAACGTATAGTCCCGCAAACCTCCGTTGAAAAGGGAGGATCCTCAGACCAGATGGGTGTTATGTCTGGTGGGCAACTGCCCGATAGATACTGTTCTATATGTTCTAATCGCACGGAGAACTTTTTACTCTATAAGAGATAAAATCTAAAGATATATTATTAAAATAGCTTAGGTAAAATGTAGTCGGTAATTGTTGGTTTTAGTTCATAAAATAACAAAATAAATTTTAAAATTCAAAGTTTTCTGTTTTTATTATCTGTTCTTTATCATCTTGAAATAGTAGCTACCATGTAATTACGTCATTCGGCTATGTAAAATAAAGTACTGTATGTAAAGTACTGTATGGTGTCGGACGTAAAGAATAGCACCATCTCATTTCTTCCCGTGGGTGTCGTAAGAGGCGACTAAGGGATATTTGTGAGACCGTGTGTACTGTTAAGCACCTCAGGTCACCGCGTGGTGGCGGGTAAACCACCAGCAACAGCATTCCCAAGGAGGGTTAGTGTCAGGCAGGCGGCCGACTGTAAAACGGTAGCCACATCTTATGCAATATGTCGAGTCTAAATGGAATGCGCGATAGGGTTAGGGCGTACCCCACAGGCGACGCGCAGGGGCAGCACCTGGCTCCTGTGGGAAATGGACTAGGCTTGTTGCACCATCCCGGGCGGGGGCAACGTAAGAAGCTAGCTCGGGAAATGAGATTGAGGTATGCAAGTTGGAATGTAGGGACAATGACTGGAAGGGCCAGAGAGTTAGCGGATGTATTAAAAAGAAGACGAATAAACGTGGCGTGCTTACAAGAAACAAAATGGAGAGGAACAAAAGCGAGAGAAATTGGTGAGGGATATAAGTTTTATTACTATGGAAGTGATGGTAAAAGAAATGGTGTAGGAATAGTGTTAGACAGCAAATTAAAAGAAAGCGTGATGGAAGTACAAAGGATTAATGATAGGCTTATAGTTGTGAAGATTATGTTAGAGAATGTAATGTTGAATGTAGTTAGTGTGTATGCGCCACAAGTAGGATGCGATGAAACGGTGAAAGAGAAGTTTTGGGAGGTTTGATACAGCTGTAATGGCCATCCCTGTACATGAGGAATTGATAGTTGGAGGTGACTTTAATGGACATGTGGGAAGAATGAGAGGTGTTTACGAAAGAGTACATGGGGGATGGGGTTTTGGAAGTCTGAATAGTGAAGGGGAGACGCTGCTACAATCTGCTACTGCATTTGACCTGGCAGTAGCCAATACTTGGTTCCAGAAAGGAGACGAACATCTGGTCACGTACAAAAGCGGTAACCACAAGACGCAAATTGATTACTTCCTGGTTAGGCGTAACCAGCTAAAGCACGTCAAAGACTGCAAAGTGCTGCCAGGAGAAGACCTAGTCTCACAGCACAGGATCCTGGTTATGGTGTCAGTAGTCAAGATACATAACAAAAAAAGCAAAGAGCGTCCCCCTCCTAAAATAAAATGGCATATGCTAGAGAAGAGTGACTGTGCGAAGAAATTGAGAGAGCGAGTGGTGGACAAAATGATAGAAATGGGAGACATGAATGATCGAAGTATAAATGAAAGCTGGAATGAGATTGCTGAGTGTATTAGACATGCAGCGAAAGATATTTTGGGAGAGACGAGAGGAAAGGGTACAATAGATAGGGATACATGGTGGTGGTCGATAGATATACAGAATGTATTGAAGGAAAAAAAGAAGAAATTTAAGGAATGGCAGCGTATAGATCCGGAAAACACTAGCTTAAAGTCTGCGAAAAAAAGTGATTATGATGCTTTAAAGAAAAAAGCCAAAAAAGCCGTAGCAATAGCGAAAGCAAAAGCACAGGACAAACTATACAACACACTAGATAGTCCGGCAGGCCAGAAAGATCTATACCGACTTGCTAGAGCAAGAGAGAGAAAGGCGAGAGATGTTTGTCAGATAAGATGTATAAGGGATGAAACTGGAATGATTCTATCAGAAGATGAAAAAATCAAAGAGAGGTGGAAGGACTATTTTGAAAGACTGATGAATGAGGAAAACAGCTGGAATGGGATTTTAGAGAGCAAACCAGTGAATGTGGGTTTAGTAAGAATGATTAGTATGGATGAAGTCAGGATAGCTGTAAATGGAATGAAGAATAGTAAGGCAATTGGTCCAGACGGAATACCAGTTGAAGTGTGGAAGTTGCTGCGAGTGGATGGATGGATGTGGCTGGCTTTGTTCTTCAATAAGTTGTTGCGGGAAGAAGCCATACCTGATGGGTGTTGCAACAGTTCCCTGGTGCCCATCTTTAAAAACAAGGGTGATGTGCTTGAATGCAATAATTATAGAGGAGTAAAGCTAATGTCACATACTATGAAAGCCTGGGAAAAAGTTGTTGAAAGAAGGCTGAGAGAAGAGAGTGAAATTTCACAGAACCAATTCGGTTTTATGCCTGGTCGGGGTACAACGGATGCCATTTTTGCTATACGCCAGCTGTGCGAGAAATACAGGAGTGCGCATAAAAACTTGCACATGGTATTCATTGACCTCGAAAAGGCATACGACCGGGTACCTCGTGAGGTTCTGTGGTGGGCCCTTAAGGAGAAAAGTGTGCCTGGGAAGTATGTGCAGTTGATCCGAGCGATGTACAGTCGATGCAGTACCCAAGTCCGGTCTACAGTGGGCAACACTGGCAGCTTCAATGTGGCTGTCGGCTTACATCAAGGGTCGGCTCTCAGCCCTTACCTCTTCCTGATGATAATGGACGCTCTGACGTCGGACATTCAGGAAGAGGCTCCCTGGTGTATGCTGTTCGCTGATGACATTGTATTGGTTGCCGAGAGTGGCCTAGAGGTCCAGAACAGATTGGAGGTGTGGTGGCACAGACTGGAGAGTGTTGGCCTGAAATTGAGTAGAACCAAAACGGAATACTTGTTCTGCGATTTCGGTGGTCTCTCCGGTCCTATGCCCTTAGCTCTCGCTGGAACGCCCATACCAATCTGCTCCGACTTTCGGTACCTCGGGTCGCTTATCCAAGGAGATGGCGAGGTAGACCGAGTCGTATCACATCGGATCAATACAGGATGGATGAAATGGAGACAGGTCACTGGAACAATTTGTGACCCACGGATGCCCCTCAAGTTGAAGGGTAAAATCTACAAGTCCGTGATAAGACCTGTCATACTGTATGGATCAGAATGTTGGGCTGTGAAAAAGACGGATGAAAAAAGATTGCATGTAGCGGAGATGAGAATGTTGAGATGGATGTGTGGTGTGACGAGAATGGATAAAGTGAGAAATGAATATATTAGAGGAAGTTTGAAAGTGGCGCCAGTGACTGAAAAGTTGAAGGGGAATCGTTTGTCTTGGTATGGTCATGTAAAGAGGAGAGATGAAACACATGTTACTAAAAGAGTTATGAGTATACATGTGAATGGGTGGAGAGGGAGAGGGAGGCCAAAGAAAAGATGGATGGATTGTGTGAACAGTGATATGAAAGAAAAGGAAGTTAGTGATAGTATGACGGTTGACAGGATAGAATGGAAGAAAAAAACGTATTGCGCCGACCCCAAATAAGATGGGACAAGGGCAGGAAGATGATGAAGATGATGATGGCTATGTAAAATAAAGTGACAGCTGTCAACTGCGCTCGGCCATACTGAGCGCATTTCTTTACGCAGCCAACTGACGTCACGACCGCAGAGTAAATATGACGTCTACTGCTTTCTACATTTTCGTCAAATACGCGAGAAACTTGAAAATGTAAAGTTGTTGTTGCGAGATGCAGGATTAGTTCTTAAGTGACGCCATAGATGTCGTTAAAACCATGTCCTTTTGGATGATGATGACCCTAGCCAATTTCCATCACAACAACTGCATTCCTTGTCTCCTCATGGTTGTGAGTTGACATGTGTATGGATAGTAAAGGAAAATATCCTTGCAAAATTGCACATCATCCTCCCAACAACCTTATACATAGACATGGTTCCATGTATGTATATTTATGTAAAATTGTAGGGTTGAATAGATCACTGATTATGCATAAGGCAAGTCCGACGTATCTCAAAGAGCATGTTGAGATGTCTGCCTTGCTATTACGAGACACGTATGTATGTTAACTTTTATTTACGCTTGTTTTGTCTTGTGTTATGAGTAAAATTTAAAGTGGTGTCACATGTGTACGTTTAACATGTTGTTTTGGCCTTTTTATGTGTTTATATTTTTCATTTCTATCTGTGTGTATTTAGGATAAGCATGAAAAATGATTACTGAGACAATGGGGACAAATATACTGGATGCATTAAACTATCTTATTTCCCGTTTTTTTTTTTGGGATGAAACGCATGTTACTAAAAGAGTAATGAGTTTACATGTGGATGGATGGAGAGGGAGAGGGAGACCAAAGAAAAGATGGATGGATTGTGTGAAGAGTGATATGAAAGAAAAGGAAGTAAGTGATAGCATGACGAGTAACAGGGCAGAGTGGAAGAAAAAAACGTGTTGCGCCGACACCAAATAACACGGGATAAGGGCAGGAAGATGATGATGATGATGATTTCCTGTTTTTTTTTATGATATTAACTAATGTTCGACTGTGATCCCACCTGATGGTAAGCAGTGATGTAATCTTTGCTGGTGAATCGCACTAATAGCACCTATTCATTCTTCAACTTCAATTTAATTGTACGTTGTATAAACGACGAAGCGAAATGCGTAGTCTGGATCATAAAGGTGTCACCAATGTAAAGGTGAATCTTTCTGCCATCGGACAACCTGCTGTACGTTGGGTTGTCCAATGGTAGAAAGGTGATGGCGGAATCAAGTCATATGATTTCTAAATGAAAAAAAAATCCTCTCCAAAATGCATCCTGTAAAATAACGAAAGGTTGGCTACCCTACGTTTGTGCTCTAATCTTTATGAATTGGTGTTTACCAAATCTAGATCACCAATTAGCCTCTATTATTTCAATATAAAATCTTGCCGCCACTTGCACCTGGAGTTGACCAAAAGCAAATAATGTATGAATCAAACAAGGGCACTGGTTTATATCAATTAAAAAAAAAAAAAAAAAAAAAAAAATAAGGGCACTGACGTCTTGTCTGTGGTTTAAATGTAAGGCAGGAGTGTGGTTTTAGTCAGTAGGAGTCTGACACTGCCCAAAATGGCTCATCTGTGAGGCGGACTGGGCGTCCATGAGGAATTTGCACTCCTGCCGAAAAACTAAAAAATCTTAGATGATGCAATCATATTGTATTTGCCCAATAGTAGGACACCAAAGTTCAATTAGTTTTTTTTTTAATTTTGTGAATAAATAGACATCCACGAGAAGCTAATTTAGAAAATTAAATCTATACCCCCTCTTTTTGCCTCTTCCTCGATTTTTTTGAAAATTCCATACAAACTAGAACCTTAATACTTTAAATTCTTATCACAATACCCGGGCAGTATGGTAAATGAGCTCGTAAGAGTGAATAGCGGCCGATACGCTAGCGGGATCAACGCGAGTGGACTGGGGCGATACGACCGTAAATTATGGCCGTTTTCAACATTGGCCAGCTATAGTGTAACAAAGAATGACGTCATTAGCTTCTCCGAGTGAGGAATGAGACGGTTAATCATAGTGGGTGTAGATGTAGGAATAGTGGTTGCGAAGAATTGTGTGTCTCGTCGGCACTTTGTTAGTCTTTGCGGATCAGCTGTTCAGTGTGTATTACAGTTATATTTGAGGGTTTCTGAAAAGTAAATAACTATAACTATGTACATAATATTCAACACAATCTTCAAAACCTTGACACAACACAACACAACACAACACAAGCTCTGCTTAGCTTGAGACTGGACGGCATTGTGTGATAGTTGTGCAATATTATTTGTTTGTTTATTTCTTTGTTTGTTTGCGCATAAGCGTAGGGTAGCCCGCCTTTTGATGTTTTACAGGTTACATTTTGGAGAGTGTGCGCGAGAATTTTATGACTTGATTCCGCCATCTCATTTCTAACATCGGAAAACCCGACGTACGGCGAGTATCCACCCTTACCTTGTTGAAACCTCTACCGTCCGGAAGAAACGCTTCGCCTCGTCTTTTATACCACGTACATCGTAGGACTGGAACAATTTGCCTGCTAAGGTCTTGCTATACGATTATCATCTGGGTGTCTTCAAGGCTAGAGTGAGAGAGAAGCTCTTAATAAATTAGTGCGCCTCACCATCAACGATTGAATCACTGCTTACCATCAGGTGGGATCGCAGTTAAGCGAAAGTTTATATAAAATTAAAAAAAAATAATAAGTAAATTAAATAATGACTACCCACTTATAGCATAGCATAGTCGGCCTTATAATGTCCCCACTGTTGGGACTCAGGCCTCTGGCCTTTGGTTCTAGGGGACACACCGGTTTCCTCACGATGTTTTCCTTCACCGTTTTGAGAGGCAGCCAACCATTTATAATAAACCAAAATAGGTAGGTACGCTACCTACTTGCGTCGCATTTCTTAATGCTGAGGGTTGTAATCTCCTCCCTGCTTCATCATTTAACTTGCATGGTATTCTTCCATCTTTTTCTGTCTCTGGCGGTGTGAAGGGTATTGTACACCGTAGAGTCAAAAGCGCTTCGGATCTGGTCGGACCAACGTATTGGGTTGCGGCCTGGAGGCCTTTTCCCAGTTACTTTACCGATCATGATAAGACCTTTGAAGATGCTACCGTCGTATTTTTTTGCAATGTGGACGAATACCTATTATTACAGAATCATGCGAAAACACTCAGATGATATTTCGTATACATATTATACAAAAACCAAATGTACTTAGGCGTCAAAGTGCTTTTCGCGTCGAACACCTCGAGTAGGCCACGCTTTCGATTCCTGTGTTCTGACGTCATCTTAACGCTCAGTCACGTTGACAGAACAAAGGAATCGAAGGTGTGGCCTACTCGAGGAGTTCGACACAAGAGAATCGAAACGAAACGGTCGTAACTTGGCTAGGAGGGCTTGTTTCTTACCATAGTGTCTGCTAGGTTCTCATAAAACAGGTACACTGGCTGTGACAAGAACTCGACGAATATTATTGCATAATGCGGCCTGCGCTCTTGCTGTAGTGGTCATGGAATCCGAGGCTGTTAACAGCTTCACCGCAATGGCACTAATATGGATCACCACAATAGGTAACTGCGCAGACAGGTTGCGAGCTGAAATGATGCGTCATGTCTGACAGTACCTATTGTGGATGAGAAGAATGTCTGGAATCACATATTTGACTCCTATTCTCCCACTACCAGTAAACGTGCACGCTCAGCAGTACACGATGACGTGTTAATCATGTTGTTACGTACTATACTGCAGAGCCGCTTTTTATCGAGGGCAGTTTTTTGTTTCAGAAAATCTAAATAATAAATGGTATTTATTTTTCAAATAGGTTTAAAAAACACTTTTACACGTCCTTTTTTTGTCGTCTTTTTTAACTAGATGAGGCCAGTGTTTCCTAGCTGACTACCCTGAGAAGAAACACCGAAAAAAACCCAGGGGTCAAAGTCTCTTTTAAAATCCATACATTAAATATATATATTGGTCAAATCACAGTCATAGAAACCATGCAGTTTTGTCTGAGATGGTCTTTTTAAGAAAGAACCATACAGATTTGAGTGGTCCTGTCCAGTCAGTGCAAGCATTTGTCAGTATTAGCAAAGCTCAACACTGAGGACTACTAAGGAGCTTAACGATTTGACGCACAATACCAAGGAAAGGACATTTGGGTAGGCCGCAGAAAATACTCAAATTGCCAGACATACGTTAAAATTACTGAAAAGGAAAAAAAGCAATCAACATGGTCCTCACGGTCCCAATAATTAAAGGAAATATATAGTTTACAAAATGTAATACTTAGTAAAGTAAATGTTTATGACAAAAATTAATTTGAAAAAAAAAATATCACATTGCAAAATAAAAATGATCTACAATGTCAAATTGTAAAAAAAAAATTAATAATGAATTGGGATAAGCTATTTTCTAATCTTTTAATGCATCGAACCAACCAATGAGAAAGATAATGGTTTTGGTTAATGCATCAGTACTGTGAACCAACGAGAAGCAAGACAATAAACTAAAAATAAAATAAACTTGTACTTGACATTTTGTGGAAATTTTATTGAAGTATTAACTCAAAGCATTTATTTTTAAAAACCAATTTACTTACACTTTTGAATCGTCAAAGCGTCGTCGGTCAGTTAGTTTAAAAGTATTTAGTCGTTCTAAGATGTAGACCTTTAAAGAGAACCGGCAAGACAGGTATCTTACCTCAGGGGTTAAAAATTTCTTCGAAAAAAAACAAAGACATCGCTTTTTAGGGTTCCGTACCTCAAATGGTAAAAAAATCACTTTGTTGTTCGTCCGTCTGTCTGTGTGTCTCTCTGTCAAGACCTTTTATCTCGAAAACGCGTGGAGGTATCGAGTTGAAATTAAAATCATATACTTAGGTCTGCGGTCCCTTAAAGCCGTGATAAAATCAAATTTACCGAAAAAAGATAAGGTCGTTTATGTCACAAAAAAACGTATATTTCGACACTTAAAGAAATCAAAATTCATAGAGTAGGTACTTCCGGTTGACCCAGAATCCTGAAATTTAGTACAAAGCAAAGTCTTATAGCACAGATATAGGGATAAATTTGAAAATCGTAAATTTGTTGACAAGTCATAAAAAAAAACTGTTTTGTGATTCGGAAAAATATTCGAGACTGTTCGGAAAGTTTTTACAGAATCCTCAGTGTGCGAGTCTGACTCGCAATTGCCCAGTTTTTGATAACAAGAAAATATTTATAACAGGTATCTCAAATTCTTACAGTGATTATTTCCAAGACGAATGAAAATAAAGAGTCTATCTCAAGAAAACATTGCTCTTGACATAACTGTAAGAATCTTAACAAACCTTCTTTGTTGCAAAGGGTTTTGATTTGCTGTATTAAATTATGGTCAAAAACATAAAGATCAAAAGTTCTTTTAATTTTTTTCTCCATCCCTTTGTCTGTTAACCCTTCACTGCTCTTAAAACTAAAGTACTGTTGCTAGCATTAATTCCAATTTCTGAAATTAAAGTAATGTTTTTTCTGACTAGTTTTTATAAGAATGAATGTTTCATAGCCCACGCAAAGAAAAGCTCAAGTATAATATGAAATTGCTCGTCATCGTAATTAATTATAAGCTGTTCTTGTTACTTCCTAGTCTGATAAAGAATGGTGTCGTTAAGTGTAGCCAGTGATAAAAATAAGTTGAGTTCTTATTAATATGTTCCTGTATTTCATTGGTTATTGATACAAACGGCTTGGATTTTACTAACTCTAGCGATTTTTTAGGGTTCCATACCCAAAGGATAAAACAAGATCCTATTATTAAGACTCCAATGTCTGTTTGTCGGTCTGTCACCTGTCTCTTGAAATGTGATAGCTAGACAGTTGAAATTTCACAAATGTTGTATTTCTGTTGCCACTATAACAACAAAACTAGAAACATAATAAAATAAATACATATGAGAGGCACCCACACAAGAGATGCTGAATTTTTTTTGCTGTTTTTTTCGGTGGAAGTTAAGGGACCCTTCGTGCACCAGTCCGACTCGCACTTGGCCGATTTTATAATTTGTGGTGAAAATAGAAAATCATTATTTATGTCCTCCGCTCTTGGATGGATGAAGGAGTCTGTGAGACTCTTTCTGACTAAAACCCCAGTGTTCCCTCGTACGCTTGTGTCGGGGGCTGCGGGTGAAATTTCACTACCGCTGCCTCGGACTAGTGTTGACCCTGGCTGTGCCTTCTGTGGAAAATATCTTGACCGCTCCAAACTGAACAAAATTTATAAAAACAGTGATTATTTTTAAGAATCATGGCAATTTTTAGATGTCTTCAAGGCTAGAGTGAATAGGTTCTTAATAAACTAGTGCGCTTTACCATCAATCATTGCACTCTTGGAAGAGTGAAGAAGTCTGCTCTTGGAAGGGTGGAGGAGTCTGTCGGGCTCTTTCTGACCAAAACCCCGTTGTTCCCTCGTACCCTTGTGTCGGAGGCTGCGGGTTCAGTTTGACTTCCGCTGACTCGGAATAGTACTGACCCGCTACCTGTGCCCATTGTGTAAAATGTCTTGACTGCTCATAACTTTGAATAATGAGCTGTGCAGTAATTATTTTTAAGAATCATGGCAATTTTAGGTGTCTTCAAGGCTAAAGTGAATGGGCTCTTAATAAACTAGTGCGCCTCACAACCAATGATTGCATCGCTGCTAGCCATCAGGTGGGATCGCAGTCAAGCACTGGTTTATACCAATTACAAAAAAAAAAAAAACAGCCTAGGCCTCGTCCCGTATTGGGAAGTAGCTCTCCTGTACGTCTTAGAGAGGCGTTCATGGAATACTATGCGCCACCATCTCAGGTCCAGATTGGTATGCCGACGGATGACCTCTTTTTTTAAGCTGTCGATTCTGGGCTTTTTTGGGTAGGATGGAAGAGGGCGTTGTCTGCCCTTTTGTAACGCCCATTTTCCTTTCCCTTTTCAAAGCTTCCTTCTGTGAGAAGACATTCTTGCAGAAGATCATCGCGTCCCAACACTAGTGACCTGTCCTAACTTTGCACGGGTAGATACACGAGTCTTTTTCGCTTATCGCTCTTTTCATTACTGAAAATTTCTTCAAAATTCACTGTATGATTAAGGAAAAATTGGCAGATAAAAAGACAGACGAAAACGACTTTGTTTTTTGTTTTGTATAGAGACAAAATTTATGCAAAGATTTATTTTTTGCACTTTATATACTTGTATCTATTATTGAGATGGATGTGTTCGGTGACAAGAATGGATAAAGTGAGAAATGGGTTTATTAGAGGAACTATAAAAGTGGCGCCAGTGATCAAAAGCCACAAAATAATCGTTTGTCTCGGTAAGGTCATGTGAAGAGGAGGAATGGAACAGATGGATGGATAGAACGGGAGACGGAGGTAAAAAAATACATGGTTGGATAGAGTGAGATAATTATGAAAGGAAAGAAAGTCAGTGATAGCGTAATGGCTGACGTGTGTCATGCATTTATGGCCGCCTAAAATAGAGACATAACCGGTAGTAATGAAATGTCTACAGAAATATTTTTTATGAACATAAGACGTTCCTACACACTTATTGTATGATATTTATGGTTTATTAGTTTATCTATTCTTGTACCTATTCGCCTTTTCTCTCTCTTTTATTGCACCTACCACTATTTATCTCTGCATCACCCTAAGGTTGACTGGTAGAAAATGCCTAAGGCATTAAGTCCGCCGCTGTATGTTTGTGCATAAAGTATTAAATAAATAAATATAGCTACCTAAGTGGCAAAATAAAGACCACGGAAACAGCTCAACTGACACGACAACTAAGTAACTCAACATTTTACCTCTTTTAAACCACGCAAAACATCACAAGACTAAATAAAACCGTCCAACAAAGGACCTAATACAATAACTGCCCACCCTTCAGCAAATGTAAGTCAAAACGCGCGTAAACAATTCAGGGGCCCCATCGACTAATCATCCGCTTTGCCAGGATCCCAACGAGGTCAGAGGAAATGAAACCGCGTGTTTCGGTGCCAAACCTGAGTACTTGGACACCGTTCAAGTGTTGACGCATCGAACGCCAGATAAAATGGGTGCGGGGTCGTGTGTCTCTGGTGTTTTATACTTTTATGTAAATAAAATATCTGCGGAATTCCTATTCTACGGTATATTGATATTTCTATGGCAAATTAGCGGACCCGATAGACATTGTACTGTCCTTTCTGAATTCATACAGGATTTCTCAGAATGAAGAATAAGCTTTTGTAGATGCATATCAAATTAAATAATATATTTCATTACAAACTGAGGATAAGGAAAATTATTTTTTGTAAATAACATTTTCAAATATCATCCTTCGCTGCTCTGGCAGTTTTCAAACAAATCTCTTACTTTTATAAAATTGTTGTTGTTGAAACATTAGACAAAAAACCGGGCAAGTGGGAGTCAGACTCGAACACTGAAGGTTCCGTCCAACTTACCTATGACAATAATTCAATTCCCGAATTAAGTTACAGAGATTTTTAGGAATCGCATAAAAAAAAAGGTGTCGTAACTATAAATTACAGTTTTCACATTTTTTCCTATACTTCTGCTATGAACCCTTGCTTCATGCCAAATTTCAGGATTCTAGATCAACGGGAAGTATCCTTTGAATTTTGGTTCCCTTGAGAGTGTCGAAATACACTTTTTGTTTGCGATATATACTGCCGTAACTTTTTTTTTGTAAACTCAGTTTGATTTTGTTAGAGCTTCAAGGAACTGCAGACTTGAGTATATGGTTTTAATTTCAATTCGAAATGTCAACGCGTTGCCGAGATAAAAGGTCTTGACGGACAAACAGACAACAAAGTGATCCTATATGGGTTCCGTTTTTTCCTTTTGAGGTACGGAGCCCTAAAACCCAACAAATTACCTACTAGTTTCATAGCACAAGTATAGGAAAAAATCTGAGTACTGTTATTGTTACGTCACAAAAAAAAAAACCTTTTTTCTATTTAGGAATCGAAATATTTACATTTTTTTTATGTAAGTTTGTATGAAAACCTTAATGTGCAAGTCTGACTCGCATTTGCCCTATTTTATCTTAAAGCAATGAAGAATTATTTAAAGATAAAAAAATGCCTATTTTTAAAATTGCTGAAATCGATTCAATAGTCGATTCTGAACCTACTACTTTCAGGATGTGCATTTGTTATTTTACATGTGATAGGAGTATAACTGCCTCATTGTAATTAACCTAAATTAATAAAGAAAATTATATTGGATACATTTTGTTTGCTTTTAATAAATCTGCCAAACCTTTACCCCACTACACTATACTTACATTGTTAACACCTCTACAGTCCGGACTTAGCGTTTCGCTTCGTCGTTTATACCACGTCCATCGAAAGACAGGAACAATTTGCCTGCAGAGGTCTTCTCGTCCAACTATAATTTTATGTGTCTTCAAGGCTAGAGTGAATAGGCTGTTCATGGACTGAGTTGTGGAGCGTCGGCGTTGTGTGCAGCAGCATCATGACGTGCCTACAGTACACACTTTACGCACACTTACACATAGAGCTGTCTGCTCTACCGCCGTTATCTCCTATCCTGGGCATCCCGATGACAGGCCCATTATCACGGGCCCTGGTTGGACTCCGCGGCTAGAGGGCTAAGCCCTGAAGACGCGTAGCGAAGGCGACGTTGTTAATGGACTGGCCTATTTGTCTAGTGGTTCACTAACCAGGGCCACTGCCCTGACTGCTATGCCGGAGGTCGTGGGTTCGATTCCCACCCAGAACAAATGTTTGTGTGATGAGCACGATCATTTGTTCTGTGTCTGGGTGTAATATATCTATAATACGGTATGATTATCAGTTTTCTAATAATCACATATGCTCTGCTTAGCTTGGGACTAGACGGCGCTGTGTGATAGTTGTGGAATTTTATTATTATCAATAAACTAGTGCGATTCACCATCATCGATTGCTTCACTGCTTACCATCAGTTAGGATCGCAGTCAAGCAGTTTATATCATTAAAAAAAGTGTGTTGGGTTCAGCTAACAGTAAACAGGAGAAAACTGGATAATATTAACATTTTGTTTGCTTTCCTGAGGCCCTACCACGAGCTTTCTCTTCAACTGAATTGTTAAAGATATGGAGCTTTATAGGGTGTATAGCTTCATCCATCTTGACATTTTAATACTTCATGTTATAACGCCCTTGATGCTATATATTTCTTGGATGCGGTAAGCGTTTGCGGAGATCAGTTGGAGTGCTACAGGAAATAAGTCGTTTGTGACTTAAAGTGTGCTATTTGAAACTTTTTGGTACGGACGTTTGTGTAAAATATTGTGACCATCTATTTGTTGTCCGAATGATCGAGATTCGTCTATTGGTTTGCTGTTAAAGTCCAAGTCAGCATTAAAAATTGGTTCGGTTCTTATTTTAGAAAACATTTCAGTAACAGATTAAAACAGACACAAACTGCTTTGATCAGTTACTGAAAAACTTTTTTTGGCTTTCAAAACATTATGTTTGCCAAATCAAAGTTAAAAGTTCTTAGAACCTTTAACTTTGATTTTTGATCTTTCTTACTTTTTTTTCGTCCTCGTACTATTTTTATTTGTCAAAAAAGGCTATATTCAAATTCAGCAATATTCATTATATTATCTGTTGAGAATTTTTTTTTTGATGATAAATAAGTTTTCTATGAAAGTAATTTTTTCATGACCAACTTTTATCGTCTGGCTTTTGGTATTTATCAAGATCATTTCAAAGAGTCCAGAAAGGCAAAGACATCCTCATGCCCCAGCCGCCGGAACTCTAACCTAAATTAACCTCGATTTCCAGCAACGTTAGGCGTGGGCTTGCAAACGAGCAATAGGTAACTTGCCATCCGTTCGTCCGTTAACCGTCCGGATCGAACTGGAGTTGTCGACAGCGCGTAGGGTTCCACGCGTGCCTCAAAAAAACAAAACTGTCAGCAAAACCGTAGGTGTCCAACAGTGTCGAAACCGATTGGGCCATTGATTGACTTTCGAAAGGAAAATAGCCTTGGAATGCAAGGGCACAGAAGGAACATAGGTGTGGTTTTAATCAGTAAAACTTTGACACGCCCTTACGCTCCGTGCTAGAGTGAGCTGAAGATTTCCCACCTTAAAAAATGTTTTTTTTTTCGTTCAGTAGTACCTTGAATATCACCTAGGGTATAATAATCATCAAGACCATTCTGGTGAGCTTAAACACGATGAGGTTGTGTCATTTTTAAGAACACTTTGGTTTTTAAAATTTTACCTTTAATCTTTGTTCACACGGGGTATGCAAAAACCATCTAGGTTCTTCAAAAAGTACTATAGGTATTAATTAGTACCGTTTAAAGAAAGTAATTTTGTTGAATGTTACGGTAAATGAGTAAAATAACGTCTTTGTTGAATCATTTTAATTTTTTTATTTTATCTTCAGGCCTACACACGGGGCCACTTGATCGTATTTCTCGAACGTTCGGGCGAGAGAAATCATTGGATTATTTCCCATCTTAAAAAACAAAACATAGGTACCTACCTATGTTTTGTTTTTTAGACCAGGGAGTGTGGGATTCTTGGGACCTCATACCTACCTAGGTATGAGGTCCCAAGAATCCCACACTCCCTGGTCTTTTCCCCAAAAGTACAGGTGCCGTTTGAAGGTTTCCCTGAAAAGAAAAAACAAGAAAAAGAAAAAACGTATACCAAATATCAGAAAATCGGTTCGGGATAGCTAATATTTCAATAGCCTTTTGTAAATTTTGCTTTAAACAAACATACATCCGTACAACTACTGCATCCATATAAAAGCTTGTAAAAAAAAAAGTTTTTTATTAAAATTATTTTAAAATCAAATCAAGCTAAAATTTACAATAGCAGCATCTTTCGGAAGCAACACGAACTAGCAGTAGGTATACGAACTTTTCACTACGGTTCGTTGTCCTTGGGATATTGAAACAACCCTCCTTTGGTATAAATGTGAATCTTGCCGCTAGATGTCGTTAGAGTCTTGGCACTGAAAAGGGTTTGGTCTAGTGAACCTAAACATTTGATAATTCTAACAACCAAGACTAGATGGCGCTTTATTACGGAACAAGCCTACCCCAGCTTGGTGGTGGTGATTACAAATCTTTCTCAACTTTTCTCTGTTATTGCATTTATGACGTATAGAACTTTTTCATGGATTACTCTGCCTATTAATGAAATCTGCATAAATATCCGTTCAATTTTGAGTTTATTGCAAACAAATAAACAGACAGACCCCGTGGGTGTTTTGTTTTATAATTTTATGTAAAGTTATGGAAAGAAAAGGAGGTGATGATTAAAAATAAAATATTTTTATGTAATATTTTATTTTTAATCATCACGCCCTTTTGTGATGATTTCGATTTCGTGATGATTAACAATAAAATATTACATAAAAATATTTTATTTTTAATCATCATGGATTTACGAGTAGGTAGAGATTTACAAGTAGGTAGTTTAATTCATTATCAATTAATTTATTTATACTCTCTTATTACAAGAATGCAAAAACCAGTTAAGAGTATTTTGAGCTAAGATTTATTTAAACCTTACTATTTTTACAGGTTCCCAGGCATATAAATTCAAATGTTAAATCAGAAATCGGGGGTATCCTATTCGTTCCCATTTAAAAGACATAATAGTGACATCTATTTAACACGAATAAAACAAACAACCTACGTTCATACTACCTGTTAACATAATAGTTCTAGAAATACATCAAAGATGACGTTGCAGAATATTTTGAAAGTTTTTCTTTTTTTAATGGACTTCAAAAAAAGGAGTACGTTTATTTTATCATTTTTTTTTTATATTTGTTACCTCAGAACTCCGTCGTTTATAAACCGATTTGCAAAAATTTTTTTCTTCTAAATGGATAGGCTTTTAGATTGGTCCCATTTTTTTCAAAATCCAGTTCTGATGATGGGATCCATGAGGAATCGAGGGAACTCCTTAAATATTATAGGTAACTATATAGTGATTTTGGTATCTTCATCGAGAACATTTACTGTCAAAAAGTAACATTTGATAAGTGAAACTGATGCAGAAGACCAAGAATGGTCAATGGAACTTCATATTCACATAGATATCTTAATGAAGGTAGTTAGGCGTCTACAAATAAATTAATGGTTCTGAATAGTTATATAATAGTTTTTACATTGAAGTCGGTTGAATTTTTTTTGTAAAACGTCTTTTATTTAATCGTGTTGAGATTAACAAGGTTGGTGCTGACCGAATGAAGCTGAATATCATCAACACTAATCCCAGGATAAAGTCTGTTCAGATTTAAATTTCAGGGAGTGTGCAATTTTATTCCGCTTAGCCCGTTTAATCATCGGGCTACTAGACGAACGGCGAAGCGCCATCGGTACATGGTTAAAGTTCCACCCGTACGTACAAAGCGTTTTGGAATCACTTTATTACTTTGCATACAGTCGAGCTACAACCTGATGGTATTGAAGTCAAGAATGAATAGGTTACACTCCCTTCTTAAATCTGTGATAGGTTACTACTAGGTAAGAGTGTTTTATCATAGATCTTAAGTCAGCAGCAACACATCGATTTACAGTAGGTCTACAGAAGTATGGAGTTCTAAAAGAAATGGCAGTTTTACAGTTTTTTTTTGTTTTTTTTTTTTTGTGTCTTTTGGCATCGTGGAGTAGGTGCGTCAAAAGACGTAGAATAGAATATAATAAACGTTATTGTACACCAAAAAAGTAACACAACTTATACATAAACTTAAATCCACAGAACAGAACGAAGTGAACATAGTGCAATTTGAAGTGTTACTAAGATCTTATCAGAAGATTTACTAAAATTGTATTTATTCCTATATGTTAGTTTGGAAGGTATGTATCTATGGGCCAAGATGCCTGATAATAAATGATTTATTATTATTATTATTTACTGCTGTTGTAAGTACTAACGTGACGCCTACAACTATCATCATCATCATCATTTCAGCCGTCCACTGTTGGACACAGGCCTCCCCCAATTGTCGCCATAACGACAGTGTTTTTTGCATCTTGCATCCACAGTATTCCTGTGACGCTCACTAGGTCATCGTTCCATCTTGTGGGAACGCTGCGTTTTCCAGTACTCCAGAACCTTTTGTACCTACAGCTGTACTGTGTAATAATTTTGGTGTAATACAATTTAGGAACGAATACTTTTTACCCAAGCCCCGACCACACATTTCATCCGAAACTTCAGTTACAACCCTAAAAATACAACATTTTGTTTCCACAATTTAACGGCACGTTCAACCACCTTGTTGGTAACAATCTCAATTATTCCAAAACCTCTAATTTAATGCTGGCTACTTCTAATTTATTCAACGAAGGGAACTGTGATTGCAAATTGTTTCCGTTTTGGTATTCACCGACGGTTCTGAATTCACTTTTTAGGGTTCTGTACCTCAAAAGGAAAAAAACGGAACACCTATAGGATTACTTTGTTGTCCGTCTGTCTGTCTGTCTGTCAAGACGCTTAAATTAAAATATATACTCAGGTCTGCGGTCCCTTGAAGCTGTGATAAAATCGAACTTCTGAGTTAACGACAAAAAAAGTAACGGCAGTTTATGTCGCAAAAAAACGTGTATTTCGACACTCCCAAGAGAATTAAAATACATAGGGTACTTCCCGTTGACCTAGGATCTTGAAAATCGGCATGAAGCAAGGTCTCATAGCACAAGTACAGGAAAAAATCTAGATACTGTAAATTTGTAGATACGTCACAAAAAACAAACTTTTGAGATTTGGTAAAATCTTCGTAACTCAATTCGCGAAATTTAACTGTTTTCATAGGTCAGTTTGTACGGAACCCTCAGTGCGCGAGTCCGACTCGCAATGCTCGGTTTTTTGGTGTGATCTCGGACGAAAAACAATTCATTTCCTTTTACTTTATGAATTTCAACTCTTTCAATAGCTATCTTGAGAGTATCATAATTGACTATTCATCGTTTTTAGGAGCTTTGTTGGATTTTATTTGTAAGAATGTTGTAAGTTGAAAATTAAGTCTTGTAAGTTAATTTCGGACACTTTAAACGGTCTTGTCTTGTCAAATATGGTTTGCGTTGATGTCCGCTCCATCTGAATGACGTTTATTTTATTTTTATGAAATGGCATTATATGCAGTGTTGGTTTGGTCATCATCATCATTTCAGCCGAAAGACGTCCACTGTTGGACATAGGCCTCCCCCAAATGCCGCCTCAATGACCGGTCCTGTGCGTCTCGCATCCATCGGATTCCTGGGGCCACGGGTAGTGTGAAAGCGGAACCCGGGGCCCTGGGACGAAGGCAACGAAGGAACAGGAGTGGGTTTTTAGTCAGTAAAAGTCTGACACTATCTCTCGCTCCGCCCAAGAGCGGGATTTCTAATGAAGAAAATGAAGTTTGTTTTTTATTTTATATACTTTTCCGGGATAAAAAGTACCCCGTGTGGTGTCCAGGATATTAAAGAATAATTATACCAAGTTTCGTCGTAATCGAACCGGTAGTTTTTGCGTGATGCCTGAACAAACAAACAGAGAGGCAGACAAAAAATTTTTTAATCACATTTTTGTTTTTTTTTTTTATTGGGTGGGAAAATCATCTTATGACATGCCCCGCTCTTGGGCGGAACGGGATATAGTGTCAGACTTTTACTGACTAAAAACCCACTCCTGTTCCTTCGTTGCCTTCGTCCCAGGGCCCCGGGTTCCGCTTTCACACTACCCGTGGCCCCAGTAAGTTTCGACCCTGCTGGGCCTCTACGATTTGCTGACATCTCCTTGAGGCGCGCGTGGAACAGTACGCGCCGTCGACGACTTGGGCTCGGTCCGGACGGTTACCGGACAGTCGGACGGCAAGCCACCCATTGCTCACCGTCTGCAAGCCCGCGCCTACGGTGGCCGGAAATCGGGATCGGAATCCCGGCGGCGGTTGGAGCGTAAGGACCGTTGCCTCACGCGATCGGCCGCCTCCTTTGGTAGCATTACTGCTTCGCAGAAGGAGGCGACCGCCTGCCACTCCTCCTCGCTCCGGACCATGGCCTGAACCAAGGCCCGGCGCGAGAGATCGCCGCCGCCGATTGCCCCCACGAGGACACGGCGTTGCTCTGCCCAAGCGGGGCACACCTCCACCGTGTGCTCTACCGTGTCCTCCGGGCGGTCCACACAGTGGCGACACCCGGGCGTCGTTTCCGCACGAACCCGGTGCAGGAACCTCCCGATCTTACCGTGTCCGGTGAGAACCTGCGTCATGCGGAAGGTGAGGACGCCGTGAGGTCTTTCCAACCACGCCTCTGGGTTCGGTTTCGGTCTAGTAACACCCCCTGCTATTTTTTTTTTTTTATATTTTCAATGTACAGAATTTTCACTTCTACAGATTTATTATAAGTATAGATACAGATATAAATAACTTTGTAGTTACGTTCATTTAATATTGATCATTCCAATTCAATTTCTACAAAACAGAAATTTATTGGTTTTCATTATAAAATTGGAATAATTAAAATGTCAGCTAAATTAACATTTATTTCCTGTTTTGTTTGGATTCAATTGGCTTAATTATGCTTATTGCAAGCAGTACTTTCCGGTTTCTGATTTGAATAATAATAAAGTTTAGATTATTTTCACGTTTTTAGTTGAATAAAGTATATTACTATATAAAAAAAAATCCACTGTTTTGATTTGAAAGTGACATGGCATGATCAGCCTTTTTTTTAATGTTCCCGCTGCTGGGACTCAGGCCTCCTCTCTCTAGGAGAGGGAATGGGCGGTAATCAACCACACGAGCACAATGCGGATTGGTGGATGTCACATGTCTTCGAATTTTTAGTTCTAGGACATGCCGGTTTTCTCACGATGTTTTCCTTCACCGTTTTGAGAGCAGTGGTTAAAAGTAATTTTATGATAATTATTTCCTTACTTAGATAATGTGACAGGAATTATGACATTATCATGTTTGTAGTTGTTTGTTTGCCATTTTTGTTTGTTTATTATGTGTGTTTGTTTTATCTATGCTTTCAGGAATTCTCTGACCAGTTTCATAGATAGCATGATATTGATGCATTATACGGGAGTTGGATAAAGTGCTTTTCTAAATGTATTGAAAGGGTTTCGAGAAATAGAGATCAAACTAAATAAATAATTGTAGTTGGATACCCATGTCGATATAGGCATCTTTATATTTTTTAACAGTCTTTCATAATTCGCCCAATGTTGGAAGTAGCCTCCCGCAAGTATCATCACGACGACCGCAACCATTTTTAATTTTTTTTCGGGTGGGAAAGTCATCTAATGACAAGTCCCGCTCTTGCGCGGGGCGGGAGATAATGTAAGACTTTTACGGACTAAAAAGTCACTCCTGTTCCTTTTTTGTCTTCGTCCCAGGGCCCCGGGTTTCGTTTTCACACCACCCATGGCTGCGATACACAACCATCGTCTTTTTGCGACCGTGAAGAGTTCATCAGTTCACCAGTTGTGGGAAGCCTTCCGATGCTGCATCTTCCAATAGGCAGTCATAATACCAAAACTTTTCGGCCCCATTAACCATCTGTTAGGCGAGCAATCCACCGTGCCCACAGCCGAGCTTGCGGACATCGAGTAATGGGTAGCTCGCCGTTCTCTTGTCCTCTAAAGACTGAGCCCGAGTCGTCGACGAGGCTTAGTTTTCCACGCGTGCCTCATAGAAATGTCAGCAACCCCATGGTTTGAAGCCCCAAAAAGGCCATGAGCAAAGGTATGAAAAGGATACTAAGTATGATAAGGAACATATGTAGGTGTGGTTTTTGTCAGTAAAAGTCTGACATGGCCTCTCGCTCAAGGGACATGAAGCTTGATAATTTTTTTAAAAAAAGCAATCAAATGAAAATAATATATCTAAAAAACCTGAAAAACAAAATGTTGGTAAACCCTAAAGCAGTTTTTCTTTTGCAACAATATCTGGCCCAATTAATGTCAACGTTCTTTGTCATTAAAAAAATCTCAGAAATTCACATCGCGAAATCCAACTTTACTTCATTAACTTTGATTATTTACAAATAATAGAACAGAGAACGGTTACAAGAACAAACTTTCAGGCAATTATAAAATAAAGACATTATAAACGGAAAAACTTTTTATCGCCCATCCAAATTATTCAAACAATTGGAGCAACTTCAGAGAGGAACTTTGGTCGGACTTGCATCACGATCAATTGTAATATTTGATTCGGTATCTCGATACCATTGAAAGGCAGCTCTGATTTTAATGACACCGTCATACGCTCACCGTAGGCGTGGGCTTGCGGACGGTGAGCAATGGGTAGCTCGCTGTCCGACCGTCCGATAACCGTCCGGACCGAGCCCAAGTCGCTGACGGCCCGTAGTGTCACCGCGGGCCCTAATAGAATATCAGCGCTGCGTTTTTAAATATCGCAGCATATGCTGAGTTAGGCGCCGTTTTGGCCACGCACAGATTTTAAAGTTTTTTTTTTCACACTTAAGTAATCCTACTGTATGTGTGAGGTACGAATAAACGTTTTTTCTTTCTTTAGTGTTCCACGCGCGCCCCATGGAGATGTCAGCAACCGGCCGGCAGGGGCCCAGCAGGGTCGAAGCCAACTGAGGCCATGGGTGATGCGAAAGAGAACCCTGGGGCCCTGGAACGAAGACAAAGAAGGAACATGATTGGGTTTTTGTCAGTAAAAGTCTGACATAAAAAGGCGGAAGATTTCATCGGATGATTTCCGACTTTAAAAAAAAAACTATCATATTCAACACTGATTGTGGTCCTTCTGTCTTTATACTATACTACTACAAATTACGTTGCGAACTGATAGCTACAACGATCTTTAAGTCAAGAATGAATAGGTTACTTCTAGGCAAGCGCGCTTCTGGGCACGCCATAACAATGGCGATAAGTCCCCTCTTTAAGGAGTGGCTGGAAAGACCTCACGGCGGAGGTTCTCACCCAACATGATCAGTTCGGGAAATTCCTGCACCGGATTCGTGCGGAAGTAACCCCGGGTGTCACCACTGTGTGTAACACCTAGAAGACACGGTGGAGCACACGATAGAGGTATGCCCCGCCTGTGCAGAGCATTGTCGTATCCTCTTGGGGGAGATCGGCGCCAGCGATCTCTCAAAAAAAAAAGCAAGCGCGCTCCATCGCCAACTACATCGTCACTTTTCATCAGGTTTAATTGTGGTCAAGCGCGAGCATATCCATAATAAAAAAATAAAAGTGTTATCAATGGATATAAACATTTTAATTTTATGGTTTTGCGTTCTTTTCTGCGTTTGTTTTAGTATATAAATTACTAGCGACCCGTCCCGGCTTCTCACGGGTGCAATGCTGATACTACCGCAACCGCTATGTCCCTGCATTTTAAATCTGTAATATCTTCGAAAATATTTATTTAAATTACATGCTGTAAAGGGTCATAATAACCTATTAAATGCATAATGTATTTAAGGTACTTAATTGAATATGGATTAAAGCTGTATTGCTTAAAATCGCTTCATAAATAAGCCATTATTTCTCGTAAAAAGTTAAGGATAAAAATTATCCATAAGAGATAGTCATATACCCTCGCGGACTTTTTCTAGACTTTTTTAAGGTGAACAATAAAGTAGTACATTACTTTGATCTATCTCGTAGGGTTCAGCCAGCGTTTGCAATGTAAACGCAAAAAAAAATGTGTTTATTTACGACATCACATCGGAATCCTCTAAAATTATCCGTGTTTATCTACTATATTATGCATATATTATACATATAGCATATTTTTAAAGATCTGAGCGTAAAGTGACTTTTTTTTTTAATTCTTGGTATGTAGGCTCACCTGATGGAAAGCGACGATGCGGTCGACAGGGGTTGACTTTATTTTATACTATGTAGTTATGATTTAAAAACGATATATATTTTTTTTTCTTTGTGGTGGGAAATCATCAAATACTTTATCCTGCTCTAGGTGGTATGAGAAGGAGTGTCAGAATTTCACTAAATTAAAATTCATCCCTTTTTTCAGTCCATTTGCGTTCCAGGACCGCGTAGTAACTCTTTTAAACAACTTTGGCCAAATTACAACACGATTTTTTTTAAATGTAAGTAGCGCATTATTATTTAGTTTGTCATGCTCACTCAAATGTCTCAATGATAGTGACGCGTGTATTGGATCATTCGGTTCCCTTCAAAATGGTTAAGCTAAGTGGTGCTAATATTCGCGTCATGTCCGTGAACGGGCGCTGTCAGTTGCGACTGGTCATCTCTTAGCTACCAGTTGCTATTTTAATATCTATATTTAGTTTTTATTTTTACTTTATTTACATAGTTCTCATTTGATAGAGGCAAGAAACATGTAACAGAGATATTTGTAATTACATAACATGATTGAAAAGAGTGTCCATGGAGTTTCTTGCACATATTATTTCTCCATAGGTTTATTAGAAATAAAATGCTTTGAATCTTTGAATTGATTTTAAATAGAAATATTACGTGATCGACACTAACCACCATATTCGTTTTGTATTTAATTTTACATTTTCATTCGATGTCTCGATACATTTGAGAGGCAGCCCTGATTTTATCGATAACCGTCATAACCAATACTGATTTTGGGGTACCTCCTGACCGGACCTATAGGGTCAGCAAGGGTCAATATGAATAGATGAGACTCAATATAAAAGGCTGGTAGCTGAGATTGAAAAAGGTACGAAAATTGTCACATAAATTTTGATCTCAAGTACACTCTGGATAAGTAGAGTTTATTTCCGAAGATTTGGGCCGAAGTTCCGTACGTACTAAACGGGTGAGATACATGGGTGGCGGTTGTGGGGAGCAGGAAATGTCGATATTTTGAGCGAATTGCTTGAATATTTTTTTTTTATTTTTATTATTATTTATTTTGCTAACGTATTATTTATTGATAATTGTAATTATTTATTTTACTTGCTTTTATTCATATAGCCTCTTTTTTATAATGTGAATGTCAAGAACACTGTAGACTCCGCGAATTCTTAGGTTACTTTTTATTATGATTAATTTTATTGTACTTTTTAGTACAATATTGACCACACTGTCTTTACATAATATCTACTTATGCTGTAATATGGAAATATTGTAACAACAATTTTTTTTTAAAGAATAATCATGGAGTTTCTTGCCGGTTCTTCTCCATAGGAAACGACCAATTTGGAACCGTGCACTAGCTTCTGTGTTCGTTTTATAATTGCCCATGTAGGCCTATGTGAATTAAAAAACTTTTGACTTTGACTTTGAATTTTAGAAATATCATTAACTAGCTTCTGATCTACCTAAAAACTTTGGATCTCCGTTTCATTCCTTTACGAGCTGAATTTTACAAAACCCTCTCTTAGTGCTCGCCTACGTCATAAAACGAAACGTTGTGCAAAATTTCACGCTCCCAGTGGTTTCGGCTGTACGTTGATTTGCCAGTCAGTCAATATGAATCCTTTTATATAAAACATAGATGTTAACGCGTCTAACCTAATTAAATATTTAAGTGTGAAAGTCTGTACGCTCGAATGTTTGTTAATCAAAAACATTAAACAGACTGAATGGTTTTACGTAGAACTTGGTACACAAGTGAATTGAAAAAAGAATCAAGCAACAAGATATATTTTTATCCGGGTATTAGGATTTAGAGGAATATAATATCAAGTAGTACGTGGGTAAAACTAAAGTAAAAGTTAAGAAGATTAATAAAAACGTGATTTTGAAAAAAAAAATACCAATGTGATTTTTTATTTATTTATGGCACACCAACGACTTGTTCACTAGTACATTTTTATATACAACAATCAAACTTAAAATCTAGATTAAATTTGTCACTTACAAGTGTGCACAGCATTCACATAAATTTCAAGTCTTACAATAATATATAGGCTCAAAAAAAAAAACAAAATACAAGAAACAAAAAAAAAGTAATTAAATCTAATATGGTGCTCAACATATTAATGGTGACCACTGTGAGTCAATAGCAATTGCTTACGAAATTGCAATAGCTTGCTAGCAAAGATGTCAACGGTATTGGAAGGTGAATGGAGATCATTAAACGTCCTCATCAATCTATTCATTGGTGCCAAATGTTCGAGGTTAGTTCTTGCCGGAAATGGAGTGAACACATCCAGGGTGGTTTTTATCACTATTCCTACTAATCCACACATAAACATTCAAATATATGCATTATTGCGGATTTTGCGTGATTTTCTCGAGTGAAATTCGGTAGCTGTTTCAACTATTCTCGAAACTGCTTCCTGAAGGAATCACAGTGATGTAAAATTGGTGTAGTTTGGTATATCAAGTATCTAGACAGCTTTTTTTTTTTATTGGGTGGGAAAATCATCCTAATGACATCCCCGCTCTTGGGCGGAGCGGGAGATAGTGTCAGACTCTTACTGACTAAAAACCCACTCCTGTTCCTTCGTAGCCTTCATCCCAGGGCCCCGGGTTCCGCTTTCACACTACCCGTGGCCCCAGTAGGCTTCGACCTTGCTGGGCCCCTACGATTTGCTGACATCTCCTTGAGGCGCGCGTGGAACAATACGCGCCGTCGACGACTTGGGCTCGGTCCGGACGGTTACCGGACGGTCAGACGGCGAGCCACCCATTGCTCGCCGTCCACAAGCCCGCGCCTACGGTGGCCGGAAATCGGGATCGGAATCCCGGCGGCGGTTGGAGCGTAAGGACCGTTGCCTTACGCGATCGGCCGCCTCCTTAGCTAGCATTACTGCTTCGCAGAAGAAGGCGACCGCCTGCCACTCCTCCTCGCTCCGGAGCATGGCCTGAACCAAGGCCCGGCGCGAGAGATTGCCGCCAACGATTGCCCCCACGAGGACACGGCGTTGCTCTGCCCAAGCGGGGCACACCTCCACCGTGTGCTCTACCGTGTCCTCCGGGTGGGCCACACAGTGGCGACACCCAGGTGTCGTTTCCGCACGAATCCGGTGCAGGAACCTCCCGAACTTACCGTGTCCGGTGAGAACCTGCGTAGTATCTAGACAGCTGAGTAATATAAGGAATCATTTAAACAGGCGCAATGTCAGTAAAATGAAGGTGAGAATTTTATTGCAATATAGATTGCCGTATTTATTGGAAAACAAAGTAACTGTAAGCTTTGTCAAAAACTGAATAATGATAATATTCTACAACTATCACACAACGCTATATAGTTCCAAACTAAACAGAGCTTGTGCTATGAGCACTAGACAATTGATAAACATCTTTATCATCATCATTTTAGCAGAAAGCCGTCCACTGCTGGACATAGGCCACCCCCAAGTGTCGCCACAATGAATAGTCCTGTGCGTCTCGCATCCATCGCATTCTCACCAGGTCATCGGTCCACCGTGGGAGGCCGAAGAATGGCCAAACTTACTTGGCAGTGGGCAGGACACATTGCTCATAGAACGGATGGTCGATGGGGCCGAAAGGTTCTAGAGTGGCCACCTCGCACCGGAATACGCAGCGTTGGAAGGCCTCAAAAATAATAAGCCATACCAATTATAATAAATGTGAAATTGACTCTGTCTGTTTTTCTGTCTGTTTTTTACCAATTTTGATGAAATTAGGAACGAAGGAAGCTCGAACTCCAAGAACAAAAAGTAGCCTATCTCCAGATAGGCTACTTTTTATTCATCTTCGACATCGACTTCACGTCCGCAACAAACAACACTCACGTGGATGAAGTCGCTGATTGAAACTAGTATGGAATACTTTTTGAAGACACTGCCTGTTCACAAACGGTGCGAAGCCAGAAGATTATTAACTACATATATAAACACTGTTAATGATAGATAACTTACAAATGTTCAACGATGTAATATATTTTTTATCGTTTTTTTTTTTAAATTTTATACAAACTAGTGCTTGAATGCGATCCCACCTGATGGTTAGCAGTGATGCAATCGTTGATGATAAGGCGCACTAGTTTATTAAGAGCATATATTCACTCTAGCCTTGAAGACACCTAAATTATAATCGGATGGGAAGACCTCAGCAGGAAAATTGTCCCAGTCCTTCGATGTACACGGTATAAACGACGATGTGAAACGCTTAGTCCGGACCGTAGAGGTTTTAACAACGTAAGGGTCGATACTCGCCGTACGTCGGGTTGATTTCTTTTTCAATTCCGGAAAATTTTTTATTATCGACTAAAAAACCAGCACGCCATCGATATCGACAAAAAACATTCCGCCATCACTATCTCTACCCGAGTTAAGTTCGACAAGTTACCGTCTTCCACTAAAATATGTAGCGACACGGTATTGAAAAGTTCCTCTTTGTAGAACAGTTTCTCTTTTACCTAGCGTATTATTCGTTTATAGTTCATTAAGTACTTATCAGATAAAGTAGGAGGTTGATTTGATATTAAATAACCTTTAGAACTTGTTTATCTGTTGTGTATATAAATGGAAAAACTAACTGACTGATATATTAACGCACAGCCGAAACTACCGGGTCTAGGAACGTGAAATTTGACTCAAGGTTCCTTTTTACCCGACTACGGCAAAGCCAAAGGAGGGTTATGATTTTGACAGGCTATGTATGTTTGTATGTATGTGAGTATAGTCATCTTTTCCCTCATAGCTTCTAATCTACTTATCAGAACTCAATATATGAGATATCGTTAGAACCGTCTTAATTGTCTACTGAACATAGGCTACGTGATGTATCATTTAACTCGATATGGTGCCTTCTAACGGACAAAAAGTAATGTGTGAAAAAATAAAAATGGAGACAAATACGCCGTGCTTGTTTTTTAGGGTGTAAAGTTTATATAGAGAAACTTAAAGTACTATTCTTCCATCCCCCGCTTCATCCCTTTAGGGGCTCAATTTCTTTTTTTAAGTCCTTTCTTAATTATAGCTTACGTCATAAACAAAATTTGAAAACTAAAACCCGACTACGACAAAAAAAGGACGAAGGCAACGAAGGAACAAGAGTGGGTTTTTAGTCAGTAAGAGTCTGACACTATCTCCCGTTCCGCCCAAGAGCGGGGATGTCATTAGGATGATTTTCCCACCCAATAAAAAAAAAACACTGAAAAAGCATGAAACAAAATTTTTAGGACAAAAAGAAAAGCCGTACTCTCATGTTAATAAAGTGTTTCGGTTCGTACCTATAACGTGTAACTACGGCTTTTCTTTTTGTCCTGAAAATCTTGTTTCATACTTTTTCAGCGTCGCTTTTTTGTCAAAGTTGGGTTTTAGTTTTTTTTTATTTAAACAATCTTGGTGTTAATTTAACTGTTTCCGCCTCCAACGCGTGTAGGTACTCCCAGCTTATGTTATTATTTCTATTTGTGCACGATGTTTTATCTGCTAGAAGGAGCCATATTGAATATTGTCGATATTTTCGGTATGTACAAGTGAAACCCTTTCAAATGATACCAAACACGACGTATATATCTTTTTTTAACACAAATCTTTTTGTCCACTAGAGGGCGCCACATTGAATTTTGATGATACTTTTTGATAAGTACCAGTGAAGACCTTTCAAATGATATCAAACACGGTGTATTTATTTTAACATTTTTTATAACACACGACTTTTTGGCCACTAGAGGGCGTCACTTTCAATTTGAGCAATATTTTGGAAATGTACAAATGAAGCCCATCTTTGAGCTGCATTCTCAGTGATCAGTGTGATTTGTAAACCTTGATCAATTTAAGTGTCATGTAGTCGCCTACAGCTGACTCTACTTGTACCAATGCTGTTGGTAATAATATTTCATCATCATTGTTTGATGCGAAGTTATTTTGCAGGTTTTTGTTTGACCTAGTTGAAGCCGATGACGACTGTTTAGGCACAGTCTGCGTTGCTGAGGGCGTTTATGCTGCCTTCGTAATATCGTTGTAAAACAGTGTTATGTTGTTCGGTGCAGTCTCTGCATCTTTTCTATGACCCATAGTAACCCCTATTATGCACGTACAGCCCCCCTGGCGGAGTTACAATCGTTTCGTTTGCGTCGAACGCCTCGAGTATGCCACGCCTCCGATTCCTTTGTTATGACGTGATCTCAACACTCAGTCAGGTGGTCAGAAGAAAGGAATCGGAGGCGTCGCCTACTCGAGGCGTTCGAGGCAAACGTTACGATCGAAGAATGGCTAGGGGGCAGAAAAGTTTTGCATATTTTATTGTTCTCTATAAATTAAATTTTTCCTGTACTATGTCAGTGAATTTAGAGCACTGAAATAATGCGTGATTGGTATTGCACAATGGACAACTAATCTTCCTAAACTGCCCAGCGTTTGATGCATGGAAATTACGACAACAGTTTGATGATTTTTTATTGATTTGTGAATTTTCTGATTTGTAATTTTTGTTGATTGGGTATGGCGTGTTAGGTTAAGGTTTTGATGAAGGTTTACTACCGTTTTCTGGCCTTTTCCTATGCAGCGGTTCTAGAGTCATAAACTTATTTTTGGCGAAATCTATAAACTGATTGAATGTTGGTATCTCGGCGGATCCGATTTGGATTGCATGTATACCGAGTAAGTTTCCGAGTCAAATTTTTTTCCATAAAACGTAAACTAGAATCGGATCCCAAGAGCTAGTATCTACGCCCAAGTTATGTATTTCATTTATGGTTTTGTTGCTAGTGTCATATAACCGCTTGAGATCGAATGTAGATTGTTTTCGTAGATTAGGTTGACGTATAAATACCTGGAAATTCCTGGTGAATACCAAGAATTTATTATTGTATCTATGGTTCAAAATTTCCGAACACGTGTCATAATTTTCAGGAACAATGTGTAAATGTCGTACGAGCTTTTCCGCTTCCCCGCGAAGTCTACCCTTTAGATGCTGCATTTTGTGAACTTTTGCAATAGCTGTGTTGTTATGAATCGCTTCTACGTACAAATCCATAAATGTAGGCCATAATGTATAATTACCGTTAAAAGTGTTTGTTGTTGATGTACAGAGTTTGCGCGTTGTATGTACGTTTAATTTTGTGTTTATCAATATCATCATAATTTCAACCGAAAGACGTCCACTGTTGGACATATGCCTCCCCCAAATTTCGCCACAATGACCGGTCCTGTGCGTCTCGTATCCATCGGATTTCAGCAACCCTCAGCAGGCCTTCCAATGCTGCTCTTTCGGTACGTGGTCGCCATTCCAGAACCTTTCGTCCCCATTTTGTGTTCAACGCCCGTTTTATTTTTATAAATGTATCTTCATAACGGCTGAAATCGTCATAATAATCTGTATAAAGCCCTCAAAATGCTCCCTAGGAATTTTGAGAGTTATACAGTGTCACATGGCCTCAGGTATAACTCCAAAAAGAGTGAACTTCTTGTGTTTAAGGCGGGCAATAAAACTACCACTATTATTCCACCGGTTAGACTTGAAGGGATTCCAGTAAGTAGGGTCACCAAGTTCAAGAGCCAAGGGCATTGGGTCACTGAGGATCTCTCTGATGATTTAGATATTGAGAGGGAACGTAAGGCGTTGGCAGTGCGTTACAATATGCTGACTGCTGGATGGACGAAAACTGTTGAAAATTACTCTGTTTAAGGCGTACTGCCAGACATTGTACTCCTGCAGCCTGTGGGTCCGCTATACGCAGAAGGCTTTTAAAGGCCCTACAGGTCCCCTACAATAATGGGTTTGGGATGCTGATAGGACTGCCGCGTTACTGTTGTGCATCGGGAATGTTTGCGAAGGCTAACACCGAGTGCTTTAGGGCAATAGTGCGCAAGAGAGTGGCCTCCCTAATGCGTCGTATGCGGAACAGCCCCAGCGACCTACTAAACACCATAATGGATAGGGTTAAGTGTCCTATTATGGGGCACTGGAATAAGGTACACAGTTCGTGTGCTGTCCTTTTTAATATAAATTAAATTTAAAAAATAGGTACGTAGCTATAAGGTACTAACATAGTTTTAAGTTTTGCTAACACTTTTATAGGAAAAAATGTTCCGATTTAAAATATTAAATTTAATATAACCAGAGGTTCGAGAAAAAAAAATATCATGAGGTTTCCCCTCTAACACGTCGTCAATTTGTAAATGTAATTTGTCAATTGTAGTCCACCGAAATTCTACAGTCTTGAGCACATCCTCAATCTCCCATTTTTCCTTAACCTTATCTAAGCTTCGATTTACTAACCTAGTGAATGCACGAAAGTTAGCTGGTTGCAACTGCTGTAACTCGAGTAGCTTGTCCTGTGCTCCTAACAATGTCTCGAACATGGTCTTGTCAAACTCAAGATTTGACTTACTAAGGCTTACTGGCTTTCCGGTTTACTTAGGGTTATTAGATTCAGCAAGAGTCTTCTTCTTGAACACTGCAATTTGACGCGGTCCGTAATACAAGCCATACGTCATAAATATATATTTAATTTATAATATAAGTCAAGAGTGCAAAGGTTACTTTTAAGTAAGCGCGCTCCATCGTCGACCGCATCGTTGTTTTCTATCAGGTGAGATAGCGGTCAAGCGCAAATCTATCAAGATTTAAAAAAAAGGACCCCTCTTACGTTAAATTACCTTAGAAAAGGGTGATAACCAGTTGATCACGCTGTCTGTATATTGCATAGCATAGCATAGCATAGTTGGCGTTATAATGTTCCCACTGTTGGGACTCAGGCCTCCTCTCCAGGAGAGGGAATGGGCCGTAATGCACCACGCGGGCCCAGTGCGGGTTGGTGGATGTCACATGTCTTCGAATTTTCAGTTCTAGGACATGTCGGTTTCCTCACGATGTTTTCCTTCACCGTTTTGAGAGCAGTGGTGATGAATAAATTACACAAAGTAATGCGCCTGGTTGGGTTTGAACCCGCGACCTACAACTTGTAAATCGGGGCCGTTACCACTCAGCCACCACTGCTCCCTTCTGTATATTATACGAACATAATAATAAAATAAAATAATTAATTTGAACATGTTAGAGTTTAATTTGCCATCAAATAAAAATGTTGTCCCCAAACTAGGCTCACAATTCAATCTTAAATTCTATTACGAAAACACATTATTTCAAAATCATATTTCATTATCCGTTTAAATAATCTGTCGCACGCAGAAAACCGCACGAGCGGAATCTACATTGAAAATTAGTCTGAAAATAAAAATAATATATCACAAAAATTGCACAGCGAGCGGCCTTTAATAAAAATCATTATTTCTCTAACTGCTTGCTTCAAACTGCTAGATAGTGGGAAAAAGCGAAAAATTGCTCTCGGAAACCGGATCTAACCAGTTTCATGCAGATATTACGGGCGCCATCTTGTTTCAACCAGACAAAACACGTATAAATCAAGTCCATTTCAGTTTTATTAAAAAGAACTGCAACTGCATGACGCTCTGTGTGTGGTCGGAGATATTTCTTATATTATTTTACACTTTGAGTGTTAGGTATATGTTATTATGTTATCAAACTAGCTTTATGTATGGATAATTACTTGAGTATACAATATAAAATTTATTAGTTTTTGGCTTCATTTTACCCCACAAAGTGATTCATTTTTAGAGTTCTATTACCCAAAGGGTAAAAACGGGTCATTGCTAATTCTCTGCTGTTCGTCTGTCTGTCACTAGGTTGTATCCCATAAACCTAGACAGGTCAAATTATAATTGACAACCCGCTATAACAGAAAATACTAAACATAGAATAAAATAAATATTTAGTACGGGCTTCCATACAACAAACCAGTTTTTTTTTTTCGATTTTTTGCTACAAATGGTACGAACCCCTTCAAGCGCGAGTCTGCCTTGCACTTGGCCGGATTCTGTCTGACCGTTTTTGTAAAAACTTAATAAATCATTTAGAATCAACAGTTTTAATTCAATTTTAATTTATTTCATAAATAAACACTAATAAAACATCTTAGTGAACTATGCAACGCGTAAGTTTTAAGACTATGCAAAGATCCAAATAGTAAAGTTTGAATTATGTTCAGCAATTATGCCGCTGGATGCTGAGATTAGCATAAATACAGACAAGTTGGTCGTTGTTGTTTACGGGCATTATATTGACTTATGTCCTCAGTTGTTTCTTCCAGCTTGCTCTAGAAGATAAGCAACTTATGCAATAATGCAGTACATATTTTTATGAGCACGTTCGTTACATGTAGTACACTGTTGCCAGTCGTTTTAACATGAATGACCGTTTTCAAATCACAGACTTGCGAAAACGAGCAATAACTTGCTTTTCCCACAAAGTTTTCCGGAAAAAAGATTTTCTAAAAGTTTATCTCACTCAAATGAGTGAAAGACCAAACCAATCAGCTCCACACATTTGAGGAAAGGAACGAACGAGCAAATCGGGAGTTCGCATTCGATACCCCTTGAAATATTGATGACGGATCTGCCCAAGGGAACGATTATTCGAATCGAATCGTGTCTCGGCGTATCGAGATCATTTGGTTCTGACGATATCCAGACAGACAATTTTACAAGTTTTTATTGCTGACTCCAAATGACGTTTTATCCGAACGAAGTGACTCTAGACACGGTTTTTTTCCACCAACGCAATAGAGTCGAATTTCGTATCACGTTTCGATTTTAAATATGCGGAAGGTGAACACGTATTGTACGATTTTCGACTATGTAAACGAGTATTCTCAACGTTTTTATGAGCCGTGACAGATTGGAATAAATGTGTCGAAACGAAAGGCAGCTTTTTTACAACAGTAATAAAGAAGGACCAGGATTCTGAAGGAATTTCTGAGGGAAATCGTGTTACGGATTCCTTTTATTATCTTGTCCTTGTAAAAACTAGTGTTAAAACTGGGTTTAAATGTTATTTTATCGAGTTTCAATTAAAAAGAAGAACCATTTTGGCGTGGCAAAAGTTGAAGGCCTGGCTTGATTTTTCGGTTTAAACTTTTGGCAAACAGGTAAACCGAACAAGTTTAAATATTCTCGAGACAGGTTTCCGGCCTAGTTATTTTCTAAATTGGGACCGTAGCAAGGCAAACCAAGAAGGAAGTTCTCATCGATTTAGTTTCCACTTTTGACGGATTTTAGCAGGAGTGCAACGAAATACTTGGGCTAATTGGCGCCGTCCCAGATTTCAGCCCCTCGAATAATTTATGGCACTATTGCTCTTCGCCGCGGTTTCTCTCGAGAGAATACGATGTAATTATAAGCAAGAAAAGTTACGCTGCTTAATCTTTCGTAATTTTCGAGTTTTCATGGCAATAATTTAGAATTTTGTGTTATCAATAAAACTAATTAAACTTTTTCGTAACTTATGACCTGAGCTACAAAAGTGACGTAAGAAAATCAAGTTGAAATAATATAGAAATATATATATTTAAATATATAATTTTTAATTACTACGACTTCAGAAGATTAAAATAATAAGCATCATTTTTTTTCTGATTTCCTTCGTCTCCGATGGGAAATTAATAGTCCTCATTTTAAGAGGATTCCTGAGGTAATTCATTCAGTAATTAAATAATGAGTAGCTCGTGTAATTATTTTTTGGAGTTCTTTTGATGTATTTACAATTCCTGATTTATTCCTGCAATGGGGTAATTGTTATCAAACTTATTTTTATTAAGGCTTGAAAGACTTTCCATAAGTCGTCAAATACCTAACTTTTCTACAATTTGTGAAGATCAGTGTTCAAGGTCAACAGCTCGTTTGTTAGCTGCGGTAGGGATCGTAAACACTAAATGGGTATTTACTTTACTTTCAAACGTATGTGAGACCTAATATTTTAAATACTCATGTACTTGCTGGTACCATTGAGATGATCTGATAATGGAGCACGAAGCTAAGAGATGTAACCTTGGGTGGTCTATTAGTAAGCCCATCCAGTTTTAGCTCATTTAGAATTGTTTTAACTAATTCTGTTCATTTCTCATGATGACAAAAACTGAGAGATAGTTGATGGGACCCTGGAATGTTTACTAGTATACCCGTCGAGTTTGGACTCATTAGATTCATCTTAAACAATTCAATACATTTCTCATGATGACGAGAACCTGATGCTAGAATTGAAAGGTAGCTTGTAGAACCTAAAATGCCTACTACTAAATTCATCCACTTTGGGCCCATATAAGTACATTGTCCGTTATGAAGCATGTTATCGTAGTGCAGGAGGTATGCGGAACAGAGTGTAAAATCCCGCAAACTTCCGTTGAAAAGGGAGGATCCTCCGAACAGACGAGTGTCATGTCTGGTGGGCAACTGCCCGATAGATGATTTTTGGGCTGTTCTATATCTTCCAATCGCGCGGAGAACTTTGATTGCACGATGCAGGATTACTTCTTATGTGCCGCCATAGATGTCGCTACAGTAGCACAAAATCTACAATACCTACCTACTAAAGCTACATTGATCGATTCAAAAACCAAAATTCTATTGAAACATGTTACTAAACTATACTCTATTCGAGTTGAGATTCATACTCCTGAAAGTCTTTAATTTTTACTCATAACTTTTTATTCTGTCGTTCTGCGATTCCAAACGCCCGGCGCACTCTGGACAGTTAGCACTCGGTAACGCAGAGCCTAGCTGACTAATCCTTTCACCACAATGGTAAACTCAAACGGTTCTCTTCAGGACTACAACCAACCGTCTTTCATAAGGACTCATAACTTACCTGAAATATTAATTAGATTAAACTATAGTAAGTATTTAACTATATAAGTACTGAGAAACTTTCCAAACATTTCTATTATTACACTACATGTTAATAAAGGAAGTAGGAGTGTAGTGTTCGTGTAGGCGTCGAATTTAATATCCTCTCATATGTAACCATCATCTACCTACGCAGTTTTGAAGTTAACTACTGTTCAAATATTCTAATTTACTCGTAAATAGATCTAATTAGTCGCCACAAAGTCAGTTCAAAAACATTTTGTGAACGTATTATCTACTACTGTAAGACTGTGGGTTACCATGACGTTGAAAGTAAGATTGTTTTATTGTTATTCCATTGTGGGTAAGAGATGGCGCTAAACAACCTGTATAGCTCTGTCTCTTACCCATACTAAAATAAGAATGAAACAATCTTACTTTGAACGTCATGGTAACCCTCTTTGAGTCTTGTCTAAAATTCAAGTTGAAGTTTCTGTCATACTAGCTTCTGACAGCTGATGTGATAGAAGAATATGATCCTAAGGAAACATACTTCCGATATTAAAATCGGCATGTTCTAGAACTAAAAATTAGATGACATCTACCATGCCGCATTGAGCCCACGTGATAGATTACGAACCATTAACTGTCCCAGAGATAAGGCCTGAGTTTCAGCAGTGAGAACGTTGTAAGGCCTTGCAGAGCCCGAGTTGCCGACAGCGCATAGTGTTCCACATGTGACTCATAGTGACGCCAACAAAACTCTAAGAGCCAAGCAGGACCAATACCCATGATTTGATAGAGATACCGTGTTCTTAGAACGCAAATGACAACTGAAAGACGTAAAAATCAGTCATGCCCTCTCGCTCCACCCTAGTGCGAGAAAAATCATTTGATGATTTCCCGGTAGTGTGAAAGCGAAACCCGGGGCCCTGGGTCGAAGGCAAAGAAGGAACAGGAGTGGGTTTTTAGTCAGTAAAGTCTGACACTATCTCCCGCTCCGCCCAAGGGCGGAATTTTTCATAAAATGATTTGCCCACCCAATAAAAAAAACTTCAAAAAAGGGCACGGTGACTCAAATGACTTTCCTCCAGTGATTGTATTACTTCCTTTCTCAGGTGACCATAAAACCATAAGTAGCTTACGCTACTTAAGAGAGCCCTTCCCGATTCGTCTAGCGTCAACATGAGCGTGATTTAAAAGCTTGTTGTTTCATCTAACGCAATGTTTTTTTATCCTCAAAGAGATGTCAGCAAATCGTAGGGGCTCAGCAGGGCCGATGCCCGCTAACTGGGACCATGGGGAATTTCTGAAAAGGAAACCCGTAGTCCTGGAACGCAAAAAGTAATTGAAGTACACATACTTCAATTACTTTTTGCGTTCCAAGACTAGTTAGGTAGGAGTAATTGAAGTATGTGTACTTCAATTACTTTTTGCGTTCCAGGACTTTCGACCGTTCCAGACTTTTACTGACAAAAACCACACCCAGGTGTGGTTTTTGTCAGTAAAAGTCTGACACGCCCTCTCTCTCCACCTAGAGTACGAGAAGTCATAGGATGTTTTGCCACATTAAAGAAAAATAAAAACGCATTTTTTTATAAAGAAAGAAAAAATAGAGCTAACGCCTGAACGCTCAGTTGACACTTGGTAATTCTGTCACTCACTCGAATATTTCACAAAACTTGTTCCAGGATTCGTGTTTTTATAAAAAGCTTTTGAAAACAAAAAGTCATTTAGGATCTCGATTAAATATGCAAGGTTTCTATGAATATCTTTTCTTTATTTTTAAAATAATGAGTACTATATGACAGGCCAAAGCTCACGCAAAATAGCAAATCAGAAGTCTTTACTGGATTAGTTTTACACTTTATGTTTTAATTTCAATATAATAATATAGACAAGATTTTTGTGGTTCCAAAATATCTAGAGAAAGATGTATGAGGTAATAACTTCATAATCACGTAGGAGCGGTTTGTATCTCGAGTTGGGCGGTCTTAAAAAGCAATTACCAATTTCAAAACAGTTCCTCGACAATTTTCAAAAAATAAAACAATCTGAACTGAAAATGAAAGTCAAAAACACCGCGAAATTGAAAAGAAGAAGCAACAAATTCGTTCGCTCGTCCAACCAACCACGAAATGTTATTATCCGGAACTTTCATAAATCCAGGTAGAATTTTTCCCGTATTATCATTTACGTTAGGACTTCTCTTATATAATAATTACTCTTCATTATCAAGGCGAGGGACGCGACGACGGTATCACGGTAGTATGTGAATCCGTGACTAGGGATTTTCCTTTGTTAAATCCAGTGATAAATAGAAGACTAAGTCCATAAGATGAATGTGGACGGGATTATCTTTTGTAGGTGACTACTGACTTGGGTTTTGAAATTTTTCCGTTTTGTTTTAGTCATTCTACTTCAAGTGAGTCGGGATGTTTGAACTGAATAATAGCTAGCTGTTGCTCGTGATTTTTTGAAGATGTACGGGACAAGGTGTCAGTCAAATCCTACATACGTCTGATGGAAAGGGTGGATCCTCCGAGCAGACACAACACCTTGATTGATGTGTTCTAATTTCACGGAGAACTCTGATAGGTACTGTGATGCACTACTGAAGCCACAGGTAGTGTGAAAGTAAAACCAGGGACCCTGGGACGAAGGAAAAGAAGGAACAGGAGTGGGTTTTTAGTCAGAAAAAGTCTGACACTATCTCCCGCACCGTTCAAGAGCGGGATTTGCCATTAGATGACTTTCCATCTAAAAAAAAAATACCGTGATGCGTGTTTCGGTGCGAAAATCATCCTCTGACATCCCCGCTCTTGGGCGAAGCAGGAGATAGTGTCAGACTTTTACTGACTAAAAACCCACTCCTGTTCCTTTGTTGCCTTTTGTACCGGGGCAGAGTCTTCCTTTCAGAATCAGACCCTTGGCCCCAGTAGGCTTCGATCCTGCTCGGTCCCTACAGTTGCTGACATCTTGTACACTTTTGAGCGGTTTTAGTTCATATGTGGGGACATGGATGTCGCTACAACTTCATCCGCGTTCTTACACGACGGCCAGCATCCCTAGCCAAGTTGATAATCTGCAATCGTTAACGCTAGTCGAAAACTAATCAAATGTTGGGAATGACTTCATCTCAACGTTAGGTCACGTGGTCAGAACAAACGAATAGAAAAGTCGTAGCCAAGTTCACATCGTTCAAAATGATAGAAAGAATTGTTATCGTTTCTACAATGTCCAACGCTACATCCTTCGTTATAGTAAAATGACATTGTAGGACGAGCTGCCAACTCAGGCGCGCCAACATGGTTAACAACTTATCGTTTTCTACATTTGCTTACACCGAGGCGATACCAATTGGAAAACGGAATTCGACATGAAACGGTTGTAACTTAGCTAGGGGGAGGGGGGGGGCAGGTTACCGCAGTAGTGGAGCAATTGGCTGCTGTGATGCATTTTGTGGGTTCGATTCCCTTACGGAACAAATGTTTGCATTGCATACAGATAGTTCTTCCGGGTCTTTCACCACTAATTTTTAATTAGTACAAATATTAAAGGGCTTATTAGAAACAGGCTTATTATTACTTAAGTAAAGTCTCAATAAAGAATATTCACAGCAAAGTTATTAGCGTTTGTTATCCCAAAATGTCACTTAATTTATAAAAATATCGAATGAATGAATGGTGATTGAAATGGAAAAACATGCACGTACACACACACGCGCACGTAGTATTTTCTAGTAGCAATTGTTATGAATGATTGATTCAATTATGAATTTATCAATTATGGCAAATTTTCGTGGACAATTTTGGGATTCAGTTTTTTTTTTTACTTTTGACTACACAAATATTATGATCAATAACGGTAAAAAATAGTGGTGTACCTGGTACGTGTATTGTGGGTGCAATTAAAAATATTTACACTCACCCAAATCCGGAATCTGGAGGTCATAAAAATATTTGGTCTGCGTTTGTATAATGTTCTTTGGAAGTGTGAACGGAGAGAAATTAAATGGCTATTTGCCTTGGATGAATATTTACTTACGATAGCGAAATACATTACAGGTTGATACTAATACGTAAGCGCTGGAATACAAAATGCAGCGTCAGCGCCCCTACAGTTTCGTGCGGGAATCGAAGCTACGACACGAAACGCAACAGCCACTCGTTCATACACTGAGGCAACCGTGCCGTCAAATTTCAAATCTGTCTATCTTTTATTTTATTTTTTTCGGCAGGAGTGGGAAATCCTCATGGACGCCCAGGCTGCATCACAGATGAGCCAGTCTGGGCAGTGTCAGACTCCTACTGACTAAAACCACACTCCTGCCTTACATTTAAACCACGGACATGACGTCCGTGCCCCTGTTTGATTTATACATTATTTGTTTCTGGGCTTTTTTTTAGTGTTTATTGTTATCTAATATTATTTTTGTGTCTTGTGCTGTACCAAATAAATTATTTTTCTTTCTTTCTTTTCTTTCCACGTGCAACTGGCGTCACTCCAGAGCACCTTTCAGCAATCACTATAAAACCTGTCAGAATTTCAGAGTTAAAAAGCCACGCTCGAAGCAATACCCAAGCAATAACGACCAACATACCCATCAAAAATCAGGAATCACCCAACCTTCAACACACATACAAATGACCCCTCAATCCCAGAGACAATAACTATACTTAATACTAAGTATATAAAATATATATTATATACATATTAATAACCATAAACACCATCTATCTATCTTAAGTACATATGACATACATACATACATAGTATAATCAACCTTGTAATGTTCCCATAGCTCTCCGGACTCAGGCCTCTGGTTTAAGGGATGAACACGGGCCGTTATCAACCACGCGGCGCGGGCCCAGTGCAACCCGCACTGAACCCGCGCCGTGTGTTTATGTCGCATTTCTAGGATATTCCAATTCCCTCACGATATTTTCCTTCAACTTTTCCATAGCAGTAGTGATGAAATAAATTATACAAAGTAATGCGCCTGGCTGGGTTTGAAACCGTGACCTACCACTCGTTATTACGACCTATTATTACACTTGGGGCCATCAGCACTAGACCACCACTGCAGGCTTAAAATCTTATTTATATCGCACATATATTGGTGTGATAGCATAGTTGACGTTATTGAAAAAACAAAAATAACATTCTGCAGTATTTCCCGCTTGAAAAAACACAATTACTTTTATTTTTAACCTGATTGGTTTATTCGGAAATCAGTTAGCATTTTTCATTCATTTATAGTGCTAATATTAATAAAGAAGAACGTATTGTATTTTTTTGGATAATGAATAAATTCAAAATCTGGATCGATTCTAAAAATTCGTTGACCAGTATTCTACTGGTGAACGAATATCGCATAAATCCCACAAGCCACACACAAGTTGGACCGACGACCTGGTGAGGGTCGCAGGAACCCGTCGGATGCGAGACGCACAGGACCGTTTATTGTAGCGACATTTGGGGGAGGCCTATGTCCAACAGTGGACGTCTTTCGGCTGATGATGATCGCATAAACAGCCTTATAATGTTTCCGCTGCTTAGTCTCAGGCCTCCTTTCTAGGAGAGGGAAAGAAACGAAATCCACCACGCGGGCCCAGTGTGGTATGGTGGACACATGTCTTAGAATTTTTGATTCTAGGACATGCCGATTTTTTCACGATGATTTCCTTAACCATTTTCATAATAATAATAAACATTTTATTTTCAGGCCTTAGAGGCCCATAGAAAAAATACATAAAATAATCTTAAACAATAATAAACTAATACATATTATAAAAACAAAACTTGGATGTGGTCGGCATCGTGTTCTGCTGCGTGGTATCGCATAACCGTCCTCGGAAACATCGGTATATGACACTTTTCGGCCAGAAGTCCTCTTTTAAGAAGATCCGTAGCTGTTGGGTTGGAACTCGTACCACGTACGACTTGAAGTTGACGTCGTGGCGCGCTTCCAACCTTACCCTCAGAGTCCAATTGGTCTTCACTTTTAAATACTCCACGACTTCCTCAACCTTCGTGTAGTGATGCGGGCGCGAAATGTATAACTGCGTAGTAGGCGCAGCAGGACGCAGCAGCATGTTTGAACCACTCGGTGTGGTACCGCACTGATTACGGAAACAGTGCTTTTTTTTCTTTTTTGAAAGCAATAGTGATGAAAGTAATGTGCCTGGCTGTGTTTAAGCCCGCGACCGTTTAAGTTGGGACCGTTACACACGGCCACCACTGCTTTCTTTATCACTGAGTGACCAGCATATATTTTCAACTTACACTCGGGCAAAACCATTGGCAGAAGCTAGTGTGTACATAAATTTTGTTAAATCCGGTTTCAGGAAGTGTTTGGGATCAACAGTATCTATAGTTTATGCAAACTAAGGTGAATATCGTTAAGTAGTTCGATAGTTTTCGCCCAACTAACTTGTATAGTTTGAAATCGATCCAGGTAAAGTTGCCATAGAAGATTCAATTTTGGCCCCTTGAGTCGACTATGACGGAAAACTAATAAGGTAAGAGGGATCTCATAAGGAATCGTCCGTTAGAAAAAATATCTATCATGTTTTTCCTTCATCGCAGGATTCTTATATTGGATGTTATATTACTACAGTAGTTAGGGATCTTCGTACCCGGTTGAAACACGCTAACTCGTGGTTTCTCGTGGGAGTCGTAGGACGTGACTAAAAGATTTTATGAGGCCAACCATGGGATTGCGGTATCTCTCTTTGCAAAAAGTTTGTGGTCTTAATTTTAGTTTGTGAATCGCTCCACTTGGCCACAATGGAGTACGGCCGTTGTAGTAGTATTAAACCCTATACAACAACAAACAAGTTCATTATCACACCAGTATTATAAAAGTGAAAGTTTGTGAGTGTGTTTATTTTTTACTTCATCATGCATGTGTACGAGTATGGGCACGCCACATTTATGAAGGTGAGTCCCTTCTTTGAGGAGTGGCTGGAAAGAGAACACTGCGTCTTTACCTTTCGCATGGCGCAGGTCCTCACCGGACATGGTCAGTTCGGAAGCTTCCTGTACTGGATTCGTGCGGAAGAAACGCCGGGGTGTCACCATTATATGGACCGCCCTGAGGACGCGGTGGAGCATATTTATTTATTTATTTATTCGGCTCACCAACAATTGTTAACACTCAAATTTTTACAAAATTTCACTTAAATCTATAGTCTAGTGTCACAATTTATTACAGGTAAGCACCACATATGCTAAAAAGTACAAAATGACTTATGTTGCTGTTGCATATAGTAGAGGTGTGCGCCGCCTGGGCAGAAAACCACCGTGCCCTCGTGGGTCGATCGGTGGCAGCTATCTCTCGCGCCGGGCCTTGGTACATACAGGCCATGGTCCGGAGCGAGGAGGAGTGGCAGTCGGTCGCCTCCTTCTGCGAAGCAGTAATGCTAGCAAAGGAAGTGGCCGCAGGCGTGAGGGAACGCCCCTCACGCCCCAGCCTGGATTCCGATCTCGATTTCCAGCCACCGTAGGCGCAGGCTTGCGGACGGTGAGCATTGGGGTAGCTCGCAGTCCGACAGTCTGGTAACCGTCCGGACCGAGCCCAAGTCATCGACAGCGCATAGTGTTCTACGCGCGCCTCCAGGAGATTTCAGCAAATCGTAAGGGCTCAGCAGGGTCGAAGCCTGCTGGGGCCATGGGTTAAATGAAAATGAACCCCGGGGCACTGGAACGCAAGGCAGAGAAGGAACAAACTAGTGGGTTTTAGTCACTAAAAGCCTGACACGCCCTCTCGCTCCGCCCAGGGGCGAAAGATGTCATTAGATGATTTCCTACCTAAAAACAAAAAAGTCGGGTTTTAGTTTTTTAATTTTAATTTCACGGGGGCGAAACCAATGTAATAAATTAATAAAGTATTGCACAAGGGTTTATAGAAACAATCGAGACAAATCAATTTAATTCGAATATAACTTGGAGTTGTCGACATTTGAAGTCGACCATTGTCACAGCGTGTAATTTCTTAAGGATTTAATTATTGTTATTTGAACGTAGTGTATTTATAGGATTTTGATCAAACCATCGACATTTATTTTTTTATTTTTCAGTAGGAATTACTGGTTTTTGAAGCGGTTTGTTAGTATTGAGATTTGTATTTCAAGTTTAAGAAGCAAAAAAAAAAAATTGTTCAATAATGGCTTTTGTTCCGTCACTCCTCAAATATAACTGCACTGTATGCATAGCCGTAAAGAAGTTATAATAGGCAAAATATAGTGACAGTCGATATTTTGCACGTCTTTTTCCAAACTCTTGATTGAAATGTGTATTAAGAAAGTTTCGTCCAACAGAATCCGCCAAAATATCGGCTTATTTATCGGCATTTTCCTAAAAAACACACTGTCAAATAAACTAAGATACAGTAGCAGATCTATCAAATATACAATCAACCATTTACAACGTACTTCTTAATACCTACCTATATTTATGTACACGATTACTTGTTCCTTACTCAGTCTTCCATCACTCTCCTTTCAATATATTTTCGGCGGAAAAATTCAACACTGAAATTAAACGTGCCCGGACCTCCATTGAAGCGCAAAATTCTTCATATTGGAAAAAGAGGCGTATAATAGATGTGCCGTGGGCTTTTACAATAAATTGCGTCCGAACTGGTTGGGGTAATTGGCAGGTGACCGGCACGATTATTCAATCCGGGCATTGATGAATTTAACGGGGAACGCGTGCGTTTACGTAATGTCTCCCTATTGTGGTCCGGTGTAAAATTGCTGCGACTATGTTGGGTTTTGAATTAATGTTATGACTTAGATTGAGTTAATCGTGTGGCAAGAATAGCGAGAAAAGGTTTTCATAAAACGATTTTTAATATTTTATTCATTTGTTCCGTTCGGTATGTTTTTTTCTGTATTATCGCTATAGTTACAATGCTTTCCTATGTTTTTTATTATTTTATTTTGTGTGTTCCAACGTGAAAACAATGTGTTCCTGATTTATTTGAACTAATATTTTCAAGTCAATCCGAAGATAATACAGTTCAAAGTGTACTTGTTCTATGTAAAAACTCTAAGTTGGATTTTATTTTAATGGGATAGTTACAAGACAGTGTTCTACAACCAAAAATTTTAAAGTTCCTTAAGTCAAGATTATCTCGAAACCATTTTTAAAAGGGTCGTGGGGCTGTTTAGACCAAAACCGCGGTCCCAACTTCCACCTATTTTTTTATTATTATTATTATTTTAGGAACACAATTGATAAGACCTGTCATACTGTATGGATCAGAATGTTGGGTTATGAAAAAGACGGATAAAAAAGATTGCATGTAGCGGAGATGAGAATGTTGAGATGGATGTGTGGTGTGACGAGAATGGATAAAGTGAGAAATGAATATATTAGAGGAAGTTTGAAAGCGGCGCCAGTGACTGAAAAGTTGAAGGGGAATCGTTTCTCTTGGTATGGTCATGTAAAGAGGAGAGATGAAACGCATGTTACTAAAAGAGTTATGAGTATACATGTGGATGGGTGGAGAGGGAGAGGAAGGCCAAAGAAAAGATGGATGGATTGTGTGAACAGTGATATGAAAGAAAAGGAAGTTACTGATAGTATGCCGGTAGACAGGATAGAATGGAAGAAAAAAACGTATTGCGCCGACCGCAAATAAGATGGGACAAGGGCAGGAAGATGATGATGATAATAACTTCAACTTTTCATTCACTGGTGCCACTTTCATACTTCCTCTAATATACTTATTTTATATATATCTTACTTTATCTGTTCTCGTCACACCACACATCCATCTCAACATTCTCATCTTCGAAAAAAAAAAAAACACATTCATCCATACAGTATGACAGGTCTTATCATAGATTTGTAGATTTTACCCTTCAACTTGAGGGGCATCCGTGGATCACAAGTTGTTCCAGTGACCTGTCGCCATTTTATCCATTCTGAATTGATCCGATGTTTTACGTCTCGGTCTACCTAGCGATCTCCTTGGATAAACCACCGAAAGTTGGAGCAGATCGATATAGGCGTTCCAGCGAGAGCTAAGGGCACAGGACTGGAGAGACCGCCGTTCTCCTTTTATTATATAATAGCAAGTAACAGACTGTCAAAGCAATACAGCAAAACTAATTGATATTTCTTCCGGCTGACATAGATAAACATCACATGCACGCTTCAAAATCATACCCCCTAGTCACTAACCGTCAAACAAGCTACACATACAACTGATCAGTTTGATCGATTATTAAACGTCTAAATGGCTGGCTTGTATACAATCCAATCAACTGTCTTGCCTGCAAATGGCTATGCCATCAGATGAAACAAAACATCTTAGTCCATCTATAGTGCCATCGGAAGCCAAAAAGCGGTATCCCAAAAATTTCAAAAATTCAGTTTATTTTTTGTTTGCATCGCTAAACTTGAAACTTTCTGCATTAGACAGGTTCATTTTGAAAAAATTAATAAATGAACTTTATATGATAATGTGAGCGTAATACTGTTTATTTGTTTGAAAATACCCATACCTTAGCTGCAGAACCTTTCTAGACGACACATAAATGTAGCCTTGAACCTTGATAATGTCTTTAGATACATTCATCAATAATCAACGCGGACGCAGCCGCGGGTAGAAGTTGTCTTTAACGTCTATACATTAGACGAAAAAGTCTTCTAACATGACGCGCAACGCTCAATCTACGTAATGGTGTAACATTGTCCAGTGTCCTGTTACTTGTTCAGTGTCTCACAACTTATCCAGTGCCCCCAACTTGTCTCTTAACATTTTACAATGCGTTCATGTGATGCGGGGTAAATTGTTGGACAATTTGACCGCGTTGCATATCATGTTCGGGAAAATTCTGTCTCCTAATGTATAACAGGCTTTTTTTTAGGTGACAAATCAAATAACATCTTCCGGCCTTCGTCATGTTTCATTCCAAGGCCGGGATGTCCTTTCAAAAACGAACCCATGGCCCCGCCCCAGTAGGCTTCAACCCTGCTGGGCCGTTACAATTTGCTGACAACTCCTTGAGGCGTGCGTGGAACACTACGCTCCGTCGAGAACTTAGGCTTGGTCTGGACGGTTACCGGAAGGTCAGACGGCAAACTACTCATTGCTCGCCGTCCGCAAGCCCGCGCTTACGGTGACCGGAAATCGGGATCGGAATCCCGGCGCTTGGGGCGTGAGGGCCAGTGCCTCGCGCTTGCTTGCCTCTGCTAGCATTACTGTTACGCAGAAGGAGGCGACCGCCTGCTGCTTCTCCTCGCTTCGGACCATGGCCTGTACCAAGGCCCAGCGCAAAAGATTGTTGCCGCCGACCCCCCATGAGTATATGGCAGTACTCTGTCCAAGCGAGGCACACCTCTACCGTATGCTCCATCGTGTCCTCCAGGCAGTCCACACAGTGGCGCTTCTTCCGCACGAAACCAGTGCAGGAACCTCCCAAACTGACCATGTCCGGTGAGAACCCGCGTCATGCGGAAGAAGTCTTTCCAGCCACTTCTCAAATAGGGGACTTACCACCATAATTATGGCGTACCCAAATGTATCTCAGGCTTAAATATATGTGTTTATGAAGACGTACATCATTTGTCTACAAAATTCCCAGTTTCTCGGAACTCACTTTGATTGAGTTACTGGTTTTTGGCTCCCGAGGGCAGTATAGATTATCATTATGCTTTGCAGCAACGCATTGAGAGAGGAGCTATTCAAACACAATACCTCTGTTAACCGCTTGATTTCCTTAACATAGATGGCAAGAACTCATTATTGATAATTGATTGGAGTTAATTAATTAATTTTATTACTGTTTATCTTGACGAATTTGTAAATGATTATTGGAAATGTGTAAATAAATTATGTGTTTGAGTGATTATGGTAAGCCTCTTTTGGAGGGTTCGTTGGCCGGTCGATATGTAGTCTTTAATTTACTTAATGAAATTATGTTGTTAAGTAATTATATTATCATGTGGGCAGGCGCGCCGATGTGACAAAACCAAGCGTATTGTCACGCGTGATTTTATAAAAGAAAAAAAATATCACAGACATTAAATTGTTATTCGTCGTTCGTAGTTTTCCGTCATTTTTTAATGTTTGAACAACTTTCTTAACTTTTTCATTAAAAAGAACCTCTTTCATTTTTAGGGTTCCGTACCTCAAAACGAAAAAACAGAAACCTTATAGGATCACTATGTTGTCCGTCCGTCTGTCTGCCTGGTCAAGCCCCTTTATCTCGGGAACGCGTGGAGGTATCGAGTTATAAATGAACACTGTACTTAGGTCTGTGGTCTCTTGAAGCTGTGAAAAAATCAGATTTCTAAGTTAACTGAATAAAAATATATGGCTGTTTATGTAGCAAAAAACGTGTATTTCGATACTTTCTAGGGAATCAAAATTCATAGGGTACTTCCCGTTGACCCAGAATCCTGAAGTTTGGCATGACACAGATGTGGGATAAATCAGAAAACTGTAAATTTGTTGTTACGTCACAACAAAAAAAATCTTTCGTTTCGAAAATAATCTTCAAGACTTCATTCAAGAATTGAACTGTTTACTTACGTAAGTTTCTACAAAACTCTCAGGGCGCGACATTAGTTTTAGTATATGCAAAACCTGAAACACGCGTCTAGTATTTTTATCTCAAGAATCTGTGTACCAAATTTCATACCTGCACGATGAAAAATAATGAAGTTACAAGCTTGTTGGCCGCACAAACACATGATCATCGGGCCACCTGGGCGACTGAGGGGTTGTTTTACTCGGGAGTAAAACAACCCCTCAGTCGCCCAGGTGGTCATCCAGCTGTGCGCAAGTATCTAATGTCTACTATAACCTGCCGTGACCTGTTTTGTATTTAGTAAAATCTAAAATTAGACATAGTGTATTCTTTGAGGTAATAGCTACAACTATAATAGTAAAAGAGCCTTCGTATTACAAAACCGCGCAATCCGGACCATGGTACGAATACCACAAACTGAGAGTTGCTCGTTCTTTTGAGTAACATGGCCAAGTGCATTCATGAATATGAGACTGACAGAACAACGACAAATTAGGGAAGGTACACGTATAAAATATATTAAAAATAACAAAATATTGTGTATATGTATTGTGGAACACAGTCCACAATACCAATCAGTCAAGTTATTTAATAAGTTGCCTTTAGATATAAAGCACTATCTACACTAGTACTTTTAAAACCCAGATTAGGGATTTATAGTCAGTAAAAGTCTACCTCGCGCCCCGCTCAAGAGCGGGGGATGTCATTGGATGATTTTCCCAACGAAAAAAAAAACGGGCCGAAATAATTTGTAACGTAATGATCGCTTTTTCGATGCTGGCTCTTAAATGCTCAATTGCTCGCAATATAATTGAATATTTTTTTATTTTCAATTAAGTCTGCCTATTCAAATCTTTTATATTTATCCTCAGACTATGATTTTTCAAAATCAAATTTATTAAAATAGAAAAGAGGCTCCAACGCTTTTCGATAAGTTCCATTTGAAACTTTTTCTTCTGAGATTGAATAATATCATTTCTTAGACGGCAAAGATCTGATATTGGAAATCTGGATGATAGGATCGGTGGTACTTAAGTTATTCAATATTTAAGTTTAATTTGTGGGAGATGAGTTTTTTTTTAAATCTCATCTAGTTTATAGGCAATCGCTGGTTTGTTATTCAGATTTGTGTGGACCTAGACGCATTTTTTTGGAATAATAAGTTATTTACTTGAGAGTGCTTATAGAATTTATGTGGCAAGTGAAGACGTCTGAATGGGCTTTAATGTCTTGAAAATTATGACTCAATACTCAATACTTTATTGCACTCCATATTATGTACATAGGTGGTATGAAATATAGTCAAGATCAATATGGACCCTGTCGGGCATAGCAAAGTTAGGAGAGAGGATGGCGTCAAAGTAACAATTCATGGAATTAATTATTGTTGGTAGATCTAATAGATGTATATTATTATGTATGTATGTGTTTATGATATTAGGTATATGTGCTGTTTAATTTTCTAAGGACAATTTTTTAACCATAATAATAATATTCCGCAACTTTCACGCAACGCCATTTAGTCCCTAATTAAGTAGAGCTTGTTACCACAAGCTATTACTACTACTGCTACTGCAGCTAGCTAGCTGAATACTAGACAACTGATAAACATACGTATATATTTCTTAATAAACAAATATTATAGATAAATTAATTATATCCAGACACAGAACAAATGATCGTGCTCATTACACAAACATTTGTCCTGGGTGGAAATCGAACCCACGACCTCCGGCATATCTGTCAGGGCCTGTAACTTTCATTCAGTCATTTTTCAAAATGAACCTAAAAGTAATAGTGCTATGTTTGAATTTTGTTTGGACTGTAATCCGAGATAATGCCTTGTTCGATGCGGGTCGATATAAGGAATATCGTGTTGCTTTGGACCATAGCATGATCAGCATTTTAATGTTCCGACTGCTGGGACTCAGGCCTCCTCTCTAGGAGAGGGAATGGGCCGTAATCCACCACGCGGGTCCAGTGCGGGTTGGTGAAGTTCACATGTCTTCGAATTTTTTAGTTCTAGGACATGCCGGTTTCCTCATAATGTTTTCCTTCACCGTTTTCAAAAGCAGTGGTGATGAAATAAATTACGTAAAATAATGCGCTAGGCTGGGTTTGAACCTGCGACCTACACTTCGTAAGTCAGGGCCATTACTACTCGGCCACCACTGATCTACCATCAGAACTTCTTTCTTTCTTGCTTTGGACCATCAGAGCGTTATTATTGGCAGGGCTCTTCCTGGTCCGCCTATTATAAACATGGTCAACATAGCATGGTTCGATAGCTTGTTGTTTGATTCAACGCAATGTTTTATAAAAAGACAACGCGAAAATAAAAAGTTAATGCCTGTACGCTTTGTTATTTCACAAAACTTGTTCCAGGAAATACGTGTTGTTTTTTTTTAAACTTTAAAGTTTTTGGTAAAAATTTTCATCATTCAGAATCTCGATTAAATGTGCAAGGTTTTTATGAATATATTTTCTTTACTTTTTTTAATTTATGAGCATACTAGAATCTGCCAGCGGCTTCGCTCGCGTGAAAATAGGTTTTGGACCCGCGTTTCATCCTTAGGGGATGAATTTTGGAAAATCCTCTCTTAGTGAGAAAGTCTTGAGCAGAATTTCATGTTCTTACTCCCAGTAGTTTCGGCTGGGCGTTGATATGTCAGTCAGACAGTTTCTCCTTTTATATATATATAGACTATTTTTGCGAGACGCATAGGACCGTTTATTGCGGCGACACTTGTGAGAGGCTTATGTCCAACTGTGGACGTCTTTTGGCTGAAGTGATGATGATGATGAGCATATTATTATGGGCCAAAGATCACTAAAATAGCAATTTCATATATCTTTACTGGATTAATTTTACACAAATTTATGTATTGTTTTCAATAGTAACGTGTTTATAAAATATTTGGAGATAGATTGACGGGTGCAAAGTAAATCGCGATTTTCTAATAATTAGTATTGAAAAGTGAATAATAAGCAGTTATTTAGTAAATTTTTATTTTCAAAAATATTGTTGTACAAACAACTATCATTTCTGTCTTTGAATATGAATATTTATTAAGTTTCTTCAACTATCAGAAAAACGCAAAATTGCAGATAACTTTATTTACTTTGCACCCGTCGAGATGTGTAATAACGTCATAATCCCGTAAGAGCGGTTGTAAGAAAATATGTCACTCACCTAGCAATACATTGGCACATCTACATTTTTCATATTTTACAGATACAAGGGTCAAAGATTGTACAAATATTTAAAACGAAGTTTTGAGTTCATTTTACATTTTATATCAGAAATTGTGATGTTTGCTACTAGTACCTATACACCTTATTAGATATTCAAAGATATAAATTATCCAATTTTAAACACTTAGGCCGGTCTTTCTTTTTTTAACCGACTTCTAAAAAAGGAGGAGGTTGAGAACCTCCTCCATTTGGATGTTTGTATTTTTTTTTATGTTTGTTCGCGCATAACTTCGTCGCTTGCCAACCGATTTAAAAAAATTTTTTTTTTGTTAGAAAGGGTTTCCCAAATGGTCCCATAGTCACCAAGTCAGGATCTGATGATGGAATCTTGGTGAAATTGAGGGAACTCTTCAAATATTATAGGCAACTGCATAGTGATTTTGGTATTTTCATCGAGAACTTAAGCATTTACTGTCAAAAAGTAACACTTGATGAAGTGGAACTGATGAAGAAGACCAGAAATGGTCAACGGAACTTCATGCTCGCATAAATATCACAATGAAGATAGTTAAGCGATTATGATAATACAAATAAATTAATGGTTCTGAATAGTTCCGTTGAAAATGGTATCATCAAATTGATCTGATGATGATGATGACGGAGCCAGAAGGTAGGCACTGGAACTCCGTCATTAATCAATGTAACCTAACCGTGTTTGGGCTTATTAGAATTGTTGTGAGATCCACTTTGGCTATAAGGTACTATCGAACAGATCTGATGTTGGAGCCGGAAGGTGAAGGTAGATACAGGAACTTCATAATAAAAAAAATCACAAAAAAAGATAACCGACTTCACTAAAAAAAACACTAAAAGGATCAAAACAACTTTAATTTCGGAAGTCGGTGTAAATAAGATACAAATAATACCGAGAAACACCGACTTCCGAAATTAAAGTTATTTTGATCCTTTTAGTGTTTTTTTTAGTGAAGTCGGTTATCTTTTTTTGTAAAAAGTTTTTTATTTCACAGTTTTTAGTTGGGATACACTTATAAACAGAGTGCCTATTGCTCATGACAATTCCAATGAATCCAAACATTACTAGGTTACATTTTTTTATTATGAAGTTCCTGTATCTACCTTCACCTTCCGGCTCCAACATCAGATCTGTTCGATAGTACCTTATAGCCAAAGTGGATCTCACAACAATTCTTAGGTTATCTTTTTTGTAAAAAGTTTTTTTTTTCTTCCATTTACTGTAGATATGCCAATATTTTACTAGGTGAGCGATGTTTCGGGACGAGCGCTCTTAAAGTTGCTGCTAATTCTTTCACACCGTAAAATCCCTCTCAATAAAAATACACCAAAAACCACAATTCCTATTTAAAACCGTGAAAGATATCCGAGCCTCATTACCGTTTAAAACATCAGTCGACCGCAGTTACCACAAGACTTACGTGTAACCCTGAAAGGGTAATATTTTAAGTGAGAATAGCCTCCCCCGGTGAAGTGCACTCAAGTGTTTACCTCAGCCATTAACCCCATTAACTGGCTAGTGTTTCGACCACAAAGTTAAATAAAATCTCAACAATTCTGACAGCTGTTTAACTTTTGTTTGGGAAATTCTTGTTGAATGAGAAAGTTTAATTGCCTAAATACACCTATTTAGGCGTTAGGGTTCTCGAAAATTTGGCTACGCTACTATCGCGACACTTTCGAAGACATGTGACATCCACCAACCCGCACTGGGCCCGCGTGGTGGATTACGGCCCATTCCCTCTCCTAGAGAGGAGGTCTGAGTCCCAGCAGTGGGAACATTATAAGGCCGACTATGCTATGCTATCGCGACGGTAAGACTCTTCTATGAGAATTGACTGACGCTGATCGTAACTGGACAAGGTGGTTTCGGGAGGTTCATGAGGACACGTTGGATCATACGGTGGAATCATCTGCCCCGATTGGATGAAGCACCGTGTTGAGATGGTGTTCGGTGGCTGCTACCTCTCAAGTTCAGCCTTGGTTTACGCCATAGTACAAAACGCGACGGAATGTAAGGTGGTTACCTCTTTTTGCCCATTAATAGTGCAAGCAAAAGATACGGCCGAAACCATGAGATGGAAACAAGCCTTCCCGTTCCGGCCTCCGCTGAAGACTTCCGGGTCGTCAGAAGTCTCGGCCACCATAGTACGATTCCCGGTCACTGCAAGTGCGGGCTTGCGTACGGGAAGCAATGGGCAGCTTGCCGTCCAGCATACTGATAAGGACCAAGTATGAGTCGACAGCTTGTTGTGTTGCACGTGTGCCTCATTTCTTTCTTTTTCCAGAGCAGGAGAAGTCAGTCGATGATTTCTTACGTAAGAAAAAAAGGATTCCCGCAAATTATTTTCTACTTCAAAAATTAAGGATTCCAACACAAAGCGCGATGCGAGAATACGAATATGACTAGATTTGACTTATTTTTTTAGTAAAAACTGGTAGTTAACCACTTTAGACAATTATAAGTTCAAGTTCTTAAAATTTTATTTGAGAATTGAGATAATAAACCATTACTTTTTAAAAGTTTTGTCACATAATTCAAGGCGAAAATTTGTAAGTGTCTGTGTGTATTTAGTTTGTTCCTTCTTTACGATCAAACGTCTGAATGGACTTGAATGAAATTTGGCACGCGGATAGACCTTGTTTTAAAATATCACATAGGATAATTTTTATTACGAAAGCATGTTCCCTTGGGACAATTATCTACTTTTACGAGGGTGAAACCGTAGTAGTTTTATATGTAACCTGTGCTTTCCTACTAGTGGGATGGCTAGGTAGCAAAATTGGGTAGTAGTTGAGAGTTTGTCAGGCTCATTCAAATGTCTCATGATGGTGGCACGTGTTGGATCAATCGGTTTCCTTCAAAATGGTTGAGCTGAGTGGTGCTAATATACGATTTATGTCCGTCAATGGGTGCTGTCAGTGAGACTGGTCATCTCTTAGGTGCTAGTTGCTATTGTAATATCTATATTTCGTTTTTATTTTATTTACATTGTTCTCACGTTATAGTAGCGACAAGAAACATGTAACCGAGATATTTATAATACATAACATGATTTAAAAGAGTGTCTATGGAGTTTCTTGCACATTCTTTTCCATAGAGATCTACGCTGTGGAATGTCCAATTAGAATCATTTTTTTTCTGCCTGACTTCTTGACATTTCAAAAGTGCCTGTAAATGGTTTATTTGAAATAAAATGCTTTGAATCTTTGAATTTTTAGTGTCTTTTCAGATACTATTCTTACAATCCACCAATTCATCTTTCTAACTCTTACAGGTCTGGACCTCGACGGCTCCTTCCATTACCAGAAAGATTCATCATCACCATCGCGGCCTCCCCCAAGTATGGACATAACGACCGGTCCTGAGCATGTCACATCGATCAAATTCTCGCGACCCTCACCAGGTCATCGGTTCACCTTTTATGAGGCCTTCAAATGCCTCTTTAGAACCTTTTGTCCCCGTCGACCATATACCCTGCCCACTAAGAAAGATTAGTTATAAGTACAAACAAAAAATACACATAAACCTACTCCCATTTCTTTCAGGCTAACTAGAAAAACACTCGAACTCTCCTACACAAGTCTCTAACACAAAAAAAAATCTGTCAAAGTGGATTACTTATAACGAAGATGTGTCCGACACGTTAGTTCATTATATGAACGAGGGAAACTCGCAAGTTGTAAGCAATAGGCCATCCAACTTGGTGTTTGCGAACATAATTACGGCCTCAGCTAGCTACGATTGGACAAATTCCGCGTGAAATTGGTACACGCTACTTGGGAAGTTCGACTTTGATGTCTTTGGACTTAAGACATATAACATACTTAAGAAAACTACATATACTATACTTGAGTACAGTGGGCGTTTCCTTTTCTAGGATATTTCTTTTTAATTTATTTTTTAATTTATATAAACCAGTGCTTGACTGCGATTCCACCTGATGGTAAGCAGAGACGCAATCAATCTTCATGCACAAAAGTATAAAGGTGGTGCGTTATTACCTACTACCTAGAGTTGTGAAGAGACGATATGGCAGGTGCAAAATAAAGTTAACCCTAGAGTGGGCGCGTTTTTCCGCGAAACGTCAGTGGGCGCGTAGGGAGCATTTAGCCGCTCCTTTTCTACGACCATTTTGAGTAGGAATGCAGCTGTTGAATTTATTTATTTTCTTAGCATTTTTTTCACTGGATTTAAAAGAAACATACGTAATGACAAATCAACATATTTATTGAACTTTGTTTTAGAAACCTTAGAAGACCTAGAGACATTCGAAAACGTAACATTTTAATTGCATGTTTTAACTTATCCTACATAATCCTAAAAAAATTACAAAATTATATATTTTCTACATATATACACATATTTTTTATTGAGTGTGCTTTGTCAAAACAGTCGCATACGTTTTACTGCGTCCAAAAACATTGATCCTTATAGTTTCATTCCGGACACGCTCCACAAAGATATGGAAAACATCATCAAATACACCACAGTCATCACAATTCGGAGACTAAACTTTCTTCATTTCTTTATTTTTCAATTTAACTATTTATTAAATTTATTTGATGGACGGACATATTGTCCGGAACGAAGTCTTACAGCTATAGTTATTAAATTTCTGTTAGAGAGTGTGACCATTTAGCTTGTCTTTTTCCTAGCCAATCTGACCTTCCGCTTCCGCCACAAGTCGCAGCATGGCGGACAGAGCTCCAGCGGGTTCTCATGGAGAAATGGTGACAGCAACTGTCGCGACCCAGTGCTGGGCACGCCACAATTATGACGGTAAGTCCCCTCTTTGAACCGTGGTTGGAAAGACCTCACGACGTTCTCACCTTCCGCACGAGGCAGTTCTCACCGAACACGGCAAGTTCGGGCAAAGGAGGTCCTCACGCCCTAACCGCCGCCGGGATTTCGCTCCCAAGTCGTCGACGGCGCGTACTGTTCCACGCGCGCCTCAGCGAGATGTCAGCAAATCGTAGGGGCGCAGCAGGGTCGAAGCCTACTGGGGCCACGAGTAGTGTGAAAGTGAAACCCGGAGCCCTGGGACGAAGGCAAACAAGGAACAGGAGTGGATTTTTAGTCAGTAAAAGTCTGATACTATCTCCCGTTCCGCCCAAGAGCGGCATTGGTCATAAGATGATTTTCCCACCCAATAAAAAAAGCCAATCTGACCTCTACCTACTTATTAGGTTATAACGAAATAAGTTGATACCCATTGATAACGCCTGGTGTCTGCTCCGGGCCCCTACCGGTAAGAAATTTTAATTATTCACCAATAACAACCAGAGTTAATAATGCCTTAACGTGCTTCCAGAGGTACGAAAAGATCTAGGTACTGTCAAACGAATAGAAACAAATTTTCAAACTACACCCCTAGCCAAGTTACAACCGTTTCGTTTCGATTCTATTTTCGTTGATCGCTTCGAGTCGTCCACGCCTCCTATACCTTTGTTCTGATCACGTGACTGAGCGTTGAGATGACGTCAGAATAAATGAATCGGGAGCGTGGCCTACTCGAGGCGATCGACGAAAAGAGAATCGAAACGAAACGGTTGTAACTTGGCTAGGGAGGCTGGTGCTTGCAGCATTTAACTATTTCAATTTAATATTGAATTGTAACTTGAAAAAAGACACTTTGGACACGGTGTCAAAGAAAAACTCTAATCAAATTTGGTTTTCTATTTACCTCATTTGCAGTTATATAATAAATAGTCGCCACCTATCTATAGATCAATTTCGGCAAGCGTTTAATCAAAATATGTTTACACAGAATTCCAAAGTAAATCCCTGTGGACTAACAGACGTATCAAAATCTAATCAAAGAGTTTCAAAGTCTTAGCAATCGCTTTATGCGTACCTCCATAGCATGTTGGCGACCACCGATCAAATATACGAACTAATTCAAACTATCGCCCTACCCGTGTTTGCTCAACAATAATTTTCCTTATCGCTAATTAATAAAGTCCAAGTTTGTTTACGTAGATAATTGGGTGATAAGACTTTACTTTTCGTGACTGTGATTAGTCTGCGAATATGTGAGATTGCCGCAATGCATTATTAAGCGTTGGTACTCTAAATGGTAACGGAAAAATGTCATACCTTTTAAAACCAAATGGTTACAGGTTATTTATGACCAATAATTAAGATCATTTTACTGATTATATGTGGTGATCGAAATTGAATTCCACGTAACGATAATGTCATACTATACTTTAATCTATTTCAATCTATATATTTATATAAAAGGAAAAACTGACTGGCTGAAATATCAACCGTCCGACCGTCCGGTAACCGTCCGAACCGAGCCCAAGTCGTCGACGGCGCATACTGTTCCACGCGCGCCTCAAGGAGATGTCAGCAAATCATAGGGGCCCAGCAGGGTCGAAGCCTACTGGGGCCACGGGTAGTGTGAAAGCGGAACCCGGGGCCCTGGGACGAAGGCAACGAAGGAACAGGAGTGGGTTTTTAGTCAGTAAGAGTCTGGCACTATCTCCCGTTCCGCCCAAGAGCGGGGATGTCATAAGATGATTTTCCCAACCAATAAAAAAAAAACGCACATCCGAAATTACTGGGATTAGGAGCGTGAAGTTTTGCACAAGGTTTCCTTTTATGACGTAGGCGAGCACTAAGAGAGGATTTTCCAAAATTCTCCTTTTAAGGGGATTAAACGGGATTCCAATTTTTTTATGAAGAAACCTACTTTCATGCATGGATCTGGTCATGCAGCTGGGAAAAGCTAGTCGTCTCTATAAGGTAAATTTAGATTTTCTTTTAAAAAAGTATACAGTTTAGCCTTAATAGTACATTACGGTTTAACTGTATACTTTTTTAAATTTTGAATATAGAAAGCAGATCCGATGTCATGCATCACACTTGATTGATTGGTGATTTAATCTACTTCAGTTTGACACTGTCATTTTTCAAACACATTTAACCCTAAAATACAAATAAAACAAATCATTCTTGCGACTACTAAATCAACGAGGCAGTCATATGAGTAGATAATCAAGGTGATTTACAACGAACTCAGTGATCTTTCATTCACACGGATTGTGGGCAAAGAGAATGAAGCTAGATCGAAGCAGTGAGATGAGAGAAAATAACAAATGGCGAAATTCAAGACCGGAAGGTGCTAACAATGGCCATATAATCACGGCTATGTGTGTAGATTTTTTACCTACTTTGTCCGGAAATCACACGATTTTGTACTCTGCTATTTTCGGAAGTTAAAACATTGATGTCAAAGTATTAGCTAATTGTTTTTGTTGTTATACCAAGTTTAGCTAAGGAGTGGAATTCCTTGCCGGAATCTGTGTTTTCTGATAGCTGCAACCCGGAAATCTTTAAGTCAAGAGTGAATAGGTTACTTCTAGGTAAGCGCGTTCCATCGTCGACCGCATCGTCGCTTTCCATCAGGTGAGATGGCGGTCAAGCGCGAACCTATCGAGAATAATAAAATAAAAAAATAAAGTTTTCAGTTAAAGCAGCACCTACTATTTATTTGGATTTTCAAATTAAGACACACGTTTATAACAAACGTGAGGGTCACCAATAAAGTTACACCTTGCTAATATATTACTGGTAACACATATTCGTCACAATAGATGTTACTGCATTATTTTTGTAGTTGCAGGACATAATCTTAAAATGTATGAAATAAATATTCAAACTTAACGGATTATTAAATTGTCACTTAGTGACTTTAATTAATTAAAGTACTGGTGGCTCAGTGTTAATGGCCCCGACTTATAGGTCCGTCGTGAGTTTGAATCTAGGCAATTTATTTTGTGTAATTTATTTCATACACCATTAATTTCAAAATAGCGAAGGAAAACATCGTGAGGGAATCCTAGAACCAAATTCGAAGTCATGTGATATCCACCAACCTACACTGGGCTTGTATGGTGAATTACGGCCTGCCCTCTCTCCTCAAGAGGAGCGCTGAGTCCCAGCAATGTGAAAATTATATGGTTGGTTATGCTATACGAGAAGTGTTATATGTACACACAGTTTCAAAAAATATACGACATAATTATGACATTCACAAACCTATAATGGTGAATACGGCCCTCTTCTAAAGAGAAGGCCTGATCGTCAACAGTAGGGACATTACATCTAAGGCTGATTATTTATGTGTTATACCATATACATCTAAAAAGTGTTCAAAAACCTGAAAGATTGCCTTCAGGCTTTTGAACGCACGGCGACAAGCACGAAACTGAGCGCTACTACACTCGCTTTCATTTAAATCTGTCCAGTGTATTTAAGCTTTTGTTGGGCAATTAATGCCCATGTTTATTGTCCGTTAATTAGTTTTAAAAAAAACTAACCAATAATTACTTAACAATATATGCTGTCACCAGCATAATACAGGTTTTCACGGAAAATATGTTTATTTTTAAATATAATAATAAAATTGATTGAAAGATCAATTTAATTATTTTATTCAACTAACCAATAATTACTTAACAATATGTGCTGTCACCAGCATAATAAAGGTTTTCTCGGAAAATATGTTTATTTTAAATAAAATAATTAAATTGATCTTTCAATTTTTTTTATTGATCACATTAATTTTAACATGTGAATTGCAGTGAAACAATTGTGTTAGATACATCTATACTCATAAATGTTAAAACTAAGCCAATATTTAAAATGAATTTGTTCTACAGTGTGTTTCGAAACAAATTGGCGTCGATAAAATCCAGGGCATAATCGACAGCAAGCTTTAATTTATTAACTGGAAATGTACGAAGAAAGTCAATAGTTTTCATTTTGCTATCGAGAAAACAAAATGAAAAATAATAACTATAAACGGGGTAAATAGAAATGCAGGGGCAAATAGAAACAAAACTTTGATTAGGTTTCTTACTTTGATATTAGTCTCTAAAAAAGCATCGTTACTTTTAAATTATAATTCATGAATAAATTAGTGTAGTTAAATGGTGAAAAACAATAATTAAATGACGTGAAAATACCTTATTAAGTTTTGTTATATTCATCCCTGCCTTTCTATTTGCCTGGTTTGGCGAGATCTTGGGCAAGAAATGGCAATTGGCTAATCATTAATTTATACATGGAGTTTCTTGCCGCTTCTTCTCCATAGGAAACGGCCAATTTGGAACCGTACACTACCTTCTTCTTCTTCTTCTAAGTGCCCATGTAGGCCATGTATGTGAAATAAAAAGCTTTTGAGTTTGACATTGACTTTGTAGAAGTTTTTAGTTGTGCGCGCATCACGTAAAGTTTAGCAAACTGATGTAGATAACTTTTATACATTAAATTGTGTGTAACTGGATATATTACTTAGGCTTGGTTTCATCGCAATCGGTTGACTATATCGAAAAATATACTATATTCATTGACTGTTAGGCGGTACGAAGTTCGCCGGGTCATCTAGTATAACATAAAAAACTATTGAATATGATTACTCTATTCAAATGTGAATAAATTAATTTGAATTTGAATTAGTAATTACACAAAAAAAAAGTCAAACTTCTGGTTTGGTTTTTCACAGCTTCCAGGGCCCACAGACCTGAGTTTATGGTTTTAATTTCAACTCGATACCTCCACGCATTCCCGGAATAAAGAATCTTGACAGACAAACAGACAACAAAGTGATCCCTTATCAGTTCCGTTTTTCTTTTGGGGTACGGAATTCTAAAAAGTATTTGGGTACCTCTACTGTACTACTGTAAAGCAACACGTACCCTTTATAACTTTTGTCATTAATTACTGTCAGAAAGTTCTGAACTAAATTAGTTGCAGCATTACTATTACTTTATTATGATATTACATTTTTTTTTATTTATATAAACCTTTGCTTGACTGCAGTCCCACCTGATGGTAAGCAGTGATGCAATCGTTGTTGGTGAGGCGCACTAGTTTATCAAGAGCCTATTCACTATAGCCTTGAAGACAACTAAATTATAGTTGGACGGAAAGACCGCAGCAGGCAAATTGTTCCAGTCCTATTTGATATCTATTTATAGTCTAGTGTATAATTTTTAATCTAAAATTTTATACTTTCTACTATTCATTTCCAGGACCCCGCAGACTACCCCCTTTTTTATTTTATGTTCAAGTCCATGTTAAGGTTGTCTGGTAGATATCGCTATCAGCGATAAGACTGCCATTGCACTCATAGATTTAAGTTAGTGTAAAGAGTTTTGTTACTATTTTGGTGAACAATAAAGTTTATTCTATTTATTAGTTTATTTTTTAACCGACTTCAAAAAGAAGGATGTTCTATGTTCGGCTGAATGTATTTTTTTATGTATGTTCACTGATTTCTCGGTCAAAATTGGACTGATTTAGACATTTTTTTTTGAGACATAGGTTATGCTTCCGAGTTGGTCCCATAGAAATATTGTTATGGTCTGATGAGGATCTTCGTTGGGAAAATCATCCTTTGACATCCCAGCGTTAATTCGTTGGATTTGTCATGCTCTATAACTTTGATGATTAATAATAATTATTATATATGTATTTACTATCGTATTTTAGTTTTTTCTTTTCCTGGAGTTGTGCGTGCCCTCTTCCAGGTCAACTGGTAAAAAATATCTTAGGCATCAATCCAGTAACTTAAGCATAAAGTTGCAATTAACAAAAAGAATAGCATAGTATAATGAGCTTTATGGTGTTATCACTAATGGGAGTTCCACTACACAAGCTCAGTTCGGGTTGGCGAATGACACATGTCTACAAAGTTTTGGTTCTAGGACATGTCAATTTCCTCAAGATGTTTTCCTTCACAGTTTTGGAATCAGTAGATATATTGAAATACTCATAGTAAATCGCTTGCTTAGGTTTGACGCCAAGGCTTATAAATCGTAAGTCACGTATGTTACTACCGAGGCGTCATTTATTGCTTTTTAACAAAAACAATATAATAAAATTCCTTCCACATTCGAACCAATCCAAACGATTTCGCAAATCACAAACCCGTACTCCAACTTCGTTTGTGTTCCAGCCTATCTATTCAAAGCTGCCGAATAAATATTTGTATCTGGCGAAGTAATATGTAGCAAGCGAACAGCTGTTACGATAGTTGTTAACTTGCCATATTGCAAGTACCACGGGTAATTCCGTGAAACTTTGCCTTGGGCCTTTATTGCGAACCGCAATGTTACGACGTCAGGTCGCTTTGGTACTGTATGGTGTTACTGTGAAAATATCTCGGTGATGCAAATCATAATACCAGCCTGTGCCTAACTATGCTTTTTTTTGGAAAAATACCTAATCTTAGACAGAAGAGATTCGAACTATTTCAAAGGTATCATCATCATTTCAGCCGAAAGACGTCCACTGTTGGACATAGGCCTCCCCCAAATGTCGCCACAATGATCGGTCCTGTGCGTCTCACATCCATCGGATTCCCGCGACCCTCACCAGGACATCGGGCCACTTTGTGCGAGGCCTTCCAACGCTGCGTCTCCCGGTACGTGGTCGTCATTCCAGAACATTTCGTCCCCATCGACCATCTGTTCTGCGAGCAATGTGCCCTGCCCATAAGGTATCATAGATGTCGCCAACCTTATTCAAGGCAGCGTTGGGAGTCACAGGATGATTTCTGGTCACCGTCTAGTCTAGTAGCTTTCCGTTCGATAAAGACCAGGCTCAAAAAGACGGCACGTAGGGTCCCACGCGCGTCTCAAATAGCTGTCAGCATAACTGACCGGGTACGCTAGGTCCGATGCCTGCCTGAGTTATATGGTCGTTCGAAAGAGTCAATGTGGCCTTGGAACGCTAAGAGCAACTGAAGATACAGGTGGATTTCAGTCAGTAAAAGTCTGACACTCCTCTCGCTCCACCTGGAGCATGAAAATATATTTGATGATTTCCTTGCTTTTTTATTAAATTGGTATAAACTAGTGCTTGACTGCAATCCCACCTGATGGTAAGCAGTGATGCAATCGTTGATGGTGAGACGCACTAGTTTAATAATAAAGAGGTGATACTTTGAAAGGTATTTACACGTTATTTAAATATTGTTTGCAGCATTTAACCATTCCAATTTATTGTAATGAAAAGAGAAATAAAAATCAAGACACACATTTCTTTATTAGCCATATGATAAAACTTCTCATTTTAAGCAACGAGAAAATGTGAAACGTCTTTTTAGGGTTTCGTACCTCAAAAGGAAAAAACGGAACCCTTACAGGATCACTTTGTTGTCCGTCCGTCTAGGGAACGCGTGGAGGTATCAAATTGAAATTAAAACAATATACTCAAAGCTGCGGTACCTTAAAGCTGTGAAAAAATTGAAATTGTGAAATTTCTGAAAAAACGTGTATTTCGACAATCTGAAGGGAATCAAAATCCACAGGATGCTTCCCGTTGACCCAGAATCCTGAAATTTGGCATGAAGCAATGCCTTATAGTACAAGTATAGGAAAAAATCTGAAAACTGTATAATTGTAGTTACGACACAAAAAAAAAAACTTTTTTGCGATTCGGAAAAATCTTAATAACTCAATTCGGGATTTGAACTGTTTTCATAAGTGAGTTTGTACGGATCCCTCTGTGCGCGAGTCCGACTCGCACTTGCCCGTTTTTTTTTTTTAAATTCCAACTAAATATTCTTAGTCCACGAGCGTGCGAAGTGAGCTCAGAATTGTAGGACTCTCCGACGCGGAAAGTTAGGTTCGAAGGCAATTTTTTTTTATAACCACCCAGAAAATAACATTGAAGATAACTAGTGGCTAAGATAGTATCATTCAGGCAGTTCATGAACCTTAAATAGGATAAGGGGTCAGCTTAGACTGGTTTTATTATCACGGATTTTCTACGCAACTTGTTTTAATGAAAGACAGAAATTCCAAGTTTCTCCTTCATGGCCCGAGACATTTTTTTTCTTTGTCAACCAAACCAGTTTGCTCTAATTTTCCAAAAATAAAATTAATTAGTGCTTAGAGTAATTTAAAGACACAAAGGTTTTATTTAGAGCATTCATTACAGAAAAAAATGTTTCTATATTTAGGAGTCCAAACTTTTTCTTTTAAAATGAGACTGTTCTAAAATTAGGTGACCAGTCGTGGCGAACCAATGGTTCGTTTAAAAGGAAGAACCGCACGAAAATCCAGATTAGGTCGACTCTATACAACGTGCGAAAATGTGAGGACGTATAGACACGCTTCACGTACAATGAGTGTATTAGCAAGATTGAGGTAACTATATGGATACATATGTAGAGTGGGTTTTTCTGGATATCCAGAAAAAAACAAATAGTGAAATTTAGTAACTATAACACATAGTAACCGCTAAGAGGAGCCCGTTCACCTTGGCTCCCGTTTTTCAGAATGTATCCCTGGAGTGCACCGACCGCCTTCAACTCTTAGGAGTTGAAATGTCCTCAGATCTCAATTTCGGGCGGTTCATTGAGTCCAAAGCCAAGGTAGCTGCTAGAAAACTAGGCGTTCTTGCAAAGGTCCGACGGTACTTCACACCGGGACTGCTTCTAATGTTATACAAAGCACAGGTCCGATCGTGTGTGGAGTACTGCAGTCACATATGGGCTGGTGCTGCAAAATGCCATCTAGCAGCTTTGGACTCAGTGGAAAGGCGTGCGAAGAGGCTAATTGGGGATCCAGATTTGGTTAAGTCCAATCTACAAAGCCTCGAGCACAGGCGCAGAGTAGCCAGCCTATCGGTATTTTACAGGTTACATTTTGGAGAGTGTGCGCGGGAACTGCATGACTTGATTCCGCCATCTCCTTTCTACCATCGGACAAGCCGACGAACGGCGAGTATCCACCCTTACGTTGTTGAAACTTCAACGGTCCGGACTAAGCGTTTCGTTTCGTCGTTTATACCGCGTACATCGAAGGACTGGAACAATCTGCCTGCTGCGGTCTTTCCGTCCAACTATAATATAGGTGTCTTCAAGGCTAGAGTGAATAGGCTCTTAATAAACTAGTGCGCCTGACCATCAATGATTGCATCTCCGCTTACCATCAGGTGGGATCGCAGTCAAGCACTGGTTTATATCAATTAAAAAAAAAAAAAAAACTATTTTTATTTTCACCTTCGACACAAAAACGTACATAACTTAATCATCGTTGGTTGCCATCTTTTTTTTCTTCAGTTATTCATTCCTTCTCTTTTACTCACACATTCATTCGTTCTGAAACTAAGTTCTTTAGCGTTCAGAAATGTTTAAGTAATATTAATCCTACACATATTTATATGTATATAGTTACCTCCATCTTGTTAATGACAGAAGTGGGATGCATATATGCTTTGGCTTAAATAAAAGTAGCTTGTAATTTGTATGTGCCAAACAACTACAGCCGTGGCAGGAAGCATCGGCTCCTGGCCGTTCCGACGAGTCGTACAGTTGCTCACTCCAAATTACCCATACCGCGGACACTCTCTGCGCTTAATGCTCTCCTAGACAAAAACACCAATTTTGATATGTTTGGTGAAGAATGGAAGATGATACTGTCAGAATGTATGAAATTTTGTGAGATTAATGACTGTGTGTAATATTTATTAAATAGGTCCCAATGAAATTTTACTGGCCTGTTGGTCTAGTGGTAAGTAGCCCTGACTGCTATGCCGGAGGTCGTGGGTTCGATTCCAACCCAGGCTAATTTATCTATAATATGTATGTATTTAGAAATGTATAACTATGTTTATCATTTGTCTAGTACTCATAACACAAGCTCTGCTTAGCTTGAGACTAGACGGCGTTGTGTGACAGTTGTAAAAAAAAAGTCCTGCGTGACTTCTGATTTTAATTTTAATTATTGTTTTATATTTTTTTCTGTATGTGTTTAAATGGTGTGATTAGCTTCAGCCGTTCTGTTTAAAAAGAAAGACAATGGCCGAGCGACGCCGGCATTCGCGCGGGGCTTAATTAATTAAATAAATAAATAAATACCAAAAGATTTTTAAATTTTGTTTTTAATGAGCTATGTTGGAGCAATGTGTGAGCAATGTGTGTGTTTGAGACGACGGGTCATCGTGTCTACTCACACAAACAAGATGACATCGCATTGTCACTTTGCCGTCCCAGACAACGGTACTACAATCTACAAGCTGCATAGTGTGCGTATCTTGAGGTTGCACGACCATTGGGATCTAAGCATGGGATATACATAGACAGATATAATCCATACTAGCGGTCCCGAGACGTTGTCGTGCATGAAAGCTGGCTTTTCGTATTAATAAAAATTAAAAACTTGATTGCAGCACTACCTAACGAGTTTGTTTGTATTTTCAAACCATCCAGGGAAAATGTCTTCTTCTTTGTCCATCCCTGCTCCCATTATCTGGGGTCAGGTCTCCTCACAATTCTGCGCCGGTTTCTTGAGAGTATTCTTGAAGAGTTTTTAGGAATCATCCAGGGAAAATATACTCACAAAATTTCACTCAAATAGGTAAAATCGTTTAGGAGGAGTTAGGTGACAACCAGATGTGCAGAATAATTATATATAATAAAGATCTCCTTCATCCTGCTAATAAGTGCAAGTAGGTATTTATTTTTATTTATTTATATTGCATTCATTTCGTTTACAAAGTGTTACAAATTAAATATAAGTATCGTACATGAACCCTGCTAGGGCACCGCAACATTATGTTTTTTAATTATAAATTAAATTATTATTGCATGCATTATTAAATAAAACTATTTAAAAATATATTATTACATTATTATTTTTATCATTTCATTATTAATTAATTTATTATTGAATGTTTTTATTGAATTTCTACATTATTACATTGCGTCAATTTTCACATAATCTAAAATATTGATATTCCAAATTGTAAATTTGTTAAAAACTCATTTAGGCTATAATAAGACTTCTGTAATAGGTGCATTTTAAGTGCATTTATAAATTTATTGTCAAATTCAATGTCTTTAATCTCATTTGGTAATTTATTATAAACTTTTATGCACATTGCAAGAGATCCTGAGTGAAACATAGTTAGTTTTGAACTCGGCATTGCTAATTAATTTTTTACTCTTAAGGAGTGTTGCAGCGTTCTTTGATTCTTAGGTGCAGGGAATAACCACGCATGTTTTCTAACAAACTTGCTTACTTTCATAATGTAAATGCTTGTTAAGGTGAGCATACAGGTACACTTGTGATTGTCATTTGTTTTGAGATCATCGTACGTAGGTATAGGTATTCTATCTCATCAAGATGAGGTGACCTTGAATGTGTAGGTTAACGTACCCTTTCTTTTAGCCTTGTAGTGTTTCCAGTGCTCCGAGCACTTCAGGCCTCCTCTTGAGCAGAGAGTATGAGCTGTTATACTACACGTAGGCCCGGTGCTGGTTAGTACATGCCACAGATCTTTGAAGTTTTGGTTCTAGGACATACCATTTTAATTACGATGTTTTCCTTCTCCATTTTGAAAGCATTTGGGGTGAAATAAAATACACAAAGTAAAGCGCCTAGCTGCCGGATTTGAACTCACAATGTATAACTCGTGGTTCGGGGCCATTTCCACTGTCACCAATGCCCTGGAAAATAGTTAGCCAAACAGAAATAATGAATTTACACAACAAGTCCAACCCGCCTTCGTAAAATAGAATATCTCCACGCTTTTAAGGGTTCCGTATCTCAAAAGGAAAAACACAGAATCCTTATAGGATCACTTTGTTGTCTGTCCGTCTGTCTGTCTGTCTGTCAAGACCCTTTATCTTGGGAACGCGTGAAGGTATCGAGTTAAAATTAAAACCATATACTCAGGTCTGCGGACTTTTGAAGCTGTGAAAAAACGGTTTATGTGGCAAAAAACGTAATTTTTTAAATTTCGAAACTCTCGTGGAAATCAAAATTCATAGGGTAGGGTACCCGTTGATCCAGAATCCTGAAATTTTGCATAACCCAGGGTCTTATAACACAAGTATAGGAATAAATCTGAAAACGTTAAATTTGTTGTTACGTCAGTATTCGGACTCAATTCGTATTCGGGAATTTAACTGTTTACATAGGTAAGTTTGTACGGAACACTCGTCCGACTCGCATTTGCCCAGTTTTTTTGTTTACATATGCCTACTTCCTTACTATTGCCCAGCTGTCCCCCACGATTTCACCCGGTTGCTGTCGTAGGTTGTATCTTGATGAACACATCAAGATATATAGCGTATATAGTCTTCATCAATTAATATGATATCCAACACTTAATTTTTTTTAAAGCAATCCTGTTGGTTCCTGAACTACTCCTGAGATTAACACTTAAAAAACAAATTAATTCTTCAGCTTTATAATATACTAGGGACCTAACACGGCTTCGCACGGGTGTCAGAAATCTTTGAAATTTCCTGCTTTTCTCAACTATAATAATTATGCATGTGTGAACTTAAACTTTTCTCATGTATTACTCTGTCTACTGGAAAAATTGCATGAAAATCCGCTCAGTAGTTTTTGAGTTTCTTGTGGTCATACAGACAGACGGATCTATATACTATCTACATGCGTCTATATGTACGTGTGCCTTCTTTCTTTGTGCCTTGAAAGGTTTGCATTTGACCCTTGAGTCATGTACGCACGTACGAACAAATTTGTTGCATTGCATGAATAGAATAGAATAGAATAGAATAGAATAGAATAGAATAGAATATTGATTTATTTGCTCAGAATGTAGGTATTTACAATAAGCTGATAAAATAATATTAAAATATCATTCTACCAGGATACTTTAATATTATTTTACAATGAACGAACGATGATACGCAAGAACTTAATTCGCACATGTGTACCACAAACGAACATCGAACACTCTGTTCGTCGAACATGTTTGCGGCGATCCTATTAATACGCTCTGTATAGACGGTGTTCTTCATGAATCAATGCGAACACCAAAAAAACTTTTCGCTACTTCACAATCGACCACATCCAACGACGCCACCATGGCTATTAAGAGGGTTCACGACTGTTGTGTGCGAACTCGTTTCGAACTATTTTTGCGTTCGTGTTCGTACACTCCCAATGTTCAAGTTTAGTGTTTCTGTTCGCTATGTTCGTGTTCGTACGTGCGTGCACGGCTTTGTCTGCCCTGATGGTAATGATTAGGTCGACGATGGAGTACGCTCGACTAGAAATAAATAATCTATTCATCTCAAGAGGGAGACTCCGGCGGGATTACATTCGTTGAATGGAATTGACCCTCTGTAATTATTTTCTGTGACCACTGAATCGGTAAGAAGCTCATTCGTATGTGCTAATTATCCTAAATGCCTTTAGCTATCAGCGCTATTAGTGGAACGGGCAGTGGAAATATGCTTTATCCGTTGAGGTAGCCAGTTTGAAATGAGAGTATGTAGGTATTTATACAAATCAGGAACCCGGTTTATTCTAAGGCTGCGAGATTTAGATATTAAGAGTAGCATCCGTGTAGCCAAAGATGTAGCATTCAATGGCTTCTAACAAGGTAGACCGATGATCTGGTGATAGTCGCGGGAATCTGATGAATGCGAGACGTACAGAGCCGTTCGTTGTGGCATCACTTGAAGGAGTCTTATGTCAGTGGACGTCTTTTGGGTCACATGATGATTATGCTTCGGAATAGAAGTACTGTACTACGGCTCTGGAACGTTAAGGCCAATTGAAGAAACATGAATGGGTTTTAAGACTTCTTAAAAATGTCACACTTCTTTCGACTCAAATCAAAGCGGAAGAGGGTTTTTGGTGATTATCAAACCCCAAAAAAGGCATGTTCACGATTTTATTCGGTTTTAACACGTCTTTACTTAGTTCTATTTTAAATAATCAAATGTATGTTTAAATTGTATGTGCCCAGTTTTTCTTACATAGACTGTAAGAAAAACTGGGAAAGTGCGAGTCAGACTCGCGCACTGAGAGTTCCGTACAAACTTACCTATGAAGAAAGTTTAATTCCTGAATTGGGTAACGAAGATTTTTCCGAATCGTAAAAAAGTGTTTTTTTCTGTGACGTAACTAAAAATTTACAGTTTTCAGACTCAGACAGTTTCTTTTTTCCTGTACTTGTGCTATGAGACCTTCCTGTATGCCAAATTTCAGGTCAGCGAAAAGTACCCTATGAATTTGATTTCTTTGAGAGTGTCGAAATATACGTTTTTTGTTTTGCTATATAAACGGCCGTATCTTTTTTTTTCGTTAACTCAAAAGTTTGATTTTTTCACAGCTTCAAAGAACCGCAAACCTGAGTATATAGTTTTAATTACATCTCCTTCCACCTCGATATCTCCACGCGTTCCCGAGATAAAGAGTCTTGACAGACAGACAGACGAACGGACAACAAAGTGATCCTATAAAGGTTCCGTTTTATTCTTTTGAGGTACAATTCCCCTAAAAATTGGTAGTGTGATTGTGAACACGTATTCTTTATTAAAACTATGATAATTAAGCGTCTAAATTGTTGATAAAGTATTTCAAAAGAAACTTTATTTATATGATAATCAAAAAAACATCTCATCGGAACGCACTTCTGAGATAAAGGTTCATACACACACATTGGTTACCTCAAAGTTTTTGTGTAAACGGCTGAAACGTGCTAGACGTGACGTGACTGACGTGTGGCGCCGAGAGCCTGCAATGTCTACTAAGAAATTTTTGACGGGACTGACATGTGATTTGACTGAAAAGTATGAACTTTTAGCAAAGTATGGATCAGTGTTGAGAAGGATTATATGTCCACACTGTCCAGTATCGCATACCGCTCACTGCTACGTTGTGCAACCCAATTAGGGTTTCGGATGCCCAATGTAAGAGCGGTGCCCCTGGTCCGAACATGAGTCACACGTTGTAGCCCAACATCAAGCAGCAATGCAGGTGAGTAAGCTCCTAGTACTCACACACCTACATTTTGGAGGATATAATAAAAAAAAAAATTGTGTCAGACAAATTAATGGTCATAATTTTTGTGACTTTTTGGCAATATTATACACACACAGACAGTATAATATCCTAATGCATAAATTAATTAATCAGCCAATTGGTTCATAAAAATTAATAAGAATCATTCTAAAAAAATAAACAATTAGAAATGTTTAATTTTAATGTGTTTGTGACTTTTGAGTCAATGTTATACTAACGTAATTTCAAGTTTGTTAGTATTCTAATGCATTATAAATTAATTAGTCAGCCAATTAGTTCGTAAAAATAAACATAAATCATTCTAAAAAAAATAAACAATAAAATATGCAGATATATAAACCTATCCCACACTGGCAAATCCGGGCTGTCAGCGATCATCTTTAGGATTCTGTTGCCACTACACCTAATTCGACAGCTGTAAGGTAAAGTAGCTTAAACTTTTAACCGCTTGCCTCGGATTGGTCCTTGTACTTGACGTTAATTGGTCGACACGTGGCATCCATGGGTCATCTGTCGAGAACGAGTGAACACCGAGCGAGGAGATGGTGCTGATCGGGTGTCGGAAACTCTAATGACCTTGAGGAGTTTACCGTTGACTAAAAAAGAAGATGACAAACGCTGCTTACTTTTCAAACTTTCTAATACTTATATGAGTAGATACTAATAACATGAAGAAAAAGAAATTATTACGACATCCTGAATAGCTACGCATAAAACCCAACTTGCAAAAAAATACAAAAGCCGATCGCCCTGAAATTATAATCCAAAGAAACTCATCAATAAAATGGCGCATTATACGCCTAAAGAAAGGTCGATATCTAAAGCATTGTGCCCGTGATGCAGGTTGGTGGCACAAAACGGTACCCCGCATCACGGTAGCGACACGATATAACCATTTGTTACGCATTCAATGCGCGCTGTGCCTAGCTATTTATCTCGCAACCATTGACTGGGCGATCGTCGATCAATTCTAAGCGCTCCTATCGTCGATTAATCAAATGGTAAGTCGGTGTTTAATCTTAGTGTCGGGATGGTGTTGGAAATATTATTATAATAGGGTGTTTTGTTGCCTTATAGTTCCTAGTAACTACTGCTATTTATTTTCATCATCGTCATTATCATTTCAGCTGTAAGAAGTCCATTGTTAGACATAAGTGTCACCACATCGAACGGTCCTGTGTGTCTCGCATCCATTGTGTTCCCGCGACTCCCACCGGGTCATCGGTCCACCTTGTGAGAGGTCTTTCAACTCTGCATCTTTCAGTGTGCGGTTATCACTCCAGAATCCATTTTAGCCCCATCGACTACCTGTCCTGCGAACAATGTGCCTTGCCCATTGCCACTTAAGTTTGGCGATTCTTTGGGCTATATCGGCAACTTTAGTTGTCCTACGAAAATCTTCATTTCTAATGCGATCACGCAAGGAAATTTTAAGTATGGCCCTTTCCATTATGTTATTGGGGCAGATTAACCCCTTTCCATTAAAGTCGAAATTCGACTCCAATTTGAATCATTCAATTGACAGTCATAATTTATTTAATAAAAAGTGTCATAAAGGAAACTATGTGGTGGGTTGGAACAAACACGTCCGTGGGGCTCACCGTGATGCCCGACTGCGGCAATCAAAAGCGGTTTTTGTACAATAAACCTATTTCTGGATTTATTTATGAAAATATGTGTGCGTCGCGAATAAATTTTAAAAATAAATTGGAATATTGTCAAAACAATCAAGAGAAAATTAAAATGGATATACTGGCATCTTATCATAAAAGTAAACTAAAAATTTAATAAGTTTTGGAAATTAACGAATAAGTTAAAACATAAGTCAGGGATGCCGGTGAGCGTCGCGGGCGTGAGCGATCCCAATGATATAGCTAATGCCTTTCAAAAAAATTTTAATGTTAACTCGCATCTATGTGGCTATAGCGTCACATATAGAGGCGCAGGGGCGGCCGTACCAGGGCGCCCATCGTCACGTTCTCCGCTACAGAAGTCGCGAGAAGTATACAGAACATGGTGAGGGGAAAGTCCCCCGGTCACGACGGCCTCAGCGTCGAACATCTTAAATACGCTGGGCTACAGTTACCGCGAGTACTTGCTCTGATTTTTAACTTATGCCTAAGTCATAGTTACTTACCTGTGGAACTTAGGAATACGATCGTTGTCCCAGTAATAAAGAATAGGACTGATAACGCCTCCGATATTTCCAACTATAGGCCGACATCGCTTGCTACTATCTGTTCTAAGGTATTAGATAGTCTGCTTAATAAAATTATAGCAAAACATATCATATCATATATCATAGCATAAGCTCACTCATGACACTACTGTCCAGGCTGATGTGATATCACTGTTTAGATATTGGTACAGTAGTCAAAAGAATACAGTTAAGTGGGCTGGCGCTTATTCAGATATGTATGGATTGGATTATGGGGTGAGGCAAGGGGGCTTGGCTCTCTTCGTCTTTTCAACCAATACATAAACAAACTGATAAGTGAGCTCACTTATCATAGTGCTACTGAGCTCAGTAGCACTAAAATTGGTGGTCTCGTCGACGGTGTTTGAGTGAACACCGGTCCGGAGTGAGCACTGGTGCTGTTGAGTCCATCTATCAGTGCAATGAGAAGGCTTCTTAAAATTTGTGAAAGTTATGCGGTGGCTCACAGGCTCGAATACAATACCGATAAGAGTAAATAGTTGATTTTTAAATCGGGCACTTTAACCTACAAACAGCTGCCTAACCACCGTAGGCGCGGGCTTGCGGACGGCAAGCAATGGGTGGCTCGCCGTCCTATCGTCCGGTAACCGTCCGGATCGGGCCCAAGCCGTCGACGGCACGTACTGGTCCACGCGTGCCTCAAGGAGATGTCAGCAACCGTAGGGGCCCAGCAGGTTCGAAGCCTAATGGGGCCATGGGTGTTGCGAAAGAGATCCCCGGGACCCTGGAAAAATGGCAATGAAGGAACAGGAGTTTTTTTTTTATTGGGTGGGAAAATCATCTTATGACATCCCCCGCTCTTGAGCGGAACGGGAGATAGTGTCAGACTTTTACTGACTAAAAACCCACTCCTGTTCCTTCATTGCCTTCGTCCCAGGGCCCCGGGTTTCGCTTTCACACTACCCGTGGAACAGGAACAGGAGTGGGTTTTTAGTCAGTAAAAGACTGACACTATCCCCCACTCCGCCCAAGAGTGGGGGATGTCATTAGATGATTATCCCACCCGAAAAAAAAAAACAGCTGCCAGAACTCTCACTCTCTGGGTCACCTTTAACTCGGGTTTTGATGTCTAAGTATTCGGGCCACTGGTTTACTGATGACATAAAGATAATATTGATGTAGACATTGAGCGCAGGTCGCTGGCTGTACGTTGCAACATGTTGGCCCGCATTTTTGCGCGCTTTATTGACTATTTAAAATAACGCTTTTTAAGGCTTTCTGCCAGTCGTTTTACACGTGCAGCCTGTGGACCAAGTATATCCAGCAGGCATATAGCAATCTGCGCGTACAGTACAATAATGCATTCAGGGTGTTTTTGGGGTTACCGTGGCGATGTCGCGCGTCAGGGATGTTCGCGGACGCATGTGTTGACGGGTCCGCAGCGATCATGCGTAAGTGATGCGCTTCCAAATTGGCGCGCCTGCGTTTCTCCTCCAATGGCATCCTGAATATGTTTTCAGACAGGTGGGACTCTGCCCTCTTACAAAGATGGATAAGTCTCCAGACACACTAAACCAAATAAACAAATGAATCATTACACAGTTCGTATAACGGTTCATTGGTTGTTTATTATTATAATTTAATTTAATACTAACATTAGGCTAAGTTGTAATACTACTAACACATATAGATGTTTATCTGAAATAAATATTTGAATTATGAATTAAATTACAAGCATTAATAAACTAAGCCACGCTAAATTATTCAGCGTAATAGATTTATCAATTTAAACTACAATTATTAGTTGATATGTGTTAACGACTTTATCATTTTTTAATAAACCATAGTTGGTAAATAAAATGGTTATCAAAACGTTAACAGTAGGCATTAAACTGAAAATTTTGGTTAAAACGCAGTTTCGTGAAATCGAGGAGATTTTAATTCCGGCAAAAATCGATACCATACCTCACCTTGTAACCATGTTAGTGGCCGTAGCGAGCTTGCTACGCTGCTACGGCGTAGCAAACTTGATTTTGCTACAGACGTAGCCCGTCCTACATGTTGGAATTTGAATACTGAAATTGAAATGATGTCATGACTAATCCGTGAGGCATGACGTATGAGTGTTATACACGTGATAGATTTGGTCATGGAACTAATGAGAAAATACAATTTTGAATAGAAAAATAGCTCGGCATTTTGACGTAATAATAAACAAATACAAAAAGAAACATACAATTGGCGGCCTCATCACACTCGGCGATTTCTTCCAGGCAACCCAGGATGGATAAAATGAATGAATGAATTAAGAATGAATGGTTAAGGTATGTAAAATAATGTACAGGTATTTGCAAAAATACATTATTAATTTCTACTACATTTTCCGTACAGGCGTACAGCTGTTAACTGAATTACGTCATATTACGATGATTTATTTTGAAATGCCATATTATTTGTACAAGCTTCTGCCAATAACTTCGCTCGCGTAAAAGTATAAAATGATCCTAAGGGAATATCCTACTTGGGCACGCCATTATTATGGTGGTAAATTGACTCTTTGAAGATAAGCTGTAAAGATGTCACGGCATGACGCAGGTCCTGACTGGAAATGGTAAGTTAGGGGAGTTTCTGCACCAGCTTTGAGTGGAAAAAACGCCCTGGTGACAACATGGTATGTTACAGACCACAGTCGGAAGCAAGAAGGAATGGCAGACCGTCGCCTCCTCCTGCGAAGTAGTAATGATAGCGAAGGAGGCGGCCGCAATCGTGAGGGAACGGTCCTCACACCCCAGCCGCCGGAATCGCGACCCCGATTTCTAGACACCGTAGGCGTAAGGCGGGACGACGAGCAATGGGTAGGGCACCATCTAGCCGTCCGGTAACCGTCCTTTTAGTTAGAGTAGTCGACGGCGCATAGTGTTCCACGCCCGCCTCAATGAGATTTCAGCAAACCGTATAGGCTATGGAAGGTCGAAGCCTTCTGGAGCCATGGGTTGTGCGAGAGAGAACTCCGGGGCCCTGGAACGAAGGCAAAGAAGGAACAGGAGTGGGCTTTAGTCAGCAAAAGTCTGACATCCCACTACGCCCAAGAGCGAGAGAAGTCATTGAATGATTTACCACCTAAAAAAAATGGGAATATCCTACTTACGTAGAAAGTGCTATACATATTCCAAGGATTTGGTTTAGATTTTTTTAATAATATAACCTAGTTCTTGATTGCGATCACACCTGATGGTAAGCAGTAATGCAATCGTTGATGGTGAGCCATAATAGTTTATTAAGAGCCTATTCGCTCTTACCTTGACGACACCTAAATTATAATCGGACGGGAGGATTATAATTTAGGTATAATTATAGATTTGTATACCAAATTTTATCTAAATTTGTTCAGCAGTTTAAGCATAATGGAGTAACAAACACACACACATACATCAAACTTTCGCCTTTATAATAGTAATAGGAGCGTGTATTGAACTCGCGCCTCCTGGCATACCTGGAAGGTAACGATCTCCTCAGTGACCGACAATACGGGTTTCGCCAAAATCGGTCTACTGGGGACCTACTAGTGTATACCACTCACATGTGGGGCGAGGCCCTCGAGAAGAATGGAGAAGCGATTGCTGTCTCCTTGGACGTCTCGAAGGCCTTCGACAGGGTATGGCACGCCAGCCTTTTGAGTAAGCTTCCAGCGTACGGCATTTCCCCTGGCCTGATTAACTGGGTAAAAGACTTTCTGAGTGAACGGTCTCTCCGAGTTGTTGTCGATGGATGCTCATCAGAGCCCATGACGACTAATGCCGGAGTTCCTCAGGGGTCAGTTCTCTCTGCAACTCTTTTCCTGCTGCATATTAACGATCTGCTGATGCCCGGTATCTATGGGTATGCAGACGATAGCACAGTTGTAGAGAGGTACCTGCCAGGTCCTCGGGCTAGTAAGGAGCAAATTCGGTCCGAACGAGAGGCTATGGTAGAGCGTACGAATGTCTCACTTCAGGCAGTCTCCAAGTGGGGCGAAACCAATCTGGTAAGATTCAACGCCGCCAAAACACAAGCGTGTCTGTTCACCGCTAAGAGGAGCCCGTTCACCTTGGCTCCCGTTTTTCAGAATGTATCCCTGGAGTGCACCGACCGCCTTCAACTCTTAGGAGTTGAAATTTCCTCAGATCTCAATTTCGGGCGGTTCATTGAGTCCAAAGCCAAGGTAGCTGCTAGAAAACTAGGCGTTCTTGCAAAGGTCCGACGGTACTTCACACCGGGACAGCTTCTAATGTTATACAAAGCACAGGTCCGATCGTGTGTGGAGTACTGCAGTCACATATGGGCTGGTGCTGTAAAATGCCATCTAGCAGCTTTGGACTCAGTGGAAAGGCGTGCGAAGAGGCTAATTGGGGATCCAGATTTGGTTAAGTCCAATCTACAAAGCCTCGAGCACAGGCGCAGAGTAGCCAGCCTATCGGTATTTTACAGGTTACATTTTGGAGAGTGTGCGCGGGAACTGCATGACTTGATTCCGCCATCTCCTTTCTACCATCGGACAAGCCGACGAACGGCGAGTATCCACCCTTACGTTATTGAAACTTCAACGGTCCGGACTAAGCGTTTCGCTTCGTCGTTTATACCGCGTACATCGAAGGACTGGAACAATCTGCCTGCTGCGGTCTTTCCGTCCAACTATAATATAGGTGTCTTCAAGGCTAGAGTGAATAGGCTCTTAATAAACTAGTGCGCCTGACCATCAATGATTGCATCTCCGCTTACCATCAGGTGGGATCGCAGTCAAGCACTGGTTTATATCAAATAAAAAAAAAAAAAAAAAATTAGTATGACTTATAACCGTTTTATTTTTTAACTATCTCTCGCAAATTCAAAGTTAGCTTGGAGGTGGGTGGAACAGAGAGTAAAGGGAGGATCCTCCGACCAGATGGGTGTTATATCTGGTGGGCAACTGCCCAATAGATAATTTCAAGCTGTTCTATAAATGTTCTAATCGCGCAGAGAACTTTAATTGCACGATGCGGGATTAGTTCTTATGTGACGCCATACATGTCGCTACACATAGTTACGTTACAAAAACGTTATTATTAACTAAATTTTTTATAAGATTGTGTACCTAAGCATTAGTATTGCCTCGTATTGTGTTTTTCAAGTTAGATTACATTCCAATCTAATTTGAAAATGCAAGAAGAAGTAGGTTTTCCAGTAGGAGGATGCCAAGTTTCAAACTCCAGGCTATTACTGTGCAAAATCCAATAAGACTAACCCGGCTTAGAAGCCAAACCGTGTAACAACAAGGCGAACGAAAAAGTACAAACACAGTGTACCACTTTGATTAATTCAAGGTTTATGAAAGTGTATAAGTATACTAACTTCTACCCGCGGCTTCGCCTGCTTGAAAGGTTTCTTCATACAAACTTTAGCCCCCCGTTTCATACCCTTAGAGGCTGAATTTCGAAAAGTCCTCTCTTATGCTCGCCGACGTCATAAAAGGAAACCTTGTGCAAAATTTCATGCTCCTAGTCCCAGTAGTTTTGGCTTTGCGTTGATATATCAGTCAGTCAGTTTCTCCTTTTATATACATACATAAGCATATTCGTGAGAATATCAACAATGTTCTCACTTCTGGTAATCAGGCTTCTTCTCTAGGATCCACCACGCGGGCCCAGCATGGTGGATGTCACATATCTTCGAGTTTTTGTTTCTAGAACATGCCGGTTTCCTCACGATGTTTTCCTTCACCGTTTTAAGAGTAGTGGTGATGAAATAAATTACACAAAGTAATGCGCCTGGCTGGGTTGTATGAAGTAATAAAACAAAAATTGATTTTCGACATTTTATTGAGTCACATGTATTAAAAAACTGCTCTGCCCACAATGATTCGTTTTAAATAATCGACAACCTAACGTATCTCGTGATGTTACATTAAATTCTTTATATTCCTTAGAATGAGCAAACTTTTATTGTTTATTATTTATTTATTTATTATATATACAACCAGTCCGGGGAAGTTTAACATGGTAAAATTATATTATCATAATATAAAACTTAATAATGTTATCATTAATAAATATTGTTGTTAGTTTTATTAAATTATTATATTATAATTAATTCGTGTATTTACATGGTCGTTTAATTTTGATATGTCCTTGTTCAAATTATTTTAATTATAAAACATTCTGACATAAGAATATTAAAAATAAATACAATGAGGTGATATGGATTTTTCAGCAACTTATTATTGTTATACAAGGCATAAAATAATTTAAATGATTTTGTCTATGAATTAAACTGATTAATATTTTACAATTATTTACAAAAATATTTTATTATATTATTATACACAAACTTTTTTTGGTGTGTAGCGTACAACTATGACGTAAATTAATTGGTTTTATATTTATGATACCAATTTTTGGAAGTCACCGTGATCCTAGAACGCAAAAAGCAACGGAAAGACCACCTACCCGTGTTTTATTCAGTAAAATTCTGACACTTCCTTCCGCTCCATCCAGAAAAGGAGAAGTTATTTGATATTTATCACATCTTCAAAAAAGGATGTTGTCACATTGATATTATGTTACTTTTTATTTTAACTTATTATTTTCAATCCGAAAATTGACATTGATTCAAAATTAGAACAATTTTTTTATACCTTGTATAACAAAACATATTTGCTCAACTCTATCGGCCGGTTACCATAAGCCACACTCATTTGTATCGGAATGTAGTCCCGGCACTAAATTCGAAATTCGATTTGCGCTCGAAAACTATTTGGAACATTTATGGTTTCAAATGCTTTACTGGCCAGTGTCAGTCGCTATACATGTGTTTCGTTTTGTCACTAGGTGTAGAACAAGCATAAAGTCAAAGAGAAAAAGATTTTTTTTACGGTTATGCTGTATGGTTTTGAGGCCAAACATTAACAGATCAGTCGTAATAAATATTAATTAACAAACTACTTAATTTGCATCAACGTAAATAAATAACATTAACGTTCTCACAACAATACAATTAAATTGGACTGGTTTATTTAATGCAGATTTTACATTTAATGAATCATTTTTTGTTGACACTTACGACGTTAACTTTTTACATTTAATTGTAATAATTACATTTAAATCGTCTATTAGTGCATTGCGAAATGAAATTCTGTATGTGAATTCTTGAAACACAATTTTAAATATGAATTATATTTACAGTTATATCTTACCTCTCTAAAATTTATACCAGAACAGCTTAGAGCCTTCCGAATTTCTCTTAAAGAGTATCTAACTAACATTATCATTAGAACAAGTTACTTCAATAATTTTCTAATAATTTTTTACTTAATAATTGTTCATCAGTCATTGTCTTAATTTTACAACTGCTAGAACGCATTACTGTTATTTTAATTATAAATTGAATAATGGTACAAATGAAATAGTTTTTCAACGATGAACTTTGTTTTTTTTATTTCACTTTTTGAAAGTAAATTGGTATAAAATGAATGGGATGTGATTTTATACGCAGCTCTCTTGATGGGCTGCTAACAATGGTGTTCTTGTCGTGACAATCTCTCGATGCGACCTCATTGCACCATTGATCATACTCCGACCGGAATCATTCTGTGAAATAAACATATATATTTAGCATGATACAAAGTAGAATCTATTTCAAAAGGGTAAGATGATGATGTAAAAAAAAAAAAATATTATAACACTAGATCCATAAAATGCAGCTGCCCCCCTAGCCAAGTTACGATCGTTTCGTTTGCGTCGAATGTCTCAAATAGGCCACGCCTCCGATTCCTTTGTTCTGACGTCATCTCAACGCTCAGCCACGTGGTCAGAACAAGGGAATCGGAGGCGTGTTCTACTCGAGGCGTTCGACGCAAACGAAACGATCGTTACTTGGCTAGGGGGGCCGTATCTTTAAATAGTATACAACAAAATCGAATTCTGCATTTGTTTGTTTCTGCGCTAACTCCTCCTAAACCTTGTAACGGATTTTGATATGGTTCAGGTACTTAATCATTTGGCCACCTACGTCGGATATATCCGAAAAAACCCTCTCGCATTTATTCCGCCAGAGTAGCACATCTACGACCAAATACTCCATTTCGTCAGCTCATCTGTCACCAGAGCTAAACGAGTACCCAGTCTCAAACACATAACCTTGGTGAATAGGACACGAAAATACACGTCGGGTCAATCCGATGCAAGTGGTTAAAGGGTGGTTTTAATATCGTGCGGATTTCATCACGCATGCGGAATTGCTCCGCATGCGGGGCTTCACTCCAATACCACGCCCCGCATCCCGCGGGCATATACCACGCATTACAATAAATACTTGTATGAAAAGAACATTTGCGAAGGCTACGCGTGCCGAGCAATCCCGCATGCGTGATGAAATACGCACGATATTAAAAACACCAAAAGAGTTAACAAAAAAGATTTATAATTATTATACAAAACCGAACCAGACTACTAGTGTGCTATTATGCAGTAACTATCTACATCTTCTTTTTAACCTAATTAATAAATAAATATTAACGGTAGTATAAGAGGCCACCAACCCGCATAGGGCCCGTGTGGTGGATTACGGCCCATTCCCTCTCCTAGAGAGGAGGCCTGAGTCCCAACAGTGGGAACATTGGCCGACTATGTTATAAGAGGCCACGTTCAACCATAATATAAATATTATATCTACAAGTGATTTGGACTTTTTTGCCAATGTGCAACAAAATTTATGACCAATTAGTTCAATTAGAGAATTACCATACTTCCAAATAAATATTTTATGTACGGTTTTGCAATTATGTGCACAGTTTTAAAACACGTTGAAATAAACCAAAAATAAATACAAATGTTTACTAACTCGGCTTTGGGATAAACGTTACTCGATACTGTTAACTAAGCGAAATGTTCAATTACAGTCTGCCAATAGTTTGCTGAAACCCTTTGCTAAACTTCTCCAATAAACACTAAATTATTAGTGCAATTATTTAGTACAGCCTTGTATCGCAAATTAAATGCGAGTGGCATGCTATTTGGTCACTATGCAGTAGGTTCAAAGCGGTTAAATAACTATAGAAATAATTAATTGAAGGCCAGTATTTGCTTGTTGGAGTAGCAATGACCTATTATAGACATAGGTTCAAACCCAGGCGCAATTACTTAGTGTAATTTATTTCCACCGTAGGAGTGAGCTTGCGGACGGCGAGCCACCTATTGCTCGCCGTCCGGTAACCGTCCGGATCGAACCCAAGTCGTCGATGGCGCGTACTGTTCCACGCGTGCCTCACGGAGATGTCAACAAATCGTAGGGGCCCAGGAGGGTTGAAGCCTAATGGGGCCACGGATAGTGTGAAAGTGAAACCCGAGGCCCTGGGACGAAGGCAAAGAAGGACCATGGAGTTTTCTCTATAGAGATCTACGCTTTGGAATGTACAATTAGCGTAATTTTTTTGTTGCTCGTCACTTGTTACATGTCTTCGAATTTTTGGTTCTAGAACATGTCGATTTCCTCACGATGTAGGCTTTTGGCATTAAACGTTAAACCTTAGGTACATTAGGGGTCAATATTTTCACAACAAATTGTCCAACAACAACTGAGGCTTTAAATGATTAAAATGTGTTTGTCATGCTAAGTCAAAAACCAATTTTTTTTTTGGCAATTATAAGTAGAAGAAAATAAAAAAGATGATTCTTCTAGCTATTAATGCAGTAGCCACTGATATAACGGCCACTACCAAGATCTTGAAGCCTTTCTACCATCGGACAACCCAAAGTACGGCGCTGTACCACCCTTACATTGTCGACACCCCTACGGTCCGAATTACACGTTCACCGTCGTCGTTGATACCGCGTACTTCGAAGGATTGGAACAATTTACCTGATACAGTCTTCCCGTCCGATAATAATATAGGTGTCTTCAAGGCTACAGTAAATAGGCACTTAATAAACTAGTGCGCTTCACCATCAACGATTGCATCACTGCTTACCATCAGGTGGGTTCGCAGTCAAGCACTAGTTTATGTCACTTAAAAAAAGAACAAACAAATTGGGATAAGAGTATGAGAGTGGACGATGTTAGTTATTAACCTGCATATCAGTGTAGTGCGCATGCGATGATATCGGCGTCACCGGCGTCTGCGTGCGCGGCAAACTGTGTGCGCTGTTGGAATTCTTCGGTTGAGCTATGGCGGAGTACAGTGGAGGGTCCGGCGGGGCTTCTGTCACTCCTGTGTGCAAAGAAAGGTGATTGTTAGTTCATGCGGTTGTGAGATCTTCTATTGTTTAGTGACTTGCTTGTGACTTATGTACAGTTAGACCACTTTATATTTTAGAGGTATGCGAAACAGTTTGTAAAGCCTCACATACCTCCGCTGAAAAGGGATGATCCTCCGACCAGACGGGTTTTATGTCTGGTTTGGGCAACTGTCCAATAGATTATTTCGGGCTGTTGTATATGTTTAAATCACACGGAGAACTCAAATACTGCGATATAGGATTTCGTGATTTAGTTCTTATGTGACGCGATAGATGTCGCTACAATATTTTATAAAACTTGCATGAAGTAAATCTCGTAAAAATATGAATAAAATAAAAAAAGGTTACACAGTGGTTTTAAAAGTAGATGATGCATTATTTCGACTGGCCTGTTGGTCTAGTGGTTAGTGGTCCTGACTGCAATGCCTGATGTCGTGGGTTCGATTTCCACCCAGGACAAATGTTTGTGTGATGAGTACGATCATTTGTTCTGTGTCAGGGGGTAATTTATCTATAATATGTATGTATTTAGAAATATATAAATATCGTTATCAGTTCTGTTGTCTAGTACTCATAACACAAGCTCTGCTTAGCTTGTGACTAGACGGCGCCTCGGCATTGTGTCATAGTTGTGGAATATTATTATATTATTATTATTATTAAGCTACATAGGTAACTATGATTAAGATCGCCTATAGTGCATCACTTAAAACTAACTTTAATACTTTAACTTTTTTCTTTACTTTTTTTTTCTAAAGTAAATAAAATCGGGAAATTTTATCATTATATAAAACAGTTTTTTTTATATAAAATAAATAAGTATGAAACCGTCTCTCTCATCTTGTGACTGCATTACCAAGAATTGTAAGAGTTTCAGCAAAAAATCTCGCCTACCATAAAAAGCTACTAAGTAAATGATTGTTTAAAATCATGCATTGTATGTATTACAAGATCACAAAATTACTGGAATGTTTTACAAATTATTATCAAGCTTTCAAAGTCTTTGAAATACTTGCATGAATGCTTCTTTCTTTTCTATTACAAGACTGCATTCTCGCCTCGCTTCGCCTCTAATAACAATAAAACCTATTTTTCTGCAACTACCCCAATACATTTTCTCTCCGTTGATCACGGGCCACTACTTCGTAGCCTTATTGTAGCCTATTGTGCTTTGGTATTAGATTCGTGCCGAGTTTCTCTTGAAAAAAGTTTTTATACAAAGTTATTAAAAGGCTGTTGTTGTACAGTGGTTTTCTTTTTATCCGGTTAGTTCATGATCCTATTTTTAATGAAATAATTATCATGTCCACTGTTGGACATAGGCCTCCCCAAGTATAGCCATAGCGAAGAATCCAGTGCATTTCGCATCCATCGGATTCCCGCAACTCTCATCAAGTCATGGGTCCGACTTGTTATTTTCATAAAAGTGTCATCATCATTTCAATCAATATATCGATACCTCTGGGCTCAAAGGTCGTTTATCACATTTTATAGCACATGTTGTACGATCTTTGATCATTGAAAGAGGCAGACATCATAATATTAGGTACTGTGGTACTGTTATATAATAGGTTTCATTTAAGCGACCCCACATCGACCGGTCTTGCGCTTTGTGTATCTATTGAATTTCTCCGAACCCCATCGGTATACCTTGAAGGATGGTTTTCAACGGCTATCGGCTATATCGCTATCTTCTATTGCCATCGATGAATTAATAGCAATTTGTTCATTAAGTTTGACTAGCCTTCAGCTTATGTCGTTAATATTTTTTATCATTAAATAAACAAAAATCTATATAAGAGCGGTCAACCCGAGATACTTTTCCATATAACCGCTCTTACGTGATTATGATGTTGTTACACCTTTCTTTAAATATTTTGAAAACAGATATTTTATAGGTATTATCTACGTCGGCAGAACTTGGGGGAGGCCTATGTCCAGCAGTGGACGTCTTTCGGCTGAAGTGATGAGTGAGTGATCTATGTTTCTATAGAAATCCAAAAGTGTAAAACTAATAGTCTTTCTGAAAATATCCTATTTTGTGGGAAATTTGGTCCTTTATAGTGTACCCATAAAACAGTTTATAAAAGTATATCTATAGAAAAATTGCTCATTTAATCGAAATTCTGAATCATATTTTTTATGTTCAAAAACTTTTATGATTTAAAAAAAAAATACGCGTATTTCCTGGAAGAAATTTTGTGAAAGATTTGAGTAAATGATGGAATTACCGAAAGCCAACAGAGTTTTTAGGCATTATCTCTCTTTTCCCTCTTTATCAAACATTGCGTTGACTGAAACAAAGACCTTATAAATCATATCTACCTTGACGACAGACCTTAAGTTGTTTAACTATTTTTAATTTAAAGATTTTATAGGGTTTTTATCAGCCAGAATCGATTACATTAAAAACATTCACCTTTACTATTTGAACCAACAATTTTGCGTATTACCTATATCAATAAAAGTCATCAGATTAAACCTAAAATTATCGTTACGTGCAATTGGAATTCAATTTCAACCACCGCATGTAATCAGTGAAATGATCTTAATTATTGGCCATAAATGACGCGGAACGTTTGCTTTTAAAAGGTATGGTATTTTTTCGTTGCCGTGTGTAGTATTAATTTAGTGGTTTTTGAAATCACACGATGACGTTGCCGATGTCATGATATCATTTTGTTGGAAGCCTGCAATGTCGGGCTTCCAGGTAGTTTGATTGAGTTGCCATGGCCCTGGAACGCAAAGGGAAACTAAAGGAACACATTTAGGATTTTTTCAGAATTACTGACATTCTCTCTCGTTCCAACTAGAGTGGGAGCAGTTTTAAGATGACTTTCCATCTCAAAAAGAAGGCTGCTATGTTGAAAATAACAGTATTTTTATAGTATGAATGTAGTAACAAAAATAATTGAACGACGCCAGAGTTTCCATGCTTACAGTAAACTTTCATATCTGATCTAAACTGTTACTGAACTTTGAGAGTCGTGCAGTTGGAGTCGCGTCATAACACTAATTTTAAGTCGTTTGTGATGCGGGTGCCGACTCATCACTTGGAGACCTTCCTCAAAGGAGAGTTTTGGCCGAAGGGTGTCGTGTATCGTCGATTTCGTGGAAGAATACCGACCTTGAAGCGAAACACGACGCCGGCACTTTGTGTGCAATAGCGCAAAAAAGAAAAATTAGTAAATTGTATGTTATTAATATGTAATAGTTTATTATTTTTAAGATTATTCTATGTATTCTGTCTATGAGGCTTAGTTGCTTGAAAATAAAGAATTATTATTATTAAACAACCAAGTTATTAAGCTACCTATCAAAATAATAATCATTATCATCGTAGAAAATAATAATCATCGTAGACTCATAGTAAGGTTCAGCTGTAAACAGCTGGTTTTATGCTGAACTGGACCTATTCGGCGCAGCCGTCATTGTGTTGGCCTGTGTGCCAAATAAACGTGTTTTTCTTTTTTACTAATCAATTAAGTAAAAATGTAAATTAATTCTTACGGCACCAGCCAAGTTACGACCGTTTTTTTTTTCGATCCTCTTGCGTCGAACGCCTCGAGTAGGCCACACTTCCAATTCCTTTGTTCTGAAGTCATCTCAACGCTCAGTCACGTGGTTAGAACATAGGAATAGGAGGCGTGGCCTGCTCGATGCGTTCGATACAAGAAAATCGAAACGAAATGGTCGTAACTTGGCTAGGGGCTGGTAACGTTCAAATTCAAGTCAGACTAAACGATCAAAATACGCAATATGTATAAATTTTCATTTCAAATTCCAAAAACCGTTAGGAGTAATTTGCGTTGTAAATAAACCTCAAAGCAATTGTGGTGATAGTGACAATGCGGTGAGTGAGTGACAGTTTATAAACCCGTACTGGCCTGCAGTAACTGGAACGAATTTAGTTTCTATATTTGTGTGAAAACCGTGGATATTGACGAGAGCAGCCGCAATAATCATTTATGCTTTATATATTCGTAGTTTGCTTTAAGTTACTTTATTTCTGCTTGTTTGTACTTATTATTATTATTATTTCTTTATACATTATATTGCAATCTTAAAAAAAAATACTTATACATATTAAAATATCATAAAAATTAAACTATAATTATATACGTAACATCGGCGTCGTGTTTCGCTGCGTGGTGTCGCGTAGCTGTTCATTGAATCTATGGCGGTACGAAATTTACCGGGTCAGCTAGTAATATTAATATAAAAACTATGCAGATTATATAATACATGGGGAGGCCTGTGTCCAACAATGAACGTCTTTCGTCTGAAATCACCATAATGATACAGTAATTTGGAACCGTATTTGGAATAAACAACAACAATCACAAAGGTCATACTCCCAGGTTAAGCAACACTTGACATTCCATGGAAAGGCGATAATCCAAGACACACCGAGACTCTTTTGAGTCTCGAAAAGCACATTGAGATTTTGGTTTTGACCTGTCAAATATTTGACAGTTGTTACAAATAGTCAGAAGCCGTAAAATTTTGGACACGCCATAACTATGGCGGTAAGTCCACTCTTTGATGCGTGGCTGATAGGTCTTTCCAGCCATGCCTCAAAGATTGTTAGCATTACTGCTTCGCAGAAGGAGGCAACCGCCTGCCACTTCTCCTCGCTTCGGACCATGGCCTTTACCAAGGTCCGGCGCGAGAGATCGTTGCCGATGATCTACTCACGAGGACATGGCGCGACGGTGCACTGCCCAAGCAGGGCACACCGCTACCGTATGCTCCTCCGTGTCCTCCAGGTGGTCCATACAGTGGTGACAACCGGGCGAAAGGAAAATAGGTGGGTTTTAGTCAATATAAGAGAAGTCCTTTGATAAATTTCTAACTCTTTTTTTTTCTAACTTCTGACGAGGAAAAAACAGAGAAGCAGCCACTCCATAAAAAAAAAAAACCTGATTGCCGATGAACACCAACAAAATTAGAAAAAGGCTTGGTAGAATGAATAGAGTTTACACCCCGTTTGTTATTATTTTAGGTAATTGACACCTTCTAATTAATTAATTGAAGTAGCATTAGCGGTTGTTTATTCAATTCCGTCTCGTTTTACCCTAAACACTTTCCAAGAATTACCTTTAACGTCAACATCATAATTTAAATATCTTTAAATACTTATTGTCCAGCTGATAGAAGAGAAACTCGATACTAGAATTCCGATATGAATTTATAAATATCCAAAGGTCAAATTCAAAACTTAGATTATTTCTTTTTTTAAAAAACCTTGACCTAAAGTTTTGTGGTGTACTTCTTGTTTCTTTTCTTTTGTTACCATATTTTCAAATATTTTTGGTCTTTCATTTCCGCTTATGATATCATGAGGGGAGGGCAGGATAAATATGAAAATATCCATTGCAAAAAAAATTGGTTTTAATTTTAAAAAGTTGCATTCAAATCAATTCATGCGTTTAAGAGTTATGGTACAGTAGACAAACACACACATGATACACATGGCGTTCAGAGTCATAAAACCCCGTTTTTGCGTTAAGGGTTAAAAATCATCTAAAGTCAAGGCAATATAAAAAAACCGGGTAAGTGCAAGTCGGACTCGCGCACTGAGGATTTCGTACAAACTTACCTACGAAAACAGTCCAATTACCGAATTCAGTTACGAAAATTTTTCCCAACCGCAAAAAAACGATTTTTCTTTGTGACGTAACTACAAGTTTACAGTTTTCAGTTTTTTTTCCTATACTTGTGCTAGTGTCGAAATACACGTTTTTTGCGACATAAACGGCCGTATCTTTTTTTTTCGATAACTCAGAAATTTAATTTTTCACAGCTTCAAGGATTCGCAAACTTGAGTATATCTTTTTAATTTCAACTTGATAACTCCACGTCTTCGCAAGATAAAGGGTCTCGACAGACAGACGGACAACAAAGTGATATATGATAAAAGTTTCGTTTTTTTTCCTTTGAATTACAAAATCCTAAAAACATCTTAAATCAAGGCAATATAAAAATAAAACTCAAAGTGATGAATAAGATATCATGTAAAGTTCTAAACGACAAAGGAAAATGAGATTGCCTGGCTGCAGATTTGTCAACGGACATACTTGCGGCATGCCATTTTGCAAGATGCATTGGTACTGAGATAGTGTCATTAAATTTTCTCGTAACAACGAATTTGCACACTGGACACATTTGTTGAAACGGGATTCTAGATTCTCTCTTCTTGGAAAATAGTAATAGGTGTTTTTCTTTTCAGGAATGCATAACATTTGTGAAATGAATGATGTTGTTTTTTTTTTGTGGTTTATGAATTTGCTAGCACTCTGCCAGCGACTCCGTTCGCGGGATATTTTCAGGAAACTGACACCTCTTTAAACTATGGGCACGCCACAATTATGGCGGTAAGTCTCCTCTTTGAGGCGTGGTTGGAAAGACCTCACGGCGTCCTCACATTCCGCATGACGCAGGTCCTCACCGGACACGGTAAGTTCGGGAGGTTCCTGCGCCGGATTCGTGCGGAAACGACGCCCGGGTGTCACCACTGTGTGGCCCACCCGGAGGACACGGTGGAGCACACGGTGGAGGTGTGCCCCGCTTGGGCAGAGCAACGCCGTGACCTCGTGAGGGCAATCGGCGGCGGTGATCTCTCGCGCCGGGCCTTGGTTCAGGCCATGCTCCGGAGCGAGGAGGAGTGGCAGGCGGTCGCCTCCTTCTGCGAAGCAGTAATGCTAGCTAAGGAGGCGGCCGATCGCGTGAGGCAACGGTCCTTACGCTCCAACCGCCGCCGGGATTCCGATCCCGATTTCCGGCCACCGTAGGCGCGGGCTTGCAGACGCCGAGCTGTGGGTGGCTCGCCGTCTGACCGTCCGGTAACCGTCCGGACCGAGCCCAAGTCGTCGACGGCGCGTTTTGTTCCACGCGCGCCTCAAGGAGATGTCAGCAAATCGTAGGGGCCCAGCAGGGTCGAAGCCACGGGTAGTGTGAAAGCGGAACCCGGGGCCCTGGGACGAAGGCAACGAAGGAACAGGAGTGGGTTTTTAGTCAGTAAGAGTCTGACACTATCTTGCGCTCCGCCCAAGAGCGGGGATGTCATTAGGATGATTTTCCCACCCAATAAAAAAAAAAAAAACACCCCTTTAAACTATATTTAGAGGGTAGTTTTGAAAAAGTAATATTCACAGTATTTATCATGCATTTACATTAGAATTCGTTCCAATTTTCAAGTTTATTAACTCAAGAAGCAGTTAAGTCGCAGGTTCATACTCAGCCAGTCGCATTACTTTGTGTAATTTATTTTTATCACCACTGCACTCAAAACGGTGAAGGAAAACATCGTGAGGAAATTGGCATGTCCTAGAACCTATTAATACTAGCTAACTCGGCAAACGTTGTTCTGCTATATAAATTATCAATAAATAAAATTGAGATGGAATAGGAGGGTAAAAAATAGTCTATGTCCTATTATTCTCAGACCTACCTATATATACACACAAAATTTCATAAAAATCAGTCAAGCTGTTTCGGAGGAGTTTTGTTACAAACACTGTGACGCGAGAATTTTATACATTAGATAGAAGATAGATAGATAGATGTGCTGCAAAAATGTAGCAGGAAAATTCTATTTAGTTTTCCTCCGCTTCTAAAAAATTTGTTTGTTATATCTTTATTGAGGTTTCTAGAATATATTTTTATTAAAAAAAGACCGTGTAAAACGTGTACCTTCATCGCCAAATTTTCTTTTTTTCAGTATATTCAAAGGACAACCGTTGAATATACTGATCTTTCAGATAAAGCTCCAAAGACAACTTTGGAGCCTTATCTATGAGAACACCCTGTGCGATAAGACCGCTCATTGTACGCTTATTGTAATGCGGTTTTTTTAGTGTTAATTCACTTGGCGTGTTATAAAAAATAAATTACTTCTTTCATTTTAACAGATTGTAATTAGTTCAAATGTAATAATCGCACTGATGTTATAGAGAAAAAGAGTAAATGTGAGTAGGTACCTATATTGTGTGTCCGTTTGTTACTCTGTCACGTTTAAATGGCAGATTGGATTTGGATGAAATCTGGTATCAGAACTAGCTTACACTATAGTATAGTATAGTATTCTATAGTTTGAAATCAACTATCGGTCAGTTGCCCAGATTAGACACAACCCTTATTTTGTTTAAAGATCCTGTATTTTCAACGGAGGCGGAATTTGTGGACTTTACACTATGTTTTACAAATACAATGCCCCACTACTGCGTAAAAGCCCCTCTTTTTTTCAGACACATCTGTCTAAGGCCATCGCGGTCATCAGTCCTTCTAGTAAGAGTCAAGTTTATATCACCACCTTCTTGGTCTGCCACGATGTGGCCTCGCATTATATGACCTAATAAGTGGCTCTTTTAGCCCATAGCTCATGTGAAATTCAGCAGACATGTACTGATAATCAAAACGGCAAACAAAAATAGAAGATACCTATGTGATATCCATCATCCCACACTGGACCCAAATGGTGCATTACAGCCCATTGCTTCTCCTAGAGAGGAGGCCTGAGTTCCAGATGTAGGGACATTAAGAGGTTGATTATGCTTTGCTACACCAGTTTCAAAATATTAACTGCTTGAGTTGAGTGCGACTACCATTAAGAGACTAATACCATAAAACTAAGTTAAGAAAGAATTTTACGCCATCTGCATCAATAAACCCAAAAGCCTAAACTTCACAACTGCACTGCAACGCAATGAAAACATAAAAAAAAACTTCTCACAACTCCACATAAATCGTAGAGGAACTCTTCAACTAATATATTTAGCAACTCTCTGTCGAAGTAACGTTATTTTAAATAAATAAATGTACAAAACATGAGCCGGGACTCTACTAATACTTTTAGCTGGAAAATAAAAATACCAGGAATGGATAGTTTGTTCAGCTAATAAGTAAAGTTAGGAAGTGGGGCTATGCTGATGGTAACAAAACCGGACGAAACGTTTGAGTTTTAAGTTTCCACGTTATTTCGAAACACGCTAACTTTTCGAGCGGTAGTCAGTCCTTAATAAGGATGGACAAAGTTTAAAACGATATAGTTGGGTTAAAATAAGCTAGTGATGTTTGCGTACCGTTTAGTTCGACGTTTTGTATTTTCAAACATTCAGTTTGTTTAGAAATTTATCATAAATTCTCTTGGATTTTGGTTGATTTGTGATTATTGCACAAAAGAATTTATTTTGTTGATCCCAGCGTAATACTGTAGCGTTATCTATGATGACCCGAACTAAAAACTACAAAATCCTGCATCATGGAACTAGTGTCTAAACACACAATGCTGCAGGTACGCGACCGAAGTTCGGCATGATTACGCCTGCAATGTTATTTGAATTACTGATGACACATTATGCCGAAATTACGTTGCGTTATAGCACACAGCTGAACTTCGGTCCGGCGTAAGTTCAGTGGCAATTTGGCGGCACCATATTATGAAGAGCACACACTATATGCGGCCGAAGTTCGGTTAAGACCCGGGGTGGGGAGCAGTGGGAGGCAGGCATGTCCGCGCCCCGTGTGTCCCGCCGTTGTGTTTATTAAAATAATAACGGAACCCACTGTCCGACTGTTTACATAACACGATACGAAGCCACAGCACTCAAGACACTGAATCGTGCAACTGAATTTCTGCCGCGTAAGTTCGGCGGCGTGTCATGCCAGCTGAATACGTCGGAACGTAAAATCAGCCGCGGAACTTCGATCGCGTACCTTCGGCATAGTGTGTTGAGACACTTTGAGTTCTCCGCACAATTAGACGGTTTACTCTTTATTGTACAAAAATAACAAAATTACAATATGAACTTCAAATTAATTGGGTGTCTTACACCCTACAGACAACCTTTGGATGGATTTAACATAGGAATAAAAGATACGTAGGTAGTCCGTGGTGTACTAATACAAAACGACATTACATAATAACATATAAAAAGTCCAAAATTCGCTATCGGTCAGTTTCCCAATCTACCACACCCATCAGGTTGGAGGCTCTTTTCTTTTCACCGGACTTTACTTACTTTTATATACTTCTAAATATACTTATACCCGTATACTTCTAAATCTGTGACCCCAGAGTGATGTAGCATTACCGCAGATAATAATAATATTTCATAACTATCACATAACGCCCTCTAGTCCCAAGCTAAGCAGAGCTTGTGTTATGAGTACTAGACAACTGATAAACGTACTTATATATTTCTAAATACATACCATATTATAGATAAATTACACCCAGACACAGAACAAATGATTGTGCTCATCACACAAACATTTGTCCTGGGTAGGAATCGAACCCACGACCTCCGGCACAGCAGTCATGGCCACTAACTACTCGACCAACAGGCCAGTCAAAGAAAGATAGTTCCGACTCACTGAGAAATATATAGCTTGCGGTTCCGACCCACTGGAACCAACCTACCATTGCATGGCACGCATTACGACGCATCAAGTATCATCAATCTGCTATCTCCAGAAAGGAGTGATGTACAACGCGTTCCAAATAAGAATAGGATCGATTGCCATGTTGTGACGTCACGTCATACTGTCAAATCGCAAGAAATTGGGCATAATTGAAGAACTCTGAGATGAGCAAAAACTGGATTCTGATTAATCTTTTTTCGTTCACAGTTCGTATATAAATCAAATTTAAAAATAAACTTGTTTTGCTCACTATAATAATTCTTTGATTTGACAGTATGACGTGACGTCACAACATGGCAATCGATCCTATTCTTATTTGGAGCGCATTGTAGCGATATCTATAGCAAAAAGACCTAAACTATGAAATCCTGCACCGCCATATTTGAGTTCTCCGCGCGATTTGATCACATACAAAAGGCCAAAATTAACTATAGGGCCATTGCCCTCCTCCCTTCCTTTTCAACGGAGGTTTGCGGAACTTCACACTCTGTTCTCCATACCTCTATAAATCCTTCAGACATGAAGTAAGTAACAATAAATTACGAGAGACGGACAGTCAAATTAGCCATGTTTCATCTACAAACAGATTCAACCTTATCATTCAGCAAAAACTCAAGCTCACACAGACAGTTCTTCAACCCGGAACCGGAATTCTCCTAAGTAAACATCAGCTAACAAGCATTTTCCGTTATTAATCCAAGAAAAAACAGTTAAAAGAGGAACTAACATGCTTTATAAGAGTTAAAATTCTCTGTAAGAACATAAAATGTGCTCATATATTCTTGCTGCCCAGTACTAAATCTGGAACTATGGACTTATGCGCAGTAATCTCAGTAATTTATTCTTTCCGTAGTGCTAGCAATTAATTTGTAGAATATTTATTATCAGGACTTTGCACGTAAATGTTAGCACGTTATTCATCAAGTTGTTTCCGTACGTGTTAATTAATAATACTTTTGTTTTTCGCAAGACATTTATCATGGGACTGTAAGTAAGCTACGTGTTAATGGCCTCTTCTATAGGGAAGTACCTCATGCTAGCAAGTTTCATAGTGTTTTTGTTTTGCACGGAATATATATTGTATACTAGCTTCTGCCAGTAGCTTCGTCCGCGTGAATGTTGGTTATTATGGACACGAAGTCGACGTAAAAGCCTAATAATTAGTAGCCTATGTCTTTCTTTGAAGTTCAAGCTTACTCCGTACAAAATTTTATCACAATCGGTTCAGCAGTTTACCCGTAAAAGCGTAACAAATAGATAGAGACAGACAGACAGATAGAGGTTTGTTGGCTTGCTATACGCTTTGGTGCATACTGTAAGTATAGCAAGCAATGGATAAATAAATAAATAAATAATGAATAAATAGAGTTACTTTCAAATTTATAATATTAGTATGGATTACAATGATACTACATTTTCTATTGAACTGTAAGGGTACCTGGCGAGGGTTTGCCTCTACATTAACTTTTTTGCAATGGATAGACATCATTATTTCTACCGATCAAAATAACATAAAAAATTGAGCTTTATACATACGAATTTAGATTGATAGATTACCAACCTTTGTTTCCTCTTACCTGCCACAGTCACCACAGATAAAACTTCATAGTAGGGCATCGTTTCTACCTGAGTTGGGGATTTACCTTTATTCTTTAATGTACACACAAAAAAAAAAACTTAACTACAATACATGGATTTGATAATTTATGTACAAAGCCGAGCTTAACTCAACAATGAGTACATTGACAAACTATCATCAGCTTTTTTAGAAGGACGAAAGTCTGGCAACCGCAAGCTATTAGGCTACTAGAATCATTAAGTATATATATATTTTTTTTAATTACCCATGTAAAAACCTACTTAACTAATAGGTTTTTGAGTAAATATTAGTAATTTAAAAGTAGCTTTAACTTAGTCAAAAGTACTTCTGATCCATTCTTACAGTTAAAGGTTGATTGGACCAAATACGAGTTAAAATTTTGTGTCTGTTTTTTTTTTGTTTCCGTTCTTTTCAAATTCATTTAAAATTATATAAGTTAGAATTTTAAGTCTGGTGGAAAAAATAGAACCAGTCAGTCAGTCCATTATCAGTCAAAAGGATACACAAACTACAATGCGACGTGCTATTAGATTACGCGCGTAGAAAAGAGAGCGAGATGGTCCTACCACGCGTGACTCTTCCTCCTACAAGTATTTGGAAGGCATTCTTCTACATTTTATAATTAATATTGATACGGTATTCAGGAAAATATATTTTTATCATTTGTTGTTTAATAAAAAATATTATACCATAAATGTAAACACAGGCTTAATTGGTTTACCAGTTATAAATTCGATAAAGGAATCCAAGAAAATTTTCATCAACACATGTTTTCAGTGCTTTTTACTTACATCAGCAATAAAACGTGACACAACGAAGAAAATCCAGGTTACATGAAAAATTAATTTCAGGAACGTTTTTTTGCTGAAAGCCTTCAGTTATTAAATATCATTCATTCTGATTTTATGTCTCGCATATTTGTGTTTTTCGTTTATAATATTTTTCCATTGAGCTGGAAATTCAATAACGCGAGCTGTAATGGGTTTTTGTCAGTCATATTATTTTACTACGGGTGAAATTACTGTTCAAATCATGACCCTTTTGGGGCAACGCCATGTTTTAGTAAAGACTGAGCGATATAAAGTTATATAATACAGGAACAATATTGGTGAATCGTATAGTTTCAAATTTCGAACATTGTGCTCCCAATTTGAATCAGAATGAAATGAAGAGCAATTGCAAAAGAAATTTCAATTCTATCATTGATATGAATTATGAGTGAAAATTGCATAGCATTATGATTGTTTCTGAATATATCAAGATGGGTTGTATGCACGTATGGTATGTTACTATAATAGTGGAGGTGAAAATGAAGAGGTTTAGTGTCTTGAACGAAAATTGATCGCACAATAAATGTGTCAAATTATCAATTGTTGATTGGATGATACTTCATTCAATAATTTAATATTTATTCACGTGCACACCTACTACAATAAAGACTGGTAGAGAATGCATTAAGTCCGCTTATGTACCACTACTGTACATGAAGTTTAAATAAATTGTCAATGAATCATTAAAAAAAAACTTTTGATTACAAATACAAATATGAAGAGTATATTTGTGAACATACATAAATATATTCATACATTAACATATGCACGTATATTACACACAGAATACAATTTAGTTGGTTAATATTAGTATTAATATGTTAGTTATTGTTTTTTAAATCTATGCTCTTAATAATAATCAAAATAAAATAATCAAGATACTGAATCCGGTGGACACGAGAGACACAGAGCCGGTCGTACAGGTGACGCCTGGGTGAAGCTTGTGTCCAACAGTGGACGTCTTTTGGCTGAAATGATGTTGATGGCTGAATCGGAATGCTGAATACAGACCCACCTAGTTCAGAAGTCAGAAGTTTCATGAATTGTAATAATCTAGTTATATGAATAATGAATCGTTGTATGATAACCGTCAATCACATAACTTGAATTGAGGTCAGAAAATAATATCCTGAAACCACAAAATCCCGTGCTTAACTGATATCACGCTGAAGTGTAAAATCTAGAAGTAAGCATAATTAAAAAATAGAATAGAAAGCAGTGTTGGCCCTGTGGTAACTCCCGACTTACAAGCTGTAGATCGCGGGTTCAAATTCAGCCAGGCTAATTACTTTGTGTGGATAATTTATTTTATTACCACTGCTCTCAAAACGGTGAAGGAAAAAATCGTGTGGAAACCGGCATGTCCTAGAACCAAAAATTTGAAGACGCGTGACATCCATCAATTTGCACTAGGTCCGCGTGGTGGATTACGACCCATTCTCTCTCCTAAAGAGGAGACTTAAGTCCCAGCTGTGGGAACTTTACTAGGCCGATTATGCTTATACATAATAATTGAAAAAAAAGACAGTTCTCCGCTAACAATCTGCAGTCTGCAGAAAAAGTAAAAACAACAGTACTTTCTCTCACTTCAACAATTCAGCATCTAGTTCGAAAGTGCCCGATCATTATTTTAATTCGAATGCTTTCGAGTTCGTTCTCGATACAAAAACGCTAACCGATAGTCGACAAGAACAAGTAACGTGTTAAGCTTTCTGCTTTAATGAAAGTTTACAATTTTAAGTGTTTCGCAACACTGCCTGTTAGGGGTGTTTCGTGATCGCTGTTCCAATTTGATCGAGTAACACGTAGGTATTTTATGTGATGAGGATGTGAGTTTTGCGGTTTTGTGTGATTTGTAGGAAATATTAGATAGCTTTATTACTTTTTTTCACTTATTTATTACACAAAAATACTTAAAAATAAAAAGAAAAAAAATACAGAAAGAAGAATAACCCAACAAACATTTTAGCCGTATAAGTAAGAGTTACGCGACTCGAAGTGCTTTAAACATCGTATTGAAGTATTTTTATCGTGAAATATGACTTAGTGCCTCTTATCTTTACACAACTTCTAGTCGTATACGGACATCGTATAAACTTCTATACGTCTATTTTATATGACTGATACACAATTTTCAGTGGTATAACCGATGCTGTCGTCTTAGTAACATCTACACGACTTTTATACCGTCATTAATCGTATTAGAGTCCCGAAAACTGCTTTTAAGTGATAATCGTGTAAGAGTAATAAATTGCACTCTTATACAATTTTCAGTCAATATGAACACTTTTATACTACTATTCAATGACTAGATGACCTATTAGTGTATAAAATAATTTCAAAATTACAACCACAGCCAGGACAAGTCAATTGTACTGAAACTGGAATTGTTCCGCATAAAATTTTGTATAAAAGTCAAGATAATTGAGGTGGATGCAAAGTGGGTCTAAACGATATGATGTTGCTCGAACCGCAAAAACTAGATCTAATGGTTCTCTAACTTTCATGAAAACGTGCCTCAGAAAATATAGAAGATATCAATAGCCATCTTAAATACATACTGTATCAATATGGTAAAAACTTATCTATGTCCTTTATATTTATTATATATCATTTTTTAATACCGCCGAAACCAACAATAAATAAGTCAATAGTTTAATTATATATTTAAAATGGATTTTCTTATGAGATTTTCTTTAAGTGAACCCTAATAATTTAGTCAATATGGCTTATAATTTACAATATACAGATAAAAAATGAGAGCACGGAACGAAAAGTCATCTAGATGTTATGTTACGGTTGTGTCTTAAACCCTAAGTCATATAAAGGTAATTTTTAACACTTTCGTTAAAATAAATTTTAAAATCTTGCTTAATTTAAAGATTTAGTAAGGCGCATTCATTATATTGAGAAAACTAGTACATATTACTCAGTAAAATTAATTTCCCAATAGATTAATGTACTTGAACACGACTTTCGACGATAAAATTATAATACCTAATGAATAAATAAAATGGCTGTAGTTCTCATTCAATGATAAAAATATATATTATTCTTTCACAGTATAAGATTAAGTCTGGTTTTTAAGTTTCAATTCACCACATTTATCTCATCACTTTACATCAAAATTCCTTATAAAAGTCATGATGAACACAGTTATACGATAAAATGCCGCAAAGCAGCGCTAATAAACAGCATAACTCGACGAAAAGAGGTCCTTATGACATCTATACGACCACTACGTGATCAAATAGTGATTAATACGACTGCTGTGTAACTCTATTATGACACTGATTCGTATAAAATGGGCCTATTTTCGGTCATATTAACGTGATAGCAACGTATTTACGACCAGCGTATAGAACCAAAAGTAAAAATCAGCACGTCGTGGCGACCGAAAAAATGTTTGTTGGGAATATTCGTGTATTACACAGACAACAATGGTTGCCATCAAAATAAAAGCAAATGAATGTTAATTATAGCAATGGGTACGAAAGGTTCTGGAATGGCGACCATGTACTGAAAGATACCTTCCGCGTTGGAAGGCCTCCCACAAGTTGGACCGATGACCTGGTGAGGGTCGCGGGAATCCGATGAATGCAAAACGCACAGGACCGGTCATTATGGCGACATTTGGGGGGGGGGGGCTATGTCCAACAGTGGACGTCTTTCGGCTAAAATGATGATGATGAAGTCTGAACACGATAAATCAAAATATCACTCGAATCATAATTTATCTACCAAGTCCGATGCAAAGTCCACATGTCCGTTTTGACATCACACAATAGACTCAAGCATATGACAGGAAGAACGTAAAGCCTACAAGCAGGACTGGTGTACAGAGGCGTAAGCAAAGATGTTTGGAAGGAAGAAAGAGAATCCTTTTTCCTGTAGTAGAATAGACAGACTGATATATAAAACGTGTAAAAATTCATGCTGGGTATTTCATTTCATTTGCGAATATCAACGACATTATCAGACGCGGCGCTCTTGTCTCCGTCGGCGTTCCAGCCTTGTTGGATCCCCATGGCCTGGCACGCGACGATGGCAAGAGACGGGATGGCATGTCGTTATTCCCATGAAAGATGGGTAGGCCTTTAGTATGGGACGCTACTTGTGTCGATACTCTTGCGTCTTCCCATCTTCTCAGCTCGTCGTGTTGTGCTGGTACTGCCGCTGTGGCTGCGGAGAACCTCAAGCGGCGGAATTATAATAACCTTGTTGGAAGTTATATTTTCGAACCATTTGCGGTTGAAACTCTTGGTTCGTGGGGTTGAGAGTCAAAACGTCTAGTTGACATTTCGCGTGACACAAGGGCTGGCTATACAGCGTGGCAATGCCGCCAGTTTTTTTGGGCACATTACCAGTCGACACATATGTGGAAGAGTTTTTTGACGCCATATTTTAGTTTGATTTTAGTAAGTTGTAATTAGTGTAGGGTTTTCATTATCATTTTTTATTTTATTGTTATTATATTTAGTATTTTTAAATTTATTTTTTAGTATTCTGATAATATTCTTATTTTAATTCAATTCAATTAGACATTAAAATATATCCTGTAATGTAATTTTTTAATTTTTATTTCTTGCTACTGCGTTCTTGTCTTATTATTACTGGCATAATCATAATTTATTTTTATTCTTTTTAACATTTTATTCAATGAAATTCAATTACCTAATCTTATGTGTTTTATAATCAAATGTTTCATTTAAATATAGCAATTGTCTCTAAGTATTGCAGAATTGAATGCTGTTATACAATGTACTTGTAAATTCCCAGTATCTGTAATGTTAGCGATCCTAATAAATAAGATATAAATGGTTAAATAGCAAAAGTATATTGAAGAATACTCGATTATATTTTTAAGGAGTACGAATATAATATGTCAATATCAGTTATTTAAACATCAATATCCCAAGAACTGGACATGACAGATTCAATCTGTGAATCAATTTGGATTTAGCAAGAATCACATTGTGGGCGTTGCTTGCGTTTAATTAAAAAAATTGTTAACCAGTGTTTATATTAACATTGGAGATTATCTTGTATTTAAGATTAAACGCATTTTTAGGGTTCCGTACCTCAAAAGGAAAATCGGAACCCTTGTATTATTACTTTGTTGTCCGTTGTCCATGTCTGCCTGTCAATACTCTTTATCTCGGAAACGCGATAAAGAGCGCGAGGTATTGAGTTAAAATTAAAACCATATACTCAAAACTGCAATCCCTTGAATCTGTGAAAAAATCAAACTTCTAAGTTATACTAGCTACATTTCGACACTCCCAAGGAAATCAAAATTCATAGTGTATTTCCCGTTGATCCAGAATCCTAAATTTGGCATAAAGCAAGGTCTCATAGCAAAGGTATAGGAATAAATTCGAAAACTGTAAATTTGTCGTAAAATCAAAACAAAAAAAAATTGCTATTCGGATAAATCTTCGAGACTATATTCGGAAATTAAACTGTTTACATAGGTAAGTTTGTACGGAACCCTCAGGGCACAAGTCGGACTCGCACTTGCCCAGATTTTCTACATTGAAGACGGTTGTATTGTTTTGTAAAAAGCTTTTTATATTAAATCCATTCAGTCGTTTTATTGTGAAAGACTAACAAACACACACATACATACAAACATTCTCCTGTATAACATAAGACTGATACTTTGTCGTAGAAATTACAATAAAAGGCAAACTTCATGCCAGTAAAAGAGTTAGTAGGCAGAGAAACCATTCGAATGAAAATCCGTTACAATTTACTAATTTTACGACTAAAAATGCTTGTTTGGAACATTATTTATCTACGCTAGCTCCTCTAAAATAAGAAGTTTGCATAAATTAATTATTCTTTTTAGAGTTCCGTACCCAAAATGTAAAAAAGTTCCCTATTACTAAAACTCCGTTGCCCGTCCAGACAGACTGCGTGTTTCTCTGTCTGTCCTTCTTTCACCAGGCTGTATGTCATGAACCGTGGCAGTTAGATAGACATAATCGGCGGTGTCTTTTTTTTTCGTTAACTTAGAAGTTTGATTTTTACACAGTTTCAAGGGACCGCAGACTAGTATTTGTCGTAAAGGGTCTTGGCAGAAAGACAGACAGACAGACGGATAATAAAGTGGTCCTACAAGGGTTCCATTTTTTTCCTTTTGAGGTAAGGAACCCTAAAAATTAACCGGTGTAAGGCAGAACAATATGAAGTATATTTTAAATTACCTTTGCTTAGCGGGATAAGATCCGGATTCTTATCATCGGCAGTTTGTGGAGAGTTCCTCTTCTGCACAATCACCTTTTGGTTCTTTATCGATGGTAGTGTCACTGCAAAATAAAAGCAATTTAGAAACAATGAGCAAGGTGACAATAGTAAATTTTGATACGAGTGGAGAAAGTTTGTCATTGCGACCGAGGCGGCATTCATCCGAGCCGCAAGCGAGAGTGTTATGGAGCCGAGGGCTGCAGTTACAAATTTCCACATATATCAAACGACATTTTTCAATACACTTACGAAGAAATAAATAAACGGGGGTTGAAACGGACCTCGTAGGGTTGACGCGTACGTCATGGGGATCTTTTAGCGCCTAGAGTGTTACGATAAATGTAATGCTATGCTCGGAGTTTCATTGTGTGATCGAATCAAAAATGAAGATTTCCACAGGAGGACATAGCACGATGAATCGCCAAACTTAAGTGGCAATGGGCAGGGCACATTGCTCGCAGAACAGATGGCTGTTGGGGATGAAAGGTTCTGGAGTGGCGATCGCGTACCGGAAAACGCAGCGTTGTAAGGCCTCTTACAAGGTGGACCGATGACTTGGTAAAGATTGCGGGAACCCGATTGATGCGAGACGCACAGGACCGTTTTTTGTGGCGTTACACCAGTGGACGTCTTTCGGCTGAAATTATGATGATGATGAACTACAAGGGAGTGAATGTTATCAAAACGGTAACATGGAAGAAGTAACCCCTGGAGCATACGATGGAGAGCAGAGCAAAGCTGTGTCCTTGTGGAGGCTATCGGTGCTGGGAACCTCTCGCGTCTGCCCTGTTTCAGGTCATGGTATTCAGTGAAAGGGAGATGGTTACATTCTTCTGCGAAGCAGAAATGCCAGCAAAAGAGGCGGCCAAAACAGTGACGCAGATAAGCCTCAACCCTCAACAACCACAAGAGATGCTGCGGGTGTCGGGAGTCACATGGTGATATCTGGCCATCGTAATTGCAGGTTTGTGGACGTCGAGCAATGAATAACTCGCCTTCCGGTCGTCCAGTACGTGTGTTTTTAATATCGTGCGGATTTTATCACGCGTGCGGGATTGCTCCGCACGCGTAGCCCCCGCAAATGTCCTTTTCATACAAATATGTAATATGTAATGCGTCGAATACGCACGCGGTATGCGGGGCGTGATATCGGACAAACACCGCATGCGTCATGAAATCCATACGATATTAAAAACACCGTTAGGATCAAGCCTGGTTCAACAGCGCATTGTATTCCACGCACGCTTCAAAGAGTGGTCAGCCGGGGCTCGTTAGGGCCAGTATGTGATTCCAGGACTGCGAATTGTTCGAAAGAGGGTAACTCTTTATTCGTATTCGTCGCAAAAAGGGCAACTGAAGAAAAACTGTGAGTTTTAGTCAGAAAAAGTCTGGCACTCCCTCAAGCAGGATGATTCATTTGATGGTTTCCCACGCAAAAAAAGGGTTTGATAAGCAAACATAACGATACATCTCCATCTACATATCTATTTTTAATCCATTACAAATCTTTTATCTACTACAAAAAATAAACATAAATCAATATTAATACACGCATATAAATAACTGTCGCGTCATTAAAATCATTCACCGTCTAATGGGCAACACGGATCTTTATTATATGGCAACAATGAGACATACCCACATTTGGTTTGATTTATGATCCAATTATACCTGGGTTTTATCGGCACATCAACGATGGAATGATTGCTCATTTATTGATATTAAGGAATTCAATTGAAAATAGGACTTATATTTCATAACCTTTGGTATAATTAGGCTTGATTCCTTAATGAGATCAACATACATAAATGCTCCTAATGTATTTTTGTACAAATATTTAATATATATTATGTAATAATATTCCACAACTATGACACAACGCCGTCTAGTCCCAAGCTAAGCAGAGCTTGTGTTATGGGTACTAGACAACTGATAAACATACTTATATATTTCTAAATACATACATAGATAAATTACACCCAGACACAGAACAAATGATCGTGCTCAAAAATATTTGTCCTGGGTGGGAATTGAACGACATGACTATGACGACATGACGAATGACCTCTGGCATAGCAGCCAGGGCCACTAACCACTACACCACCATTGACTGAACACCATTGATTTTATTTTTCATTTTCATTGCAATCAGAAAACCTGGAATCTGTGCACAACTACATGCAAATGTGATTCCATATGATTTATATGACGCATAAAAGCACACGAAGGCATTTCGATAACCTTTACCCCACTAAAAATAATAAAAAAATTTTTTTTGCGTAATACGCCCGTTTAAGTGACTGAGTGAAATTAAGCCACGGGGGCTTGATTTCAGCGGTCTGCGCGCTAGAGGCGAACACCAATAAAATAAAAGGGATGAGATTACATACCGTAACCTTTTTTGTTTAATAAAAATAATCAAAAAATTTCTATCGCTTCGGATGGAGTAAAAACGAGTGTCAGACTTTTACCGACTAAAACCCAATCCTATTCCTTTGCGTTCCATAGGCGAGGCGAATCTTTTGAACGAACCCATTATTTTTCAGGCGTAGACCTAAGCGGACCCCTTCTATTATGCTAACAGCTCTCTTTTAAGCGCTCAAGGAATACTACGCACCATCAACCACATTACGACCGTCTGTAAACCCACGCCTCTGGTAAATTGAAACTTTTCTTCAATTCCCGGCGCCCACGGCACGGGACGTCGTCTACAGTGAGTGAGGCGTGTGGACCATCTCTCACTTAACATTCAATACTTTATTGTATTCCATATTATGTACATATATGGTATAAAATATTGTCAAGATCAATATGGATTCTGTCGGGCACAGCAAAGTTAGGAGGAGTTAGGAAGTTAGGGTCTCTCTCACGCTTTCTGTCATCTCTTTGATCAGATAATTGCTTCGCAGGAAGATGTACATGCTTTTCATTCGTAGTGAGAAGCACTACGTACGTCAGTTTGAACCAGGCCCGAAATCGAAAGGGCACTGCAGCCGATCACCTCCACGAGAAGGTGTCAGTGCTCCGATCAAGAGGGGATCCCACAGTATGCTTCACCGTATTCTTCTGGTAAACTTAACAATGGCAACATCCAAATAGGAACGAAGTGCATGTGGCAGTAGGTGAACACCTACGTCAGTCGGAAAGTGAGGACATCGTGACGTCTTTCTAACCACTCCTCAAAGAAAGGACTTACCGCCGCAATCATGACGCACGTTGAACGTTTTGGCTACCATAACCTGGCGAAACTTTAGCGACTTTAGCTGATTCACTGAACATGCGGTTGCGATTCAATCTAAGAAATATTATTTTCTTGATCGCACTTTTTAATATAATCATTATATTATGGAATTTCCTTTTTTGGCCAAATAAATATTATTTTTTGTTTTTTTAATATTGTTAATTCCAAAAATTTATTACTTATAACACTAACCTTCATAATCTCTAGATCTATGTCGTATCCGAGACGCAATGAGGGCAAGGCACAACACGAAAGCGATGGTCAATGCAGCTCCAAGGAATACGCCAACTGCCCAATTGACCTCCCACGCTTCTTGTGGTTCTAAGGATAGAAATATCTATGTTAATAATAACAACAAAAAAATGTCTTAATATTATAGTTCTTGATAAGCAGTCCAGTCTCCCAAAACCATAACCCTTATATCTTTGTTTTCCATATGTCGCTATAGTTTCCCACCAACCGGGGGTTGTCCTTGGGTGCACTAGCACAACGCGTACAGAAATAATCGACGGTCGGTACCACATTCCATGAAAGTTGTCTAAGGGGCGAGTTAGCTTTGGCTCCTCGAATGCCTTCCAAAGTTGTTTTTTTTTAATAATCCATTTATAGGCGTTTTCTTTTCATACCAGTTATAAACTTGCATACATTTTAAACTTATACTCTGACACACACACACACACAGGCACCCAAACTCATTTACAGTTAATCAGTTAAGCATTCACCCTTATATCCTGAAATGAATATAAAATATAAATTGTCTTTTTTTATGTACTGTTCAAGATTATTTAAGATTTAGTTTTTGGTCATATTTTTTTAACTTAACTGGTACTTTTGCCTGCTGCAAAATGCATGCTCTTTCTAGGATACCTGTAATAAAGGTTGTTGTACAAACCTACATCAAGCACCAGTCCCTCACAAAGTTAGCTCTAAATTGTAAGCATTGTTAAAAGCTAACACAAGAAAACTTTGTGAAGGGAAAAAAAATGATAATAACCCCTCCAGCGAATATAAAACAACCCGACGTACGTTGAGTGTCCACCTTCACATCATCGACACCTCCACGGTCCAGACTGAGCGTTTCGCTGTCGTTTATATCTCGTTAATATTAAAGACTGGAACAATTTGCTTACTGCAGTTTTACCGTCCGATTGTAATTTAGGTGTCTTCAAGGCTAGAGTGGATAGACTCTTAATAGACCACTGTGTTTCAACTTTTGCAACACTGTTTACCATCAGGTAGGAGTAGTAGTCACTGGTCTATATCCATTAAAATATCAACATATATAATAATGTCATAAATTTTTTACAGAGACTCAAGATGAAGCACTGGTTAATTTAATTAATTCAATTAACAGACTAACCTGTTCTTGGAGCTAATCTCAAAGCCGTTTCTACAGTAAACGTGACATGTTCTGATCTTCCTCTCGCATTGGCTGCATACACAATGAGCCTCAGTTGTCTGTTAGACCCGAGTCTCCGAAGGTTCCACAGGGCACCACCATTGCTAGCGTTGACCACTAGTCCTTCAGCTGCCCAGACTTCTACCATGTATACGCATTGGAGGCCTCCTTCGTAACCTGGGAAAAAAACAGTATGGTTAAAAAAAATATTAATAGTGCCTTTTTTATGATGATCAGAATCATGAAAACTACTGCAGTTGCTAAAAGACTGTAATATTTTGACATATACGGATTTTGTAATATTTTATTTTTAAACACGTGCATAAATATTTGATAATTATAATCGTTTAATTTATAAAATAGGGCCCATTTACAATAAAAAATAACTTAAATATTAAAAAAAAACAATCGTTTATTTGCCTGAACTAGGGTAAACCTGTGCTTCAAGCTAGAAAGTGCTTAACCTCTAAGGCCCCAGAGTGTACCGAATTCAGTACACATCGGTACCAGTTAACTTATGCCTTATTTTTATGCATTAATAAGGTTTAAGTTAGCTGGTATACCGTATTTGATTTCTGAGAGGTTAAATTAAAAACATTAATAATAAATTAACATTCAATATACTCAAGAACGAAACTGATAAGACTGGTTAAGTTCTCTTAATGATTTGATATTTTAAAAAGTATTTATTAGTTTCTAATTTTAGCATTTAAATGTATTTTATTATAACAAATAACTATTTTTTTAAATTATTTTTTTTAGTTTAATGTTTATGTTATTTGTTGTCTTTTTTAACCCAAAGGTTGACTGGTAGAGAATGCCTTGTTGCATTAAGTCCACCTTTGTACCACTACTTAACTGTACATGAAGTTTAAATAAATAAATAAATATAACAGATATGCATCCACGACGCTCAAAAATGTGCATAAAACCTGGATGATTCATGGCTAAGACAGAATGTATAATTATTGTTGAAGAACAGCTCTTAAAATACAAATTAGTGCTTAACACTGTTCTATGAACATTGGTAAAATCCGAAACAATCACCATTGTTTCAACTACGACAAACTTTGCATTACTTTTTAGCTGTTTTGGCTGTCATAGAAAAACTAAGAGAATTTCTAAACAACATCAAATAAAAACCAAAACTGTGAAACGAAGTACCAGGAATGCAGAATTTGGAAAGCGGTGAAACAGCAATGTTGAGTTGACAACATGTACCTACAATAACACGTGTGGTTTAAAGTTCGCAACAATAACTGGAGTCAGCTGGGTAGTCCGCCAACGCGCATCCAATTTTTGTTAGGCTGAGCGCAGACTTAAGTCACGAAAGTTTTAAGACAAACTCACAATCACACACACACATCACGTAAACAAATTTGCCTCAAAACTGTTGCAATGGTTTGACTGTGGGGTCGGTGAGTCTCTAGACATACTTAAATGTACTTAAACATTTCTAAATAATATAATTTTATTTTGCGTCTAAATCTTTTTGTGTTTGTTTCACTCCTTATGTCTGCCAGCAGACTGTTCAATAGGTATGGTATTCTCTTTTTTAGTGTTCGGTCACCAAAGTAATTGATGACTCTGGGTACATTGAGTCTACAAGCAGCCATAGATCGTGTATTATGATTATTGTATACGTGAGTTAAGCTATGCTCTTGCTTGATGCGTCAATTCCTTTTCAGTATCAAAAAATGGACTTCACTGATACTGTTATATTAACTTTTCTACGAGTTCTTCATCTGTAAACATGATGCGACGTATTATATACTCTCTGGTCGTTTTGCCGAAAATACTACAGAGGAGTTACATCGCTAGACTGTTTTGTTTTTGATGTGCGCGCCCGCATACATACAAAAGGGAAGCTGACAATCGTCACTATCGTTAGTCAGTTAGACTTGTCACTGTGCAGTTTTTGTTGGTATTAGACCATTTTGTTTATGAGACGGTTTTTTTTTTCAAATTAATGATAGGCTCGCGTTCGACCACCATCTCACCAAGTCACCAGACGGTTAGCGATGATGTGGTCGACAATAGAGCACGCTTGCCTAGAAGTAGCCTATTCACTCTTGACTTAAAGACCCCTAAATTGTAGCTATCAGGAAACACAGACTCCGGCAAAGAATTCCACTCCTTAGCTGTAAATAAATGTGTTCTCAAAACACTTTGTGCGTGTGGGTGGGATGTCTACCATGTACCGGTGGTGCAACGCGTACGTCTAGTGGTCCGAAGATGGAACGGACTTGGCGGAATTAGATTGTGCAATTCCAGTGCACACTCCCCGAAATGTAAACGATAGAAAACCAGTTGTTAGAAGTGGGCGTGCCTTCATATGTCTTGTAAAGCAATAGTCTGTCTTAAAACTGTCGTGAGTCAAGTCTGCACTCAGCCTTAGCAGACTTTTACGACAGGGCAAAATATGTAGCTGAATTTATTATAGTGTTGAGCAGCGTTGTTTTAGATTTAAGTTTACGCTGCTTGATGGCGAGGTTGTTTTCATTAATGTTGCTCATTGTAATGAGGTGAGACTTATCGCCACTGTATAAAACAAGTGGTCTGTTGATCTACTGGTTAGTAACCCTGACTGCTATGCCAGAAGTCATGGTTTTTTTTTTAGGTGGGAAAATTATCTTATGATATCATCCCCGGGATTTTGGGCGGAGTGGGAGATAGTGTCAGACTTTTACTGACTAAAAACCCAATCCTGTTTTTTCGTTGCCTTTCGTGCCAGGGCCGAGTCTTCTTTTCAGAATCAGATCCTTGGCCCCAGTAGATATCGACCCTGCTGGGCCCCTACAGTTGCTGACATCTCCTTGGGGCGCGCGTGGAACAGTACGCGTCGTCGACGACTTGGGCTCGGTTCGGACAGTTACCGGACGGTCGGACGGCAGGCTACCCATTGCTCGCCGTTCGCAAGGGCGTGAGGACCGTTGCGTCACGCGATCGGCCGCCTCCATTGCTAGCATTACGGCTTCGCAGAAGGAGGCGACCGCCTGCCACTCCTCCTCGCTCCGGACTATGGCCTGTACCAAGGCCCGGCGCGAGAGATCGCCGCCACCGATCGCCCCCACGAGGACATGGCGTTGCTCTGCCCAAGCGGGGCACACCTCCACCATATGCTCCACTGTGTTCTCCGGGCGGTCCTCACAATGGTGACACCCGCGCATTTCTTCCTCAAGAATGAGATCACGGGTTGGATTCCCACTCGAGATAAATGCTTGTGTGAGATCTTTTGTCCTGAGACTGGGTATAATTTATCTAAAATAAACGATCCCAACAGACGTTATCCGGTCCGAAAGCCGGCTATTCAAAAAGTCTAGTCAGAAAAATTGAGGACCCGTTTGCAGACCACCGTGTCCAATTGTATTTTCAAACCGTCCAGGGACCCAGACAAATATACACACAAAGTTTCATCCAAATCAGCGAAGCCGAACTCCTTCTAAGTTAGGTGACAAAAACATTATTATTAAAAATATATATAAGTATGTTTATCAGTTGTCTAATGCTTATAGCACAAGCTCTGCTTAGTTTGGGCTAGTCCCAAACTAAGTCGAGATGGCGTTGTGTGATGGTTGTGGAATAAAATTATTATATTATTATTATAAAATAATATAATAATGATGAGAGCAGTGGTGGCCGAGTGGTAAAGGCCCCAACTTACGAGTTGTAGGTCGCGGGTTCAAACCCAGTCAGGCGCATTACTTTGTGTAATTTATTTCATCACCACTGCTCTCAAAACGGTGAAGGAAAACATCGTGAGAAAACCGGCATGTCCTAGAACCAAAAATTCGAAGACATGTGACATCCACCAACCCGCACTGGGCCCGCGTGTTGGATTACGGCCCGTTCCCTCTCCTAAAGAGGAGGCCTGAGTCCCAACAGTGGGAACATTATAAGGCCGACTATGCTATGCTATTATAAAATGTTTCTAACATCAGACTCCGTGTTGGAGGACCTATCGACTAATTGATCTCGGGTAATACTTCCAAACCGTACTTGAAGGTTATATTTTTTTTGTGCGACAACAGAAGATATAACAATACTCCTTGTTAATCTCCTGTTGTCACACAGAAAAAATATGAATTTCATAAAAGAGAAACCCAATATTGTCGGTATTGAATAACATTTATTGACATTATAAGGAAAATATTATCAAAATCACAATCAGATGTTCCGTCACAAGTAATTTATTAAATGATTTTCCAAGATATTTTAAAATAATAAATTCTATCAATTAACGTAATGAGATGTCCATCGATATGTTTTGAAAACACGTGCAGGAATAAGGTAAAGTTGTTTCTTTTTATTTGTGATATTATAAGTTGAGAATTAAGGGCCGACGCTGCGTTAAGCGGGCGCCCGCAATGAGCATTCGTCTCGTGAACACACGCGTGTGCACGGACGGTTCCCATGGGACCGCAACGGGTCCCGTCGCGGACGCAGGGTCACTAGTTCAATTTTAAGGGCTATATTTCACCGTGACACCATGGCGGCGCGAGCAGTTGCGCCGTCTAACTAAGTATCTAAAGACATTTTCTTTCGTGTGTGCGACCCGTATCACATAGCCATGTTGACTAAATAAGTCCGTGCGAGTAACCGCGCGGGCCTCCATCGCACCAGAGTACGGGCGCAGCGAGCCGGGTCCCCGCGACGGATGCCCGAACAGGTCACCGCGATGGAGCACTTTTGTATGAGATCGCGCGGGCGACCGCTTAACGCAGCGTCGCGTCGGCCCTAAAGGACTGGCCGGAATTTGTATAGAGACATATAGTTCATGGTATTAAAGCTTAGAGGTATGGCTTTACAATAGTTTAAGTTTTATATAAATAATACAAATTACTTTTTTTTTGTCAATTTAACGTAGTTAAAACCAGTTTTACAAATTGACTATGACAGTCAAATCATTATGATAAATATTTAAGTTTATTGTGTGTGTGACGTTTGAAGAATGAAGCACACTGGCCAGTAATTCTATAGCTCAAACTCAAAAATACTTAGCAGCTCAAAGACTCGACGGGCAATACTGGTCTTGATGTATCAGTAAATATTGTTTAATATTCTTTTCATCTACGACAAATAATAATAGTATGGCGTAGAATTTGCTGAACTTGAACAAAAAAAAAAATAGTCAAGACAGTCTTTCATCATCATCATCTTTATTTTCAGTCAACTGAAATGTACTGTTTTACAATGGCCAGAGCAAGTATCGATAGTTTTCAGTAGACTTCCGTGGTTTCCGTACTTACTACGTCATTGGTTCTCTGTTTTTCAACATTGGAGGAACTTCCAGTCATTGATTCATTTAGATTGGGGGCAATGGAAAAGACTATGCTTGGAGTTTTCTTTTATGATTAAATCAGTATTGAAGATATTTGCAGAAAAACTAAGTTTACAGATATAGCCCAAAGAATCACCAAACTTAAGTGGCAGTGGGCTGGGCAAGTTGTTCGCAATAGAGATGGTCGATAAAAAGCTCTGGAGTGACGACCGCGTACCAGAAGACGTAGCGTTAAAAGGCCTCGCACTAAGTGGACTGAATACCTGTTGAAGGTCATGGAAATCTAATGGATGCGAGACGCTTAGGACTAGTCGCTGTGGCGGTAAATGGGGGAGCCCTATGTCCTATGTTTTTTGGCTAAAATGTTGATCACAATTATGGATAGACAAAAAGGTAACGTGTAAAAATAATATTTCTCATCATAACAGTTACAACAGCTGAAATATATACCCTCATGGCGAAGTGAAATTACTTGGAATCGTTGCTGAAAATAGTTCCTAATAAACCCAAATTTATTCGTACGACCTCGAAATACTCAGAAGTTGTACCCAAAATTAATGAATCAACTGCTAATACTATGGCTATAGAATATTGATGTACTAAGGCAATTACAATTAGTTAGTTGCCGGCTCGTTAGGTTAATGGTTTAAGTGCCTAGCATTGGGCTGTTGGTCAAGTGAGCCGTAGCATTTTGGAAGATTACCTGCAATTACGTAATAGTTTTGATATTCGTGATTACTGAGTGTTCTAGGTCACGAAAAATGAAACATATTTTGATTAACGTGTTCATTTTAAAATTATAAACACGCTGTAATTTGGGTGTCTTCAAGGCTAGAGTGAATAGGCTCTTAATCAACTAATGTACCTTACCATCAATGATTGCATCACTGCTTCCCATCAGGTGGGATTGCAGTCAAGCACTCTGGTTTATATCAATTTAATAAAAAACAGATATCATCGGACGTCGCTATATTATTGGGGCTATGTAGACAAATTATGTCCGAAGGTATACCTGCAGGGTAGTTCTTCTAGTGAATTCCCTACTGTATAGGCAGTTTCCACTCAGTGTCTGCAAAGCCTTAGTTCATAGAATTTGATATTACATAAGTTGTTGCGGCTGATATTCAATTACAAGTAACAACAAACCCAGATTAAACCTAAATTAAATTTTGGCATCACTTATTCGCAATTTATGAATTTCTGAGAAATGTTCTAAAGATGGCTTATTTAAAGCTTTGTACAAATTATTATAATTAATTATATTGTTCAAAAAGTCAAAGAATTGTAATTTTAAAAATAAACAATATTTATTCGAAAAAGCACAAAGAATAACCAGACGTAATTGGCAGTAGGCAGGGCATATTGCTCGCATGAAAGATGGTCGATGGGGACGATCGCGTACCGGAAGACGCAGCATTGGAAGGCCTCTCACAGGGTGAACCGATGATCTAGTGATGGTCGCGGGAATCCGATGGGTGCGAGGCGCACAGGACTGGTCATTATGGTGACACTTGGGGGAGGCTTTTGTCCAACAGTGGACATCTTTCGGCTGCAATGATGATGCATAATTGCATAATCAGCCTTTTAATGTTTCCACTGCTGGGACTCAGGTCTTCTCTCTCTAGGAGAGGTAATGGGCCGTAACTCACCACGCGAGCCCAGTGCGTGTTGGTGCATGTCAAAACCACTTCGAATTTTTGGTTCTAGGACATTCCGGTTTCCTCACGATGTTTTCCTTCACCGTTTTGAAAGCAGTGGTGATGAAATAAATTACACAAAGTAATGCGCCTGGCCGGGTTTGAACCTACGATCCTCAATTCTTAAGTCAGGGCTGTTACCACTCGGCCACCACTGCTCCTTGAAATGATGAATCAAGATTTCTTCGAGATGCCTCGAAAAGCACGTTACGTTGGTCCTGACTATTATTTGTAGATCTTTGACAGTCGACTGGAAGCCAACTCTAAAACAGTCAGGGGTAAGCAGATTGATGGATAGATAACTATATAATACAATTAACTAAGTAACTAAAAGCTTAACGTAACTTTTTTTTTAATTATTGTTACGCTCGGGCTTGACTATTATCTTGCCTGATGTAAAGCGATGATATGGTCGACGATGGAGTACGCTTGCCTAGATATTACGTTTTAGTAAGTAACGTACTTACGAAAAGTACCCATCTACCTATTTATTTTAACTTGACCTAGAAAATAAAAAACCACGGCGTCTTAAAAGTAAAAATCAAAATTCTTATTCATTCATTTTAACATTTTTAGTGATATAGAAAAAAAATGATATTGCGAAAATTATATTCAATATGTCATTTTCACTACTCAATTTTCAGCCAACCTGATGGTAATCGATGATGTGGACGATGATGGAGCACGCTTGCCTAGAAGTAACCTATTCACTCTTGACTTAAAGACCCCTAGGTTGTAGCTATCAGGGAACACAGACTCCGGTATGGAATTCCACTCCTTAGCTGTACGCATAATGAATGTGTTCCCAAAACGCTTTGTATGTGGTCCGATGATGGAACGGACTTGGTGGAATTAAATTGAGCAATTCCAACGCACACTCCCCGAAATGTAATTGATAGAAAACCGACACGTTAGCAACTCGGCGTCGATGCTCAAGGCTTTGGAGTTTTGACTCGACAAGTGCATCATCACCGATGATCGTCTGGCTCGCTTCTCAATCGACTCCAGGGCATCAAGCTGGTATTTGGCAGACCCATCCCAAAGATGAGAGCAATATTCCACTTTCGAGAATCCACATGTCATTAACTCAAAACCTTGATATAAAATCGATTTACAAGGATTACCTTAACATTACACGATTTAGCAACTTAATTGCTGTGGGCAAATTACGAATTAATCACATGAAATTACTTAAAGGATTACGTTCATTGGAGTGAGGCATACGATTGAGTGTGAGCGTGTGTAGGTAACCAAGTATTGGCAATATGGCGGATTTGGCGGATATATTGAAGGGTTTTGATCGTGTTATCAATTACAGTATGTTAGCTGTTAAATTTGCTCACAATTTTGTTCGTACTTTTAGAAGAAAAAAAACCTTTTACAAAAAATAATACAACCGACTTCAACGTAAAAAGAACATAAATTTAATTTCGGAAGTCGGTGTTTCTATAGTAGTTTTGTCTCCTCGTTATTTAACACCGACTTCCGATATTAAAGTTATCTTGCTTTATTTAGTGTTTTATTTTTCCTTGAAGTCGGTTGTTTTTTATGTAAAAAGTTTTTTTAATTTTACACTTTTTAGTTGTGGTACCACAATTAAAAAGTACCCCTCATCCAAATTTTAATAGTTTGCATGTTTTATAATAAGGTACATATAGTATTTAATCATTAAAACATTGCATGACAATTTAAATAAGCTAAGCCCAGGCCTACTTTCTTCTTCATCATCAGATCAGATCGATATATTCCCCCTCTTCTTTCAGTAAGTCATCGACTACACGTATAAATAAAGCAATTTTACTTGTTACGACAGTTCTCCTGTTTCCCTATGAGGAGTTCTGTTCCATATCTTCGAAGTTCATCATCAGATCATAACAAAATTTCTATGGGACCATTTTTGAAACATAACCTTTCAATCATGACCGAGAAATCGGTAAACATACATAAAAAAAAATGCATTCAGCCGAACACAGAACCGTCTCGTTTTTGAAGTCGGTGAAAAAGCCAATTACTGTGCATCATTATTTCAGTCGAAAGACGACCACTGTTGAACATAGGGGTCGCCACATCGTCATCGACACTGTTTTTTTTTTTTAAATTGGAAATTATCTAATCACTTGTCCCGTGTCAGATTTTAACTGACTAAAACTACACCTATATTCCTTCAGTTGCCTTTTACCCTTTAGGACAACAGGAAATATTTTTAGAAGTCAGTCTATGGCCCTAGTAGGCTTTGGCCCTACTAGACCTCTACAGTTTTGCTGCTATCTCTTTGAGGTGCGCGTGGCGCACTAAATGCCGTGCACAACTCGGGCTTGGTTCGGACAAGGTGAGCTACCCTTACACGAGGTCTTGTGTGTCTTAAACCCATCAATTTCCTGCACTCGGAGGTTCTTTGCGTCATCAAATCAGGAATAAAAATATCCATAAGAGAACCCAGGTTACCAGTATTCGTCTAATTCGAATAAAAAAATCACATTGTAAAAGTTAATTCGACTGTCGAAAACTCCATTTATGGGATTGAAAAAAGCGACAAAAATGTCACCAGGTCACACTCAACTCAACATATTGGCCTTTTGAAAATCGAGATCACTGACTGGATTTTACTTTATCTAAACCCCAAGGGCGTGAATGCTTTTGGTGGAATTTTTCCGAGTGAAATTCAGTCTATTTTAGTGATTCACAAATTGATTCCTAGTGGATATTGTGAAGTAAAATTGGTGTATTTATGTATTTCAGTTGTAACATTGATATAAGGGCAATCCCGGTAAAATGAAGCTGAGATTTTTATTGTAGTAGGGATTGTCTCAGAAAATATTGCTGAGAAGGCTAACTTGATAGACTGACTACCAAAGACATCAAAAAAAGTATTCAAAGTTCATTTGATGATGTCTTTTTTTTATCTATAAAAATACACTGTGTGTAGATTGTGAGTTGTATGTTTGTTACACTATTATGCTCAAACAGCTGAACAGATTTTGTTAATATTTGGTACCCCGGCGGAGACGCCTTAGGTGTCGAGAGTATGTATGACGATTTCTATCCACAATAGGAGCGGGCTTGCAGACGGCGAGCAACGGTTAGCTCACCGAAAAATCGTTCGATAAGAACCAAGCCTGGGTCGACAGGGCCTTGTGCTTCACGCGCGTTTCAAGGAATTGTCAGCAAATTAACGGGACCAGCTAGGGCCGATACCTGTCAGAGCTGAGGATTTTTTTTCACTTGATATAAGTTCTTGACTGCGATCCCACTTGATGGTAAGCAGTGATACAATCATTGATAGTGAGGCGCACTAGTTTATTAAGATACTATTCACTCTAGCCTTGAAGAAACCTAAATTATAGTTTGACGGTAAGATCGCAGCAGGCAAATTGTTCCAGTCCTTCGACGTACGCGGTATAAACGACGAAACGAAACGCTTAGTCCGGACCGTTGAAGTTTCAATAACGTAAGGGTGGATACTCGGGTGGGTGGTGGTGGTGGATTGCTCGAAGTAATTATCGTGGTCCTCGCGAAAGGGTAACTAAAAGGGCAGCTCCAATACTGTTTTGGCGAAGATTGTCGGCAGATTTGATTGCCCTTATATTGGACGTTGCTGTGGCAGGTATGTTGCTGGCTATATCCGATAGAGTAATTATCTATTTCTTTATATGTGTGTGTTCTGTTTTGTGACTGCGGTATGGGTACTATGGCTGCCTTAAATAAATGCTTTTTATTTTTTCTATTTTATTTAAAAGTAAATTATGGGTTTGAATCAATAAAAGTCTAACCCTCTCATTTCATGTTTTCCTACTTACAAGAGGGATTAACCCATCCCTCAGAAAACGCCCTGGACATCGGGAATGCAGGACGATAGTCAGTAAGATTGACGATGCCACTTAGGACCGATGCCTGATCGGGCTGCAGATTGTTCGAAGGTGTTAACATAGCTCTCACAAAGAGCTACTGAAGAAACACTATATGTTTTAGTTCGTAAAGGCCCAGCAGGGTCGAAGCCTACTGGGGCCAAGGGCTTGTTTCTGAAAGGAAAACTTGGCCCTGGTATGAAAGGCAACGAAGGAACAGGAACAGGTTTTTAGTCAGTAAAAGTCTAACACACCCTTTCGCTCTGCCTAAGAGCGAGGGATGTCATTGGATGAATTTCCAACCTAAAAAACAAATTGGGTTTTCGTCAGCAAGTCTAACATCGCTCATTCATTTCGAAGTCATTTTATTTTTTCACGTAAAAAAGGAGATTACCACTTATTCAAAGAAAAACACCGGAAGCACCGATTTTATGTAGGCGAAGCCGCAGACGCGAGCTAGTAGGTTATAAAAAACACATAGTTTTCTTAACACCGTTGTAAGAAAGTTCACTAAGTATCTCCAAAAGGATCAACTCTCAACTCACGTTTATAAGCCAAAGCTCCTCATCAGATGACGTATAGTTTCCAACATCTAAGCAAGCTCAAGTCGTAAGTAATCTCAGTGATCTCAAATATGCCCCCACTTACTCAAGTACTCGACTATACTCAGCCTGCGTACTTAAGAAGTCAGAATACTAGTTTATTTATAAACTAGAATTTCGCGTTAGTTTAGACTTTATGGAGTACTACTGGCCCATCCCGGTTTCGCCTGATGCCTGCTTTTTTTTTAGTTGGGTTATCATCTAATGACATCTCCGGCCCTTGGCTGGGGCGGGAAGGCGTGTCAGACTTTTACTGAGTAAAACCCAATCCTGTTCCCTCTTTGCTTTCGTTCCAGGTCCGCGGAGTTCTCTTTCGCATCACCCATGGCCCCAGTAGGCGCCGAACCTGCTGGGCCGCGTGGAACACTACGCGCCGTCGACGACTTAGGCTCATTCGAGACGGTTACTGGACGGTCGGACGGCGAGCTGCCCATTGCTCGCCGTCCGCAAGCCAGCGCCTACGGTGGCTGGAAATCTGGATCAGGATCCCGGTGGCTGGGGCGTTAGGGCTGTTTCCTCGCGCGTAAAAGTATAAAAGGGATACTCGTGGTCTTAGAAGGCAAAAGGCAACCAAAGGAACATAGGTTAGGTTTTAATCAATAAATCTGACACGCCCTCTCGATCCACCCTAGAGCGAGAAAATTCATTAGATGATTTCCCACATTAAAATTTGGGTGTAAATCTTTGTAATACTAGCTGTTGCCTGCGACATCGCCCGGGACAAGTTCGTAAAAATGCGCTTACGCGATCTAATTAATTTATTTTACTTTCACATAAAACGGTTAAAGGCCAGAACGCCACGATGACAACAATTACAGTGAGTTCTGAAGCGGGTCAACCCCAAGCCACTTTGTCCTCGAGATACTCTTTTACAGTATAAAAAACCTTATGTATACATGCAGACGCTGAAAACGACTTTGTTTTAAGTTATCTAAAGAAACAGGTTTGCATTAGGTTTTGGTCAAAATTTACACTTTACGTGAAAGAGACTTAGCAGTGCCTTATTGATTTCAGTTCAGGCATTGCTATTCAACCCAGTCAGGACTATTACTTTGTGTAATTTATTTCATAACTACTGCTCTAACTAACAGTGTGAAGGAAAACATCGCGAGGAAACCGGAATCAAAAATTCCACGCTTTTTTTTTTTTTTTTTATTGGGTGGGAAAATCATCCTAATGACATCCCCGCTCTTGGGCGGAGCGGGAGATAGTGTCAGACTCTTACTGACTAAAAACCCACTCCTGTTCCTTCGTTGCCTTCGTCCCAGGGCCCCGGGTTCCGCTTTCACACTACCCGTGGCCCCAGTAGGCTTCGACCCTGCTGGGCCCCTACGATTTGCTGAAAATTCCACGCTGCATTCTGCTCTTCTCGATCGCTTCATTTTCATAGGCGTTAGTTCATTTTTGAGATGCTTTGTTTTTGATTGTATTGATAAATCCAGGCTTCGTCACCTGTCCCAATGTCGTAAACGCGCCGAGACGAGCCTGCTTCTGAGCTTCGGTGAGGTAGTGCGGCACCCAGCGGCAAACTACCCTATTCACGCGAAGGTGCTCGTGTAGAATCTTGTGAACGCTTCTTGAACCAATCTACAGGTTATGCTGAATCTCTTCGTATGTAATTGTGGCAAGTGCCTTATACATAAAACTTTTTTTTCGGAAAACTTTCAGATTGACCTAGTAGTTTGCATGTTAATTTGAGATCTAAAAATGGTTGAAAATCACATAATATTATAAAAGCAAAGGTTTGTATGTATATAAATATGTTTGTTACTCCTTCACGTTCAAACGGCTAAAAGGAAAAAAATAAATAAATTAAAATGAAAATTTGTATACAGGTAGGCTATATCCTGTTTAGGTATATTATTATTTTCTTGGAATAATTCTGTATATTCACGAGGGCAAAGCCACATCCAGAAGACATAATGAAATTAAATACACTACAAAATTAAAATGTGAAAATGAATGATTCAATGACTAAATCTTAGTTTTAATCCACGCAGGATTATAGAAACTTTAAAAATGTAATTGAAAATTGAATAGGAATTCCTCCAAATAAGTTTCTTTGAACAATTACAATAGAGTTACGATGGTCCGCTTGTCATTTGTTACTGCCGAACTCCGCCTTACTTGTGTAGAAGATTGTAAGGTAAATGAAATGAAATGAGCTAAAATGTTGCCCACAGATTAGGGTTGCGGGTTTGGGGCCACTCGCTTACATTTCTTTGGGATCAAAAGAAGTTCATAATATTCAACGTGAGAGTAGCTTTCTATTAGCCCTATTGCATCTAGTTACTATTTTAATTTTCTGTAATTGATGGTTTTAACTGTTAGTGCAGAGAATAATTGTAATTTTATTTGCTTACTGATTTTATAGTAAAAAAAACTGGGCAAGTGCGAGTCGGACTCACGCACTGAGGGCTCCGTATAAACGTACCTATGGAAATAGTTCAATTCCCGAATGGAGTCTCGAAGATTTTTCCGAAACGAAGTTTTTTTTTGTGACGTAACATCAAATTTACTGTTTTCAGATTTATTCCTATACCTGTGCTAGTTCCTAGACCTAGCTTTATACCAAATTTCAGATTTAAGTATTCCCGAGATAAAGAGTCATGACAGACAGACAGATGAACAACAAATATTGTAAAGGATCCGTTTTTTCCTTTTGAGGTACGGAACCCTAAAAAAACTATAATCATTAAAAAATAACAATCCAAAATGTATTTAAATAGCTACATCATAAAAATAAAAGGCATTAAAATTAAACTTGGATAGGTACTCATGATGTAAAAAATTACAAAAATTATCTATACAAATTGAAATACCAGCTGATGAGTAAAAAATTGTTCTATACAAATCAAAAAGATTAAAATCGCATCGACTTGCAACTACTGGGGCTGTGGGCGACTCACATATATTTACACAGTTTACACACTACACGTAAACAATAAATATATAAATCGCCTACATCTATCTATTTACATATATTTACACATAAATATTTATTTATATATATATTCCCAAGATGTCAACACACATATACACTGACACTAAACACAACGTGTAAAATGACGTGACGCATTGGACACACGTATTGTCGATGACGCGCCGGCGAGAGTTTTTCTTCTACCGCCGCGTTATTATATTCGTGTAATATATTCGTTTCTCACTAGTCACAACCTAAGCTGCTAGGAAGATATACGTGCACTCGCGCCGATAAAAAGTTGTTGACACCTACCCGCGCTAAACCATAGCTGACTTGAAAAGACTATTCTTAGAGGATTTGACAGCTGAGAAGGCGATGACATACGGGACAGCGATGACGCTGTCAAGTAGAGGGGGCAACACACCATGAGCGGTGTGCGGACTTGCCTCTTTCTCTTTTCCTTGGGAGCTCGGATGCGACGGACGTGTTTTAGGCTTCATAATTTTGAATTACTTTGTTGTAACGGTTTTTGATTGTTTGTCATTTTAAATTATTAAAATACTTGTCGGTTGTTCTTAGTTTTCTTTTTAAAAACTTAAATACGCTTCTGATCCATAAGACTATATATTCTAGCCGTGATAATATACGTGCTTGTGCTTAGCTCGCTTGCGTCTTCTAACTTTCATTGTTGTAGTGTTGTGTGTGAGGAATATACCTGGAGATTCAGAAAGGACTTTTATTTATTCACCACTACCCAGTGAGTACCTACACCACACACACACCGACCATACAACCAAAGGGCCATGGGTTGTGCGAAAGAGAACCCCAAGATCCTGGAACGGAGGCAAAGAAGAAATATAGGAGTGGATTTTAGTCATTTGACAGGCCTGTTGGTCTAGTGGTTAGTAGTCCTGACTAAGCCGGGGGACGTGGTTTCGATTTTCACCCAGGAAAAATATTTGTGTGATGAGCATGATGATTTGTTCTGTGTCTGGGTGTAATTTAACTACAATATGTACGTATTTAGAAATATATAAGTATTTTTATCAGTTGTCTAGTACTCATACCACAAGCTCTGCTTAGTTTGGGACTAAAGGACGTTGTGTGAAAGTTGTGGAATATTATTATTGTATTATAGTCAGTAACTAGTACTAAGTAAGTAGTAACTTAAGTGGCAATGGGCAGGGCACATTGCTCGCAGAACGGTTGGCCGTTGGGGCCGAAAGGTTCTGGAGTGGCGACCGCGTACCGGAAGACGCAGTGTTGGAAGGCCCCCTACGGTCCACCTTGGATCGATGACCTGGTGAAGGTTGCGGGAATCCGATGGATGCGAGACGCACAGGTCCGTTCTTTGTGACGACATTTGGGGGAGGCCTATGTCCAGCAGTGGACGTATATCGGCTGAAATGATGATGATGATAATGATGATGATTATAGTCAGTACAAATCTGCTTCGGCTTACAGCGGGAGTAGTCATCAGATACTTTTCCATCTAAAAGAAATCGTTTTGCAACCAAAAAGGAGTAAAAAAACAAGTTTTAAAATCAAGACTATTAAAATCTTGTTACCGCTAATGCTTCATGAATCGTTTTTACAGAATCCGCCTAATGGCACAGTAAATAAACTTTTATTTACAGAGAAAAGTCGTTTTTAAATCTCTGAATGAAGGCAGAAGTTACGTAAACATACCCTTTTGTTGAAAAACTTCTTAGCGAATCTCTTCGAAATCTTAACGTTTTCTTTATTATTCTTTTTGCACAAAAATCTGAAATTTATTCCTTTTATTTGAAAACTGAGGAGCTTTTTAAATTAAATTTAGTACCTGACTTACTTTTTTTTTTGTAATAATCTAGCAAAAAGCAATAAGGTTTTAATAATTGTACATCTCGATGCTTCTAGACCAGATTAAGTTTGGAGATTTATTCCATGTGTAATAAATTAGCTACCTATCCAAATATCAATGTTTTCATAATAAATGATATTTATTTTGAAAATAGGTTAAAAAAACAATAGATGAGGCCGGTGTTTCCTAGCTGAATACCCTGAGAAGAAACACCAAAACAAACTCAGGGGTCAAAGTCTCTTTTGAAGTCTATACAGTAAATATGTAATAGTAAAATCACATGAGAACGATGCAGATTTGTCTGAGAAGGTCTTTTGAAGAAAGAACCATACAGATTTGAGTGGACCTATCCAGCCAGTGCAAGCATTTGCCAGTATTTCTCAACTCAGAACTACTACGGAGCTCAACGATTTGACGAACAATACCAAGGAAAGGACATTTGGGAAGGCCGCAGAAAATACTCAAATTGCCAGACATGCGTTAAAATTACTAAGGAGCAGGTTAACCTACGTTTGAGAAACACTGTGATTGATTACCAATTAAGCCCGTGACCTTGTAGTAGTAATGACACTAAATGTGTGTGTGTCATTAACACTATACTTGATCCAGTCTTCAAAATAAATAATAATATATTACTATAAAAGTGTTCCGATATTTATCACAAGTCATATAACCATAGTATTTGATATTCATTTCAGTGTCATACCTTCAAGTATTCTTGAGAAAAAGTCAGACAGTCGGATAACAAAATGATCCTAAAAAAAATAATGATTCAAAAATCAAAAAAAAAAAAAAATCAATCTCTAAATGGCTCTGTTTTTACCTGATCAGGTAAGGAACCCTAAAAATGATAGAAAATGTGCAAATATTAATAAAAATATCCTTGAAGGAAGCTGGTTCAGTAACTGTAAATCCAATCGATTTCATATCCGTTATCATTTGATTTTTCTACATCTCCCTAGAGATTATATAAGAAGATAAAGTGCTCGCACAGGCTTGCTCGCTATGCATAGCTATAGGTACCTACTGGAGGGTGGTTGACTGTACCTTATAACGAAGCTATATCTTTAGTAGTTAATTAAAGCCCGTCAAATCTAAGAAGTACCGTTTGACAGTTCTGATAGATTGAAGAAAAGGAATGGGGTCATAGAAATCGATTATTATAATTTCCGATTCTTAAGAGATATTGATTTCATTTCTTTGTATTTATTAATCGATTACAGATTTATATGATACTATAAAAGTCCGTTATTGGTATATCTTTGATTTTACTAGCAAATCTTAGGATATTATAGCAACTTGTGTAGGTAATTTTCCGAATTTTATAAGAGACGAGTTTTTCGGTACCATCCTAATCTTGAGAGTCGTGCAGTTGGAGCCGCGCGATAACACTAATTTCAAGTCGTTTTTGGTGCGGGTGCCGACCTACCATTTGGAGACCTTCTTGAAAGGAGAGTTTTGGCCGAAGAGTGTATCGACGATTTGGTGGAAGGATACTGATCTCGCAGCGGAACACGACGCCGTCACTTCGTGTTCAATAGTATAGTTTAATAATTGTTATAGTTTCTTTTATACATATGTATTAGTTTATTATTTTGTAAGATTATTTGTGTATTTTATCTATGGACCTTAGTTGGCTGATAATAAAGGATTATTATTATTAATATTTCAACTTGAAAAGTATAAAATGTCAAATGGTTTTTAGATTTGACGGCCGACGTCAATGGTCGTGTGAACAAAGTGAGTTATGTTGAAGTAGCCTCCTAAAAATAGTTACACTGTAATTTAAGTACAGAAAACTTTATGAATCCTACAAATCCTTTTAAAAGATCTTAATATTCAACAAAGATTTCCTAAAACTTACCTGGCAAGCACATTAAATCCAGTGAGTCATCAGTCAAGTTATACACTGTACAGTTAGTTGGCGGGTCGGGCCTTGTCGCCGGCAACAATGTGTAGACACACGGCGACATCTGCTGCCCGGCTAGGTTGGTCGCGCGACACGATAATGTTCCGTAGTCGACATCTGACACCGGTGTGTATGTGAGGAGCGATTTTCCCTCTTTCGCTTCTACGGTGAAACGGTCCTGGGGAAAAATTGTGTATTTATTAAGTCGTATTGGTAATTTTAAATTTTATTTGTTAGAGTTCGAAAGTGTGCGTCAAAATTGCACATTTTGATTTGTTGCTAATTAAATAGACGTTTTTTTAATGGCATTATTCGTTTCTAAAATATGTGGTGTGACGAGAATGGATAAAGTGAGAAATAAATATATTAGGGGAAGTTAGAGAGTGGCGCCAGTGACTGAAAAGTTGAAAGGGTATCGTTTGTCTTGGTATGGTCATGTGAAGAGGAGGGATGAAACGCATGTTACTAAAAGAGTTATGAGTTTACATGTGGATGGATGGAGAGGGAGAGGGAGACCAAAGAAAAGATGGATGGATTGTGTGAAGAGTGATATGAAAGAAAAGGAAGTTAGTGGTAGCATGACGAGTGACAGGGCAGAGTGGAAGAAAAAAACGTGTTGCGCCGACTCCAAATAATACGGGACAAGGGCAAGATGATGATGATATTCGCTTCTAAAAATCTACATTGCCTCTAAACTATTAAGTCAGCCATAATTAACGAGTGTCTGAATGATACTATCTTAGCCATTTAAACACTTAATTATCTGCTATGTAAGCCACTTTCTGGGTGGTATAGCGGTGTTAACTAAACGCCTCCCAGATCGCATAAGTCGAGGCAATATCACCAGGTATTATTCACCGTAGTGTGTTTCCGAACGTACTTTTACGTATGCGCGTCGCTCCTACGAATCACAAGGCTTCTTAGGTTGGTAGACAAATTATTGTTTTGTGAAGGTTGTCAGACATGTTACAAGATACGATCATGGAGGTTTTGAGTTGTGATTTGGTCTCTTATGTGTTTTATTGTGATTTGTTATAGAATTATAAAGTTTATGCCAGTAACAAAGACTATATTTTTTATAACCGACCCACCCCGACTACAGTGGTCATAAAAAAATAACTTGTCCGTGTTGGAGTGCCCTACAAACACGAGCTCCCTTCACTCACTTTTAGAGTAAGGATATTTAGTTGGCGCTGTATAAAAATTGTAAAAAAAAAACTTTAGTTCATTTGGGGCTATCTCGTTTTCCCGTTGTTAATAATAAAATGAGAAGTTAAATCATGTGGAGAACTAAAAAAAAAATGTGTGATTTAGCTTATAATTTATCAATTTAACTATGCCAAGCCCGTTCCAACATCAGATCACAAAGCTTACAGACATTCATCTATGGTACATGGTGGACATCGCACCTACACGCTTAAAATCTATTAAGAATACGTTTATTTTGTGTACAGCTAGAGCGATATTTTCTGTTAGACCCTGGATCGCGAACTATTTATTTTGTATTGATACGGCATTTATTGCGTTTTATTTTATAAGGATTCTTGTTTGTATCTTTTATTGATACGTGGTGTGATTTTATGTGTGTAGTCTAGTATAGTTGTGAATTTTGATAGCTACAATCTTTAAGTCATGAGTGAATAGGGTACTTCTAGGCAAGCATGCTCCATTGTCGACTATATCGAGATAGAGGTCAAGAGCGAGCCTATCAATAATAATTTGAAGAATTTGTAAATAACACATAGTAATGCGCCTGGCTGGGTGTAAACCCACGACCTAGAACACGTAAGTCGGGGCCATTACCACTGAAACATCACTGCTCTCGTATTTATTTTAGAGTTTTTAATTGATTAAGTAGGTACTTTTCGTAAAATTAATATTCATTACCTGTACATTTTGAGCACTTTAAAAACTAAAGTGAGTTCTGGCCTGAGAAAACCTTGTTTACTTTACGTTTGCAAATTAGTGCTATAGCACTAATGCTTACAGTTATTTCTCAGGAGAAACTCCCAAAACTCAGGCACCAAGTCAAATTTTTCGTAAAACCTTGTCTGTTTTATTTATGTTTTATTTGACGTGAGAAATGCGCATGAAATTATTTTGAACGAGAAACATGAATTTATTGGAGACTTGATAAAGTGAGGCTGTGCTAAGAAAAAATATTCCTACCAAAAAAAAGTTATTATTTTCGGGATCTCTTTTTATTAATTTCTTCTTCGAAATGAAATACCTAGACTTTGATTTTGATAAGCACTAACCTATCTATTCATAAATATTCATTTTCTATTCAATTAAATAAGAAAGAAACGAAAAATTCAAGTTAATTTAATCGTCTTTGTGCAAACTACTGAGAAAGCAATCCGCATAGTCTTAAATTTGTTTTTATTTAGATTACGCTGTTGTTCTACTGCTAGGAAAAAGTCTCCCTCAAATTCTTCCAGGGATCCTTTCCCTGGGTAATTTCAGAGTAGCCCTTGTTTTTTTTCACTTATTTAATAACTAACTAGCAGCTGCCGTGTGAAACTAGAAAATTATCCCATGGAAACGTACTCCCGGGACAAAAAATGTCATATGGGCTAATTACTACCCGTTTGCCAAATTTTATACAAATCTGTTCAACTGTTTGAGCGTGAATAAGTGACAATCATACATACACACACTCAGAAACTTTTGCCTTTATATATTGAGGATGTTTTTTTTTACAATAATGTGTGATAAAAGCATATTTTTTTCATTTAACATACATAGCATAGTCGGCCTTATAATGTTTCCACTGTTGGGACTTAGGATTCCTCTCTAGAAGAGGGAATAGGCCGTAATCCACGCCACGTGCGGGTTGGTGGATGTCACATGTCTTCGAATTTTTGGTTTGGTTTTGAGAGCAGTGGTAATGAAACAAATTACACAAAGTAATGCGCCTGGCTGGGTTCGAACCTATAACCTACAACTCGTAAGTCAAAGCCGATACCACTCGACCACCACTGCTCTACTGGCACTGCTCTTTTTTTTCATCTATCAAACAAATTAAAAATAAAAACCAATTATCCATTTTAAAGCCCAAAAATAATAGTACGTATAATTAAAATTAACATTAAAATAGAGTTCAGAAACTTTTAACGTGAATACGATTTCCACATTATTTTTCAAAAGCTACAAGCGATTGTCGAAAATAAGAATTATGTTATATTTACCTATATGTACTTACATATATTTACGTCAGATTACCCTTTACAGATCACAGTCCAATATAAATTTCTAAGGTTTACAGATAACTGGGATCAAAGCACTGGCACAATGGCCCTCTGGTTATCCCAACGGCTGTCACTTGACCCCTATCTCACGTCCAAGCCATCCAAATTTAATTATAGACTTAAGTCCTACTGGCCTGGTAATTGGTTATGGACTGAAAAGTGGATGATATATGGATATTATGTGATAATTCTTTGTTTTGTTATAGTTTAAGACTCGTAAGTACCATGTGTCGACATTTGTTTTCTTTTTTAATTAGTATAAACTAGTGCTTGACTATCTAACCCTCTAGCCAAGTTACAGCTGTTTCGTTTCAATTCTCTTTTCGTCGATCGCCTCGAGTAGGCCACGCCTTCGATTTCTTTATTCTAACGTCTCAACGCTCAGTCATGTGGTCAGAACAAAGGAATAGGAGGCGGAGCCGACTCGAGGCAATCAACGATAAGAGAATCGAAACTAAATGGTTGTAACTTGGCTAGGGGGGCTGATATTAAACATTAATGCAATTGTTAATGGTGAGGCGCACTAGTTTATGTAGAACCTACTGTAGCCTCTACTGTATTATCTTTAGAACCGGCTCATTGTTGTTGTTCTTCGTCAATCCTCTGAACCCAAAACAAATCAGTACAAACAAAAATTACTGAACATAAATGTTTGAACAAAATCCAATTGTAACAAAGAGAAGAATAGACAACAATCATAGAAAACTGCCACAGAAAATAACACTTGAACTCATCCAATTTTAACGTTCGTTCCGCTCCCCTAAAGCTCTTGTGCCCCCAAATCTATGGGGACATAAATCATAGCATAAGAGCTATCATTATCTTTTATTATAACGTATTTAATGTTTCCTATGTTATGTGGTTTAGGCTCTAATACACCATTCCGGGGTCTCCCGTTTGTGTCAAGAGGCACCAAAGGGATTTATAGAAGGAAGATGGCTTGCGTCATGCATCTGAGTACCTACTTGGAATGGGGCGTTAGTTATACATTTTTCATATAAATCTGTTGGTAGAAAATATTTTCTTTTATTTGAAACTAGCACTTTGCCAGCAAATTCGTTCGCAAGAAAGTCTTCATAGAAACTAACTGCAATTAAACCATATTAAAGTCTGTTTTATTCGTTTTGATTAGAATTTATGCAAGGTATCAAATGTATTAACCCAAGAAATAAAATTCTCCGAAGGCGAAAGCTACAAAAGTTGCTGTTTTTAAAAAGAAATAAACTTATTAAACAGTTTACTTACAGGATCAACTTTGATGGAGCCTGCTGAATTGTTGAGGGTCCACTCAAAGGTGTCTGGTGGGGGAAATGCGTCAACTTCACACGTCACTGTCGTTGGCTCTTGTAGGGCTGCCCCGATTATCTTCATTTCTTTTCTTTGGCATAGTGGTCTATCTGTTTGGAAGATAATTCAATTAGTATATAAAGGTGACGCTTAGAATAGAATAGAATAGAATAAACTTTATTGTACACCAAAATACGTAGTTACACAAATTATAAATACACTTAAATCTATGGGTACCAGAGAAAATTAGGATGGATCGTAAAAACTTAAAATAATAAAGGGAGTAGTCTGTAGTGTACTGCTAGCAAATTAGTCTAACATTACATTATAAAGGAACATATATAATATATAAAATAATTAGAGAGGAGCTGGCAGTATCCAAGTTTTAGGCTGAAATTATGAATAATAGTGCAGAGTTTATGAGAAGAAATTTCAGGTAGTCACATATTAAAGGTTCTTGAAAAAAAAAGACAATTTTATTAAGGCAGTTAGATTATCAAAAAATATTGGACACGTATTGTTTCCGATATCAAATCAATACGAATTGACCAACTAATTTGAAAAACAAAATATTTCATACTAATTTTGGGGTTGAAATGGCGCATAGTCAATTCATGAAAATTAATCAAATGTAAGTTATGTCAGTAAGTCGTTTGGTCCAATGTTAATGATCTGGTTACTCATTCACGCTTATCTGGCTTCTGAAAACAGAAACGATACTTACATTCGAAATCATCATTGTTTAAAATTATCAAAAAATCTCATTGCGTCATTTTCATTTATCAGAATTGGAGCAATAATAAATATGTTGTGAAAATTTCTTGTTTTAAATTATTGTCCATTTCGATAATACAGCACATACATTATTTTATCCTTATTGACAAGGCTTTTGTTTTAAACTTGCCTTTCCGGTTCAAGGCATTATTCTGGTGTCTCGCAATGACACATTTAAGCTCGTTTAAAACGTTAAATATTTTTACGTTAATATTTAAATTTCGAATTAAATTTGTTGAGAATATTAATAAAAAAACAAGGCAAGTGCGAGTCGGACTCGCGCCCTAAAGTTTCCGTACAAACGTTAATAGATTCCCGAATGGAGTCTCAAAGATTTTTCCGAATAGCAAGTAGATTTTTTTGTGACGTAACTACAAAATTACGGTTTTCAGACTTATTTGTATACTTCTGCTATAAGACCTTGCTTCATGCCAAATTTCAGGATTCTGGGTCAACGGGAAGCATATGAATTTTGATTCCCTTGAGAATGTCGAAATTTAATATTTTTTGCGACATAAACGGCCGTATCTTATTCGTTCGTTAACTTTGAAGTTTGATTTCTTCACAGCTTCAAGGGACCACAGACTTGAGTATATGGCTTTAATTTCAACTCGACACCTTTACGTGTTTCTGAAATAAAGGGTCTTGATACAAAGAAAGATGGACAACAAAGTGATACTATAAGGGTTCCGTTTTTTCTTTTAAGGTACGGAACCCTTAAAATGTCCTAAACTTTTATATTCGTAGAATAAGTAACTTTCAAAGTAAAACTATGATTGATTTGCATGTTAACTATAGTAATCTGCTAAAACAATCTTGTTTTTCCAGATTGATACACTTCTTTTTTAATTAAAATGTTGAATTTCATCATCATATAAAAAAAAATTCAAGTTAATATTATAATATTACTCAACCTTTTAAAAAAAAAACTTGAAAGCATATATGTGCATGGTATTCCAATATCCATATTATTTGAAACAAAGCCCTCAAAACCATTAACTTTATTCAATAAAAAAATATAATATTTTCAGGACGCATTCTTTCCATACTTACACCAACAAAATGACAAAACTACCTACAAACACAACCATAACAGGTATACTTTAAACAATAGAGGATTGACTGATGTGAGTCGTAACGATAAAAGGTTTTACGTTTTCCCCAGTGAGGAACAAAATAAAAGGAATGAAAATAAAGTAAACACGCTACTGTAATGGCTGGAAATAGACTTGGAATAAGCATTGCGTGCTATGGAATGACTCGCGAGAAACTGAACGTAAACGTGCCGGTAACGTAAACTTCAAGGTAAAGCTTGGGTTGGGACAGTGGTGATGAAGCAGTCATAAACGAGTGTGAATTATTTTAAATGTTACTGATGGTGGTACTATGCAAGGGGTTTATTAGGGTGAGGGGAGTAAGGGACTGACTAATGGTACGTAAATGCTATGAGTATCATGGAGTCAGTACAAGATTACGATAAAGCACTGAAAGATGAGAAGGTCAATATTAAGATGGCGGCAGGAACAAAAGTGTCCAACTGGGGCTAGGGTCTGCTTCTAAAAGGAAGACTCGGCTCTGGAATGAAAGGCCCTGTAAGGAACAGGAATGGGTTTTTCGTCAGTAAAACTCTGACACACCCTCCCGATACACCCAAGAGTGGGGGATGCTATTGGATGATTTACCCACGGAAAAAAAGGTAAAAAAGTATAAACTTCAAGGTAAATTTGTGTCATGACAATGATGGATGACGCAGCCTGGTCTAACTTCGAGAAAGAGGAGAGATATTTGCAAGAGAACCAAAGTTACAGACTTAGCCCAAAAAATCACCAAACTTCAGTGGCAGTGGGTTGACCATATTGCTCGCAGTACAAATGGTTGATGGGGCCGAAAGATTCTGGATTGGCGATCGCGTACCGGAAAACGCTGCAATGGAAGGCCTCCTAAAAGGTGGACTAATGACCTGGTGAGGGTCGTGGAAATCCTATGGATACGTTACGCACATGACCGTTCATTGTGGCGATTTGGAAGAGGAAACAGTGGGGCATATCCAACAGTGGACGTTTTTCGACTAAAATGATGGTGATGATGGTGACAGTGGTGATTTACAAGGAGTTTATTAGCATCAGAGAAGTGAAGGAATGACGTTGACTTAGTAAATGTAAAAACTATGAGTATTAGTGGAGTTCCCTACTAGGGTTACGGGAATGTTCGAAAGTCATCGCGGTCTTGGAACGCAAAGGTTTTAGTCAGTAAAAGCCGTGCACTCTTTCTCGCTCAACCAGGGTAGTAAAAGTTAAAATGACGACTGATTTAACGAAAATAGCATCATCCCTAAATAAATGTGGAAGAAAACAGGAAGATGATCATGTTTACTAGCGTATAAGATTGAAACAGGAGGTCCATGCGCAGGAGTAAAACAAATTAAGACTGAAAAATATTTGAAAGTGAAAATTCTTTAATTCCAATAAAACAGAAGAAATCCTGAATAGTTAAACCTTTACAAAGACAGTAAATTTCAAGAACACAGACTCAAAACAAGTATCTTTAGGCCATGCAAATATTTGTTCCGTGTGAGAAGATTTGCAGAATCTAGGACAAAAATATATCTAAAGACTAGAATTTAGAGACTTTATTACTTTTATGTCTTGTAAACATTGGACAAAGCAATAGTTTTATTTAAGCGAAAAGATAGAATACAAATAGACAACGATGCAACATCCATTTTTATTAACAAAAAATACGAGTGAAATTCACGTCGAAAAATCAACGTCGCGTCGTGCATCTGAGGATATCTCAAAACTGAAGCGTAATAGAATTGTATATACCGGCAAGTTATTGATATAATGATAACTTTCATCAGTTTATTGAAAAGGTTGGAAAATTAAAGTTAATTCGAGTTGTTCAGGATATTATCCCGAAGAACTCGAATTAACTTTTACTCGTATTTTTCATTAATAAAAATGGATGTTGCATCGTTGTCTATTTGTATTCTATCTTTTCGCTTAAATATAACTGTTGCTTTGTCCAATGTCTATAAGGAGTATGTCTATAATGTATAACAGGAGGTTGTTTCAATCTTATACGCTAGTAAACATGATCATCTTCATGTTTTCTTCTAAATTTATTTAGGGATGATGCTATTTTCGTCCTTTCTTTTGCACTTCTGTGTCAGCCCTCAATCAGCAAACAGTCGACTTCTATCGACATGACCAGAGGGTTAGGCTTTTCTTTGGTCAAAAAATTTGCATTGCTATTCAACATGGTCATGATACTTTAGAGGTATGCAGAATAGAGCGTAAAGTCCCGCAAACGTCCGTTAAAAAGGAAGGATCCTCAAACCAGACAGGTGTTGAGTCTATCTCAATCTAGTCTGTAGTTGATTTTGAGCTATTGCAAAAGTTCTAATCACGCGGAGATCTCTAATACCACCATGCTGGATTGCGAATTTTTGTTCCTATTTTGCATCATGGATGTTGTTGCAATGCCAGCATACTTGGATGTGGATGATTTTTTTGATCCCCTATAAATTCTTTTTGTATAATACCTATTAAGTTATTGATTTGTTCAATTGTTTATAAATATATCATATTTAATTAAATATTTAATGCATATAATAGCGATACACATTTTTACATTGACTTCAATGATGTTTTACATAAATTTGTACATTTATCGCCATTAAAGTTAACCGACATATCCGAGTCTTACTTAAATTCTATAACGATAGAAATTAAAACCACAATGCACCACTAGACCATCGGTTCCAAGCACCGCCCACCCATTTACCTAACTGTTTTTATATCCCGGTATTCTCTAATGATCCTTTAATAAAATAAACTTAACCTACTTTCTTGAACGTCCCACGTAGAAATAATACTTGCAGTGTTAATAAAATGGCTCTTGGCTAGACTCATCTATATCTATTTAGAAAGAAATTGACCAAAAATAGACTAATGGGTATAAAGAGAATTTTGAATAAACTATTATTTATTTATTTAATACTTTATGCACAAACGTACAGCGGCAGACTTAATGCCTTAGGCGTTTTCTACCAGTCAACCTTAGGGTGATGCAGAGATAAATAGTGGTAGGTGCAATAAAAGAGAGAGAAAGGGCGAATAGGTACAAGAATAGATATACTAATAAACCATAAATATCATACAATTATACAATACATACACAAATAAATAAAATATCTACATATATATCTACACCAATAAAGTCAAACAATTGGTTCAAATCGACAATTTGAAAACATTAACGCTGTGATGACACTACTGCTAACTTCTTACGAATTAGCTTGCGAACTATCTCAGGAAAGTAAATATAGGACACTGTTTTCACCCTTTATTTTGAGTTTAGCGAACAAAAATTAACGATGGTTTAGTCGTTATCATCATTTCAGCCGAAAAACGTCCATAGTTATTTATAGGCCATGACTTTCCCTTAGTGTCGCCATTACGACCAACGCGTCTCGCATCCATCGGATTCCCGTGACCTTACTAGGCCATCGGTCCACGTTGTGGGAGGACTTTCAATGCTGCGTCTTCTGATACGTCGTCGTGAGACCACAGAACCTTTCGGTAGTTATGAAAACGACGAACGATGGTTTAGAAATCATATATCTATGATATATATGTATAGTAAATTAAGGACAGATACAAAAAAAGCTCTATATAAAAAACGAATGTAGTGTTTCTGTAATATTTTTTTCTATTCTTTATTTATCAACGACTTCCGAAATTAAAGTTATATTGCACTTTTTAGTGTTTTTTTTTTTAATATTGAAGTCGGCTGTATTTTAATTATCTTTTTAAGTTTTTTATTTTACACTTTTAAATTACGGTACACACACTACTAGAAATTACTCCTCAGTTAAATTTTAAGTCATCGCGTATACGTATAAACAAGGCAATTTTACTTGTTTCGACAGTTCTGCTGTGATCCAATGAGGAGTTACGTTCCATATCTTCGAAGTTTATCATCAGATCATAATAATAATTCTATGGAACCAGCTCGGAAGTCTAATCTTTCAATCAAAAAATAATTTTCAAAATCAGTCCTTAATTGATCGAGAAATCGGTGAACATTCATTAAAAAAAAAAAACATTCAGCCGAACTTAGAACCACATTCTTTTTTAAGTCGGTTAAAAATTTGGAGTGGAACACATTTTTATTTGGCATGCATTTTTAATAGGTTTTGATATTATAAAAAAGGACCTCGAAATCAAAAGTTCATTTCACAGTCGACTTCAATTGAAAACTTGGCCTAATTTTTTCTGTATTTTTTAGCGTTTGTTTACTTTTACAAGTCAAACAAAGCAATATATTTCTGTCTCCTTCAAAATATAAACACATTACTCCAAAAGCCGACTTATCTGGCTAATTATACAAGCAGTTTATACTAGATTTACTTACAAACAACTTGCATATGCAAATATGGCGACTTGCCGTCCCCTTCAACGTTTGATGCCGTGCACGTATACCGGCCAGCCTGCAGTCGAGACACGTTTCGCAGTGCTAGGTTGGTGTTCCCCGTCACTATAACCCCGTTCGCAGGATTGTGTTGTAGTAGGACACCCTGTAAAAAAATTTTAGTTTTATTTTGGATGATATGTTTAACGATATTGGTTACAAACGTTGGCGGCTGGAAGATTTGGTAAAACATTTGAGGTCAAATGAAAACATATCAAGATTTCATAGTTTTTTGCTAACCCACAGAGTCAATACATTGACGAGAGTTTGTGATACCATTTTCATCATCGTCCTGCCTTTGTCTCTTGATATTTGGAGTCGGCGCAATACGATTTTTCTTCCATTCTGTCCTGTTACCCGTCATGCTATCACTAACTACCTTTCCTTTCATATCACTCTTCACACAATCCATCCATCTTTTCTCTGGCCTCCTTCTCATTCTCCATCCATCCAAATGTATACTCGTAACTCTTAAGAGAGTTAGAGATACCATATATTTAAATAGTAGAAATAGGGCCGTCGAATTTTTGCTTCTAAACGTTCACCTTACAAGAAATACTAGTGCCACTTCTTAGAAATACGATGTGTCCTTGCAACTTTAAAGCGGCTGATATTATCGAGGTTTAAAAGGAAAACTTTGGAATCGTATCATTACAAGCAAAGTGCGCTGCTTGAAAATTACGTTATAACTGATCGACGAGGCTTAGTCTGTCTCCATCTACAAATAAATATAAAACTGCTTCCGAAGATTTCAGACTGCTCCAACCAGAAAAACACGCATTCAACTACAGAGCACCAAGAGTGCGTTTTTACGTGCGATATACTCATAACTCACACGTGGTAAGGACAGCCTCACCATCCATAAGTATGTCAACGGGAGGACTTTAAGTCAAGGGTGAATAAGTTGCTTCTAGGCAAGCGTTCTCCATCGTCAGGCATATCATCGCTTTCCATCAAGTGAGATAGTGGTCATCATCATCATCATTTCAGCCGAAAGACGTCCACTGCTGGATATAGACCCCCCCAAGTGTTGCCACAATGAACGGTTCTGTGCGTCTCGCATCCATTGGATGCCCGCAACCGTTACCAAATCATCGGTCCACCTTGTAGGAGGCCATCCAATGCTACGTCTTCCAGTACGTGGTCGCCATTCCAGAACCTTTCGGCCCCAATGGCCCTCCGTTCTGCGAGCAATGTGCCCTGGCCATTGCCACTTAAGTTTGGCGATTCTTCGTGCTATATCGGTGATCTTGGTTCACCTGCGGATATCCTCATTCCTGATTCGATCACGCAAGATAGTAGTCAATCGCGAGCCTATCCATAATAAAAAAAATCAAGGTCAAAATAATGATGTTAAAAATCTTTTAGTTAATTTTCCACAACATTAATATAACCTTTGGATAGTAAAAAAGCACGTCTATTTTTATAAAAACTCAGAATTTGTACTTTTTTAACATTATTCATTAAAAAAAATGGTTTGATACAGAGATACATCGCAGTGATACCATACATTTTTCCTTTTACAAATATTAACCAAAACTGACCACCAAAAAATACTCAGCCAAAGCCACAGGATAAAGGTGGTGCTACACGAGATTTCCAATCAGTATAAAACCTGGATATTACGAAAATACGATACACGGTTTTTGGCCATCGTTTCACGGTTCAGTGCGTTATTTTCTGTCCCGTAATTGATACAGTCATCAAATAAATTCACATTGGAATATTTGAGAGGCAAAAACTGCGTCAGTAGAGCAACTTTCAGTTACAATTAATACTTGATTTAATTGGAAACAATGTTGATTGAATAGAGGGTCCAAAAGCTTCCAACAAAGTTATATTTTTTTCTTATATAGCGATTGCCGAAAAGTGACAATAGATGGATCCTTGCAATTCAGATTTCATATCTTTATTTATTTATTATATTTTGTAATTAGTTAAATTTATTGAATTTTGTATTTATTTGTAAATGATTTCTTATATGGATTTGTACCTGATGAATAAATTTAATTTTTTATTAAGATTTTCAACATTACACTGGAATATTAACAAATCATTATTTTAAAATAATTTTAGTGCTACTATACTTACAGAAAATCATAACATTAAAGTAAAATATTTAAAAAAGATTTATTAATGTAGGATAAAAATGTAAAAATATGTTTTATATATTATAATATATATTGCTGTAAGTATAGTGATTTATATTAGGTATCTTAGTGATGCAACACGAGAGAGACAGAGATCCTCTTACAATATGCAGTTTTTGGTTGAGGCTCGGATAATTTTTGAAAAAACTTGAACTTACGATGCATTGATGACTACTGAACAACCCAGTTTTTTACTCAAAGTTTTCAGTGTCAAAGTACTGTAAATACGGTCAAGCTTGACTCTAGTACATAAACATATCTCCAATTTCTCCAAAAGGATACACAGAAGTGAACAGAACAGGCGCCATGTAAACAAAATTTATAAAGAGTATTTTCATCAAAAGACAGATACAATATAACTGGATTGTATGTTGCATAACTTAGTACTTACATCACTTAAGTCATAAAACCTTTAAGAGATCTAAGGTTTGAGGGACAGAAACATAACGAAACTTAATTTGTGGAAGTTTCTCTTAAAAGCTTTCTGGGTTACTTATTTTTGTAACGAAATCTGTGCCATCATCTTTTTCATATTTTCATTACGTACGGAAAACATATTTATACTCTTTTATTTTAATTGGCTAATCAGTTTAGCCGATAGTAAATAGAAATTTAAAAAAAATATGGATGGTACATTTTTTAATGTCAATTGGAATTTTGAAAAACGATTTAATAAATTATTGAGAATGAATTTATTATTATAAATGTCATTTAATTTATCTGTGACTTGTATGATGTGTTTCTCCTTTCTCTTTTTTAGCTTTCTTTAATTTTATATTGTTACGTTTACCAAATCATTATTTTTTTATTTAACAGTATTATAATTATTGACAGAGAATCACTTACGTTTTGGTTGAAAATGAGAGATTTTTTTAATAAATTATAAATAATTAACGCTGTCTTTAGTTACTTATCGTAAGTAGCGTTGCATGGACATCATTCATTTGTTGAAATAATTCATGTAATATCTACACTAACACTATCAAATCACCTTAATTTAATTAGGTGTCTGACAGCTAATAAATTTTCAATAGCCCAAAGGTCCCTCTTCCCTGTCAAAACCAATCCATCTTAATATAGTCCAGCTTATCTATACCATCTACTTCTGGTCAGGTCCATCAAATAAAAAATTTAAACAACTTCGGTTCACTGTCGATGAATTTAGCATTTATCTTTTATGACCTGTAATATTTGATATGCAGACAACACAACGTAACCCTATTTGATGTCTATTCACAAAACATTCTGACATGTCGAGCTAACAAAATCAAAATGCCTAAATAAACAAGTGATTTGATTACCTTTATCGATGCGGACGAATGTACGGCCGATACGCGGCCGTCATTAAGCATGTCACTCTGATAAAATGACATTATCATGACATTAATCCCAGTTGCTATGCGGGATGTAAATTGATACGATTTATTCACGTATTCACTTATTGTGGTATTTTTTTTCATGATCATTTCATTGTTATGGACAGAATTTTTAGACAGGCCTTTTAATACTTTTTTTATCCTCCTTTTAATTCAATTAAGTTATATATTATAATTATTTTATGTATTTGTTAAATAAGTATATATATTATAATTATTTTATGGGAACACAACTTTTTTTATAACTTACTGGGCAAGTGTTGAGCACGCCTGTAATGTTAAACCAGTGAATGAATCGATTGTGTGTTAATAAAAAAAAAACGCACGTACTGTTCCACGCGCGCCTCAAGGAGATGTCAGCAAATCGTAGGGGCCCAGCAGGGTCGAAGCCTACTGGGGCCACGGGTAGTGTGAAAGGGAAACCTGGGGCCCTGGGACGAAGGCAACGAAGGAACAGGAGTGGGTTTTTAGTCAGTAAAAGTCTGACACTATCTCCCGTTCCGCCCAAGAGCGAGGATGTCATATGATGATTTTCCCACCCAAAAAAAAAAATAAAAATAATAACTTGGTAAAATATTGTGTTTTCTAAACAGTTTTTTTCTCCAATAAACTGAAAAACTATCGCCATTTGTTGTCGGTATTTACGTTAGTTGGCTAAGCCCGCTCTGTCCAATTGTGTCATGTGATGCTCACGTGGGACTAGTGTAGGACCAGAAGTCTTATTGGTTAGCTCGATTGTGATCAAAATAGATTTCGCTTCAGCTTACCTTTGAGTTTTTTATTTTTAGCTTTTTCTTGGTAATTCCTAAAAACAGCAAAGACTTTGTTGTTGCGCAACCCAACTTAGTGGTTAAAAATATAGATGGCGCTGATAATGCGACATTTAATCACGTTGCATGTTTTTTTAATGTTCTGGAATGGGCACGCCACAATCACGGCGGTAACGCCCCTCTTTGAGGCGTGGTTGGAAAGACCTCACGGCGTCCTCACATTCCGCATGACGCAGGTCCTCACCGGACACTGTAAGTTCGGGAGGTTCCTGCACCGGATTCGTGCGGAAACGACGCCCGGGTGTCGCCACTGTGTGGCCCACCCGGAGGACACGGTGGAGCACACGGTGGAGGTGTGCCCCGCTTGGGAAGAGCAACGCCGTGTCCTCGTGGGGGCAATCGGCGGCGGTGATCTCTCGCGCCGGGCCTTGGTTCAGGCCATGCTCCGGAGCGAGGAGGAGTGGCAGGCGGTCGCCTCCTTCTGCGAAGCAGTAATGCTAGCAAAGGAGGCGGTCGATCGCGTGAGGCAACGGTCCTTACGCTCCAACCGCCGCCGGGATTCCGATCCCGATTTCCGCCCACCGTAGGCGCGGGCTTGCAGACGCCGAGCTATGGGTGGCTCGCCGTCTGACCGTCCGGTAACCGTCCGGACCGAGCCTAAGTCGTCGACGGCGCGTTTTGTTCCACGCGCGCCTCAAGGAGAAGTCAGCAAATCGTAGGGGCCCAGCAGGGTCGAAGCCTACTGGGGCCACGGGTAGTGTGAAAGCGGAACCCGGGGCCCTGGGACGAAGGCAACGAAGGAACAGGAGTGGGTTTTTAGTCAGTAAGAGTCTGATACTATCTCCCGCTCCGCAGCGGGGATGTCATTAGGATGATTTTCCAACCCAATAAAAAAAAAAAATAATGTTCTGGAATTGTAGTTTAAATAATACGAGTTTGTTTATATGAGGCTGTATACATTTATGAGTACATAAAATTATTATATTATTTGCATTTAATGTAGCTTTAATATTTTTTTTATTTCTTTATTAGCAACTAAATAAACAAAACGTGTTGTTCCGTCCCCAAATAAAACGGAACAAAGGCAGGATGATGATGACTAATAACTATACTATAGAATAGAATCATCATCATCATCATCCTGCCCTTGTCCCGTGTTATTTGGGGACGGCGCAACACGTTTTTTCTTTTCCTCTTCTCTCAAATCACTCTTCACACAATCCACCCATCATGCTATCGAATAGAATATATATATAATATATTCCACAACTATCACACAACGCCGCCTAGTCCCAAGCTAAGCAGAGCTTGTTTTGTGGGTACTAGACAACTGATAAACATACTATCAATTTTATTGTACAGCAAAATAGTGACTTGACTTGACTGGCCTGTTGAACTAGTGATTAGTGGCCCTGACTGCTATGCCGGAGGTCGTGGGTTCGATTCCCACCCAGGACAAATGTTAGTGTGATGAGCACGATCATTTGTTCTGTGTCTGGGTGTAATTTATCTATATGTGTATGTGTTCAGAATTATATAAGTATGTTTATCAGTTGTCTAGTACTCATAACACAAGCTTTGCTTAGCAATCTAAGCCCAATCTAGTCCCAATGGACTAGACGGCGTTGTGTGATAGTTGTGAAATATTATTATTATTAACTTTGATTTCACCACAAAATTTCCAAATGTGCAGATCCAGATTTGTAGCCTCATGGATCGATAGATCATGAAAAACAGTTGAAAACACAACTTCGAGAATCCAAAAACAATTTAATCAAAATATTTGCACATAAAATTGAAAAAGAAAATAAGTAAATATGTATCAAAAATTTATTACTCACATTGTGTTCCCAAACAACTTTGTAGGCAGGAGGATTGGCGTCAACTTTACAGCCGAAGTACACGTCATCACCCTCTTCAATGTCATTCGGGTTCATCTTAGCCCCAAGGTGGATCGTTGCTTCTGGCATATCTATTCAAAAACATACAAATTACAACTCTGTTTCAACACATTTAAGTTTCAGATTCGAATACACGTTTCTCATTCATAAATGCTTTGATGAACAGAACAAAAGTAAACACGGAATAAAGTTGAGGAAATGGCCACAAAATTGCGGTTCGACTGTTACAACGGATGAAGTCTTGTTCATTTTGTATTGGTTGTTTAATAACTTAATTCTGCTGTAATGTTGGCTTTCCGGGGAGTATGAATTGTTAAAAATATATGAAGAAGGTATTTAATACTGTTATTAAGATTTATGACAAAATGTAAATCTGTAGGTATATGTATATAAAAATTAATCCCTATGTCCTTTAGTTATGTCATCATGCGTAGACGGCTGGATCAATTTTGATAATTCTTTTTTGTTGTGTAAGGAGGTTTCTATGAAAGAAAAAGTTAAGAAAGTTGCGCAGAAAATAAGAAAATTTCAGAATATTGCGTCGACTATTTAAGGCCCTAGCACCCAAGCATTGCCATAAAACAGTGATTTTTTGAAGCCTACTCCTTGGTAATGGCTGGGTTAATAGGTTCGAAAAAAAAAATTATTGATTCATATATTATAACTATTATTATTATATAATTTTTTTGTATGACTAATATTATTGCCAAAAAAAAAACAACATATGTTTTTGTTTGTTTTCCCTACTCCTTTTAAACGGCTTTGATTTAAAAAAAATATGTTTATACAAAAAAATTGTAACTGGTTAAGTGTTCTTCAGAATATACATACATAGCATATTTAAATTAATCAATATTTTGCAAAGACAATGGGTTTGAAGGTCAGCGGACTCAGTCCCTTAAACATCTGGCCGGAGTTGAATACACACATACTCTATGTGGGCGCCGGCGGCAGTACGACTATGTGTGCATTTAACTCCGGCCAGATGTTCAAGGGACTATATGCCTTAATCTGCGTAGGTTAGCTAGTATAACACAAAAAAAAAAGAAAAACTGACTGACTGACATATCAACGTACAACCGAAACTGCTAGGACTAGAAACGTGAAATTTTGCACAACGCTTTGTTTTATGACGTAGGCAAGCACTAAGAAGGTTAAATTTTCTAAAATATGGTGTGAAGAATTGAAATTTCATTTGTATGCAAAACTTTAGTTAGTGGGCACCCAACCATTTACCAGCCGTGATCGCAACAACCATTGCATAACTTTGACTCCATTACCAGTTTTTCTTTTTAGGTGGGAAAATCATCATCATCATCATTTCAGCTGATAGACTGCTGGACATAGGCCTCCCCTAAATGTCGCTGCAATGAACGGTCCTGTGCGTCTCGCATCCATCGGATTCCCGCAACCTTCACCAGGTCATCGGTCCACCTTGTAGGGGGCCTTCCAACACTGCGTCTTCCTTTTTGCGTGGGAAAAATATCTAATGACAAATTGCGCTTTTAGACGGGGCGGGAGATAGTGTCAGACTTTTACTGACTAAAAAGCCACTCCTGTTCCTTCTTTGCCTTCGTCCCGGGGCCCCGGGTTTCGCTTTCACACTACCCATGGGATATTCCATGCCGAGTACGGTTGTAACTTTACTGCACATTAGAAGTTAATAAGCAAACAAAGTCACAGGCAAAATACGTTTAAAATAAACTTTAAATATAATTGTTTTGTATGTCTTTATAAACTGTATATATGTATATATCAATAACAGTATATATACTACATAAATAGATACAATACATAAACTAAATTATAAAAAGTTATATTTCAAAGATATGTTTTTAAAATATAACTTTACGAAATGGACAGATACACTATTAGCGTCATGGATCTTAGCTGGAAGTGAGTTCCACATGAAACCGCAACGTTGTACCGCATGAAAAGAGAAAGAGTTGGAATAGAAATGGGTATTATGGAATGGTAAATTAAGATGTTATTTAAGGTGGGATCTGCATAGGGCATCGGCGGGGCGAGTGAACGAAAAACGATCATGCAAGTAGCCAGGGTATGCAGGGTTGAAAAGGATGTTGTAATAGAGACATAATACTGGAGTGTTCCTACGAAGACGGATAGGGAGCCACTTGAGATCCTTGCGGAAGAGACATGGTCGTGTTTTCTTAGGCCAATAACAAAACATGCACAGGTTTTGCAAGCGCTCAAGCTTATTTAATAGCTCTTCAGTGACGTTTCATTTTTAAAATACTAATTCATTGTATTGATTGTATAAAATTAAAACTTATCAATTGGTTGCCGTCCTAATTTCAACAGATTTAAAAAAAAATTTTTTTTTCTTTCTCTATTATGTTTAAATTTTACTTCAACGGTCCGGACTAAGCGTTTCGCTTCGTCGTTTATACCGCGTACATCGAAGGACTGGAACAATTTGCCTGCTGCGGTCTTCCCGTCCAACTATAATTTAGGTGTCTTCAAGGCTAAAGTGAATAGGCTCCTAATAAACTAGTGCGCCTGACCATCAATGATTGCATCTCCGCTTACCATCAGGTGGGATCGCAGTCAAGCACTGGTTTATATAAATAAAAAAAAAAAAATATTCAAACTTCATGTACAGTGGTAGTACATAGGCGGACTTAATGCCACAAGGCATTCTCTACCAGTCAACCATTTGGTTAAAAAAACTACCACTGTGGTAGGTGTGCACAATAAATAAATAAATAACAGATATAGAGTTTAGAAGTATTTATTCTTTTGCATAATCTTGTAAAAGTATATTTGTTTAGCCAGCTCAACAATTAATATCAAAGAGTTATTTTTCTTGCAATCTCGTTTCATAATTCAATGGTTATTTACCTTTTACATTTGTTTCGTCAAAATATATAATTGGAAATAAAGCTCAAGGCCTACTTCAGAATTAGGTACATTTCTAACGACTAAGTCTTACTTTAAAATATATAAATGTACAAGTTGTTAATTTACAACTTAATTGGGAATGAAGCCTGTTAAAGACAGTACCATAAAATTTATAATTTTATTTTCGTGTAATTTTCCATAAAATATTATTTGAAAATAGGAGTGCAAACATTACAATTTCAGAAATACTTTTTTAATTAACTTTAAAAGGTGATCTTCTAAATGTTTATCTATCGATATTTAATCGATACAGAAACGATGAGTAAATACTATTTCTAAACTATCAGAAAAATAATTAGTTTTTATTTTATTTATTTTTTTCAATAAAGTGAATTATTAAAATAATAATGTCAACATATTTTTAGAAATTTCTCTTAAGTGAAATTGAAACAGCGCAGTATTTCAATTTACACTTCAAGGCTTCATGAATTAAATTGATATTTTCATAAACTGTATTACTTATTTTCAAGGTGGTTCGTGAACTTTCCAAGAAATACAGAACATCGTAATTTTCAGTGTTGATGAATAACATTAGAACTTAGTTCGTTATCTTACATGACAAGCGGCTGTATACTGAAGAAAAGTTTATTTTACCCTTAGTGCGGAAAAGCAGAGCCTACTTGTGCCTAGTGTGCTTACCGGCACATTGTATTCCTACTCATATTGCCAAATACCATGGAGTTTTTTGTACATTCTTTTCCATAGAGATCTACGGTTTTAAATGTGCTATTAGCATCATTTTTTCAACTGTCTGATTTCTTGACAATTAAAAAATGCCTTTATATATTTTTTACAAGAAATATGTAAACGTAAGTCGGTAATGATATAAAAGAATATCCAAGGAGTTTCTTGCTTTCTTTTCCATGGAGATTTACGCTTTAGAATATGCAATTAGCGTTATTTTTCTGACTGACTGAATTCTTGATATTTAAAAAGTGCCTGTAAATGGTTTATTTAAAATAAATGTTTTAATGCTATAGTATTCACTGCTTACTCCTTATAGGTATTGTGTTAGTAGATCATCATCATTTCGGGACATGGCCTGCTTTCAAGTTTCGCCACAACATCCAATCCTCTGCGTTTCGTATCCATCGGATTCCCGCGAGTTAGATCAAATCAAATATTTTAACTAATATTACAACAGAGAAAAATTCATATAAAATATTTTAACTAATATTAAAATGAAGAAAAATTTTATGTCTTTTTGTAAGAGGTAATTTATGGGGGCACAGATCCGATTATGAACATTTTTTCATTAATAAAAAGCTACTCTACAGCTGAGTTATATAAGCTACTTTTCATGCCGGGCAATGGTCGGTCCCTTTGGGATAGGGGACGAAAACGAAGCAACTGGGAAAAGTTAGTCTGGAGTATTTCACCTAATCATAAACTGCTTTGGCAAGTAAAATTTTATGAAACCGAATTCTCACTCTTTTTTCCAAATTTAAAATAAAAACTAAACGTCTCACTTCTCTGTATACATAGCAAATTTTAAAAATACATCCACATTCTGGGTTATTATTATAAATTTTAAATTTTCTCGCAAACGTGCTACAAATAACAGTAACTACACATACATTTTAATTTGCAAAGTATAAACTACGTACAGCTGATCGTAAAAGCTTATATGATGAAAAAACATCGACGAACGACCGGGAACCATGTACGCAAATTGCCACTGCGCAAATTTTCACTTTAGTAAAACTGAATAACGTTACTGTGCGGTTAAGTAATAATAATAATAATACAAGTCTATAACTGCTTCACTACAGGGTCAAGGTTTTGCTAATAAAGAAGGCACGACTCGAAAGAATGAGCATTCTGCTCACGTAAAATATATGCACTGTAGATGGTAAAGACAATTTTGAACACTAGGCTTCTTAATACATTTCTTCTTGATTCATGTCCTTTTCACGAACTCAACTCAGGAATAAAAAATATTTGCGAACTAAGTAATCATTTTTTTTAATGTTTTGTAAATTTCAGCTTAAAAAACCTGAACTGTACGACTGGTAGAGCACACGGTGGAGGTGTGCCCCGCCTGGGCAGAGCAACGCCGTGTCCTTGTGGAGGCAATCGGCGGCAGCGATCTCTCACGCCGGGCCTTGGTTCAGGCCATGGTCCACAGCGAGGAGGAGTGGCAGGTGGTCGCCTCCTTCTGCAAGGCAGTAATGCTAGCAAAGGAGGCGGCCGATCGCGTGAGGCAACAGTCCTTACGCTCCAATCGCCGCCGGGATTTCGATCCCAATTTCCGGCCACCGTAGGCGCGGGCTTGCGGACGGCGAGCAATGGGTGGCTCGCCATCCGACAGACCGGTAACCGTCCGGACCGAGCCCAAGTCGCCGACGGCGCGTACTGTTCCACGCGCGCCTCAAGGAGATGTCAACAAATCGTAGGGGCCCAGCAGGGTCGAAGCCTACTGGGGCCACGGGTAGTGTGAAAGCGAAACCCAGGGCCCTGGGACTAAGGCAGGGAAGGAACAGGAGTAGGTTTTTAGTCAGTAAAAGTCTGACACTATCTCCCACCCAAGAGCGGGATTTGTCATAAGATGATTTTTCCACCAAGTAAAAAAAAACTGTACGACTGGTCATTCGTGGCTACAAAAACGCTCAAAAAAGCATGTATTTTGTGCACTAAAATACTCTGCACTAAGTACATATCATGAACAAAGTTACCTGTTTAATTTGTGTTATGATAGCCGTACTGCCGTGCTTGTGATATATACAGTAAGTATCATAGAGACACTTTCGAGAAAAAGGCTATCAAAGTTTATTTTTTTTATTTTTGACATTTCTTCCGAAGTATAAATTAAACCTAAGTTTTCTAAAATGTTTTAGATAAACATGTTTGGTTAACAATTTGTATATTTTTATTTGAAATAATATTAATTTGCTTGAAAAAATATGTATGTTAAGGAATGATCAATTAAAAAATAACGTTTTTATAGTAATTGGTACAGTAAGTGTGTGACTTACTGTAACAATCTTTAGTTTGAGGTACATACTGCAACAATGATTACGAAATGAGGTAAATGTTTAAATAGAATAACAAAAATTGTACAATTTGCCTAATGTTACTTAATCACTTACTGTAATTATAGCTAGGAGCAATATGTAAACTTTTGGCATCTACCATGAATCATAATTAATTTATCTTCCTCGATATTATTGGTAGATAATTCAAAACAAAAGAGATCTTATAAAATTATAGTTTAGCAGAAAAAGTACACAGCTTTATTAATACAATAAAATTATTGTATTTTTTGAATCCTTTAGAATCATAATAAAAACTAAATTTAAAAAATTACAATTCATGTTTGTGCAACGGGCTTCGTACAAGAAACAATCGTAAACTAAATAAACTAAGCACTGTTTTTAAAAAATAAAACCTTTACAGTATTTTTTCTCGCCATTGGCAATGCCTAGCCCTCTCCATTCCAGAACCTTGAAGACATCCTCCATTTCGGAGAAATTACTTCTTCTTGCCTCACACCCCTCTCCTAGAGGACAGTCTTGACTTCAAGGTCTAGTCCTAAAGTCGGACTGACATGGTGGCGTTTTTGTATAAATACTTCAGCACTACGATGTACCGATTGTCAATCTGGCACCGTTGGAGAGACTGCAGTACTGTATCGATCGAATCAAAGGCTTTCTCGTAGTCCACAAACGCTAAGCAGAGAGGCTGATTATACTCCTCAGTCTTCTGTATGATTAATCTGATTAAGCAATTATGCGATAAAGCGGTATAAACCGCTCAATAGCATCTGGTCGCGTTTCAGAGACTTCGTGATCCGTCTATTGAGCTGCCAGTATCTGCACGTATCGTTTGAAGACTGCAGAAAAATCTCACGCCTCTTCTTCATGAGCTCGAAAGTTTGATCAGAGAGCCTCATATTCTTATTTGTACGGTGTGTCTTGAAAAACTTAGACTCGACCATATGGACCCATCGTTTTTTTTTTATTCTCCGACGCACGTCAGTGTCTGTTTTTGCATGGTCCGTGACTGCTAAATTAACGTACTTGCCCCACCCCGCACTACCCATTTGGACCCTAACCGTCTTAGAATTTTTGCAGTACGTAACGTGTTTTTTCTAATTTGTTCCAGGCAAGTCTACACATAAGATAAAATATTCCTAAACATAATTACAGTAGTGAATCTTGCTGTTATTACGTCAACACGTATATATATTTTTTTTAATTCGCTGACTTATCTTATACACAGTAAGTTCTACTTACTGTACTTATGCCAAGATAATACAATAATACGTTGCGAAATGTTTAAGCATTAATATAGTATATACACTTACTGTAGATATGTTAAGGTTTATTAGACTAATGTTTTGTTTCCAATTCTTAATATAATTATAGCAAGTGGTACTTACTGCTAATATGTTTCAGTGATACTTGATGAAAAACACTCCTAACTTAAAAATAATAATAGCAAAATGACTTACTGTAGCAATACCTAGAAAATGGTTTTAACTTTATGAAAAAATCAACCGTATGTGCCCTTACTGCAATCATAATAAGTATGCCTTGGCGCAAAACGTGTCTTACTGTAATTATGCTTAAGCTTATTTCATTAACTATACCACATTTTCAAATTTTAAATATACAGAAATGTAGATCTCAATCTCTACATTCCAAACATATACTTAACTCAATATTGACCAAAATGTGACTTACTGTAATTATCATAAGCGCGGCAGCGTACTTCTTAAGATCTCGTGACAATTCTAATAATTCCAAACAGGGTTAGATCTCATAGATAAGTTTCTTTAAATTATTTTTTATTTAGTCACTCAAAACTAGCAGCCGCTTTATGGAATTTAATTACCTTTTTAAATGTATTAAATTGATATTATTTTATTACTCCGGTTTTTACTTATCATCTACAAAAAGTACATCTGAAATTGCGTTAGTAATTTGCTAGCGCGCGGCTATCCACTGTTATGTTTTAGACTGCACCTCCTTAGGGGTTAATCATTACGTTTGTCAAGAGGGTTAGTGAGGGTTTTTAAGTCTAGAGGCTCTAAAATTGTCACTCTGTAAAAATAATTAGCGTCAACATGTCATGTACCTAAGGGATTGATCTCGTGAAAATTTGAGGTCGAAAATGGTCTGAACTGCTTCGAAAAAGGATTGTACGGCCACGCCGCTTTTTCGCTCACCTTGGCGAGGACACTGTCGTGAATCCAAATAGTTTTTTACCATTCTATATAATTATTGTGATTTCTTGACTAATTTTATAAATATATCATTTGTCTGAAGCATCAGATTTTTTTTTTAAATGATATATACCAGTGCTTGACTGCGATCCCACCTGATGGTAAGCGGTGATGCAATCATTGATGGTCAGGCGCACTAGTTTATTAAGAGCATATTCACTCTAGCCTTGAAGACACCTAAATTATATTTGGACGTGAAGACCGCAGCAGGCAAATTGTGGTGACTGAACTTAGCGAAGGAAAGTTCAAAACCCATATTAAGCGTGTCCTAACTAAAAAAGCGTATTTCAAGGTTAAAGACTATGTCGAAGATACGCTTGTTTGGCAATGACTGCTTCTGCACATGTGGCCCCCTGGTAGCTCATAATATTTTGTAAATTTATCTATTGACTGCTTTACATTTGTTGTAATATATACATTGCTTTTGCAATATATATATATATTTTTTAATTTATTTATTATTATTTATATTGTTAACGTATTATTTATTAATAATTGTAATTATTTATTTTACTTGCTTTTATTTATATAGCCTCTTTTTTATAATGTGAATGTGAGAACACTGTAGACTCCGCGAATTCTTAGGTTCCTTTTTATTATGATTATTTTTATTGTACTTTATTGACCAGTCTACACTGTCCTTACATAATAAATCCAATATATTGTAAACAGAAAATATTGTATCAACAAATTCTTTTTTAAAAGAGTAACCATGGAGTTTCTTGCCGGTTCTTCTCCATAGGAAACGACCAATTTGGAACCGTGCACTAGCTTCTGACGTTTTATAAGTGCCCATGTAGGCCTATGTGAAATAAAAATCTTTGACTTTGACTTTGAAAAATTGTTCCAGTCCTTCGATGTACGCGGTATAAACGACGAAGCGAAACGCTTAGTCCGGTCCATTGAAGTTACAAACAAGTTGAGTTATTGGTATTCTAACAACCTTCTCTAATGTTGGAGGTATCTAAAACAAACTTAGAAAGCAGAAATACCTACATTAAAGAAAATTCACATAAAAAAGCACTAAAATAAAAACACATTAATGTACTAAATGAACTGATGATAGCCACAAACCAGAGAGGAGTGGGAGGAAATGGAAGGAGCTCGTAAAATCAGTAACTCTTCGTACCTTACCGTGGATCGTGTGCTTACTAATGAGAGCACAAACAGTTATTTTAACGATAGCACTTAGAACGGCCATGTTTTTATATAAAGCGAGTCGTTTAGATTACTTACTGACAGTAGAGGTTGGTAAAAAAGAAAAAAAAATGTAGGATATACTACCCACAGATTTTAAACGATTTATTCTCGTAATGGAGGAATAATGAATGTAAGGTTTGATGGTAGAAAACTGATCGCTGAGTTAATAATAATAAGACATAACAGAACGTGATTTTAATAGAACACCAAATGATATATAAAATTAAAAAATCAAGACTTTTCAGGAAAAACAACGTAAGCGATAGTTTTTGTTTTTCCTTAACATTTCGAATACCGTAATTACAGACACAATAGAAAGAAAATGAGAGAACGAACGCCGGCGTTCGCCGGAACGAAAGAATTTTAAAAAAGAACAAGTATTTGACACTTAGGATTTCTACTCATGTATTTATGAATCCCTATAGACTAATAAAATTTAATATAAAAAAATAAAATAAAAAACAAAGAGACAAAACTATTATATAGAAACACTGACTTCCGAAATTAAAGTTATTTTGCACTTTTCAGTGTTTTTTTTACACTAAAGTCGGTTGTATTTTTTTTTTGTATTTTTTTTTTATTTTCCACTTTTTAGTTATGGTACCACCACTAAAAAGGACCCCTCATCCAAACTTAAATATATTATAGCCAGAGTGTTTCTAATGACAATTCTAATAATCCCAAACACGGTCAGATCACATTAATTTATTACAAAGTTCCGGTAACTAACCTAAACTTCAGGCTTCATCATCAGATCAGTTCGATTTTCCCCCTCTTCTTTCAGTCAGTCATCGACTACAGGTATAAACCAAGCAATTTTACTTGTTACGACGGTTCTGCTGTGGTCCTATGAGGAATTCTGTTCTATAACTTCAAAGTTCATAATCAGCTCATAACAATATTTCTATGAGACCAATTTGGAAGCATAACCATTAAATAAAAAAAAATTGAAAATCGGTCCGCAATTGACCAAGAAATCGGTGACATAAATAAAAAAAATAATAAAAATACATTCAGCCGAACATAGAACCTCGTCCTTTTTGAAGTCGGTTAAAAAGGGTACACATCACTTTTACTGGACAATTGATATGGCTGTGTAGCCATAAAAATTGTCCCGTAAAAGCTGTGTAGGCAAGTTGACGGTTTGATAAATTGGGCATACAAAGATAATTTGCATGATCAAATTACCTACAAGTCAAATCTATGTTCTAGTTCATTATTTAAACATATCCAAGCTGAGCGTGATTCAACTGATTATTACCAAACCACTGACTCATTGGTGTGCTAATGTTAATGGTTAACCCTTAATTTTGACTGACTTTCTCAAAGTTAAGCAGTATCTTTGATAATTTTACGAATTGAGCAAGTTTAAATTGGAACAGACACTTTACTTTTTGTAATTTATTTGGCTAATTATTTTTAGGCGAATAACAACTTATTAAGCGACTAACTACTTGTTACAAAAAAAATAACTTGGTAGCGATGAAATATTTTTAACACAATTATATTATATGAGCTGTAAAAAGCAAGGATCTATAAATACTAAATAATGGCTGCTACTTTAAAATAGCAAATATATTAAACAGGGCCAATAAAATAATAGTCGAGGTATTAAAAATAATGACTCTGGCGGCTAAAGTTGTTTTCACCATTGTCTAATTATGTAGTCGCAAGCAGATTCATCATTTTGAACAGGGTGAAATAGGTTAGGTTAGGTTAGAACTGTGGCCAACCGCGCGTGAGCTGAGCGAGCGAAGCGAGCGGTGCCGCGGCAGCGGCCAGCGAACGCTACGTCCAAGTCGCTCGCAGTGAAACTCAAAATAAAGCTGCTACTTTATACTTAAAATGCTACTTCACTGTAGCTACCGACCTATTATTTTTGCTACCCATTTTAAATATTTTTAAAACCCTAAATCAAATTTGTTTGTCGCCGCGTTAAATACATGCCAATTTATTTTATCACCACTGCACTTAATGTTATCAAGAAAAACATCGCAAATAGATCGGTATGTTATTGATCCAAAAATAAGACAAGTGACATTCATAAATATGGACTGTGCATTCGTATTTCATTTTTAGACATTGAAAATCACCAGACAACTCCTGCTTAGGGTAGAGTGAGAGGGAATATCAGTCTTTTACTGACTAATACCCTCCTGTGTTCATTCAGTTGCTCTTTTTCGTTCTGTAGTCGCGTTGACTTTTTCAAAGAATTATACACCGTCTCTAGCGGTCTCCGACAATTATATGGACATCTCTTTGAGACGCGCGTGGAGCCACGGTTTTTTTTTTCGGTGGGAAAATCATCTTATGACATCTCCCGCTCTTGGATGGAGCGAGAGATAGTGTCAGACTTTTACTAACTAAAAACCCACTCTTGTTCCTTCGTTGCCTTTCGTACCGGGGCCGAGCCTTCCTTTCAAAATCAGACCCTTGACCCCAGTAGGCTTCGACCCTGCTGGGCCCCAACAGTTGCTGACATCTCCCTGAGGCGCGCGCGAGACAGCACGCGCCGTCGACGAACTGGGCTCGGTCCGGACGGTTACCGGACGGTCGGACGGCAAGCTACCCAATGCTCGCCGTCCGCAAGCCCGCGCCTGCTATGGCCGAAAATCGGGATCGGAATCCCGGCGGCGGCTGGGGCGTGAGGACTGCAGCGTTACGCGATCGGCCGCCTCCTTTGCTAGCATTACTGCTTCGCAGAAGGAGGCGACTGCCTGCTACTCCTCCTCGCTCCAGACCATGGCCTGTACCAAGGCCCGGCGCGAGAGATCGCCGCCGCCGATCGCCCCCACGAAGACACGGCGGTGCTCTGCCCAGGCGGGGCACACCTCTACCGTATGCTCCACCGTGTCCTCCGGGTGGTCCACACAATCGTGACACCCAGGCGTACCTTTCGCACGAATTCGGTGCAGGAACCTCCCAAACTTACCATATCCGGCGAGGACCTGCATCATGCGGAAGGTAAGGACGCCGTGTTGCCTTTCCCGCCACTCAAGTCTAGGGACTTGCCACTAGGCCACCACTACTCTGTGACTCAAGTTCTTAGTAATCTACAAGTTATCGCCCGATACGCCATTTATTAATTGCCAGCCGGTGTTTTCAACAAAAGTTAGGGCAATTATAGCTATGGCATTGCATGGCATATTATGCAAAATAGCACTATAACTTAATTGGTTTTGTGTTAGGGGTGTCTCGGAAAATGGTAGTTTCCTTTTCTGAATATTAAGTTTTTATACAAAGTGCAATATGGTGGCCGAGTGGTAACGGCCTCGACTTACGGGGGGTTCAAAACCAGCCAGGCGCATTACCTTGTGTAATTTATTTCATAACCACTGCTCTCAAAACGGTGAAGGAAAACATCGTGAGGAAACCGGCATGTCCTAGAACCAAAAATTCGAAGACATGTGACTTCCACCAACCCGCACTGGGCCCGCGTGGTGTACTACAGCCCATTCCCTCTCCTAAAGAAGAGGCCCAACAGTGGGAAAACATTATAAGGCTGACTATGCTATGCCATGCAAATTGCCATTTTATCAGTATTAACAATTGCCTGAAAATTTTAAATGTAAGGGATTGATAATATTGCCATCAAATTGTTGTTAATTTCTTGGTTTCGTGATTGCAAGCTTGGATCCGTTTTGAGTTCGAGTTCGAAAAATTAGTAGGTTTTTCCAATAGAAACTCTGTAGCAAATCAAAGTTAGTGGTGAGACACCTCCGTGCCTCGAAAAGCATAATATATTCCACAATATAATATATTCCACAATATCACACGACGCCGTCAAGTCTCAAGTTAAGCAGAGCTTGTGTTATTAGCACTAGACAACTGATAAACATACTTATATATTTCTAAATACATACATATTATAGATAAATTACGCCCAGACACAGAACAAATGGTCGTGCTCATCACACAAACATTTGTCCTGGGTGGAAATCGAACCCACAATCTCCGGCATAGCAGTCAGGGCCACTAACCACTAAACCAACAGGCCAGTCAGGTCAGTCAGCATGTAAAGTTGTTGATCGTGCACCTGGTTTCTCCCCAGTCGTATCAGATTGCCGTCTAATCGGACTATGATGGGAGTAAAAAAACAGAGATTGCACCTATGTTGGCGTACACCCTGGTACACTATAACATCTCCTGCTTACTTGGCTAAGCTAATCGCTAGAAAACCTGAACATCAGTTTACCCAAAGAATATCGTGTTGCCCAGTAACTGTTGTGAAGGTCTGTTAGGCAGTCGCTCCATGTAAAACAAAGATATTTAGCCGCATCAGATTAGGCTGGAAGCCGATTCCAAAACTGCGTCTTCTGGTACTCGGTCGCCACTCCAGAACCTTTCTTTCGGCCATCAGTTCTGCGAGCAATGTGCCCTGCCCACTGCCAGTTAAATTTGGCGATTGTTTGGGTTACGTCGATAACCTTGATTCTCCTGCGGATATCCTCATAACACATTTTTTATTACATGACGGTTGACAGGATAGAATGGAAGAAAAAAACGCGTTGCGCCGACCCCAAATAAGACGGGACAAGGGCAGGAAGATGATGATGATTCTTCCCTACAAGTAATATAAACTTGAATGTGTCTAATGATATTTGTGATTATTTTAGTAATTATTTTGACATTGTTAACATTTGTTTGTTTAACGTTAATTGAAACTACACAAGCTGATAGGCAGTTTAATGTTTATATGCTCATTCTGCAATGCAGCTGTTTACTGCAAACAAGCCAGGCGTTCGTTGAAAACTAAACTTTGTTTGAAGTCAATATTGATTTTATTGGGTTGTTATTAAATCACTAGTCTATAAATAGTTGTTCTAACTTTTGAACAAAAATAAATATCAAATTTCCGAAGTTTTCCACGAATTTTGTGTTAAGCAATAACACTTATCTAGAAGATTTTTCAGAACTCTCTGTAGAAGATTTTTGAAAGTCATAAGTTTTCACATATAAATTGTTATAAAATTGTTTGTCCATAATCCACAACTTTATCATGTCTTCTAAAATATATTTTTTTTCCTTTGTTTTATTGATAAAGATTTACAGATGGATGTGAAGCGACAATGCGGCAACGATGTCAATAGTACATCTTGATACAAGTGGAGAAACTTTGTCATTGCGACCGAGGTGGAACTCGGTCGAGTGCTGCAGAGATAGATTTCCACGTACCTATATCAAACAACGTTTTTCGTCGGGGATTAACGTGCAACTCGTGGGGGTCGCTTAGTCTCCAGCCCGATACAATAAATATAATAAATAGAGGCGGAAGCGAGCTTGCGCACTTTTCCGCACTAGTGTGGAAAACAGAGAGCAGTTTTTCGAGTAAGTGTATTAAAAAAATATCTTCATGCATTGCCGCATCGCCTTTATATCACGAATAGGACCTTTACATACGACCCTTACATTAAATTATTGCATACAAAACATTCGAAATTCAAAACCGAAATAACCAAAACATCTTAAACTAAATTTGAAAGTCCATAACGAACAAAAATCCTTATTCAAAACCATACACCAGGAAGATAAAAATAAACTTATATACTCACAATACACGTTCAACGGTAGTTTGCTTTCAATGCTGGAATGGTTGAAGTTGGGATGTTCAGCTCTGCACGTAAGTATTTGACCGTTATGATCTTTTGATGGCATCCATTGCAGCAACGATTCTGTTTCGTTCGCGTCTGCTATACCCTGTGGTTTGAAATATGCATTAGTTTTTGAAGATATTACAGTGAACTGGTCAAGAAGATCAGTATTCTAGAAACTCAGCGCTGAATTGATTTCAGTTCAAATTAATATGAAAAATTTTAGTAAAGATGGAGTAGTGGCCAAAAAAATAGAACTGGGGGAATAAACAAGAACACATACATGGTTTAGGTATGACAAAATTCAAAAAAGAATCGCAATAACAAAGCAATCGAAAAAAGAAATCAAGTCGTCAAATCTTTTGCAGATTGTTCTTTGTGACTTGAGATTACTAAATGACTGGTACTTAGATTGAATGTCTCCATTTTATATGTAATCCCTAATTTTTATTTTTATTTTATGTTCTTCTTAGCGTATCGATGGCAAAACTAGTTAAATTTCTTGCTTGGCCCAGTATTCGACCACGGCAATGACGTCTGCTGATGTGTCATTAGGTCCCTACGTGAAGAGGTAACAGGGCACGTGATGTAGGATCGAAGGTGGAACATGATCTGCGGAGAGACGCCGCACAAACACTGAAGATTGGAGTCGTCCGAGAACCCCCATATGTGGGGATTGTCCTTGTTGCACCTAACTTGGATGCGGAGTCTGTTTAGAGTTTTCTAGGTGGGTCATGGCAACTCGTGTCCAGGAGAGAGGCCCTTCGATGGCTTGACAAAATCATCAGGAGGTTTAAACTTCTCCCGTTAGAGGTCGCATTTTATAATTCAATGCGTCAATATCAGTACAATATGGAAGCCAATTATTGTGTTTAATTGAAGTTTTATTTAATTTATTCGTTTATTGCATTCATGTCGTTTACATGGTCTTGTTAATGTAAGTTTCAAACATGAACCTTGCTAGGGCACATTTTTTTTTTTTTTTTTTTTTTTTTATTGGGTGGGAAAATCATCCTAATGACATCCCCGCTCTTGGGCGGAGCGCGAGATAGTGTCAGACTCTTACTGACTAAAAACCCACTCCTGTTCCTTCGTTGCCTTCGTCCCAGGGCCCCGGGTTCCGCTTTCACACTACCCGTGGCCCCAGTAGGCTTCGACCCTGCTGGGCCCCTACGATTTGCTGACATCTCCCTGAGGCGCGCGTGGAACAATACGCGCCGTCGACGACTTGGGCTCGGTCCGGACGGTTACCGGACGGTCAGACGGCGAGCCACCCATTGCTCGCCGTCCACAAGCCCGCGCCTACGGTGGCCGGAAATCGGGATCGGAATCCCGGCGGCGGTTGGAGCGTAAGGACCGTTGCCTCACGCGATCGGCCGCCTCCTTAGCTAGCATTACTGCTTCGCAGAAGGAGGCGACCGCCTGCCACTCCTCCTCGCTCCGGAGCATGGCCTGAACCAAGGCCCGGCGCGAGAGATCGCCGCCGCCGATTGCCCCCACGAGGACACGGCGTTGCTCTGCCCAAGCGGGGCACACCTCCACCGTGTGCTCTACCGTGTCCTCCGGGTGGGCCACACAGTGGCGACACCCGGGCGTCGTTTCCGCACGAATCCGGTGCAGGAACCTCCCGAACTTACCGTGTCCGGTGAGAACCTGCGTCATGCGGAATGTGAGGACGCCGTGAGGTCTTTCCAACCACGCCTCAAAGAGGGGACTTACCGCCATAATTGTGGCGTGCCCAGCACGGGGTCGCGACAGTCGCTGTCGCCATTTCTCCATGAGAACTCGCCGGAGCTCTGTCCGCCATGCTGCGACTTGTCGCGGCAGCGGAGTCTCGCCCCGGCGTTGCATCTCCATGCGCCGTTCGTGCATGAGTGCAAGGACTGTTGCCTCCAGATCCCATGGTCGCTGGCCAGCAAGGAGGCTCGCCGCTTCGCGGGAAATCGTCCGGTATCCTCGTACCATCCGTATGGCCATGACCCTTTGGCACGCGTTCAGCCGGGCCGCCGGCTGCTTCCGCAGCCCCGGCGCCCACACCGGTGCGCCATAAAGGGCCATGGACCGAACGATCCCCGCGTAGAGCCTCCGGCAGGAGGCGTCTGGACCCCCAAGGTTGGGCAGGAGCCGCGAGAGGGCAGCCCCAGTCCGATTTAGTTTGGGAGCCAGACGTCGGAAGTGCTCATCGAAATCCCATCGGCTGTCGAGAACGAGTCCCAGGTACTTCATCGTTGACCCGACGCCGATGTGGACTCCTCCCACCGTTAGCTGGGAACCCGGTGGTGGCGCGTTCCGAGGGCCGTGAAAGCACATGGCCTCGGACTTGTGCAATGCCACCTCGAGTCCCAGCTCCTGGATCCTGCCAACGACTGTCGCAACCCCGCGTGTCGCTAGTTCGACCGCCGCCTGGTACGACTCTCCCTGCGCCAGGACCAGCGTGTCGTCTGCGTAGCAGACCACGCTGACCCCGCCAGGGAGGTCGCCGCGCAGCACGTAGTCGTAACCGATGTTCCACAAGGGCGGCCCTAGTACCGATCCCTGCGGAACACCGCACGACATCTCTCGACGTTCCCACACCCCCTGGTGACCAGGGTAGGTGATGTACCTGTCTGACAGGTACGCCTCGACCACACGACAGAGGTAGTCGGGCATCCGGTGGTACCGGAGTGCCCTCCCAATGCTACTCCAAGGCAGGGAGTTGAAGGCGTTGGCGATGTCCAAAGACACCGCCACGACACACCTGCCTTGGGCAACTGCATCCCCCGTCGTGAGAGCTCGCACGCACATGATGGCGTCCACCGTGGAGCGCCTCCTGCGAAAGCCGAACTGGCCGTCCGCCAGATCCGGCCCCACCCGTGTTAGGTGTGCGACGAGGCGGTCTGCAATTACTCTTTCAAAGAGCTTGCCCACCTCGTCGAGCAGCACAATGGGCCGGTACGCGGACGGAGAGTCCGCGGGGCGCCCCGGCTTCGCGATGAGGACCAGTTTCCCCGTCTTCCAGCGAAGTGGAAACTGGCCCCTCTCCAAGCATGCGCTGAAGAGCCCTCTTAGTCGAGGCCCGAGAGCCTCCATGGCCAGGACCCATGCCTTCCCAGGCAAGCCGTCGGGTCCTGGGGCGGTATTCTTGGCACTCAGCCTTCGTACCGCCACTCTCATCTCTACCTCGGTCACCTCTGGAGCGTTGTCGTCGTCGTCGCCATCGTGATCCGCGTCGGGCACCGCTGGTGGCGGAGCCATGGGCGGGGGAGAGTGTTCCCCTCGCGTAGGGAACAGAGTGCTCACCACACCCTCTACGAGCTGGGGCCGGAGACTCCGCGTCAGCGGGGGAGCCCAGGGGCGGAGTTTGTCCCGCACCAACTTGTACGGGCGTCCCCATGGGTCCCCATTCAGAGTCCCCAGCCACACGTTGCGGGCCTCGAGTTTGGCCCGCCTTATCTCCGCTCGGAGGGTGCGCTTTGCAGCTCTGTATCCCTCGTACAGCTCCGCCTCTCTAGCCTCCGCATCCGGTGGACGGATGCGGCGCCTGCGGTACCTTGCATACCGGCGTCGCGCGGCATTGCACGCGTTGCGCAATGCCGCAATCTCCGGCGACCACCAGTGTACCTGGCGCTGAGCACGTCCTGGAGGGACTCGGGGCATTGCCGCGTCGCAGATTTGCGACATGGCCTCCCGGAACCACTCTGCCTCGACGTCTATGTCGACAGGCCTGTCCGGTGCTTGCACCCAGGCCTGTACTGTCGCGGCTTCCAGGAGGAGCTCCCGGTCCATCTGCCTCAGCGCCCACCGCGGACCACAAGGGTTCCGTCGGACCGGCGCAGTCGAGGTTTGGGCGGAGACGTCGAACCGGATGTACCGGTGGTCTGAGAACGTCTCCACCCCCTCCATAACGCGCCAGTCGACGACACGCGGCGACAGAGCGGGGCTGGCGAACGAGATGTCCACCACTGAGTCACCCCGCATCCGCACACACGTGGGGACAGAACCCCGGTTTAGGACGACCAGGCCTGTCTCCAGAGCCCAGTCCTCCACCATCCGACCCCGCTGGTTCGTGAACCGGGAACCCCAAGCCAAGTTCTTGGCATTGAAGTCCCCGCAAACGACCACGGGGAGGGAACCAAACCCAGCGACGACGGCTTTCAGCTCCATTAGGGAGATGTGAAGATCGCCGAGAGATCTGCTCGGGGACAGGTAGACGCCTACCACTGCGATGTCCCCGAACCGTGCTGCCACGCAACCCCGCCCCCTCGCGACGGCCTCGAGGGTCGGGGTACCGGCGGCGGCCGACGAAATTAGGGTCACCGAGCCGTCCAGGTCCCGCACCCAGTCTCCCCTGGGCAGGACATAGTACGGCTCGGAGACCACGGCGATATTGATCGACCACTGCGCCATGCTCTGGAGCAACAGATCCTGAGCGGGGGCGCAGTGGTTGATGTTCGCCTGGAGGAGACGTAATGGAGCCGTTATTGGCAGTCCATTACCGTCTCCTCCCGAGCCCCACGTGAGGGCCCTGCCACGGCAGTTGCGGCGGCGACAGCAGCGGCAGCCAGAGAGGAGGCTGCGGCGGAGAGGACGTCGGGGTGGGCTTGCCTTGGGACCTTGCCCTTGGCCTTGGCAGGAGGGTCGCAGGACCTGCCTCCAGCCCGGTGATCGGCCGGCTTGCCTGCCGCCGCACATGCGTAGCAGTGCGGCGTAGCACGGCATTCTGCAGCCTTGTGACCGGCCTGACCGCACTGGAAGCAGCGGTCACTGCGGTCAACCTCCGCGGCGCAATAGGCACCCACGTGGTGCCCCACGTGGCAGCGGTAGCACCGCAGAGGTCTGGGCTCCAGCAGCTTTACCTGAGCCGAGACCCAGCCCACCAAGAGCCGTCGGCCTTCGCCAGTGATGGCCTTGGCCGCCGACACGGGGCAGCTCACTGTTACAGCTCGCATGCCCGTGCTGTCAGCGCGGATGGTGCCCGCCCGCACCTGATCGGCGTGGCACCCTCCCGCCCTGACGATGGCGGCCACCACCTCGTCCACCCTGACGGAGTCGTCCAGGCCCATGATGCGCATGTCGATGCACTTGGTGGGCCTGGACACTCGAACCTCCTCGACGTCCAGGGACGCCCTGATCCTTGCGGCCAGGGCGTCTGCGGCAGGGCCACTGTCCGCACCAGGGACCTCCAATATTCGGGCCCCGGTTGCGGTGCGCCTCATTCGGAAGCCCCCAGTGGCTCCGAACTCGCTGAGGTGGCCCACCACCGCCTGTTTCGCCTTTTGCATGACGGCGTTGTACGTCACGCCCTTCTTTTCCGCCTCTGGCTGTAGCTTAATAACTACAGCCTCGGAATTTGGGGCGCGAAGTCTAGCCGCCATGGCCCGCTTCTTGCGCTGCTGTCGCCGCGCGCGCTTTTTGGCCGCCCTAGCCGCCTTGCCCGCCTTCTTGCTGGCGCCGACAACCGTCCAATCGGCGCCAGCCGAGGGCTCTTCGGGCAGAGGAGGCGGCGGCAGGTGCGGTCTAGTCGCCGCCGTGGCAGGAGGTCCCACCGGTTTAGTGGCAGGCGCCGCCCTGCCCTTCTGCCGCTGCTGTTGTTTGGCGGCCGGGGCCGGCCTCACAGGCTCCGATGCCACGGCCCCGCGCCCAGCTTGCCCCGACGGGCCCGCCTTGGGCGCGGGTGCAGTGGCCGCGGCAGCGGCGTAAGATGCCGCCTTTCGCTGGCCGGAGCCCGCTAATGGGGGGCGCAGCACTATGCCCTCCAGCAAGGACAGCTGCTGCTGGATCCGCAGCTGAAACTGCTGCTGCTGCTGTTGCAGCTGCTGCTGAAGAGCAGCCAGCTCCCGCTGCACCAGCGTCAGCAACTGGCCCTCCGGCTCTGCGTGGGGCTGGGGCTGACTTTGCCCCTGCCCTTGCTTGCGCCCCTCTCCAGCCGGCTCCCGGCAGCCGCTGTCTTCCTGGGCTCCCACGAGCTCGGCCAGAAGCTCGGCCCGGAGCTCAGCCCGGAGTCGCGCCACCCTCTTCTCGAGAGAGGCTTCGATAGCCTCCTCGATAGAGGCGGCATGCCGGTGGACCGTCTTCTCCTTGGAGGTCCTCTCCCTCTTCCGGCCCATGTCCCGCAGCGCGGCGACGACCAACTTCCCCAGGGATCTACGAGACTCCTCAGCGGAGTCCTCCCTGGCATCCCGCTCGCTACCAGACGGTTCCGAGAGGTCTACCTGGGCGCTGGCCACACCGGGGTGACGCCCCTCCGCGGCAAGACGGTCGGCTCGCTTCGCCGTCTCGTGGGCAGTGAGGCCCCTCCCTCTTCCGCTTGCTCGACCCGCACCCCGCCCGCTGGTGGGGATTTTTCGGGCCGAGCCCATCTCTCCATCGGAGGACGATTTGTCCCCCGATCTAGAGCGCTTCCGGTAGGCACTCACGTTCCTACCGGAGACGCCCGCCACCTCCTCAACCTCCGAGCCCTCCGAGCTCCTTCCGGATGCCGCGTCGGACTCCGACCGCGCATCACTCTCCATGGGTTTTGTGAAAAATTTTCGAGTTATTCATAACTGTTCCCACGAGTATTATACAATCTGTACTAGCTCAAAGTCAGTGGTCCGCACTAGAGACTAATTTAGCTACCCATTAGTCAAGCTAACAACCTCCCTCACGGTGCGCCGCCGCTTGGAGGTTTGGGGTAATTTTTTATAGAGGTTGTCTTCCTCGCGGCCCAGGCGGTTAAGCCAAGACCCTCGACCCCCATCAAAAGTCAGAAACATGACCTTGGACAATCTCTGGGGCTACGAGACTAACGGTGGCAGAAGGAGGAGCAAGTCTTCCTCCTGCCTGCTCGGTGGCAGGGTGAGTGCGCACCGAGCCCGCTCTTACTTCGCCACTGTGCCCTCTGCTATAGCAGAGGGACACGCGTTGAAGTGATCCTTCAGACAGAACATTTGCAGGCGGACATCAAGACCCCTTAGGCAGAAGTACCCAAGGGGAGTCATTGGCCGCCTCCCAGGGTGCACCGTCCCGCAGACTGGCCTTCACCTCGGACGTATCCGCAAGGGAACTACAGCCTGCGGGCACTCGTGGAGGTTTTCTGTCGTAGCACCCCGCTAGGGCACATGTATTTTTTACGATTATTTTTTACTTGAATTATAATTGTATGCATTATTATATAAAGTTATTTGAAAAGAATAATTACATTATCGTTATTTCATTATTTATTATTGGATGAGATTATTACATTGCGTCAATATATCAAATCCTCTTTTTTTATTACAAGTATTTATCGATGTGCTGTAAATTACTCACGTATATTAATGTGGTTTCGGAACTTAATTTATTTGATTGATCAATCTGTTTATTACTTAATATTAATTTTATGTGTTGTGTTCTAATGTAATTTTATTTATTACTCTACCTTTTTACTTGTTGTTGTTTTTAATAATAATTGTTACCTTTGTTATTTTTTTATTTTTTGTACTTTTATTATTATAATATGGATAACTGAAACCAGTCCGTGTAGTGTTAGCCTAAAATATCAATTATTACATTAGCCATAGTGAAAGTTTTTTTTCAGGACCTCATCCGATGATTTCTCTCGCTCCTGAATGGTTCAAGAGGGCGTGTCAGACTTTTAATGACTAAATCATATTCCTGTTTCTTCTTTGCCTTCGTTCCAGGGCGCTAGGGTTCTCTTTCGCAAAACCCATGGTCCCAGTAGACTTCGACCATGCTCGGCCCTTACGGTTTGCTGGCATGTCTTTGAGACACGCATTGAACACTACGCGCCGTCGACGAATCGAGGTCGGTCCGGAAGGTTACCGGACGGCCGGACGGCGAGCTACCATTTGCTCGCAGTAAGCCCACGCCTACGGACACTAACTAATGTGAGTTTCGTTTTAATATAATATAAATGTACTCTGTAAAGAGTAGTTGGCTGACCAAATAGTAGAAAATTTTTCCTACGTTCCTCTAATAAGGGCTTCTAGCAAAAACATCGTGGTTTCTCTTACCGTATCCTTGGTTATAGCGTCCATCTTCTTCCCCCCTAACCACCAAGAGATGGTGGCTGGAGGCCTAGCCCCCGTAGTTTTGCACCAGAGCTCTGATTTTCTTCCGACGGACAGCGGCTGTTCTCTTGAAATTATTTCTACTCCTAGTGGTTTTACTGTAACAAAAATTATATATTAGTTTTATGATCACAGAGAAGGAAGATGATTACATAAATGATGACAAATAGAGATACATCATCATCATCATTCTGTATTCATTTTAAGTGAAATGCACTATGAAATATATACATGTATTTTTTTTTATTTGCTAAAGTAAATAATTTTTAGCTCTGATAAATAAATATCTCTATCAAAAACGAAATTATGAAGCTGCTAATATAAAAGAGAAAACCATCATGGTCTTTGGCTTCAAAGGCATTCAATATAACCGTACCATAGAAATCGGCGTCTTAGCGAGAGAGACATATTTTTATTTAAAATTATAAGTTATAAATCTCGTTTCTGTTTCTATCAATTTTGATATCGTTTTCACAATTAGTCTATTTTTGTATATTTTTTGATAAATTCATCGTTGCCGCGTAGTGTTCCACGCACGCTTCAAAGAGATTTTAGTAAAACCGTAAGGGCCCAGGGGGCCCAACCGTAGAGCCGATACCTATTAAGGCCATGGGTCGACTTCTAAGGAAGGGTTACTCTTGGTCTTAGGACGTAAAAGGCTACTATAGGGACAAAGGTGTGGTTTTAGTCAGTAAAAGACTCCCTCACGCTCCGCTCTAGAGTGCGAAAAGTCGTTAAAAGATTTCCCGCCTTAAAAAAATGGTTAATTGACAAGTTTTTTTAATATTCATATATTCTCTGTTGTTCTTATGATGAATAAAACTGACACCTAAGGTGTGATCTTCTTCGGTCGATAACTTTCACTCATGATATTATGCAGGCTTTGTTGTGGCAATAAGGTGTTTTTCTCACTTTTTTTCTCCCTCTATTTGTCTGATAGGTACGTTAAGTTTTATTTAAGCTTGCAAATTGGCCAGATTTTTACTATATTAAATCATTAACATGGCAGAAAATGACAAGAACACATAAAGCATTTGTTTCTTAAAACCTATTGGTTGGATTCATGTTAAATTTTAAAATAGGTCACTTTGTATACTTATTTTTAAACGACTTCAAAAAAAGGAGGATGTTATCAATTAGGTAGTATGTTTTTTTTATTTAATTTTTTTGCTACCTCAGAACTCCGTCGTTTATGGACCAATTTGCTAAATCAATTTTTTTCGGAATCCTGTTCTGATGATTGGATCCATGAGGAATCGAGGGAACTCCTCAAATATTATAGGCAACCTTATAGTGATTTTGGTATTTTCATCGAGAACTTAAGCATTTACAGTCAAAAAGTAACATTTGATGAAGTAGAACTGATGAAAAAGACCAGAAATGGCCAACGAAACTCATCATACTCACATAGATATCACAATAAAGATAGTTAAGCGACTATGACGATACAAATAAATAAATGGTTCTGAATAGTTATGTTGAAAATGGTCAAAGGAGGCGGCCGATCGCGTGAGGCAACAGTCCTCACGCCCCAACCGCCGCCGGGATTCCGATCCTGATTTCCGGCCACCGTAGGCGCGGGCTTGCGGATGGCGAGCAATGGGTAGCTCACCGTCCGACCGTCCGCTAACCGTCCGACCGTCCGCTAACCGTCCTGACCGAGCCCAAGTTGTCGACGGCGCGTACTGTTCTACGCGCGCCTCATGAAGATGTCAGCAACTGTAGGGGCCCAGCAGGGTCGAAGCCTACTGGGGCCAAGGGTCTGATTTTGAAAGGAAGACACGGTCCTGGTACGAAAGGCAACGAAGGTACAGCAGTGGGTTTTTAGTCAGTGAAAGTCTGACACTATCTCCCGCTCCGCCCAAGAGCGGGGAATGTCATAAGATGTTATTCCCACCGAAAAAAGAAAAAAAGCATCGCAGATGATGATGATGATGATGATGATGGAGCCGGAAGGTAGGCACTGGAACTCCGTAATTAATTTTTCTTTATTTATTAATTAATCCGCACCAAAACAAATGTTTGTTGATGAAACAGATATTTGTGTTGGGTCTGGGTGTTTGTGGTACTTTTGTTGGTCCGCAGTATGTAAGTTGGACATTTATTTGTCGGTTGATCACTCTGCATTTCTCTTCTCACACTTCGCCACTTTTTTGAGTCATTAAATGTGCATGATCACCCATGAGGTTTTTCAAAAGTCGGCGCCCCTGGTTCCTAGTATTAAAATTATGAATATCACTGTATTTTTTAAACATGTTTATATTTTTATATACATACAAAATATTCTCGTAAATATACTGTGAAGGTACAGTTATTATAGTGATATCTTTAAATTTGTCTCTGAGGGAGTATCTGGGACTTAATTTATAAATCAAACGAATAGCCCTTTTTTGCAAAACGGAAATTGGCTGGATATCGGCGGCGTTTCCCCAAAGTAACTGTAGAATACCGTACGACATATCTCTATGGAAATAGCTAAAGTAAACTAAATGGGCAGTCTCTACATCAGTTAAATTTCGAATTTGTCTAACAGCGTGTGCTGCAGAGCTAAGTTTTGTCGATAATTTGTCTATTTGTCGGCCCCACTGAAGCTTAACGTCTAAAGTTATGCCCAAGAACACTGTATTATCTTCAGGACTCAACTCTTTACCTTTTATTAGCACACTAGTTTTTACTTGCCTAACATGAGGCATGATAAATTTAATACATTTAGTTTTTTTTTTTTCTTTAAGAAATAGGTTATTTACATCAAACCAGTGTACTATTTTCGTTAGTAACCGGCTGCTGACGTTTAACTTTAAATTAAAATGAAGCGTCGAGTATGATTTATTTATTTAATGTGATTTCAAATATATAGAATAGTATAGAACAGAATAGAATTAATTTTAATAGTAATATTACTTATATTATATAAATTTTTAATAGTATATTTATTTATTTATATATTATTTTAATAGAATACAAATTGAATAGAAACACAAAAACAAACAAAAAAATACATTAATGAATGTTATTAGTATGTTTTTGTTTGTGTTTTGTGTGTTTCTGTGTATTTGTATTTGTCGTATGAGTATCTTATCTGAAATAAATATTAATTATTATTTTTATTTTTAATATGTAACAGAGAAAAAGTAAACCAGTAAACAAATAATAAATTGCCCAAGAATAAAGGTTAATGTACCGACGTAATAAACATTTAAATAGCTTGAACAAAAAAAAAAAAGGCATTTGTAGTCACAAATGAGTTCGTGTCGTTATAATTTCGATACGATCTCCACGACAAGGTAACTTAAACTACCAATCAAAAGTTTACCTGAAGGTAACTGTGGTAAATTTGAACCTTTTTAGCGAGTAGTTAACGCTCAAACTGTGATAGGTTTTGATTTACAAGCCTACTAAAAAAACTTATCCCAATATATTTTGCTATCTGATTGTAATAAAAAAATAATTTAAATTCTAATAACTAAATTCAAAACAAATATAATTACAGTTTTGAAGACTTAATTTAACTTTGAGTTAAGGTTTCAGAACTTGAAGTAGAATGCTTACAAATTATAGTACAAAAAGTTTTATGACTCAATTTCGAGGTTATTTTGAGGTTATTCGAACAATTTTAAATTATTTTTGTTTTAAATCAATTTTGTAACTTATTGCCAATCTATCAAATTAATCAATCAGTCCGGTATATTTATCTAAACCCATATTTTAATCGTGTGGGGTACCACACACCCAAGACCCTTTTCAGATGTCTATAATTTTTTTAACTATATTTTCTATTAGCTTCATTACAGAGATTGTCCTTTGTGATTAAGTTGCAGACGATGCTTATTAATATGAAATAATACTTGAATAGTGCGTTAAGGGTATATAACACCCCACATGACTAGTTAAAATTTCATTAAGCTGTGTGAAATATTTTCTTTGAAAATTTCCCTTGTGATCCAGACCTTCATACAATTGATTTAATTTGTGTCCAAGAAATGAGGTAACAAAAGACGTCAAGTGTTTACCGTAAGATGAGGTCATTACCACTGGGCTGCGTGGCTGAAAAGACCTCACGGCGTCCACACCTTCCGTATGACGCAGGTTCTCACCGGACTTGGTCAGTTCGGGAGGTTTCTGCACCGGATTCATACGAAAGTGACGCCCGGGTGCCACCACTGTGTGGACCGCCCAGGGGACACGGTGGAGCATACGGTAGAGGTGTGCCCCGCCTGCGCAGGGCACCACCGTTTCCTCGTGGAAGTGATTGGTGGCAACGATCTCTCGCGTTGTGCTCCAGAGCGAGGAGTAGTGGCAGGCGGTCGCCTCCTCTAAAAGAGAAGGCCGCACGTGCACCCGCGAAGGAGCGGTTCTCACGCCCCAGCCGCTGGGATCCCGATCCCGATCTATGTACATAGTTAGGTTGTATATAATATAAAGACACAAAATACAATCAGGCGTCAAAGTACTCCTCCACATCGCTGTCATCCGGAAATGTAGCCAGAAGGCCGGCAGCATTGCCACATTGAATGGCAATGCTAATTCTTTATAAAATAAAATAAATCATAAACTGCTTAAATACAAAACAAAGAGACATAAAAAATCTTTTTTCAATGTAAAACTAGTAACAATGAATCATTCGATAAACAATAGAAATTAGGATATATAATAGCTCTTTATTACCCATTTGATATTTATTAACTTCATAATTATGTGAAGTTAACCGGTTTACGATTTCCATTGAATTCAAATAACAGTTTAAGCGGATTAATGAATTTTAAATCACCAATGAAACCTATATCAGTTTAATAATTATTAAGGTTAATAGTTATTATTAGGTTCCTTTTTCACTGGTTTTATACAAATAAAAATAGAATTTATTTAAAGAGTGAATAAGTTACTTTTAGGTAAGCGTGCTCCATCTGCGGTGACATCATCGCTTACCATCAGGTGAGATGATCAAAAGCGATCCTATCAATAATAATAAAATAAAAAATAGACGCAGTGGTGGCCCAGTAGGAACAGCCCCGACTTACGAGTTGTAGGCAGCTGGTTCAAACCCAGCCAGGTGTATTACTCAAACGAGTACACCACTACATAGTATCACTATACACACACTATTCACATAGAAACACGCTTACAAGCACAACTCACGCGCATAGAACCACTTCTCGACTCTTTTGTTCTTCCTTCATGTTTTTAAAATTGTGCACCAAACTCAGGTGTTTCCCATCGACCTGTAGATATATTCTTCTATCTTTAGAATGAGGGCCTGGAGATCCGTAACACAGGGTCTCCCTAGTACGGACTCCACATCTCTCGCAGAGGAGCTTCTTACTCGTTTATATATTATAATAGATTACTTAGTCAAGGAAACTTCGTGAAGAGAGAACAATAAAATTTTATTATTATTATTATCATCCTTTTACTTTGTGTAATTTTTTTCATCTCCACCACTATCAAAATGGTAAAGAAAAACATCATCAGTTAATTGACATGTCCTAGATCCCAAAATTTGATTGAATGATGATTCATCGGATTTCCGAGACCCCGGAATCTTTAAGTCAAGAGTGAATAGGTTACTTCTAGGTAAGCGCGTTCCATCGTCGACCGCATCGTCGCTTTCCATCAGGTGAGATAGCGGTCAAGCGAGAACCTATCAAGGATAAAAAAAAACCCACTAGATCATCGATCCACCTTTTGGGAGGCCTACCAACGCTGCGTCTTAAAGTACGTGACCCCCATCATACTGATACATAATTATTATACAAATAAAAAGAATTATGAGATGTTTTCCTATTGTCAATTTGGAACAATTGTTTCAGTATTTTAGTGTATGTGTGTAGTGTATTAATTTAAGTATATATTGTATAATATTTATTCTATGGTCTATTAGTAAATCTATTTCTGTGTTCGCCTTTTTCTCTCTCTTTTATTGCACCTACCACTTACACTTTTCTCTGCATCACCAAAAGGTTGACTGGTAGAAAATGCCTAAGGCATTAAGTCCGCCTGTGTAATATTGTGTGCATATAGCATTAAATAAATAAATAATAACTTAATGGAAACAGATAAAAACATTATCGCAAATCAGCCAGGTTTCAAAGTCACCAATACTCACAAACCATGCTGACTCCGCAAGTTCAATTCCCGCTACTGAAGGCATTGTGTTCATTATGCTTCACCATTTTCCCCGAATACCAGTTTCTGGATACAAAGGCAAGTCCTAGTCCAACCAAACTTCCAGCATACTGTTTTACAATGCCTAGCACTGTTTACATCTAGACGAATACAGTTTTTCTTCCAGTTCCTTCTAAATGTAGACGTTTGCGTCCGGACCAGCCAACCACGACGAAATAAGAACTTTGCAAAAATCGTGGCAAGTTTTGCCAAGACTTTGGCTTCGGAACAGCTACGTTAAAAAATAAACAGCTGAACATAAATTGTATGCTCTTTCAACTGTTTTATAGTCCCGACTACAATAAAACGTCGAGTAACAAAACTTCACACGTGCGGAACTATAAAAAGATGCCTTAAATATTTACTCAGAAACATACGTGTTACACGTATGGAAATAATACTATCGAGCGTAGAAATAGGGGAGGGGGAGAGGGACAATATGAATAATGCGTTACTTTTATTTCAAATAAGAAACTTCCCCTTCATTGCCTCGAAAATAAGCAATACATAGTGACTATAATGCAAGAGTTATGTCGCGTCACAGTTCATTCTATAAGAACTTTTATGCCAAGATAAAACAAGAAAAAGCTATCGGAAAGGCAAATAGAATTGCTAACTCGACAAGTAAACCAATAAAATGTAATTTGACACCTGATCCAAGATGGCAAATATCTGCAAGTGTAATAAAATAAAGAACTTGGAGGTCTTGTATTTTTTTCCTAGTAGCCTATATTCGGGCAAAGTGAAGCTCGAGTCTAAAAAGGATATTGGTTTAGGCTCAGCTCTGTGCTCGCCCGAATATCGGCGTTAATGACTGCTAATAACTGTCCGATATTGAGAGAATGAATATTGCAATCCCTGTTCGTTTTCATTTCTCTGATATTCGAGGCTACCCGAAAAATAAGCCTCGAATTTCCCTAAAAGGAGTTCGCTGTACCGTAGCACAATTCTCTCTGAAAACGATTTTATCCAGACACCATTTAAATGTGGTACAGCATGTGCTTAACTTTAAATGTCATTTTATACTAAGCAATTTAAAAACAACAACATGAAGGTAAAATCCCGAGGGAATTATTTACAATTACTTTTTTGTACGAGCGTAATATGTTAAGCGTATAAAATTTTGGTTCGGAATTGATAAGGTCCCTCATTATTCTTCTGTAAGTTAATGAGAGCTTTTTTCTTTTGTTATAAATTACAATTTAAATTACACAAATAAATGAATGTAATACTTACAAAACAAATCAACTTTAATAGTTGTCTTTTGCGGTGACGCAAGCAGCGTGTTATCCGCAGTACAAGTGTATAATGCTCCTAAATGCGCCCTCGTTGCATTCCTGATCACTAAAGTTAGTGACCTCGTCGGCGCTGAATGCTCCCCAGCACTTAGCGTAGCTAACACAGTGTCACCTTGAAGCCACTGAATTCTCGGCGTCGGATAACCTACAAACAAAACATATTACAGAACACAATGAGCCTTTCATTGTTCCCAAATAACATTACATCCCTTCGTAATGAGAACATGATTGTGCTATTTGCTCCACAAAATGTAATATCAATGTTTTGCGAATGTTTATAGATGTAAAAGAATTAAAATGAAAAAGTGGATAAGTTACAAAATGTTTTAAAAATATTAAACGGTTGACATAAAAGAAATTAACATTGGAAGATAGAATATCCAGGAGAGGAGAAAATAAACGATACATTTCAATCAATTTCGTTTGAGTGGATACGATTCTGGTAGACTGTTCAAGTGATCGTTTGTTTCTTGTTCTTTCCTTTTCCTTTGTTTGTATTACGTTAGAGGCTGAATACACAAACACTTCTCTTTTACTACATCCACCCCTGGTACTACTATTCCCAAAAATGCCCTATCATTGTAAGAAACATTTGGAGTTTCCATCGCTTTTGAACTTTTGAATTCATTTCCCAGGTGAGTCGAAATGTAGATCGAGTTTTCTGCGATAAAATTAACATTTATAGTCCCAAAGTACAAATTATTCCCGATAAAATGAAGATAGAATCATTTGTAACAAATTAATACAGTCATTAAATAAAGTAAGTATATTTGCATAAAAACATTTGTGTTAAGAATCTTATTCCTTCACTATCAGTAGATCTTTAGGAATGCGTGTTATTAGCTCAATTCTACTGGAATATTAATAAATTACTAGGTAAGTATATTTGTTACTTATTTTGTATTTCGAATTTCAGAACTCAAGCAGATATAAACTAAGACTTAAATATAGTATTTAGTTCAATAAGTACGTAGTACTTACCGCCCTTGACGGAACAAATAAGTTTGAACTCTCCTCCTTCGTGATAAGGGCCTGCGGTATTTGATAATTCTTTCCCAAACTCGTCGAAGACGACTGGTTTGCTCGGGAGTTCTGTAACAGGAAAAAAATGCTTCAATATTTATGGATGTATGATTGCCTACATTTTTGTAAGTAAGCAATCTTTCGTAAGTATGAGTATTCATTTAGATGTTAGGTACAGGTTTCCAAAACAGGACTTCTAGGCTGTGTAGCCTAGTAGTTCTATTTTGGGTTCGAAACTCTCAAGTCGGACATAGTTTTGTTGGACTTTTCTACCTTGATGTTTTCAATAAGAGCCTAACGCTACCTTAACTGTGTTATACAATTAATTATAACCAAAAAAACCAGGCAAGTGCGAGTCAGACTCGCGTACTGAGGGTTCCGTACAAACTTACATATGAAAACATTTTAATTCCCGAATTGAGTCACGAAGATTTTTCCGAATCGCAAAAAAAGTTTTCTTTTTTGTGACGTAACTACAAAATTTACAGTTTTCAGATTTTTTCCTATACTTGTACTATATATAAGACCTTGATTTATACTAAACTTCTGGATTCTAGGTCAACGGATAGCACTCCATGAATTTTGATTCCCTTGAGAGTGTCGAAATATACGTTTTTTGCGACATAGACGGCCGTATCTTTTTTTTTCATTATTTTAGAAGTTTAATTTTTGACACCTTCACGCGTTCCCGAGTTAAAGGGGCTTGCCCGATAGACATACAGGCAGACGGACAATAAAGTGATCCTATAAGGATTCTGTTTTTTCCTTTTGAGGTACGGAACTCTAAAAACACTTCTAGGTATAGATTACTTCATATTACGTTAAAAATTCGTCAACCCAACAGCATATATACTTTACTGACTTTAACCACACCGTTGTCCTTCAGTTGTCCTTGGAGTCTAAGACAGTGGGGTTCCTTTTCAGAAAGCACCCGCAGCCGCAGTAGGCATCGGCTCTGCTGGATTCCTCATCATCATCTTCCTGCGCTTGTCCCGTGTTATTTGGGGTCGGCGCAACACGTTTTTTTCTTCCATTCTGCCCTGTCACTCGTCATGCTATCACTAACTTCCTTTTCTTTCATATCACTCTTCATACAATCCATCCATCTTTTCTTTGGCCTCCCTCACCCTCTCCATCCATACACATGTAAACTCATAACTTTTTTAGTAACATGCGTCTCATCCCTCCTCTTCACATGACCATACCCTGCTAGATTCCTATATTATAAAAAAATTGCACCTATCCACGAATTGTTTCAAGTATTTTAACAGATTTAGCGACATTTTAAGTCCTTGAATACAGTTATGCCCATACATATAGTGTAGACAGTTTTTATTACGATGATTATAATGTAATAATAATATGTGGAAAATAATTAGGGGTAAAAGGTCGCTTCAGGCTTCGCTGTAATCGCGCATCCTAGTGGAAAAATGTTGTATGATATCTTCGCATCAATGAGCCCATTTTATTGAGGAACGCGACTTATGTCGGCCTACATGGTCGCAATCGTCTGTTTTTTGTCGGATGATCTATTATCAGAGATTTCTTTTTATTTATTTTATAATTTATGTACACACATATACAAAAGAAGATATCTTATGGTTTCTTGTAGTTTCATAGAAAATATTCGAGTAGCGTTAAATCACATACTAGCTTCTGCCAGCGGCTTCGTCCACGTCTTGGTTATTGCGTGTTGGATAAAAAGTAGCCTATATGCATTCTAGATCAAACTTCCTCCGTACCAATTTCATCAAAATTGGTTCAGTAGTTGAACCGTAAAAGCGTAACAGACAGACAGAGTTACTTTCACACTTATAATAATAGTATGAATTATAGGAATGAATAGCGGTATATATATAGAGAAATTGAACATAGTAGACGGAGGTTTAGGTAAACAGGAGGAATAGAACACTATCAAATGTTAAGGGTAAGCATACCTGCCAAATTTGACAGCTGTCAGAAGCTGTTAACCCCAATAGCCTCTGTATACCGTATCAATTGGGTAACCCTCTCACATTAAATAAATATCTTATCAAAGAGTGTAGGTAACCAGTTGATGACTCCGTTTGATGATCTACCTACTTAGTGACGCCGCCGGGATTCCGATCCCGATTTCCGGCCACTGTAGGCGCGGGCTTGCGGACGGCGAGTAATGGGTGGCTCGCCGTCCGACCGTCCGGTAATCATCCGGACCGAGCCCAAGTCGTCGACGGCGCGTACTGTTCCACGCGTGCCTCAAGGTGATAGCAAGCAACTGTAAGGGCCCAGTAGGGTCGAAGCATACTGGGGCCACGGGTAGTGTGGAAGCGAAGCCCGGGCCCCGGGATGAAGGCAAAGGAGGAACAGGAGTGGGTTTTTAGTCAGTAAAAGTCTGACACTATTTCCCGCTCCACCCAAGAGCGGGATTTGTCATAAGATGATTTTCCCACCTAACAAAAAAAAAACCTACTTAGTGACAAAAATATATAGACCAACAAAAAGTAACATCGTATTATTTTGTATCGAAATACATTCCAAGCTTTTAGGTGTAGATCGCTGTCATTTGCAACTGAAACCAAACAACAAAACAATACAAGATCCAATAAACCAACCGTAATTGTTTAACTTCGCTGCGTAAATAAAAATAAAATAAAAACATAGTAGAATCGATTCACCGAAGTCCACGAAAGCAAAAGTGCTTACCGAATGTTCTCGTTGTAAATTTATTCACAATAAAAATGAAATCAGTTCGCGGTGAATCGCAAAAGGCACTCAACGACCTCGGAATATCCTCAAATTGCGGATACACAAACTAGGACCGCTCGAACGTGGTCGAGGAAATGAAAATATTTTCGTTGAGTCAAAACAAAAGGTTTTGCGATAGCAGTATTCAGGGGAGGATGCCGGCAATCATGCGAAGCTTTCATATCCATACTGTGCAACGGTATCGCTTACTAAAATGAACATCTGCCACCCCTTCATTGTTTCGTACGTTACACATAAGTGCGGACCGACTGAAATGAGAATTTCCCCAGTATTTGGGCGCAAGAATGCGGATATCTGCCGATGATGGTACACCCGCATATTTTTCGTTTCTTCGAAATCGATACTGACACTATCGAGTGATTCGATAGTGAACGGAATTTGAATACACTTGTCGGTTGCATGTTTCATGGTAGTTTCTTCTTTATTGAGTGAATGCTTTACGTATGTAGGTACCTAGTTGAAAAAGATGTAGTTTCTGCTATCAGTCATATATGTCAAATATGTAAATGTGCTTTACTGTTTGTGATGCAACCATTCATGGTGAAGCGGAATAGTTTATGAAAAAATATACATAAATCCAGATTTTTGTTTTAAGAAATCAGTTTCATTCAAATGGGTTTGAAAATGCGGTCGTATTTAGAAAACGAACATTTCACATAATGGTCTGATTTTAACTTAATCAGACCATTATGTGAGATGATGGATGGAGAGGGAAGCCAAAGAAAAGATGGATGGATTGTATGAGAAGTGATATGAAAGAAAAGAGTGTGACGAGTAACAGGACAGAATGGAAGAAAAAAACGTGTTGCGTCGACCCCAAGTGATGTGGGATAAGGGCAGGAAGAAAAAGACCATTATGTGAAATGTTCGCGCGGTTTCAGACTAAGGCTTTTATGTGAACACTGTCTTATGTGTACACTATCTTATGTGAACACTTTCTTATATGAACACTGTCTTATGTGAACACTGTCTTTTGTGAACACTGTCTTATGTGACTGGCTGGACTTATTTCTTACTAGCTGCTGCCAGCAACTTGGTACGCGTGATTAAAAAAAATACGGTGACAAAAAGTATCCTAGGTGATTCTTTGAAACTAAGAGGGTGTCTCAATCATCTGGCCTAGTTTTTTCTTTACAATTTGATATTTTTATTTGCATATTAGTTTTCCCCGATTACTAAATGTATCAAAGGCACTCTTTGCGTCCAGTGGCTTGCGACACAAAATAGATAGGTACGAAGCTAGGCCAGATGAATGAGACGTTCTCTCAGTTTCCAAGAATCACACTCCTATGTGCTATTCCAAGACATGGTCTACCGGTTTACCAAGTTTGCTGATTGAGCGTGAAGAAGTACCAAACATACACATACGAAAAATCATAAACTTTCGTCTTTATAATATTACTAGCTGCTGCTAGCGACTTTATAATATTACTAGCTGCTACTAGCGACTTTATAATATTACTAGCTGCTACTAGCGTCTTTATAATATTACTAGCTGCTACTAGCGACTTTATAATATTACTAGCTGCTACTAGCGGCTTTAGAATACTACTAGCTTCTGCTAGCGGCTTTATAATTTTACTAGTTCCTGCTAGTGGCTTTATAATATTACTAGCTGTTGCTAGCGGCTTTATAATACTACTAGCTGCTGCTAGCCGCTTTATAATATAACTAGCTGCTGCTAGCGTCTTTATAATATTACTAGCCGCTGCTAGAATCTTTATAATATTACTAGCTGCTACTAGCGTCTTTATAATATTACTAGCTGCTACTAGCGACTTTATAATATTACTAGCTGCTACTAGCGGCTTTAGAATACTACTAGCTTCTGCTAGCGGCTTTATAATTTTACTAGTTCCTGCTAGTGGCTTTATAATATTACTAGCTGTTGCTAGCGGCTTTATAATACTACTAGCTGCTGCTAGCCGCTTTATAATATAACTAGCTGCTGCTAGCGTCTTTATAATATTACTAGCCGCTGCTAGAATCTTTATAATATTACTAGCTGCTGCTAGCGTCTTTATATTATAACTAGCTGCTGCTAGCGTCTTTGTAATATTACTAGCTGCTGCTAGCCGCTTCATAATATTACTAACTACTGCTAACGACTTCACCTGCGTGATCGTAGAAAATTATCCCAAGGAAACATACTATCGGTATAAAAAGTATTGCATGTTTTATACTAAGATATGATCTACACATGCACTAAGTTTCATTTAAATTCGTTAAGCCATTTGAGCGTGAAGATCTAACAAACATACGCAAACTCACACACTTTAGCCTGTATAATATTACTGTGATGGTGTGATAAACATTAAACAAGTTAGATACTAAATTCTAAGGCCTAAAAGTTAAATAAATTACAAGTTTTCATTCTTTTCTTACACGACAAGTTCCTATAAGGTTATAATTCTTGGCTGTTTTCAGATTTTCGATCTAAAAAGGAATCGCATTGGTGTCAACCTGTCAGTTGCATGCGGTTTTCTAGAATTTTTCAAGAATAAGGCAAAAATGTTTCGTATGGAAGTCGAAAATGTAGGTCATCAATGAAGTGAAGTAAAACCTATCTCGATGGTACTCCGTTTTGAATGTGACTACACAATTATCGACCGATGAGATCTGGTGTGATATGTGGAAATTCAATGGATTGAAGATGCACAGAACTAGTCGTGTCGTAGAGATACTCAGGAGATTTACGTCCAATAGTGGACTTTTTTTGGCTGGAATGATGACGTTACACTAGTCGATACACTAATCAGAATACACCAAGGCATATATTATTATCATCTAGACGACTAGTTTCTGCCACTCGCTTCACCCGCGCTAAAGTATTAAATTATACAAAGGAAACATAGTCTTCATTTAAAAAGTACGCTAGAACCTATTCCAGGATACGGTCTACCCGTATGCCGAATTCCATCTATATCCGTTCAGCCGTTTTAGCGTGACGAAGTAACAGACCTTACACACACGCCATAGCATAGCACAATCAGCCTTATAATGCTACCACAGCTAAAACTCAGGCCTAGGAGAGGGAAAGGGCCGTAATCTACCAGGCGGGCGCAGCGGGTGTTGGTAGATGTCACATGACACACATACATAACAATTATACAGTTAGGGGTCTAAAGTGCAGTTACACTCTGCTACTGCTAATGTGTCTAAAATTTCTTTACGGTAGGGTGTCAATGGTTCATTCACAGATTTAATTTATGGTGTAGAATCTAAAGTATTGAATAAACTAGTTTTGGCATATTAAAATTCTAAAACAAAGAAATTTTAGCCATTATAGCATCGCTAAAGTGCGACTGCACTTTTGACACCTGAATGTACTTACATACAAACTATCGCCTTGTATAGCATTAGTGTAAAGTGTGATATATAGTTTTACATTAACTGAATAGAAAGTGGAAACAATATCCTACATTAACGATAATCTTTCCTTTGTATTACAACATTTGCCATCCTTAATCTCCAGTTTCAAAATTAATACCAATACGATCATACTAAACACACATGAATACGAAAATGTTTAATTAATTACCTAAGGTTACGTTTCTTTGTTCAGCTAATAGATTCCATTAAGGTGTATAGTCCCTTGAACCTCGGGGTAGAGTTAAATGCCCATATATTTGACTGGGAGCAGTGGTGGCCGAGTGGTAACGGCCCCGACTTACAAGTTGTAGGTCGCGGATTCAACCCGAGCCAGGCGCATTACTTTGTGTAATTTATTTCATCACCACTGCTCTCAAAACGGTGAAGGAAAACATCGTAAGGAAACCGGCATGTCCTAGAACCAAAAATTCGAAGACATGTAACATCCACCAACCCGCACTGGGCCCGCGCGGTGGATTATGACCCATGCCCTCTCCTAGAGAGGAGGCCCGAGTCCCAACAGTGGGTACATTATAAAGCCGACTATGCTATGCTATATTCGTAGGTACTGGCCGCATTGAGCCCTGCTGACCTTTACGACCATTTTCTTTAAAAAAAATGATTTACATTATGCTATGTACATTTTAAAAACATTGAACGATAAAGATATTTCTTATTATCAAATCCGTTTGAATACTCCTTTCAAACGGCTTTGATAATTAGATTTCTTTATTTTTAATTTATTAAAGCCGTTTAAAAGAAGTAGGGAAAACAAGCGAAAAATATCATATTGTTAATTTTTTTTTTATTGGTTAAAGTATTAGTAATACGCAAAAATTATGTATTCATAGTGTTATGTATGAATCTATAATGAACATATATTTTTTTCAAATCTTTTAACCTAGCCGTTACCGAGAAGTAGGCTTGAGAAAGTCACTGTTTTATGGCACTAAGAGCAGAATTCACCAATAAAACTAATCGCGTTTTAACGTTTGGCTCGCATAATCGCGTTTAGCCGCTGTTACTAGTGTCACTTGTAAAAATACAACAAAAGAAAAATACAGACAAGTGACACTAGTGACAGCGGCTAAACGCGATTATGCAAGCCAAACGTTAAAACGCGATTAGTTTTATTGGTGAATTTCGCCCTAAATGGAAGCAAGGGCCTTAAGGGATATTTCTGCGTACTATACGTAAGTACGTTTCGTATAAAATGGAGGCTTCTTGATATCAGATGGAACTCGAGGTCCGACCCGTTTTCTTTCTCAATCTGAGTCGGAATCAACACGAAAAAGTTTAACGAACGACGGAACATTTTGTAGGAAAAACTTTTTTATTGGTTCGAAAAAGAAACACCTTTCGCCTTTTGGTTTAGTGTTTGCAATGCTTTGTGTGGGATTTAAATTTCGAATAGTTTTATTTTTTCAATACTGTTCTTCTAAGTCAAAGTAAAAGTCATTTTTTTATTGCTGAACACAAAATAATAAATTAATACATTTCTAAATGACATGTGAACATTTTTTTTTTGGTTAGGAAAATCATCTAATGACATCTCCCGCCCTTGGGCGGAGCGGGGGATAGTTTCAGACTTTTACTGACTAAAAACCCACTCCTGTTCCTTCTTTGCCATTTTTCCAGGGCTCCGGGGATCTCTTTCGCATCACCCATGGCCCCAGTAGGCTTCGACTCCGCTGGGCCCCTACGGTTGCTGACATCTCCTTGAGGCACGCGTGAAACAGTACGCGCCGGCAACGGCTTGGGCCCGGTCCGGACGGTTACCGGACAATCGGACGATGACACGTGAACATGTGACAAGTGTGTGTGTTCATTGTGTTCTACCAATTTAAACATGCAAATTACAAAACATTGCATATTGTAATACACTGTAAGTGATTGGTTCTTCTCAGTGTAGCCACTCTCATCTTTGTCCACAGTGAAAAATCTTTCTATACTTTTTGTGCTGTCTTCTTTAAATAACAACAATACACAAAAAAAAAACAAACACAACAATTGTTTGTGTGATGTGCACGAGAGCTTTGTTCTGTATCTGAGTGCAATTTATCTATAATATGTATTTTTATAGAAATATATAAGCATGTTTATCAGTTTTCTAGTACTCATACCATAAGCTCTGCTTAGTTTAGGACTAGATGACGTAATGTGAAAGTTGTGGAATGAGAAAAAAAAAATAGAAATACAAAAACAAAGTTCTAATATTTTTATTTCCTTTTCGATATTTCCCTCTTTCACATTCTTTAAAATATTTCTTCGTAAATAAAAATTATATCCCGCACCTAAGTACTTAACAACTGCTCTTTGAAACACAATATCGCTGTCATCAAATTGTCGTTTGTCGATTTGATAATTGAATGAAAACCGATATAAGTGAATGAGTGAATGTTTAACAAAGACATTTTATAGCTTTTGTTAATAAAGATGACTTCGCGGAAAGGACGACTATGCTGTGTCAATTTAATAAAGGGGAATGTATACTTGTGAAATTAAGTTAATAATATTGAAGCTATAGTGTATTACTAAACACGATTGTTATTTACATTAAACGCCATTTATTTTAACAACTATCGAAATGAACGAGTCTTTACGATTTATCTGCAAAGTAAAAAAAAAGTAAAAAATTAAAACTCGACTACCACATAAAAAAAAAACAACACTGAAAAAGTACGAAACAAGATTTTCATACTTCGAACAGGACAAACAGAAAAGCCACAGTCCCACTTTGTAGGGAAGCTTGGGAAGGGAATCAAAATTCAAGGTACTTCCCGTTGACCTAGGATCCTGAAATTTGGCATGAAGCAAGGTCTCATAGCACAAGTTTAGGAAAAAGTCTGAAAACTGTAAATTTGTAGTTACGACACAAAAAAAAAACAAAACACTTTTTTTGCGATTTGGAAAAATCGTCGTAACTCATTTCGGGAATTGAACTGCTTTCACAGGTAAGTTTGGACGGAATCCTTAGTGCGCGAGTCCGACTCGCACTTGCCTGCTTTTTTAACCCATAGGTTGACTGGTAGAGAATGCCTTGTTGCATTAATTCTGTATGTGAACCACTACTGTTCATGAAGTTTAAATAAATAAGATACAACACAGCCCCTTATCGTTCAAATATCGAATAACATGTAGAGAATGCCACTCTTTTTCTTTATTTTTTTCTATCTCTTAAGATGTGGTCTCAAGAAATTTTACACGTCGTTTCATCTTTACGATACAGAAGGCATAATTAAACACTTAAGGAAAATTCTCCCTCTTAGCCTGCTAGGCCCCTAATTAACAGGCAGTTATCTGTTGTAAAGACCTCATTAATTTTGTTATGTTCTTCAAGTCGTTTATATTTTTTGTGGTTCGTGTAATTCGGGGCTTATTTTTCTTACAATGTCTGTTTTTTGTTTAGAAAGATATTTTAGCGTGTATTTATAGTTACTTATAAAAAAATAAAAAAACGGCCAAGTGCGAGTCGGACTCGCGCAAGAAGGGTTCTATACGATTATCTACACAATATGTGTGATGTAATCACAGCGTTGATTTTTTGGATTCGTTTTTCATAATAATATTGTTAATATGTATGTATGTATCTAAGTATATATTTATCATTGTATTTCTAATCTAGTTTACCATTATATTGCACCTACCATGTTATATTTCTGCACCGCCCTAAGGTCGACTGGTAGAAAATGGCAGGCATTAAGTCCGCCTTTGTACAGTGTTTCTTACTAGTTGCATAAAGTTAAATAAATAAATTAGACACTATATTATAACCTTTTTTTTCGTAGTTTTTAGTGTATTTGTTGTTAAAGTGAATTTCAACTATCTCGCTATCACGATTTATAAGACGTACAGCCTGGTGACAAACAGACGGGCGTCTCGTTTTTACCTTTGTGGATACGGAACCCTAAAAAGGTATGATAAAAATAATTCGTACTTTTTTTGAAACGTGTTACGTAAAACGTACTAAATTTCATTCACTTATCTGATAGAAATCATGAGGACTTACCTAGTGTAGTTTTCATAGATAAACTTCATATCCAGGTAGAAACCTGCCCCTAACTTTACATAATACACAGCTAGGTATCCTAAAACTAAATGTAAGTTTCATGCAAAAGATCAAAGTCTTACGACTTCCATTCACTAACCTTTACAACAGTTTGCAAGATTTTATCTCTATCGGTAATATCAACATTAAACTAGGTTTGAGTGTTACTAGAATTTCGTATTGACATGGTTTCAGTGTTACTAGAATTTCGTATTGACATGGACTTAAAGATATCAGATGTTTTCAAAGAACAGCAATATCTAAATGGTTGGTTTAATGGTTTTCGCACGGCACAATAATTTGGCGTCCACCAAAAGGCCATTTACTTTGTCCTCTGAAAGATAAAACGTTGAGATAAACGCAATATAAAACAGGTACAGCTTTAGATGTATAATAAAAGATAATGGAAAGCCGTGGGATCTTGTTTTTATAAGGTGATAAATGTTTATGTCTAAAGTGGCCAGCTTTCATCACCTCTTAACTTTGAAACTGCTGTGGCACTAAAACATTGACCTCCGTGTTTTAAAACGTACGGCTAATCGATTTTTATGTATTGTAGGTACTTCATTTGACGCCATCATTTTCCCCAAATTAGATTTACGTCGATATTATATTCAGTCGTCTGTTTTATTAAACGCTCCTCACTTCAAACCTTAATCCGCAATTCATAAAACAAAATGTTGCCCTTAACAAATATCGTAAAAACGCAAGATGCTCGTAACATAAGCAGGTAATCTATTTTACCGTCGCTGCCCGTCCCGATACACCTCTCAGATCTGGTAAGTCCTCATAAAATTTTAATTTCTCTTGACCCGCATTTTTACTGTCAGTGTACAAACGTAAATCATCGTAGGGCGTGTTTGGAGTTTCCTTAAACTTTTCGTGTTGATTCGACCAGGATAAGGGAGGGTCAAGTTTACGATCGTACTAGTTTTTATCGAGATTGCCCCACGGTACGGCTCATAGCTTTTGTTGAGCCGCCGTTTCAAGGTGAATTATTTTATTAAAACACAAAAAGGGGAGAGCAGATACGGACGCGAGATTATGTGAGAATTTAAGAGTTTCGCCCATCTGCGAAGCGATCTCATTGAGATAGGTGAGATAGTTTCGGAATACAGATTTAATTTATATCTTGACTTACGTTTAGGATTATCGAGGAGAGGGTTCTGCTATCTTATTGGCCGTGAAATATGGTTAGCCTGTTAATGTGCGCCGCTGAACATAGCCGTCTTCCAGTAATCGGTGTAATGGACGGGTGAGATGTGATATTGATGTAATCAATATGTTTAAGGGGTTAGTGAATATAATTTGGCATTACTAATACAGTTTACTGTAGATTTAGTTGCTTGGATTCAGAAATAATGGTGATTTTATACTCTAAATGACTTAAATCTTCCTTATTTAAAATAAATTTTATAAAATCGCTGTCAAGCACTAGCTTGACTGATGTGATCCCACCAGATGATTATCAGTGATGTAATCGATGATGGCGAATAGAAAGAAAGAAAGAAAAAGAGTTTATTCACGATAAACATGGCACATAACTTAAAAAAAATTATATATATATATATATTATAACAAATCTATAAAAAAGAGTGAGTTATGCGACACATCTGCGCAAAACGGACGCATCAAATCGGCCGAATCGCATTAGTTTATTTGTTGTGATTTTGCACAATGTTTAAAATCCGTTTTGGTATTTTTTTTATATATAGAACTAGCTTCTGCTAGGAGCTTCACTATAAATAACATTTTGCTAGTGAAAGTATTTTTAAAATTGGTCTTGTGATTTTTGAGTTTGTTCATTACAAATAAAAACCCAAAAATATATTTTTTTCCTGTTTATAATATTAATAAAGAAGATATGTTATATTCCTGACACTAATAAGGAGTTTTGAAGGAAGATTTCACACTTAGTCATCCTGTCACCAGAAGGTACGTGTTACTCCTAAAACATGAACTTCAATAAATCACCAAAGTGATCAACGAACTGTATAATATTAGATGTCACCCGTCTCCATATTAATTTAGAATTGAAATTAACTGGAAGGGAGCTTAATTCCCTAAGTTATAAGACGAGAGAGTTAGATTACTAAGGTCGTAAGCCAACCCCATACAACCTGTTACATCGTACTATTGTTCCGGATAATATGTTAGTCGTGTATGTGGTATGTTCCAATGATTCTGAATATATCAGTCAGGAACTCCTTGCTAGGGAAGGTTTAACTATATGGTTCTGATTTCAATTATGTGTCTTATGTTTGTGTAATTAAACATTTCCTGAATGACTTATGGACTTTTATAGCTTATCTAATTAAAATTACGTATAAGACGTCGAGCAATTACGTAGAGCAGTGGTGACTGAGTGGTAGCACACCTGACTTACGACTTGTAGGTCGTGGGTTCAAAATAAGCCAGTTGCATTACTCGGCGTAATTTATTTCATTACTACTGCTCTCAAAACGGTGAAGAAAACAGCATGTTCTAGAACCAAAAAGTCCAAGACATGTGATATCCGCCAATCCGCACTGAGCCTGCATTCAATGGAATGCAGGCTCAGTGCGGATCCTAGGCCTCCTTTGGTCTTAGTCCCAATACTGGGAATATTATAAGACTGATTATGCTTGCGTAATGCATCAGTTTTGTCCTCAAAAACCTAGCAACATCAAACACGGAAAAATTTAGTCTCATTACCTACTACACAGACCTTGAAATTCAATTCGTTTACCCAAGGTCAAGTCCTCCGCCTTCATTTCAAACGTTTTCTCTATAAAACGAAGTAATTCTCTGTAAAAATACGTATATTTCCTCTCTTTATACCAGAAAATACTGAGCTATTTTCACAAAACTCTCATGTTTACATAAGCTAAGAGTTTCTCGGACATGTCTTACTTAATTAGATTCTTCTTTCTTCCAGAATACTTCCAAAAAGGGGCTCCTATGTGCTGTGGCGGAATGAATAGGCTTTACTAAAGTAAAGACATATTTTTCTTAGGAAAACTAAATTGCTTGGTCGAGGAAAATGGATATTTGATGGGATTATATTTTCATTAAGATCCTTATATGTATGATTTTCGCTATGAAATAGTATTTTACTGGAAAGGTTTATGGTTTCTTTTAATCTGTTAAGCTAGGAGATTGTCTGTGATAATGGGACGGATCCTTTTGAGTCAAGAGTGAATAGGTTACTTCTAGGCTGAGCGAGCTTAATCATCGACCATCTTGTCGCTTTCTTTCAGCCCCCCTAGCCAAGTTACAATCGTATCGCGCGCGCCGAATGCCTCGAGTAGGCCGCGCCTTCGATTCATTTGTTCTGAAGTCATCTCAACGCTCAGTCACGTGGTCAGAACAAAGGAATCGGAGGCGCAGCCTACTCGAGGCGTTCGGCGCGAGCGATACGATTGTAACTTGGCTAGGGGGGCTGATAAAAAGCGTCAAGATGGTCGATGATTAAGCTCGCACAGCCTAGAAGTAGTGGGATTAAATGAATTAGTCAATATTAATCTGCCCGTGCTAACTCAGTGTTAATTCGCGAATTCTGTGTTCAAAGTCTGACATACAGCCTTCAGACAACAATGACAAAGCGGTAACAAAATTATGACGTATTCCTACTTACTATTCAATACTGGACTAACGCCAACCTGTTCTATACTCGACATAAATTTGTGAGAAGCGTCAACAACAAAGGCGGAAGTGTTTCCGTACTTTAATAATAAATTTTAAATTGTTCCCATGGGTTAGTTGGAAAATGGAAGGTGGACAACAATGACTGATACTAAATTAATCGTATGTGGCACATGTGTATGTCAGGTGCTTTATTTAGGTGGGAAATCATGCTATGACTTTTCTCGCTTTTGGACAGAGCGAAATAGCGTCTCAGAATTTTACTGACTAAACCCACTCCTATGTTCCTTCTTTGCTTTCGTTCCAGAGCCTCGAAGTTCACTTTGTCACAACCCATGGCCCCAGTAAGCTTCGATCCTGCTGAGCCTGCTTCTGAGCTTCGTTGAGGTTGTACGGCACCCCAGTGGTAAACTATCCTTCTCACGCGAAGATGCTTGTGTAAAATCTTGTGAAGGCTTCCCGAACCAATTTGCAGTGTACGCTGAATCTCTTTGTATATAATTCGCCTATTTTCTTGAATTTTTTTTTTTACTGGCAGCACACTTTCTTCCGTGACAGCCGTCGTAGGACAACCACTCCTTTATTCAACCTCCAAAGTAAGGCGACCGCGCTTAAATTTGCTATACCAGCGGTAGATGATTGCTTTTGAAGGTCTTTCAATCATAAAAGCAATTCGAAGTCGATCAAATGATTCATCAGGTTTTGGGCCACATTTAAAATCGTAGATAATCATCGCACATAAATATTCTCGATGCAGATCCATTTTTAAATGAGACACGATAATTTGATTTAGCTCTCGAAAAAATGTGGAGGCGAATTCAAAATTCGCACAATGGTATTTATACTTTTAAATAACCAAAGTTTTCAAAATAATTACAAGTGGCCAGTGCCTTATACATAAAAACATTTTTTCGGAAAACTTTCTGAGTGGCCTGGTACATTTTAATAAAAGAACTTGAAAAAATAACGCACCTTTGGGTGTATTCAAAGAAAAATGTCCGAAATATCGGGCAATAGATATCGGAATAAGTACACGATAATTAACTTTAGTCTAGTCTTTTTTATTATATAAGTTGCAAATACTTCTGTAACACGAACTAGTTATATGCCAAAATGTATATATAATTTTAAGCGACGAATAACATCCGCCAGCCGCCATCAACGCCTACTGTCATGTGTCGGTAATTAGGGATGCCCAATCAATTGTTATCGATTGCATTTTTAATCGATAGATTTTTTTTTCTAAAAGTGTATTTTAAAAAACCTAATAAGATTTACTATATACTCTTTGGCCAGAATCCTGTGCTAGAAAAAAAAAACTGCATAGGCTAGGCCCTATCTAGTCTATAATCCCCTATCCATCAACCCCTGACCCTACCTATCTAGGTAGGTACTAAAAATAGCTAAATGTATTTATTAAGATATTATTTTTAATTTTCTTAAAAATCACTCGGAGCTATGAAAAAAACATACCAAATATTCGTCATTATTGTTCGATTATAACCTAAAAATATGATACTTTTGTTTGAAATATATTGATTCTGCAGCTAGTAAAATCTATATGATAATGCTATAGGAGTTAACTAATGATAGAGGATACATTATGTAATTTTCTGATGCTCTTAGCTCCAGTGCCAACAATGTATGGACGCAATGTCCTTTCCTCTGAAGGGACATCTATGGCGTCACATAAGAACTAATCCTGCATCGCGCAATCAAAGTTCTCCGCGCGATTAGAACATATAGAATAGCCCGAAATCATCTATCGGGAAATTGCCCACCAGACATAACACCTGTCTGGTCGGAGAATCCTCCCTTTTCAACGGAGGTTTGCGGGACTTTACTCTCTGTTCCGCATACCTCCAAACTGGTAGAACAAAGAACGTCAGCGCGTCATACCCATACCTCTCTGAAATATCTGAATGTAAGCAGTTCCTAAAAGCAAAGACTTCATTCGAAATACGAACAACAGTAAGATATCATATAGACCTATCGTGAAACCCTAAAAGTTACGTCCATTAATAGAATCAGATTCTATTACAAAGCATTCCGTTATTAACATTAGTCATTTGGAATCTATACAAAAATAGATTATCATATTGGGTCATCTTGTCAAAAAGAGTAGGTAAAAGATAGGAAACTGATTATTTTCAAAGGTCAACTAAACCTAATAACAACCTACTTTACGAAATTATTGAATAGAAATGTTTCTAATGGGGATGTTCGAAAAAGACACAGCGTCTTTGTAGTGATGCCCAATTGATCAGACAGGTACATTACCTACCCTGGTCACCAGGGGGAGTGGGAACGTCGAGAGATGTCGTGCGGTGTTCCGCAGGGATCGGTACTAGGGCCGCCCTTGTGGAACATCGGATACGACTACGTGCTGCGCGGCGACCTCCCTGACGGGGTCAGCGTGGTCTGCTACGCAGACGACACGCTGGTCCTGGCGCGGGGAGAGTCGTACCATGCAGCGGTCGAACTAGCGACACGCGGGGTTGCGACAGTCGTTGGCAGGATCCAGGAGCTGGGACTCGAGGTGGCAATGCACAAGTCCGAGGCCATGTGCTTTCACGGCCCTCGGAACGCGCCACCACCGGGTTCCCAGCTAACGGTGGGAGGAGTCCACATCGGCGTCGGGTCAACGATGAAGTACCTGGGACTCGTTCTCGACAGCCGATGGGATTTCGAGGAGCACTTCCGACGTCTGGCTCCCAAACTAAATCGGACTGGGGCTGCCCTCGGGCGGCTCCTGCCCAACCTTGGGGGTCCAGACGCCTCCTGCCGGAGGCTCTTCGCGGGGATCGTTCGGTCCATGGCCCTTTATGGCGCGCCGGTGTGGGCGCCGGGACTGCGGAAGCAGCCGCCGGCCCGGCTGAACGCGTGCCAGAGGGTCATGGCCATACGGATGGTGCGAGGATACCGGACGATTTCCCGCGAAGCGGCGAGCCTCCTTGCTGGCCAGCGACCATGGGAACTGGAGGCAACAGTCCTTGCACTCATGTACGAACGGCGCATGGAGATGCAACGCCGGGGCGAAACTCCGCTGCCGCGACAAGTCGCAGCATGGCGGACAGAGCTCCGGCGAGTTCTCATGGAGAAATGGCGACAGCGACTGTCGCGACCCAGTGCTGGGCACGCCACAATTATGGCGGTAAGTCCCCTCTTTGAGGCGTGGTTGGAAAGACCTCACGGCGTCCTCACATTCCGCATGACGCAGGTCCTCACCGGACACGGTAAGTTCGGGAGGTTCCTGTACCGGATTCGTGCGGAAACGACGCCCGGGTGTCACCACTGTGTGGCCCACCCGGAGGACACGGTAGAGCACACGTTGGAGGTGTGCCCAGCTTGGGCAGAGCAACGCCGTGTCCTCGTGGGGGCAATCGGCGGCGGCGATCTCTCGCGCCGGGCCTTGGTTCAGGCCATGCTCCGGAGCGAGGAGGAGTGGCAGGCGGTCGCCTCCTTCTGCGAAGCAGTAATGCTAGCTAAGGAGGCGGCTGATCGCGTGAGGCAACGGTCCTTACGCTCCAACCGCCGCCGGGATTCCGATCCCGATTTCCGGCCACCGTAGGCGCGGGCTTGCAGACGGCGAGCAATGGGTGGCTCGCCGTCTGACCGTCTGGTAACCGTCCGGACCGAGCCCAAGTCGTCGACGGCGCGTATTGTTCCACGCGCGCCTCAAGGAGATGTCAGCAAACCTTAGGGGCCCAGCAGGGTCGAAGCCTACTGGGGCCACGGGTAGTGTGAAAGCGGAACCCGGGGCCCTGGGACGAAGGCAACGAAGGAACAGGAGTGGGATTTTAGTCAGTAAGAGTCTGACACTATCTCTCGCTCCGCCCAAGAGCGGGGATGTCATTAGGATGATTTTCCCAAACAATAAAAAAAAAAAAGCGCAATTGATAAAAGTCTGAGTTTTAACTAACGAAACCTAATAACAACCTACTTTACGAAATTATTGAATAGAAATGTTTTTAAGGGGGATGTTCGAAAAAGACACAGCGAATTAAAAAACTATTGTCAGTAAAGTCAATAATACAGAAGCCAGTTTGACAATGAGACGAATCGTCATGTGACATATAGACGCTTCGTTCGCTTGGCGGATTTTGGCATGACGTTCGCAGTGAGTTCGGCTATAAAAGAAATGATCAACACGCCAAGAGCTCTCTTCATCTTTTGAATTCTTGCGAACAACATTGCCTAAGAACTATTTCTCGACTCGTTATGAATTGAATATCTAAAGCTTACGTCATAATAAATCACTTGCGTGATCGCAAATAGTTTTTTCTTTGCTTGTTACCCACTCATCACACACAAAATCGATCGACCCTACTACTTTTTAATTAGTACAAATACTTAAAGGGCTTATTAGAAAAGGTCTTGTAACTATTTAAGTCTCAATAAATAATATTCATAAACAGCAAAGTTTGCTTCCCCAAAATGTCACTGCATTTATGGAAATATTGTACAGGCTATTGATTTTGAATGAATGGGTGACGATCGAAATGGAAAAACACTGCTCGTAGTATTTTCTAGTAGCAATTGTTATGAATGATTGATTCAATCGCTGGTCCAGCTCCACTAGCACTAGTGTGTACAAATTGTTTAGTTTGAAAATTTGTATTATTATTTTATAATATTTTTTTAATTTGTAAAATGTTATAAGTAAGTTTATAAATGTGAGTACCATGGAGCTATTTTTTGGTGTTTAGGTTACTATTGAACTTGTTTGACATAAATGAGCATGGCAGTTAAGAGTTTGTCTTTTTTTGCTCACTCAAATGTCACAATGATGGTGGTGCATGTGTTGGGTCATTTGGTTCCCTTCTAAATGGTTGAGCTAAGTGATATGTAACAGAGATATTTATAATTACATAACACGATTGAAAATAGTGTCCATGGAGTTTCTTGCACATTCTTCCCTATAGAGATCTACGCTTTGAAATGTGCAATTAGCATCATTTTTTCTAACTGACTGAATTCTTTACATTTCAAAAGTGCCTGTAAATGGTTTATTTGAAATAAAATCCTTTGAATCTTTGAATTATAAATTTACCAAATAAGACCAATTTTCGTGGACAATTTTGGGATTTCGTTTTGTTTTTACTTTTGACTACAAAAATATGATCAGTAACGGGTACGAATAGAGCCCTTTATTTTTTGTACTAATTAAAAAGTAGGGGTGTATAACATTACAACAAAAACATAAAAAAACATATTTTTTTACTCACCTATAACGTCCAACGCGATCTTGTAATTTCTGGTCGGTGACACATGGAAGTCAACCCGACACCTGTAGATCGCGCGGTCTCTGGACTTGATCTCCAGCATCCGGAGACCAGCTGTGGGCGTGCTATGCCAGTGCGCTCGACCGAGGTATGCCTCGTCTACCCAGTGCGCTGTCGGGCCGAGCACTCGAGTGTCGTAACTGTAAAAAAGAATTTTGATTAAGTCATTGAAAATTCGAGCTCATTTGAAATTTAGATTTGTATTTAGGAAGACTTTCAGTTCAATTAATAAATCGCAAATTGAACAAGTGTTTGTTAAACTAATGTTGACATATGCCTTATTTTGAAATAACCTTCATTAGAAATTACTATTAATTCATAACTTTTTTATCATAAATAATATTTATTTAATGATATTAATTAATTTTGAAGATAATTTTAATTACTATCAAAATACTAAGTAAAACCTGGTTCAAACAATTTTTCGTTGATGTGGGTTCAATCTGTATAAGTTCGTTTTTAAAAATGGGTATCATGTGCAGAAAATAAATCAAAATCCTAAAATTGATCATAGTCAATTGTAATTCAACTCATAAACGCAATAGGCAACAAGTAAATGACACAAAAAGTAAATGACACAAAAAATAATTGCAATTATGTCAAATTGTCAATCAAATAAAATGCATGTCATTCATACAGCCTATGATACGTATTCTAATCATTTGTATTGAACGCATATAATATATCTATTAAATAAAAGTTACTATTTACAGTTACATATTAAATTAATGATAACTGTGCACTAATTCTATTAAATAGTTCGTTAATGATTATTAGACGATTTCTATTCAGCTGAATGTCAGCCAGTCATGTCAAATAAATACAAACAAATACAAGTTAGAAATTATAATAGTTATAAAATACTACTGAAACAAACTTCAGAATGATTCAACTTTATTTATATTATTTTAAATATGAGTATGAATTATTTTTAATATTTTTACTTTGCAGCTATTTAATGGGCGTTCTCCTATGAATATTTTGCAGAAAATAAATTATGATAATTGCATAATCAAGGAAAAAATTGTAACGATATTACATACATAGCATACTCGGCCTTATAATTTTCCCACTGCCGGTACGCAGGCCTCCTCTCTAGGAGAAGGGCTGAAATCCACCACGCGGGCCCAGTGCGGGTTGGTGGACGTAACACATCTTCGAATTTTTGGTTCTAGGATATACCGGTTTCCTCACGATGTTTACTTCACCGTTTTAAGAGTAGTGGTGATGAAATAAATTACACAAAGCAGAGAGAGAGAGCAGTGGTGGCCGAGTAGTAACGGCCCCGAATTACGAATTGTAGGTTGTGGGTTCAAACCCAGCCAGGCACATTACTTTGTGTAACGATATTGATTGTAACAAATTATTCAGTGCATTTTATTTGAAATTTCAAAATCCTCAAGTGAAAATTCATTGAACATAAAAGAGTTCCTGATAAAAGCTTTTACTCTACTTCCTGCACGTTTTATTACTTTTTTCTTTAAAAATACGTATTTACATTACTATCAGGATCAAGATAAGTGTAAATATTACTATAAAAATTAAAAATACGATTGCAAACACGTTTGTAAAAACATAAAGCGTTCTGTTAAGCTTTACCGGTAAATATAATATAGTGAACGATAAAAAATCGTAATAAGTTGTAAAATATTACTAGAATTTTAAAAGCATAAAAGGTTTTTTACAGTGAGGTTTAATTAAGCATAATATTTCAACATTTTGGAGTTAAATACGGTACCGAATACAGTCTGTTTACATTTTGAGGTCGGAACGTTGAAAATCTCAATATTTCTCTGTGAAAATGGTTGTTACAAACAGCTGTGTACTACTTTTTGATATTTAAGTAATTGTAGTACTGATAAATAATAGACAGTTGTATTTTTAAGTCCTATATTAAATCGAATTCTAAATATTAGGCATGTGTAACTCTTTACTGAACCGACTTACTGTTCCGAAACGTTTTAGTGTTCCAAAAGATTGGAACATCAGTGATGTTTTAAATGCATCATTTGAAACAATTGGAACACTGAAACACTCTTTGCTTTTATGACCTGCAGTCTTTTTTAAAAACAAATTAATATGCACATAGTGTAAATTTTTATTGAACAAAAAAAAACATCTCCTTTAAATTATTCGTAAATCAAAATTCAATTAAATAAAACTGTTGGCGTATTTGACGCAACGTAACAGATCACAATTCATAATAGTCAGTGTCTGTGTTTGTATCTTTTGAGCTGTTATTCCAAATGTTAAGTTTGTATCTTGGGAGCCAATGGTTCCAATGTTCCGTTTGTATCTTGTAAGCAGATGTTTCAAATGTTCCATTTGTATCTTTTGAGCCGATGTTCTAAATGTTCCAAATGATACGTATCACTGTTTCGGAACATTTCAGTGATTCGGATGCAAATGTTCCGAACATACACACATAACATTACATTGCACAGTACATTGTACTTTGCCCACGCCTACTGAATATCTAATTCCCATTTTGATCTCCTAAAAACGTCTGGGCTACTCATATTGAAATGGCAGCGGTTGGCAACAACGCGACGATTACATTCAGATTGATATCATTTTAAAATTTATTTACATTCCTAAAAAGAACCAGTACTGCTTGCAAGGTTCAAAAAGGGTGCGTGGCCAACCGAGGTGCCGCATGGAGTTAAGGCGTATAGTCCCTTAAACATCTGGCCAGAATTAAATGCACACATACTCGTACTGCCGCCTAGGCGGCAGTTCAAGCTGCTGCACCTGGATAGAGCCCCGCTGACCTATAAATCCATTTTCTTTGCTAAACATTGATTGATTTACATATGCTATGTCATGTACATTCTAAAGAACATTTAACCAGCAATTATTTTGTGTAAACCCATTTCTAAAGATCACAGCCGTTTGAAAGGAGTAGGGAAAAGAAGCGAAAAAATATCATGTTCTTAATTTTTTTTTCGGCAACAGTGTCAGTCCTACGCATAAGTCATATGTTGATAATGTTATACTTAAATCTATAATTAAATATATTTTTATCAAACCTATTGACCAAGCCGTTATTGTGAAAAAGGCTTCAGAAAGTCACTGTTTTATAGTACTGCCATGGAGTTAGGGCCAAGCGAGAACTCGCGTCTTGTCAGCGATCCTACCAGCAACCTCCGACATCGTGCGCGGCTACCAGCGGCCGATTCCGGCCAGCTGTACTAGCCTCTTTGCGTTACTGCCATCCACATTCATTCCTATGTCAATCGGCCCTTAATCTATACACTAATGTGCAATACAAAATCGGTCACTTTTTTCTTAAGCAATGGTTGCAACCAGTTTCCCTAGTTCCAGAACTGACCGAGTGTAACCAACATGGTCAAGTTACAGTGAATTTAGTTACTATGTACAAAGTAACTAAATTCGTAATATATCTATACAGGTGGGTGTTCCGTATCTGGGTTACTTGTATGTGCGTTTATATGTTTGTGAACACACCCACGATACAGGTGTTATGCCTATAAGTGTGGGCAACATTTTAAAAATAATAATATAGAAGGCAGGCTTTTGTTTTTATATACATTTTCATGAAAAATATCATTTATATAAGGTTTCCTGTAGGAAAACCCGATTGTGGGTTAAGCTTGCCAGCGTCATTACTACACATATTAGTTGTCATATTTTGTTTGGTTTTAAAATAAAAGTCATATGTACAATAAAGAATAAAGAAAAATCAAAAATACTGTACCTTGCTAGCCTAACGTAAGACGCAGTTTCAATTGAAAACAAGGTCGGCTTATCCTACTGGTTTTATTACCACTGACGGCCTACTATTCTATTTTTATTTCACAACTGAGAACAATAAAATTTCTTCGTTCCTTCGTTCAAAACATTTTCACAAACACAAACTTGACCACGTACCAGGACAACAGACCAAACAGGAAAGTATTCGATTTCAGCTAAAAAAAACTGGGCAAGTGAGAGTTGGACTCGCGCACGGAGAGTTCCCTACAAAATTACCTATGTAAATTGTTCAATTCCGGAGTCTCCAAGATTTTAGAGATTTTTTTTTTTTTGTGACATAATACTTGTTTCAGATTTAACCTATACCTGTGCTATAAAACCTTGCTTAATGCCAAATTTAAGGATTCTGGAACGTCAACGGGAAGTACCCTAAGCATTTTGATTCCCTTGAAAGTGTCAAAATATACGTTTTTTGAGACATAAACGGCTTTATCTTTTTTTTTCGTCATCTCAGTTTGATTTTTTCACAGCTTTAAAGGACCGCAGATCTGAGTTTTTAATTTCAATTTGATACCTCCACGCGTTCCCAAGATAAAGGGTTTTGACGGACAGACGGACAATAAAGTGATCCTATAAGTGTTCCGTTTTTTCTTTTTGAGGTAAGGAACCCTAAAAAAATAATACACAGTTCGTGATATACAGACCGATAGTATTGAGGTAGTCGAGTGATGGACTTGTCATCTCCGGTGCGAAGGGCAATGCTCATTATTTTTGGGAACGAAAGCGAACCGCGTGGACATTTTCAGTTTTCATCCTTTTACTGAACTTTGTGATGATAGCTCGTTTTAAAATCGTTGGAATAATGTGTTATGAAACTGTTTATCTTAAAATGACCTGTAAGAAAAACAACCTTATGCCTATTTTCTTTAAGTCGTTTGTGGTATGAGTTCCAGACCTTCTAAAAACTAAAAAAAAAGTAACCGACTTCAATAAAAAAAAAAAACACTAAAAGGATCAAAATAAATTTAATTTCGGAAGTCGGTGTTTCTCGGTATTGTTTGTTTCTTATTTATCACTGACTTCCGAAATTAAAGTTATTTTGATTTTTTTGGTGTATTTTTTGGTGAAGTCGGTTATTTTTTTTTTGTAAATAGACTTTTGAAAAATCTATGTAAAAAAAAAATACAACAACGCGACTAACGTTTGTGTATTTTTAAGACTTAAACAAGAATATTTACCTACAAACATATAACAAGCTCTCAACACTTATACTGGGCTATTATAATTACTCAGTTAATGGCGTTCATCATGGGCAGGGTACGCGTCAGTTTCAACATCATCCTGAAGACTATAGCGGACAGGTGGGAGTATACTATTGATTCCCATGCTAGAGCATTGGATAAGCCTGCATGTCCCTGCATCGTATAAGTAGGTATTAACATTAATTTTTTTAAGTTATGTGTATACTAACCAAATATGTCCGAAATAATAATAATAATATTCAACAACCATCACACAACGCCGTCTAGTCCCAAGCTAAGCAGAGCTTGTGTTATGAGTACTAGACAACTGATAAACATACTTACATATTTCTAAATACATACATATTATAGATAAATTACATCCAGATACAGAACAAATGGTCGTGCTCATCACACAAACATTTGTCCTGGGTGGGAATCGAACCCACGACCTCCAGCTTAGCAGTCAGGGCCACTAACCACTAGACCAATGGGCCAGTCTAAAAAATATAAGATTTTTACTTTTTATTTATTTTTTTATTATACGAAAAACAGACCAACCAGTAACTAAATCAAAATATTACTGAACTACTAGAACTGCGGAAAATGAATTATTTTCTGCAGTAGAACTAAGCTATATGAAATGAATCTCTCACTATTTGTAAAGCCGTAAACAGAATAGTTGCAGAATTAAACTGGAGCCCACTGGTCGCTGCGAGGTGTAAGACCTGGTCTACTTTAATAATATTATTCAGCATTTACTTTGCTGATAGAATGTTTAAATAATGAGTACTGCTTTAATGTTTAGTTTTGAAGCTGCGTCCTGTAAGCATTACTACTAAAATAGTTGATCGACGAAAATAGTAATAAAAACTGTGTTGACTGGCCTGTTGGTCTAGTGGTTAGTGGCTCTGACTGCTATGCCGGAGGTCGTGGGTTCGATTCCCACCCAGGACAAATGTTTGTGTGATGAGCACGATCATTTGTTCTGTGTCTGGGTGTAATTTATCTATAATATGTATTTATTTAGAAATATATAAGTATGTTTATCAGTTGTCTAGTACTCACAACACAAGCTCTGCTTAGCTTGAGGCTAGACGGCGTTGTGTGGTAGTTGTGAATATTATTATTATTATTATAAACTAAGTTACTGTAATAAAATCAGCTAGATTTTCCGGCCGAAGGATCAAGCCCGAGACGTCAACGGCGCGTACTGTTCCATGCGTGCCTCATAGAGATGTCAGCAAAACCTTAGGGGTAGAGTAGAGTCATAGGAGGAGGCCGTATGTGCACGTGCGAGGCAATGGTTCTCGCGCCCTTAGGATTCTGATCCCAATTTCCGGCCACAGTAGGCATGAGCTTGTGGACGGCGAGCAATGGGTAGCTCACCGTCCGACCGCCTGGTAACCGTCCGGACCGAGCCCAAGTCGTCGATGGCGCGTACAGTTCCACTCGCGCCTACTGGGGCCAAGAGGCTGCTTCTAAGGGACAAGGCAACGAAGGAACAGGAGTGGGTTTTTAGTCAGTAAAAATCTTCGTCATTAGATAATTTACTCAACTACAAAAAAAAGAAACGATTATTTCAAATAGACCAATTACAGGCACTTTTTAATTTATGATAGTACCTACTCTTAAAAAAAAGATGATTTTACAATGTATGTATAAATGCGTGTATGCACAGTGTATTCTATCTACTACTATGTAGGTATTCAAACACAATGTACAATGATGAGCATAGAACACAATATCACGAACACGTCAAAGACAAACATCAATCTCATGTCGGTAGTTAATTGATTATTGGCTAATTAGTGTAGCAGCAACAAGCATGATTTTGCTGATACTAATCTATATATATAAAAAGAGAAGGCCTGACTCACTGTCTCATTAACGCCTAACCTAAACCTTAAGACCTAGAAGACTGTTTTTTAACAGACTACAGCAGAGCCAAAGGAGGGTTTTTTTTTTTATTGGGTGGGAAAATCATCTTATGACAAATCCTGCTCTTGGGCGGAACGGGAGATAGTGTCTGACTTTTACTGACTACAAACCCACTCCTGTTCCTTCGTTGCCTTCGTCCCAGGGTCCCGAGTTTCGCTTTCACACTACCCGTGGGTTATGATTTTGACAGGCTATGTATGTATATATGTTTGTAAGTAAAAAGTATGTGAGTGTGTTCTTCTGTTCCCTCATAGCCCCTAATCTACTTATTGAAACTCGACGTATGAGGTATCGTTAGAACCGCCTTAATTATCCGCTAAACATAGGCTACGTGACGTGTCACAAAACTCGATATGGCGCTATCTAGCGGACAAAAAGTAATGTGTTAAAAAATAAAAATGGAGATAAATACGCCGTGTTTGGTATCATTTGAAAGGGCATCACTTGTATATTTCCAAAATATTGCTCAAATTTAAAGTGATGCCCTCTAGTGGACAAAAAGTCATGTGTTAAATTTAATACCAAAGTTGTTTAAATAAAAATAAAGTAAAAACTAAAACCCGACTACGACAAAAAAAAAGAAGCTGAAAAAGTATGAAACAAGACTTTCAGGACAAAAAGAAAAGCCACACGTTATTAAAGTGTTTCGGTTGGTACCTATAACGTGTGACTGCGACTTTTCTTTTTGTCCTTGTTTCATACTTTTTCAGCTTCGATTTTTTTTTTCAAAATATTAATTGGTTCTACATATAACAAAGTTTTTTCCCCATATTAAAAAATAAAGAAAACAAATTCTACCAGAATATATTTTTTATTTTTTGTGTCGCTGTCACTTTCAAAATCAAGCTTGAAATGAATGATCTTCTTTTAAGAACCTGTCATGTTTAGGCATATTTCGTTACATGAGTGAGAAGAGACATATGTCTTCCCTGCTCACACGCTAAATCCTTCTTCTACATCCTGTACTAATATTATAAAGAGGAAAAATTTGTATTTTTGTAAGCACAGAATAAACTCAAAAACTACTAGACCGATTATAAAAATTCTTTCATCAGTAAAATGCTACTTTACCTTTGAGTGACATAGGTATACGTATATTAAGGCTAAGAACTCTCGGAGCGGTTTTCACCCGCGCCCGCCGCGGTAGAAGAAACAGCTATTTTATTTCAAAACTCACGAGACCGCAGATTTACGCGGTTACGCAGCTACAGCGGTTGCGATTTTCACCCGCAAACCTGGCTGGCGATTATCGTAAGGCATGCGGTTGCTAGACGGGCAGTGAAATGATCGGTGCCCGGTCACCCGCCAATCGACCGCAGAGCATGCGGTCGCAAACCGCCGAGGCTGCGGGCGACCGCGGCCCGCGCGATTCTACTAGTTGCCCGCCGGTACAGCGGGAGCCGCATACAACCGCGTACACCGCGGGCATAAAACGCGTCGTGAAATGTGCTTTAATTTTTTATATAAATAATTGCATTCTACAGAAGCTGCGGGCCCGCAACCACAGCGGACGCGGGCGAAAATCGCTCCGTGAGTTCTTAGCCTTACTGTTTTCACATAAGTTATGTCGCTTACAGAACCTAGTATTTTTTTTAAAGGAGGTTTTTATTATTTTCTTTTGTTCTTTGTCTAGTTTTCTCTTATTGATGTAGGGTTTTTTTTTACCTATTTTATCGTATCCATTACCTATATTATTGTTAAATCTGAATGCCAATCTCCGTATTTAAAACCGTTTATAATAAGATGCAACCTGATCTCAGCGACCGTCAATGTCAAGTACAGTCAAATGGGGTGAATAGAAACTCAGGAATGAATAGAAACAAAACTTCAAAGGGTATTTTCAAGATATTTGAATATTTTTTTCAGCATTTAACTGTATCAATTTATTCATGAATTGTTATTTGAAAGAGTCGATGCTTTGATAGAAGCCGATAATATGGTAGCGTTGGAAGGCCTCCTGCAAGGTGGACCGATGACCTGGTAACCGTTGCGGGAGTACGATGGATGCGAGACGCACAGGACCGTTCATTGTGGCGACACTTGGGGGAGGCCTATGTCCAGCAGTGGACGTCTTTCGGCTGAAATGATGATGATGATGATGATAATATGGTATCAAAGTGAAAAACCAAACCAAAGTTTTGTTTCTATTCACCCCTGCGTTTCTATTCACCCCGTTTTACGGTACTTGTCAAATTGTAGGGTAATTAGACGTATTACACTGCGAAAGTTTCTGTAGAGTTCAAGAATTGTTCCTGTGATTAATATTATGGAAACTAAGAAGAAGAATTAATTTCTCTGTACCTTTTTACTAAGTGGATGATTGTTGGGAATAATATAACAGGGCTAACAAACATTGAATGACATGAAACAATAAATGTCAAATTGCCTAACTATGATTTGGTTTATTTCAAACTCTATTGCAGAACCCGGGTACCTATATAAAAGATGAGCCAAACTAACTAGTAATAAAAATAAATCTCTTTTTTATATACCAAACGTTGTTTTACAAGATAAAATCACAAAAAACGTTTTAAACAAAAGTCTCTCTGGTGATTTTTTTGTAAAGTGAATTGTTTGGAAAACTTATTGTTAAATGCCAAATCATGTTTTTGCCAATCGATGTTTGTCAAATAATTGGTAAATTAATTTTTGGTGAACTGGAATTGAAAACCAGTGCCAAAAGGTTCTAGAGTGGCGACCGCGTACCAGAACATACAGCGTTGGACGGCCTCTTACATGGTGGACCGATGACCTGGTAAGGGTTACGGGAATCCGATGGATGCAAGACATACAAGACCGTTCATTGTGGCAATGCTCGGGGGGAGGCCTATGTCCAACAGTGGACTTTTGACTGAAATAATGATTATGACAGAGTACCGATACTGGCACGTGATAAAGTAGCAAATGAAAATCAAAATGTTAGTTTCTGCAGTATTGTTTCATGCGATCCCCTCTCTAGGTCGCAAGGCAGTCACGTTCCCAGCCGTTGTATTACTTATCTACCCCTCTATCTACTCTAACACGTTTTCGCACTATCATGGCACAGAAATACGTCTACACTCAAACGAGAAGCTTACGTCAAAACACTTTACTCGTATGGTAATTTTATACCAACCAATCTATTTGAGGATGCGACTCAACTAAATTGAATAGTTCATCTCTGTTTACTTTCAATTTAATTAAATTAAATACGATATAATTGAATGACTGCGGCATTAATTTCACGCTTAGCAAATGCGCTAATCGTGACAGTTAGTCACAAAGCTAGAAGTTCTTGAGTGGAACTTTGCATAATTGGCACCCGAGTTCTGTGGTGCGACGAGAAGTGGCGTAAATTTTATTATCAAATTATGAACTTATTACGCACCGTGTCACCTGAAGTCGTTAGCAGGAATACGAAACATGGCTCGTGTTTTAGTGTTATATGCGTAGTAATTAATTATAATATTCGTGTAAAGTTCCACGGAATATGCTTGTGGGTTGGTATTGCTGGCTGTGAAATTCATTCGTATAATTATATCGACGATTTATTAACCGAGTTTGGAACGTGTAGCTTTCAGTGTTTGACCTTCATTTTGTTTTTTATTACGATAATTTATTATTAATTTTTTTCTTATTCTAAATTTGATAAATGGGGTGATGATTCGTAGTTCGATATAAAGTAGCTCTTAAGAAAATGGCTTTTACCTTTTTTACACCAAGACACCCTGTGAAGATTTATTTTGAACTTTGCGGGATTTTTACCTCCCTACGATCACCATCAGCACATAGAAGGGCGCCGTTACCTCTGCCTCTCTCTGCCCTGAGGAGACTTTATAATTATCTCCCCTGAGCCTTATTGTGCACGGCAGAACGTGATCACTGTACCACCGTCTTCCTTACTCGATGGGCAGGCAGAGTCCCTACTCTGAGCGCCTGTAGTTCCAATGCGAGGTGTCCTACACTACCTACTCTATGAGTCTTCTTTACAAATCTTTTAGAAATGCTGAGCAAACCAAACAATCATTCGGTTGAACGTTCATCGGGCAATCATTCGTTTAAAACGGAGTGAGACGATTCACATTTCGTTCGTTTGCGTCTTTCATTCAACATATTTCACTCGAATTGAAATATTTAAAAATGGAATGCAAGAAATGTTGAATTAATTCATTAGTGATCTAACAATTTTGGATTTTGGAATTCGGCATCATTAACTCCCACTCTAAATGAAAGAAATATGTATAGTTTGAACACAAGGAGAACATTCATGAGTTTGCCTAGTTCCAAAGGTGTGTCCAGGCCTGGCGAATGCGCCGTTTGCGAGCCGCTTCCGAACTGCGCGCGTGCTGCTCGCATGCGGTTACAGCCTAAGCGCGCACGTAGTTTATTTCGCGTTTGAACTATGCATGAATACCGCGCGCCACGCGCAAACGGCTTAAGACGAACGATGTCAACCCGCAACATACAAATAAACCAGGCTTGTGCGATTCGGACTCGCGCACTGAGCGTTCCGTACAAACTTATCTATGAAAACAGTTCAATTGCCGATTTGAGTTACTAAGATTTTTAAGAATTACAATAAAAGTAACTACGTAACTACAAATTTACAGTTTTTAGATTTTGTCCTATATTTGTGCTATAAGACCTTGCTTCATGCCAAATTTTAATTCCCTGGAGAGTGTCGAAATATACTTTTTTTTTTAACGTTAACTTAAAAAATTTCATTTTTCACAGCTTTAAGAAGCCGCAGATTTAAGTATGTAGTTTTAATTTCAACTCGTTATCTCTTCGCGTTCCCGAGATAAAGGGTCTGGACAGACAGACAGATAGACAACAAAGTGATCCTATAAGGATTCTGTTTTTTCTTTTTGAGGTACAGAACCCTAATAAAAGAGAAAGTGAATGTTCATTTCTATGTCATTCCAGCTAAGCCATGTGAAAAAGAAAAGAAAAAAAAAGTGAAGTACGCAGTCAAGTGAACATTCTTTCGAGTGAGCCGTCTCGAACAATTCTTCGGGTGAATGTTTTTCACTCAAGTGAACTTCGCGCTTGACCACTATAACTTCACCTGATGGTAAGCAATAATAGGGAATGCTTGCCTAGAAGTAATTGTTTCATGATTAACTAAAATATCGTAAGGTTTTAGTTACCAGGAAACATAGTTACACCATTATCATAATAACACATAAGTTATCAGGCAGGGAATTCTACCCCTTAGCTGTATGCACAATGAATGGTTTCCTTATACGTTTTGTGCGTATGGGTATGAGATGTCCACCAGCATGATCTATTATTTGATAAAGGAGAAATTATAAGTTAAGCCAGATATTTCTTTATCGGCCACATGATCAAACTTTTATAAAACTAATTCATCTTTTTTACAGCACCAACTAAATATTCTTAGTACAAGAAAGAGCGAAACGTGGTCGAAATTTTAGGATACTCCGACACGGTCAGGTTTAGAAGTTTAAGGCGGGAGTGGAGAGGAGCTCCCGCCTTAGCTTCCGTGTTTTTTTTCATAACCACACAGAAAGAGGATTACATAGAAGATAGCTAGTATTTAAGATAGTTTCATTCGGACGATCGCTAATGGTGGCCGACTTAGTAACTTAGAAGGCAATGTAGATTTTTAGAGACGAATAATAGTATTAAAAAAATAAAACGAACCTCTGTATAATTAGCACCCTTGATAAAGAAATAGAAATGGCGTTTATCGAAAAATCAGAACACCTATCAGTTGTCCAGTCACCGAAAATCTTCAAAATTCCTCACAAAACTTCTACCTTCCCTCCACTTCACCGAAGTACTACAGTCGCTTCAAATGTAAATCAATCCAAATTAATAGTACCTACCCAGACTGGATGTCACCGCTTTGTGGTCCGCACCGAAGCTAACCGATGCTAAATCGCACAGCAGTTTAGCTACCCGTATTGATTCAAGCACTAGACAGTTTATATCAGTGGACTCCAATAGACTTAGTACAATGCACGAGTTGTGCTCAAATAAAGCATGTGATTGCGAATTTGAGTGAGCTAGTATTGATCGAATTTGTCGCGCGAATGTGGAACGATTGTGTGAAAGGGCTCTTGTTTTATTTATCTGTGTGGTACGAATTGGTATTTGTGTGTAATTAATTAGAATGATTTGTGATGTTGTGGGGCGTATTTTAAAATGAGGCTACTGTTGAGCTCGTTTTAAAACCAACAGTAATTTATTTATGAGTTGTCACACTAATAATATAAACATCAAAGCTTGCATTTATGTATGTGTGCGTTTTTTTTTAGGTGCGAATCCACCTAATGACTTTTCTCGCCCTATGGTAGAGCGAGAGGGCGTGTCAGACTTATACTGACTAAAACCTACTCTTATGTTCCTTCGTTGCCTTGCGTTCCAGGGCCATGGGTTTTCCTTTCAGAGGCGAATCCATGACCCCAGTAGACTTTGACCCAGCTGACATCTCTTTGAAGCGCGCGTGGAACATTACGCATCGTTGATGACTTGGGCTTGGTCTGGACTGTTACCGGCCGCTGGACGGTGAGCTACCTATCGCTCACCGTCTGCAAGCCCTCGCCTTCGGTGACTGGAAATCGGGGTTGGGATCCCGGCGGCTGGGCGTGAGGGCCGTTCCCTCATACGTGTAGCCGCCTCTTTCGCTAGCATTACTGCTTCGCAGAAGGAGGCGACCGGCTGCCATTCCTCCTTGCTCCAGACCATGGCTAGTACCAGGCCCTGGCCTGGCGTGAGAGGTCGTTGCCGCCGGTCGCCTTCACGAGGAAACGGCGGTGCTTCGCCACGTATATTGCTCTTTTACGCTCAAACGGCTGAAAGGATTTGAATTAAATTTGCCACACAGGTAAAACATGTCCTGGGATAGGACATGGGATACTTTTTATTCCGGGAATATTTTCCCTTGGGATAATTTTCAATTTCTACGTGTGCGGAACTACTCATTGGATATAGTATTGTTATATATTTCTTACCTGATAATAAGCGATGGCGCGGTCGACTGTGTAGCACGCTTGTCTAGAAGTAACCTATCCATTCTTGAATTAAAGACCCCTAGGTTGTAGCTATCATAAAACACAGACTTCGGCAGGAAATTCTTGTCCTCAAAATTAAGTGTACATCAGATCTAACTGTGAAAAACAGGTTGTAGCTATATAATGTGTGTTTAATTCAGCATCATGAAAATCTTGTTTCATACTTTTTCAGAATCGATTTTTTTTTGACATAGTCGTGTTTTATTATATACTTATGCTATTGATATAGCAGGGGCACACAATATGATAGCCGCCGCCTGTCTACATATAGGTAATGTTGTCTTACAGAAAGAAATCTAATATGTGTATTATGTGCTGTATTCGTACCATACAGCTTAGGAACAGCGCTACACTGGTGGCCGGCAAATATTATTTTAGTGGGTCGTGGCTCCACCGTTACTCATTCTACCTACCTACTCGATATTTTTACAGCCCAGGTGCTCAATCTGCTGAGCGTCTTGAATGCTCAAGACCTTTATAATAAAACTTTTCCTAATCTATTTTTGTACATATAAATTTTAATAGTTTTTTAGCTTGCTACACACATTGGTATATACTGTAAGCCGTCGACGGCGCGTACTATTCCACGCGCGCCTCAAGGAGATGTCAGAAAATCGTAGGGGTCAAGCAGGGTCGAAATTTACTGGGGCCACGGGTAGTGTGAAAGTGAAACCCGGGGCCTCGGGATGAAGGAAAAGAAAGAACAGGAGTGGGCTTTTAGTCAGTAAAAGTATGACACTATCTCCCACCCAAGAGCTGGGTTTATCATAAGATGATTTTCCCACCCAAAAAAATAAATAAAAGTATAGCAAGCAATTCTTCAATAAAGTATGAGCAAATTCACAAAGAGTTCTGTAAACCACCACCAAAACCTTGAATATTCTATACGAGAAAAATCACCCAACAAAAAAAAAAAATACAACGCGTAAATCTACTAGTATAAGCCCGCCTAGACTCGGCAAGGCCCGTTCCGATAGTTCGAAATCTTTCTCGGTCGGATTTTCTCGATTTTTTCCACGACCGGATTTGATCTGAAGTGTACGGAGAAAAATCTCTCGACCCTTTAAAGCCGGAACAGTGCTTCGGATCATCCGGTTTTCTTTCGAGGACACTTTACGTGTAGTGAATGTATCGATACCACACCTCTTTTCTTTAGGGTATGTAGATGTGTTATCAGTTTTACATTTTACCGATTGGGAGTGTCGGTTGCAATATTTGACTGGCCTGTTGGTCTAGTGGTTAATGGCCCTAAATGCTATACCTACTGAAGGTCTTGGGTTCGATTCCCACCCAGGACAAATGTTTGTGTGATGAGCATGATCATTTGTTCTGTGTCTGGGTGTAATTTATCAGTTGTCTAGTTCTCATAATACAAACTTTGCTTAACTTGGGGCTGGACGACATTGTGTGATAGTTGTGAAATATTATTAAATTATTATTATTATCAGGTTTTCGCTGTATCTGAAAAGGAGTACTTTGTCAGAGTCTGCGTTTCGTAATAGTAACCTGGTCTGAAAGATGAGAAGGACCAGGTATGAGACCCAGAAACGGCGCAAATACTGTAAACTTTTTTGGTAACTAATTTCTGCTAGTAATTTCACCCGCTTGAACGAAGGATAAATAAAACGAAGGTCGAAAATTTGAATGGAAAAATCGGTACAAATTCTAGACAACAGTTTCAGCCTCATAAGGGTCGAATATTGGAAAATGACCTTAGTGTTTGCTTACGTCATAAAAGGAAACCTTGTGTTAAATATCACGTTCTTAGTCCCATTTGTTTCGATTGTGTTGATATATCAGTCAGTCAGTTTCTTCTTTTAAATATTTAGATAGATTACAGTTTTGAGCCGTTTGGGGACGAAACACCATGGGCTTGAAAAACGCGTCACTTTTTTAAAAAAATCTCGCCTATTGATGAACTCTTTGCGTGACCTTGTCTACTCCTCTCGCTCTGGTTGGAGCGGGAGGGCGTGTCAGACTTTTACTGACTAAAACCACACCTGTGTCCTTCAGTTGCTCTTTGTTTTCTAGGACTACGTGTTTCCTTTTCAGAAATTCCCTGCGGTCCTAGCTAGCAGACATTGGCCCTGCTGGGCCCTTACGGTTTGCTGACATCTCTCTCTCTCTCTCTTCTTGAGGAGCGCGTGGATTACTACGCGCTTTTGACGACTGAGCTTGGTCCCGGTCAATTACCGGACGGCCGGAGGGCAAGATACTCATTGCTTTACGTCCGCAAGCCCACGTCTACCGTGGCTGTTAACCGTAAGTGGTTAGCACTACCATTCAACGTGCAGGTACTGACAGCCTCTGGGCACGTTTCTAAAAAGCAGCAATGTGGAGATGTACTTGAACGCCTAAGTTAATTTGGCGTTTTTGAATATAATTTAGTACATGTAGAGTTTATTACAAATAGTTAAAATCTTTTAAAATACTTGGAATTTTATGTCGTGTCATGTCTTCATCAAGTTTGGGTTATTCGCCGTGGCAGGTAGGTATGCTGAAACGTGCGTATATTTCATATCAAGACGCTGAATTACGCCACATTATTTCCAAGAATTACATCACGTTAGTATTATTACCATATAGAAAAGAAACGTGATAAAAATAAGGGGTGTTTTTGGCGGTACTTTTCTCAGTGAAATTTTGTTACTGGTAATTTATTCACAAATTAAATCATATCGGATATTGTGATTTAAAATTGGTGTATTATAAAACTACTTTATCTCTATTTGAAATGTCTACCTGGGTAATAAAATTGATAAAAATAAGGTGTGTTTTTGGCGGTACTTTTCCCAGTGAAATTTTGTTACTGGTAATTTAGTCACAAATTAAATCATATCGGATATTATGATTTAAAATTGGTGTATTATAAAACTACTTTATCTCTATTTGAAATGTCTACCTGGGTAATAAAATTGTCAAATAATTGAAATACGAGCCTGTTTAAATTATTCGACAATTTTATTACCCAGGTAGACACTTAAAATAGAAGCTAAATTTTTCAAACAAAGTTTGCGAAATGGAGCTGAGAAATATTATTCAGTGTTAATTACCTCTGCGAAGCTTGCCGAGAAAGCTGTCACGATACATTTGCTGTCAAATACAGCAAAAATATTAGAATACGTCCGTACATCCGTGTTACATCCGTATTCTAAAGGAAAAAATCTTGTTCCACGCGCGCCTCAAGGAGATGTCAGCAAATCGTAGGGGATCAGCAGGGTCGAAGCCTACTGGGGCCATGGGTGAAAGTGTGAAAGCGAAATCAGGGAACCTGGGACGAAGGCAACGAAGGAACAGGAGTGGATTTTTAGTCAGTAAAAGTCTGACAATATCTCTCGCTCCGCCCTAGAGCGGGATTTGTCATAAGATGATTTTCCCACACAGTAAAAAAAAAGAAGGAAAAATACCAAAAACTTCCTAACCTTAACAGTTACGTTCTAATTTTAAATGCACAAATCATTATAATCTAAAAAAAAAAGTTTTTTTTTTCACGACCTCCGGCATAGCAGTCAGGGCCACTAACCACCAGACCAACAGGTCAGTCAGAGTTTTATGAGTCATATCTCGGAATAAAAATAATTTCTGTGAAAAAGTTGTCGCATTGTCGTCGCATAATGCGTTAGGTCTGTCTAGAGGAACCTTAAGGGCTTTAGTTTGTACCTCATCATCATTTCAGCCGAAAGACGTCCACTGCTGGACATAGGCCTCCCCCAAGTGTCGCCACAATGAACGGTTCTGTGCGTCTCGCATCCATCGTGCTCTCGCAACCGTTACCAGGTCATCAGTCCACCTTGCAGGAGGCCTTCCAACGCTACGTCTTCCGGTACGTGGTCGTCATTCCAGAACCTTTCGGCCCCAACGGCCATCCGTTCTGCGAGCAATGTGCCCTGCCCATTGCCACTTAAGTTTGGCGATTCTTCGTGCTATGTCAGTGACCTTGGTTCTCCTGCGGATATCCTCATTCCTGATTCGATCACGCAAGGAAACTCCGAGCATAGCCCTTTCCATTGCCCTTTGGGTGACTTTGAGTTTTCTGATGAGGCCCATTGTAAGCGACCACGTTTCAGAGCCATATGTCATTACTGGCAACACGCACTGGTCATAGACTTTCGTGTTGAGACACTGTGGTATATTGGACGAGAAGATACCGCGCAGCTTCCCGAACGTTTCGTTTAAGTTTGTACCTATTCATATTTAATTTCATTAAGTAAGTCAATACATTGAAATTTATCATTTGAATTCTACGTGTTTTAAAAAACTCGGTCATAAATTTCCATAATTCCTGCAAGAAAATCTTGCCTTGCATACTAAGTAATTATTAAACTTTTATTTACGTTTTCTCTTATTAAGAAAAACAATAAATTATAAAGACTCGTTTAAAAAAAATAATAACCTCCTGAGATACCATTCACAGAAAATATTAAATGCTATATTCTACAGCAAGTAGGTTAAGGCGAAGACGGATCGAATAACACCTCATTTGTCAAAACGAATGAAGGGTTGCCGAGAAAATGAGGAACCTCCACTTAATCGTCCCCTTTCCGAATGTCTTTACATTCCAGTTGATAAATGGCCATGTATTATAATTCATCGGAATTTGTAGGTGGGTTGGTATAGTAAGTATCACTGTAATTGGGTACTACAAATTTAAACTAAAGGTACATTTTTTTTTTTAAATTAAGACTCTCCTGATGGTCTAGTGGTTAGTGGCCCTGACTACTAAGCCTAAGGTCGTGGGTTCAATTCCCACCCAGGACAAATGTTTGTGTGATGAGCACAATCATTTGTTCTGTGTCTGGGTGTAATTTATCTATAATATGTATATATTTAGAAATATATAAGTATGTTTACCAGTTGTCTAGTACTCATAGCACAAGCTCTGCTTAGTTTGGGACTAGATGACGTTATGCGACAGCTGTGGAATATTAATATTTAAATAAATTAAAATTGGATATTTGTAAAAAGAAATCAAAAGAATAGTGTGAAAATATCCCCAGGAGAACTAAGTTTACCGATATAATTCTTCGCCAAGCTTAAGTGGCAGTGGGTTGGGTACATTACTCGCAGAACAGATAGTTGATGGGGCGTAAAGACTCTGTAGTAGCGATCGCAAATAAGAAGATGCAGGGTTTAAAGCCTTCCCACGAGGTGGACCAGCGATTGGTGCGTGAATGTGGGAGAGGCTTATGTCAAGTGGTAGTTGCAAAATAGTGCAAGTTTTTTTAGATTTTTGTTTGAAAAGAAAGTTATTGATAGCATGACGGTTGACAGGATAGAATGAAAGAAAAAAACGTGTTGCGCCGACCCAAAATAAGATGGGACAAGGGCAGGAAGATGATGATGTCTGATTTCATACAAAAGTGGTTATAAATACAGCGATATTGCAGAAAATACAAAACACAAAGAAACCAATAAATACCTCGTTTAAAAAAATATAACGCAACTTTAATATAAAGTTTATTTGAACTTATAATTCCAATTCAATCCAAAGATAGAACACTTCAAAGCAACCCGTTTTAAGAAATGGCAATTTCGTAGATAAAGACCAATTACAATTAAGCGTCGATTATATCGTATTCCTCCAAATCACTGTGATCTGAAAATGTGCCCAGAAGACGGGCGACATTGTCACGTTGAATTGCAATGCTACTCATAATTCTTTAGGCCAAGAACTGTACCTTGCTCACTGCCACTTAAGTTTGGCGACTTTTCGGGCTTTGTCGGTAACCTTGATTCTGCTGGGCATGTCTTCATTTATGTTGTGATCACACAAATAAATTTGGATAGCCCTTTCTATTTCCCTTTGGGTGACTTTAAGCCTTCTGATGAGGTCCATTGTGAGCGACCACATTTCAGAGACATAAATGTTATTACATGTTGTACCCATCGCAGTTACCACACAACATACAAACAAGATTGATTCTCTCGAAAAGTCAATAACCAACTGATATTGAACTCTCACTGCCCTTATATCACAATCACACTGATAACAAACTTTGCAAACAAATAATTCTCCTGGCTATCTGTAATTTTATTGAAGAAGTATAAAACGAGGGTACGGCACCGTTGTCTTCAAAAATTGCTTCGAGCCAAGGTTCGGTCGGTGATAAAAAATAATATTCAAAGTTTTCCCTCCTTCCCTCAATTATAGGAACTTTTATTGGAGTTCGTAATATTGTCAACACCTCGTAGGCGTTATATCCACTTAAAATATCAGTATTTAATGTTAGTATAAAAATGGGATGTGCTTAAGTCGAGATTAATGTTATTTATATGGTAAAATGCTCCTGCGCATAGGCAATGCGAAAAGAAAATCACTTGGTTTTTTTTTTAAACATTGCCAAGGGTAGCGATCTCTCGCGCCGGGCGTTGGTACAGGCTATGGTCTGAAGCGAGGAGGAGTGGCCGGTGGTCGCCTCCTTCTACGAAGCAGTAATGTTAGCAAAGGAGGAGGCCGTACGTGCACGCGGCACTCACGCCCCAGTCGACGGGATCACGATCCCTATTTTCGGTCACCGCAGGCGCGGGCTTGCGGTCGTCTGGTAACCGTCCGGACCGAGCCCAAGTCGTAGACGGCGCGTACTGTTCCACGCCCACCTCAAGGAGATGTCAGCAAACCGTAGGGGCCTATCAGGGTCGAAGCCTACTGGGGCCAAAGGTCTGCTTCTGAAAGGAAGACTCGGCCCTGGTATGAAAGGCAACGAAGGAACAGGAGTGGATTTTTAGCCTGTAAAAGTCTGATACACCCTCTCGCTCCGCCCAAGAGCGAATGATTTTAATGCATAATTTTTCCACCGAAAAAAAAACTCTCGGAACGCAATGAGCAACTGAAAGGACACAGGTGCGTTTTAGTCAGTAACAGACCTGAAACCATTAACGTACTTGTTTATGTTTGTATTCTGTTTTGTGGTTATTGTATGGGTGCTATTGGTTACCTGAAATAAACGTTTTTTTTAAGGTCTCATACTCCTTTTCGCTTCACCCAAAGCGAAAGGAGTTATTATTTGATGATTTCCCACCATTATTTTTAGTTTTAAACTTGCCAGCAAAAACAAAAAGGCCATTACAGTTAATCTATTTTAATCTAAGCTACCGACACAAGTGTGGCCATCACTTAAAATCCAACGAGCAAGTAGGATCTTATAAAGAATAATTGAAGATAGCAATTTTGCATGCGAATTGGCTCTCTGCCAAAAGCTTGGCACGATAAACAGGTTTATGCAATAAACAATTTTCGTGAAATAAAGTGATGTTGGTGCACTTGGTCACGTCAAGGACTTGTAATCAATCTAAAGAGTTTAACCTAAAGTAGTAAATTGAAAGTTGCCTACAAGACATGGAAAATTGAATATGGAACTTGGCTACAAATCAAGAATCTAAAAAACAAATATGGTAAATGGCTACAAATCAGGAATGTACAAAATACTGTCAGACCTTTTTCTTGGTGGGAAATCATTCAATGACTTCTTCCGCTCTTAATTCTTAATTCTTCTTTCTTTATTTCTCTATTTCTTCTTCTTTCTTCTTTCGCCCTCAATTGAAACGGGAAGGCGTGTAAGACTTTTACTGACTAAAACACGCTCCTAGGTTCCTTGTTTGCCGTGGGTTCCAGGGCCACGGGTTTCCCTTTCGGAAGCCAAAGCATGATCCCAGTAGGCTTTGGCCCTACTGGTCCCTAGTTTTTGCTGACATATCGTTGAAGCGAGCGTGGAACATTTCACACCGTCGACGACTCGGGTTCAGAGTGGACGGTTACTGGACGGCCAGATGGCGAGCTGTGTCATCATGCCACCGTATTCTCGCGGGGGCGATCGGCGGATCGTATTCCAATCCCGATTTCCGGCTACCGTAGACGCGGGCTTGCGGACGGCGAGCAATGGGTTGCTCGCTGTCCGACCATCTGTTAACCGTCCGGACCAAGCCCAAGTCGTCGACGGCGCGTTGTGTTCCACGCGCGCCTTAGGAAGATGTCAGCAACCGTAGGGGCCATGGGGGACAGCGGGATCGAAGCCTACTGAGGCCATTGGTGATCAAGAAACACAGAGTGTGTGTGTTTAAGTGCCACCATAAGGACCGGTCCTGTGCGTCTCGCATCCATCGGATTCCAGTGACTTTCACTAGGTTAACAGTCCAACTTTTGAGACGCCTTTCAACACTACGTCTTCTGGTACGTAGTCGCCACCTCAGAACCATTCGGCCCCATCGACCGTCTGTTCTGCGAGCAATGTGTAAAAATAGAATAACGTTCTTAGCTTTAATACTAAAGATGCTTTGTTTTAGATTATACTTGTTACTCCATCATAGTCAAACTGGCACGCCATAATCATGGCGGTAAGTCCCCTCTTTGAGGAGTGGCTGGAAAGGCAACACGGCGTCCTTACCTTCCGCATGACGCAGGTCCTTACCGGACATGGTAAGTTCGGGAGGTTTCTGCACCGGATTCGTGCGGAAACGACGCCCGGGTGTCGCCACTGTGTGGACCGCCCGGAGGACACGGTAGAGCACACGGTGGAGGTGTGCCCCGCTTGGGCAGAGCAACGCCGTGTCCTCGTGGGGGCGATCGGCGGCGGCGATCTCTCGCGCCGGGCCTTGGTTCAGGCCATGGTCCGGAGCGAGGAGGAGTGGCAGGCAGTCGCCTCCTTCTGCGAAGCAGTAATGCTAGCAAAGGAGGCGGCCGATCGCGTGAGGCAGCGGTCCTCACGCCCCAACCGCCGCCGGGACTCCGATCCCGATTACCGGCCACCGTAGGCGCGGGCTCGCGGACGGCGAGCAATGGGTGGCTCGCCGTCCGACCGTCCGGTAACCGTCCGGACCGAGCCCAAGTTACCGACGGCGCGTATTGTTCCACGCGCGCCTCAAGGAGATGTCAGCAACTGTAGGGGCCCAGCAGGGTCGAAGCCTACTGGGGCCAAGGGTCTGATTCTGAAAGGAAGACTCGGCCCTGGTACGAAGGGCAACGAAGGAACAGGAGTGGGTTTTTAGTCAGTAAAAGTCTGATACTATCTCCCGCCCCGCCCAAGAGCGGGGGATGTCATAAGATGATTTTCCCACCGGAAAAAAAAAAAAAAAAAAATCATGGTCAAACTAATGAAGGGATTGGGATAAAAAGGCAAACAGGTAGGTATACCATGTCATCATCATCTTCCTGCCCTTGTCCCGTGTTATTTGGGGTCGGCGCAACACGTTTTTTTCTTTCACTCTGCCCTGTCACTCGTCATGCTATCACTAACTTCCTTTTCTTTCATATCACTCTTCACACAATCCATCCATCTTTTCTTTGGTTGGTATACCTTCTCCTGGAATAAAATAGTGGATACTTTTTATCACAGGAGAATGTTCCATTAGGCTATTTTCTATTTTACTAATTATCAGTCTATCATGTTTCTTTGAAAATATAAACACCTTTCTATCTTTAAAATACTAAGTTAATTTCTTGAAGAAAACCAGCTAAATGTATTAATTATAACAAAACAGTAATTTTGGACTTGTAAAATGGCAGAAAAGTATTTATATCCATCCCGGAAACTCGGAAGCATACTCTTGAGAATTAATAATTTATTTAATTTACGTTATTTGTAACTTGTATCAGGACTTTCATGTCAAACAATTTAAATTTAATAAACAAACTAAGTCTTATTTATACAAGTGTAGGTGTACGCTCGGATTTCAATATAAATTTTCCCGAAAGGATAATTCAAAATACAACAATTGTTACGTGAAAACTCTTGGAATTTCCAATCGAGTTTACCTGGAAGCCCTCTTCTGATTATTAATTATTTTACAACAAATATCACACAACGCAATTTAGTCCCTAACAAAACAGAGCTTGTGCTACGAGTACTAGATAAATATTGACTGGCCTAGTGGTTAGTGGCCCTGACTGCTATGCCGGAGGTCGTGGGTTCGATTGCTCATCACACAAACATTCGACAAATGTTTGTGTGATGAGCACGGTCATTTATTCTGTATCTAGGTGTAACTTATCTATATAAAATGTATGTATTTATAGATATATAAGTATGTTTATCAGATGTCTTGTGCTCATAAAACAAGCTCTGCTTAACTTGGGACTAGATTGTTGTGTGGTAGTTGTGGAATATTATTATTATATATTTCTAACATCTTATAGATAAATTACATAGCGTGGTCATCACACAAACATTTTTGGCGAGAACCGAACCCACGACCCCCAACATTACAGTCAGGACCACTATCAACTAGACCAACCGGTCACTCATTAAATGAAAAATCATCAAGTAACTTCTTCTACTTTAGATAGAATGATAATAATAATAATATCGTTTGTCTTTTTCTGCGGTCATGTGAAGATAAGGGATGAAACACATGTTACTAAAACAGTTTTTTATTTTATTTTATATAAACTAGTGCTTGACTGCGATCCCACCTGATGGTAAGCAGTGATGCAATCGTTGATGGTGAGGCACAATAGTTTATTAAGAGCCTATTCACTCTAGCCTTGAAGACACCCAATTTATAATTGGATGGTAAGACCTCAGCAGGCAAACTTGAAGAAAGAAAAAAAGAAAAAGTGTTTATTCGTGCCTCACACAATCGTATAAACTAAACTTACACAATAAAAAAAGAAAGGTATAATTAGTGCGAGGTCAAAAAAGCACCTAACTCAGCACATGCTGCGTTTTTTTAAACAATAAATAACGCAGCGCTGGTATTCTGTTAGGGCCCGCTGTGATACCACGAACACACTTCATCATCATCATCATCATTTCAGCCGAAAGACGTCCACTGATGGACATAGGCCTCCCCCAAGTGCCGCCACAATGAACGGTCCTGTGCGTCTCGCATCCATCGTACTCCCGCAACCGTTACCAGGTCATCGGTCCACCTTGTAGGAGGCCTTCCAACGCTACGTCTTCCAGTACGTGGTCGCCATTCCAGAACCTTTCGGCCCCAACGGCCATCCGTTCTGCGAGCAATGTGCCCTGCCCATTGCCACTTAAGTTTGGCGATTCTTCGTGCTATGTCGGTGACCTTGGTTCTCCTGCGAACACACTTACGGACGTTAAATAGGCTATCTAAATAAATATTGTTCCAGTCCTTCGATGTTCGATGTGTATTTTTGAGAATATATGTCAGAGATAGCAGATAGAACCTTTATTGGACGACGTACCACTAAAAACAATAAAAAAAGTTGTAGTCATGACGTGCTGCTAAAGAATCTTGACTTTGTTGTTTAATGGACAAAAAATTAAACTAGATATTATTAACTCTGAATTTGAATTCCAAAATTCGTATAACACAATGTTTTATAGTTAATTAAATACATGAGACAGGAGTTAACTGCAGTTTTAAATTACCTAGATGCTAAACATTTTACACTTGCTCAAATTATTTTGCTGCGTGCCACCACTGACACATGTGCCATATGTTCGCCATCCAGGGATGGCGAACATATGGCACATGTGTGCTATATCAGGATATATGTGAATGGATCTCCATCCATTAACATATTATATACTCAAAACCTGTGCCTCTTCAGGCAGAGAGAGGTCAAAAAAGAGATAGATGGACTGTGTGATGAGTAATATGAAAGAATTAGTGATAGCATGACAGGTGACAGGATAGAATGGAAGGAAAAACCGTGTTGCCCCGACGTCAAATCATACGGGGCAAGGGCAGGAATATAATAATATAATATAATATTCGCACAACTATCACACAACGCCGTCTGGTCCCAAGCTAAGCAGAGCTTGTGTTATGGATACTAGACAACCGATAAACATACTTATATATTTATAAATGCATACATATATAGATAAACTACGCCCAGACACAGGACAAATGATCGTGCTTATGACACAAACATTTGCCCTGGGTGGGAATCGAACCCACGAACTCTGGCTTAGCAGTCAATGCCACTAACCACTAGACTAACAGGCCAGTCAAAGTCAAAATATGACGACTCTAGGACTAAGAGGGAGTATCATACATTTATTTGCTGAAACCACAGAAAACCCACCCATGTTGTTTTAGAAGCCAGATCTCAGATTTACATATCAGGGTCACGGTTACTCTTGAACAATCTCACAACCATAAACAAAATAATGCTCACCAACAAAATTAAATATGTACACAAAATAGAAAAAAAAAAAATTCAGCTGATTGATCGTCCAGTATTAATCGAACAACAAAACATTAGAACAACACACCGTTAAGAAAAACAAACACAAATTGTAACAAAATAACAAGAAAATATTCCACAAGTCACTGTAACACTATTAGAAGGCAAAGAAACAGAAATAGTTGCATAACCAAAACACACCACGACTACACTTCGAGAATTAATTAACGACGCTTTCAAACCTAAATTACGTAAGTAAACTGACATATTGGTTGTATCGTTGCAAGTTAAATATCGGAAGCTCCAACCCGGCCTATTATTTGCGAGGATACCACACAACGTTAAATATGAGCAGAAACTTCCGCTACCGTTAATTTTACTAACTGACTGGTAACCACAAGCCTAAACACGGTATGTTGGTAAATAATAACTGTGATCGATTTTGAGCATCATTGTTTTGATTTTAAGCTAGTGATGGAATCTTCTTGACGTAATGTATACAAAATATTTCATCATGTCTGTATTACACGAAGGTGTACTTGTTTATACAATTGGGTACTGAACTCATTTTTTTATTTATTTATTTATTTAAACTTCTTTTTTATTTTTTTTAAACATTTCTATAAAAATAAAACATTAAAAAATAGTGTGCCACCGGTATCGGGAACAGGGTCCAAGCTACCGGCGGTCAGGGCTCCAAAGAAAGGAACCTCCTAACAATACAAGCCGTGTCCAAGAGTACCGCTTTCTGTATCAAGCCCTTAATCCAACCGCCTAACAAACGCGAACGCGAGCCTTCTAAGGTGTTGGTCGAAGCTCTTGGCTATAAAGCCATTGGCTGACACGACTATCAGTACAATGATCGCCGAGTCTACATCCCACATGTCGACAACCTCGCGAGTCAAAACGATATACTTTATTTGTTTGTCTTTCTCGGCTTTCACGAGGTTCTCGTCATGCGGAACGGATATGTCAACAATAATTGCACGCCTCTCTTTTCGGTCCACCACCACTATATCAGGCTTATTGGCTACAATTGTCCTGTCAGTGATGATGGACCGATCCCAGTACAGCGTGATATCACCATTATCGAGAACTGGGTCGGGCACATACCTGTAGTATGGCACCTCTTATTCCACAAGAGAGTAGAGTCAGAGCAAGTTGCTGATGGATAATCCTGGCTACAAAGTTGTGTCTATGCAAGTATTCCCCCTTAGCTAGACGAGAACAACCAGAGATAATGTGGCGGATTGATTCACCCGGTCGGTGACATGCCCGACAGATATCAACTGTGCCGTCCTTCACAATAAATCTCCGGTAGTTATTCGTCATGATAACTTTGTCCATAATTGCACAGACAAAACCTCCGGTTTCCCCAAAGAGGTCACCGACGCACAGCCAGGCTACGGACGCCAGTTAATCTACATCAGGCCCATGAAGGGCCCGGAAAAAGCGTCCGTTATTATTATTATTGAAGTGTCACAGTGAGGCAGAGTCGGTAGAGTAGCACTGCTAGAGTTAAGACGAGAATTATGGCCGAAAAGAGATGTAAAGGGACCTGTTTTCTCTCTCGCCGTATGCGCCATATTGAAGCTAATATTGAATAATTAATAAGTAGTATGTAGGAATCTTGTTATCTTATGTGCACGCGGCGCACATTAAGAAATTAGTCGAATAAAAGGCCACGTCCTTGATGTATTATTTTATATTTAAGATGATGACAAAAAGTAGATACAATTTTTTATCTTGAGTAAGATGGATAATTAAATGACATTATGCTCAAAGATTTTCCTCAGATCTTGCTAAATGATAATGATAAATGATATTTACTTTGCAAATATGTTTTAAAAACAATTTTAGGCCGGTGTTTCCAAGTTTTTTTTTATTAACATAAACTGGCGCCTGACTGTGATCTCACCTGATGATAAGTAGTGTCGTACTCTGCGACGGGGTTTCTTCAGGGACCAGGACTTATATATAATGAAATGCTTTAAAAACTTTATACTTCTATTATACTTTTCTTTAATAATTCAAAATATGTACATCGCGCTACAATAGTTATGTCCGAACTGAAAAAACTAGACATTTCTTTGTTCTACTCAATTTTTGAACCTATTCTAGAACAACAAAATCCTTAAAAGTATATTTTACTTGCCAGTTTATTAACCTAACTCATGCGATCTCCTTTCGTTATCACAGTTGTGATGCAATCGTTAATGGTGAGGCGCACTAGTTTATTATCAACTGACTACCGAAACACCAAAACAAACTCAGAGGTCAAATTCTCTTTGAAAGACCATACAGCAAACATGTAATGGTCAGTCTAAATGAGCACCATACAGACTAATGTCTGAGATGGTCTTTTGAGGAAAGAACTACACAGATTTAAGTGGACCTGTCTAGTCAGAGCAAGCATTTGACAGCATTCGTGTAGCTCAATTCATGACTACTAAGACTGCTCTTAATAATGATGAAAAAGATATTAAAATATTATTGCTATTTAATTTTGTTCGTGCTCTTTTTTCAGCAATACAGTTATAAAAATGGATGCAAAATTAATTAATGACCGAAATAAAACTCTTTTAAACCGATAGACCATTTATGTTAGTAATAAGAGGATAAAGAAACAGCCTGTCAATTCATGTGCTATACAAAAAGTTGACAGATGTGGCGTCAATACTAATATAGATAGATAGATATACTCTTTGTTGTACACCATAAAAATTACAGTAGAAGCTTAAAATATAACATTAATAAAAAAATAAAAATAAAATGTTTATGTGTGAATGTGTAAAAGATACTACAGAGGCCTGACTTTTGACTGGTCTGTTAGTCTAGTAGTTAGTGGCCCTGACTGCTATGCAGGAGATCGTGAGTTCGATTTCCACCCAGGACAAAAATGTTTGTGTGTATCTGGGTGTAATTTATCTATAATAATATGTATGTATTTAGAAATAATCAGTATGTTTATCAGTTGTCTAGTACTCATAACATAAGCTCTGCTTAGCTAGAGACTAGACGGCGTTGTGTGATACTTGTGGAATATTATTATTATTATATTCTTTATTTCTAATTTTAACATATTACGTACATATTTAAATATTTCTTAATAAAAAACAATTTAAAAAAAAACATTCAAAAATATAAAAAAAAAATATTATTATTATTAGAGGGCTTAGCCAAGTTGATAATCGACAATCGTTAACGATTGTAAAAAACTTCAAATGTATGGCAATGAGATCATCTACACGTTAAGTTACGTTTTTAGAACTAAGGAATCGGAGGCTTTACAGACTGTAGAAAGAGATTCGAAACGAAACAGTCGTAACTTGGAGCCATAGGCTGGGATGGAATATCTTCCTCGCTTCTTAAAATAAGTTGTCATATTCTAATATCGCCGAAAACATAATTATCTAAATCAGGAGTTTTTCCAGATTCTTTAAAAATTTAGATATTCAACGCGCCACCGGTACATGGTGGACATCCCACCTATACGCACAAAACGTTTTGGGAACACGTTCATTGTGCGTATAGCTTAGGAATGGAATTCCTTACCGGAATCTGTGTTTCCTGATAGCTACAAACCGGTAATCTTTAAGTCAAGAGTGAATAGGTTACTTCTAGGTAAGCGCGCTCCATCGTCGACCGCATGGTCGCTTTCCATCAGGTGAGATAGCGGTCAAGCGCGAACCTATCAAGAAAAAAAAAGATATACGTATAAATAGAAATACATTTGACGATGTTATTTTTTTTTTTAATTGATATATACCAGTGCTCCCCATGTATGTATGTGTATATTTCCCCATTATTAAGTGTCAACTTTAAATACACGACGTGAAAGTCTGTACGTAAGCTGATGGTGATGTATGTATTTTAAGTAGCCTTCTAGGGTTATGGGTTCGCTTCCGAAAAGGAAATCCGGGGTCCTGGAACGCAAGGCAAAGAAGGAAAATAGGAGTGGGTTTTAGTCAGTAAAAATCTGATATCCTCTCGCCTCGCTCTAGAGCAGGAGAAGTCATTGGAAGATTTACCACGTAAAAAAATATGGCGATGCATTCAGTTATCTCAAATAATTTTATCAAGTAGAAACATTTTTAATCGGATGATTTGAGTGTATACAGCTTTAACCGGCTAAACTTAAATGTATCTTCGAGAGCGCGCTGTTACTTTAACCTAAGTTGAGCTGGATAATCTTAAGTTTATGTTCACACTTACTTAACCGTACCATATACATTTAATTTCTCAGTTACGTTCCAAAACAAAACGTCAATAGAGTGGTGATCGTTGTTACGAAGAAAACCATTATGTATTTCTCATTTTGTAAAATGTAGTTTTTGCAGTTTAGTTTTTAGGGTTTCATACTTCAAAAGGAAAAAAAAACAGAACCCAAACTTACCTATGAAAACAGTTCAATTCCCGAATTAAGTTATGAAGATTTTCCCGGATCGCACACAAAGTTTTTTTTGTGACTTCACTAAGATTTTTCACTATACTTGTGCTCTGATACAATACATGCTCTAAGACCATTGGTCAACGAGAAGTATCCTACGAATTTTGATTCTCTTGAAAGTGTCGAAGTACACGTTTCTCGCGACATAAATGGCAGTATCTTTTTTTTCTTTAATTCAGAAGTTTGATTTTTTCACAGCTTCAAGGGACCGCCAACCTGAGTATATGGTTATAATTTTAACTTGATATCTCCACGCATTTCCGAGATAAAGGGTCTTGACAGACAGACAGACGGATGGACAACAAAGTGATCTTATAAGTGTTCTGCTTTTTTTTTAATTTGAGGTACGGAACAATAAAAATTTGTTAACTTATTGTTTCGAGGTACTAGTCGTGGTTATATTGAGTAAAAACGTTTTGTGCTTTTTTACGCAAAAAGTACAAAACGAACTAACCATAATATATGTATGACCAAAAAATATTGTGATAAACTATGTATCAAAACAAATGAAATATGTTGTTCATTTTTCAGAGTCAATAAATTATTACGCACATACATTCAAATCACTGTCAGGCAAAAGTTCAGCCGAAAATAATACCTAAAAAAAAAGTAAAAAATTAAAACCCGACTACGACAAAAAACAACGACGCTGAAAAAGTATGAAACAAGATTTTTATACTTCGAACAGAACAAAAAGAAAAGCCGCAGTCACAAGTTATAGGTACCAACTGAAACACTTTAATAACGTGTGACTACGGTTTTTCTTTTTGTTCTGTTCGAAGTATGAAAATCTTGTTTCATACTTTTTCAGCGTCGTTTTTTTTTTGTTGTAGTCGGGTTTCCATTTTTTACTTTTTTTTATTTTAACAGTTTTGGTGTTCAATTTAACACATGACTTTTTGTCCGCTAGAGTGCGTCACTTTAAATTTGAGCAATATTTTGGAAATGTACAAGTGAAGCCCTTTCAAATGATACCAAACACGGCGTATTGATCTCCATTTTAATTTTTTAACACATTACTTTTTGTCCGCTAGAGGGCGCCATATTGAGTTTTGTGACACGTAATGTGCCTAGATTCAGCGAACAGTTAAGACGGTTCTAACGATGCCTCATATGTCGAGTTACGATAGTAGATTAGGAGCTATGACGGAACAGATGAACATACTCACATACATACATAGCCTGTCAAAATCATAACCCTCCTTTGGCTTTACCGTAGTCGGGTAAAAAGCAGATTTCTCCTCAAAAATTTGAACCCATTTTACCCATAGAATTTTGCAGACATATGCACCAAAATCATACCTTTCCAGCCAATTAAATTCAATTATTATCAGTAAAATTATCATCATCTTCCTGCCCTGGTCCCATCTTATTTGGGGTCGGCGCAACACGTTTTTTTCTTCCATTCTATCCTGTCAACCGTCATACTATCACTAACTTCCTTTTCTTTCATATCACTGTTCACACAATCCATCCATCTTTTCTTTGGCCTCCCTCTCCCTCTCCAACCAATTATGATCAGTAACATAAACCTACTAAACTCGGCACATTGCCAAACTTGTTTCAACTAAGTCACACAATTTGAGTTCACTTTTATTTAGCCAGTCAAGCCTTCCTAACCGCCCGCAGAGGCAGTGAAGCCTGAATAAACACTAATAATGAAAAGGAATTAAATTTACTGGACTGTTTGTTTGTTTCTCTGCCCCCGTGCCCGAAATTAGGACCTCTCCGTATTAAGTTTGGTTTCATGATTTGCAATCCTCAAAAGACAATTAGGCTGGGGCGGCAAATAAAAGGATTGAAGTTCGACCTTGTAAAAATGTATGAAAATTGAATTTTTTTTTTTTCATCAAAGATTTTGTTGAATAGTAATTTTATTTTAAAACTTTCTTTTGATGTTAAAGTCGAAGCAGAAATTAAGAGGGCGTCTATTTTGAAGACCCTACTTTAGTAAACTCAATTTTCATCTAATATTATTTTTGTTTTCGAAAGATTTTTGAAATATAGATTTTATGTAAGAAGATTAAGTTTTATAATAAGATTATGTTGAAATTGAGAAATTTGTAAAAGTATACGTCTAGGAAAATGTACCGTGTCTATTTCTATCGCTTAGAAACACTACAGAAAACGTTTGAAAGAATTACTATGGCTCTAGAACACAGAAGAGTTTTGTCAATAAAAATCTGACACGCCTTCTCGCTCCACTCTAGAACGAGAGAAGTCATTTGATAATATCCCACCTGAAAAAAAAAGTATGTGAGCGTATTTATAATAGATATGTTTTCTCTGCCTCTAGGTAGAGGGGTAATTCTGTGAAACATAGGGGACGTCCTAAGGTGACCTAAAAAGTTTAGCAATTATTATGTTATGAACAGATGTTGCTGCTACCAAAAGTGGGTTACGTGTCAGTCCCGTCAAACAAATATACACTAATGAAATAACTTCTGTTGGAATTACGATATTTGTGATGTTGAAACAGTGGTTGTGTTCATTAAATACTTGGAACGTGCCGATGAAAATCTCAGAGAAAACCACAAGCTCTTATTTATTTAACGAGGCTTTGAAATATACTTCTAGTTTTTAACTACCAAGTAACATATTTTATTAATTAAAACTATAAATACACACTTAAAGTAAAAACTCAATTAAAATAAGGCGTCAAAAACTTTCTTCGCATCTCTATCAACTGGAAGTTTACCCATAAGACTCGCGACTTTGCCACGTTGTATGGTATCTAATGCTTAATCTCTGACCGAAGTAATAGTCACGTGCAGTGTCAACGAAACATATGTTTAAGGAGGATTTTTTGGACGCAATATTTAAGGTCAACTGATGACTTGGTGAGGGTTACGGGAATCCAATGGATGCGAGACGCACAGGAGCGGTCGTTATGGAGAATTTTAGGGAGACCTATGTCCAATAGTGGACATCTTTCGACTAAAATGATGATAATGATATTTTAGTTGGGTGTTTTTGCCAAAGAGAATATAAAAATTAAGTGTTTTTATTGTTTAAGTTTATAATTAGTTGCATAATAAATCCACACTATTATTATAAACAGGTAATTTTCTTTTTATTTTTTTGTTTGTAAGAGGTAATCTTTGAAAGTATCTACTTGTCTGATTGCTAAAATTTTTTCACCGATAGAAAGCTGCTTTATTCCTTAGTGAAATAAGCTATATTTTATGTACGCGGGCGAAGCTGCGGAAAAAAGCTAGTTGATAAATAAAAGCCAAGGAAAATGATTACAAAGGGATTCGTTTTTAACAACATGGGTGTATATGTATCAATCTCTATTTGTGCCTCACTCAGTCCATGATGAACAATATGGATTAACACGTGCTTTTTGGCTAATATTTTTATATTTATGTATCTTAACCGTTTCATAAGAATTCCCTAAATTATAAAGTCGAGTATCCCATAGCATTTCGGAATTTATATAATACGTAGTATCTACCAAAGTTTTCCTTCAAGGTAGGTACTTAGTGAATAGTGAGTGAGTAGAGGAAATTGCGGACATAACTCTTTTTACAGTAGATTGAGCTACTTTACGAGTGTGCCTGACTTGGGACGCCGAGTAGTCTTACTATACGAGTATACTAGTACTAAATACAGAGTGTAAAGTTTGTTCTCAGACTTATTGCGGGTCACCCACAGGCTTTACTGTATACTCTAACTTGCTGAATTATCTATGAAGTCTTGGAAGGATATTGTTTGAGGAAAATTATGTAAGTATTAAGTTTTATGTACGTACTCCTTTAATTTTCATTTTTTTTTTGTTGTAATTGACTTGATCTTATATTGACTGTGTTTGCTCATACTTATTAGGATTATATTATATAATTATTATTAAAAAAAAAAAACAGTTTTAAAAACAGTAGGTAACTGTGGTGATTCTTGCCGATTATTCTGTATAGAAAATGACCAATTGGAACCGTGCACTAGTTTCTGACGTTTTATAACAGTTTTTGTGGCCATCATTATCATTTCCGCCGAAATACGTCCACTGCTGGACATAGGCCTACCCCAAGTGTCGCCACAACGACCGATCCTATGCGTCTTGCATCCACCGCATTCCCGCGACTCTCACTAGGTCGTCTGTCCTCCTCGTGGCCACATTAGAAGTAAAATATTTTGGATCTTGAAATCGTTAAGATATTCTAAAAGTAAAACCAGCCCGAAATTCAGACCATATTTTCTAAAGGTTCAGAAAAAAAAAACTGTGATAGAAAATACACGGAAACCGTGGTAGTGCTCGTAGCTATAAATTATCAAAGCTTTCCAACTAGTGGCAATCTGTCTGCGGACAGAAAAATGTACGTTGGACTAGTAAACTGACCGGGAAAGGTCCATTGCCTGTCATTTTTTACACTGAAATACTACCCTACCTATTCACACACATGAATTGCAATTTCCTCTAATGTTACCCGTCTCATATTCTGCCTCTTAAAATCCTCTGACAGCTTCAATTTCACAAGTGAAATATGTAGGAAAATGACTTGAAAATCTCAAAGTTTATTTAGGAATCTCCATATAGTTGATAAGTTCGAAATTGTTCAAGTTTGCACTTTCGTGCGATGGAAACTTGTGTGCGCGCTCAATTTCGAATGCTCGGCGGTGCGGTGTTGTCACAATATTTGCTGGTTGTGCCGCAATGCGCCGCGTCACAGGGAAATTTTTCGAGGCTTTATGTAAAATTTAGATATGCCGCGCATGTGCAAAGTAGGTCAAAGGCGAATGTAAAACATTTTTCGAAAGGGGATTGTGGAAACGGGCACAGTTGTAGAGAAGTTGACTTCAGTTTGTTTGCGATGATGAATGGTGGAAACCCTTTCGCGTTAGTCGCATAACTTCGGGAGTGTTCGCTTTGTGAGGTTCGGACGTGTGTTTATTATTTGACGCCGCCGTTTCATCGTAATCAGAGGGGACCGGACGGACCCGAAAAAGTTTACCGGAATATGTTTTTCTCAAGGTATTTGTTGGTAGAACGCTGTGGTCCCTAATTAGGTATCTCTGCCTACCTACATAACAGCAACCGTATACAATAATGTTCGTTAGGTTTTAAAACTAGAGTTATTTAATGTGCTATGTAAATATGTATTATACTTCTTCACTAATATATTATAAAGAGGAAAGATTTGTATTTTAAATTTTTTAGTTGGGAAATCATCTATTGACATCTTCCGCCCTTGAGTGGAGCGGGGGGGCGTATCAGACTTAAACTGACTAAAACCGTTTGTGTCTTTTTTGCCTTGCGTTCCAGGTCCCCGGGGCTCATTTTTACTTAACCCATGTCCCCAGTAGGCGGCCCTACGATTTGCTGACACCTGCTTGAGACGCGTGTGGAATACTACGCGCCGTCGACGACTTGGCTCGGTCCGGACGGTTACCGGACGCCAGTCTAAATTTTTTTTTATCTGAGTAATAAACTCAAAAACTACTAGACCGATTTTAAAAATTATTTTACTAGTAGAATACCAGGTACCTACTTTATCACTGAGTTATATATTTGTTTTTTACTTTTACACGAGCAAAGCTACGGGCAAAAGTTACTAACTAATAAAGAAAGAAAAAAACTGGGCTAGTGCGAGCCGGACTCGCGCCCTGAGGGTTCCGTACAAACCTACCTATGTAAACAGTTCAATTCCTGAATGGAGTTTCGAAGATTTTTTTATTAGACGTAACAACAAATTTACTGTTTTCAAATTATATCTATCTTATAAGAACTTGCTTTATGCCAAATTTCAGGATTCTGGGTCAATGGAAACTACCCTATGAATTTTGATTTCCTTGAGAGTGTCGAAATATACGACCGTATCTTTTTTTTAGTAAACTTAAACCTTTAATTTTATTCACAGCATCAAGGGACCACAGACTGACTGACATATGGTTTTAATTTCAACTGAATACCTCCACGCGTTCCCAAGATAAAGGGTCTTTACAGACAGACAAGCAGACAGACAGACGGATGGACAACAAACCGATCCGATAAAGGTTCCATTATTTTCCTTTAGAGGTACGAAACCCTAAAAATACCCATCCATCCAAAATTTGCCATTTTAGAAACCGTCTAGTATTTTATTGTTTAAATTGCAAACATCAACATAAACTAAATGGATGTAAACACAATAAAAACATGTTACAAACAGAGGAATATGCGGGTCATAATACCCCTAAAAGTAAAATAAAACTACACAAAACGTAAATACCGACATCGATAGCGCATATAAAGTTCCATTTCAATAGAAAATGTTCAGAAAAATATGTGCACTAAAAAACACGAAAAAAAAATCCTCGATTCCCTTTGATTTGTTTTTGTCTAGTATAGTCAAAGACTTCAAAGCGTCCAGCCGGCTAAATGACCTAACGTGACCAAATCATGCACATGTACCATGAAATGAATTATTCAGAAGGTCAATTTTATACTACGAACGAAATTTTACGCCCTCGTAGACTCTCTTCACATCAAACAGGTACAAGTGCTGGCGAAAGAGGAGGCCGCACGCGTGAGGGAACAGATGTCCTCACGCCCCAGCCACCGAGATTCCGACCCCGACTGCCAGCCACGGTAGACGCGGGCTTGCGGTCGTCGGGCAATGGGTATTAACCAGACGCAGCGCAGTCGTCAACAGCGCGTAGTGATCCACGCGCTCTTCAAAGAGATGTCGGCAAACCGTAGGGGCCCTGCAGGGCCGATGCCCGCTAGCTAGGACCGCGGGGAATTCCTGAAGGGGAAACCCGTAGTCCTAGAACGCAAAGGGCAACTGAAGGACACAGGTGTGGTTTTATGAAGTAAAACTCTGACACGCCCTCCCGCTCTGCCCATGGCGGGAGATGTCATTGGATGATTTCTACACGTAAAAAAAAGTATAACAAGTGCAATAATTTTGTTTGAGGTCATTTGTATGTCTTATGTCTAACAGCTGATATCATATTAGACAATAGGAAAGACTAAGTTTTTATCTATTAGTAGCTGATCCAGCGAACTTCTTACCGCCTAGTCAACGATGGAATTACTGAAACGAGTGTATTTAGCTGTCATTTTTCGATGTATTTAGATATTTTGAACCGACTTCAAAAGGAGGTGGTTCTATGTTCGGCTGAATGTATTTTTTTTTTACATACGAGTATGTTCACCGATTTCTCAATTGTGGACGTTGGATGTTGAATTTTTTTTTTTGTTTGACTTGCTTGGTTCGAGATGCTTCCGAGTTGGTCCCATAGAAATATTGTTATGATCTGATCATTAATTTCTAAGATATAGAACAAAACTCCTCATAGGAGCACAGCAGAACCGTCATAACAAGTAAAATTGCTTTATTTATACGTTACTATTTGTTATTCTTACACTTTTTTAATTATATTACGTACTATCAAACATGTATATAAGAATGAATGTGATTTAAAAAAAAGTAGTACAATGGATTACTTATGCGTTTTTAAAGTTAATTCATTGAAAGTACAAGTACTGAATATCGCAAATTCACTTTGACATAATATCTAATGATATGTTTCACAGGATGTATGTAATTATGACGTGTGCCTGTTTAACATCGATTTTGTTGAATTTTAGAGTACATACCTTCGAAATTTTTTATATTTATTTTAGAGTACTTCCGTCAGACCGTCCGGACCGAGCCCAAGTCGTCGACGGCGCGTATTGTTTCACGCGCGCCTCAGGGAGATAAGCAAATCGTAAGGGCCCACCAGGGTCGAAGCCTACTGAGGCCACGGGTACTGTGAAAGTGAAACCCGGGGCCCTGGGACGAAGGCAAAGAAGGAACAAGTGGGTTTTTAGTCAGTAAAAGTCTGTCACTATCTCCTGCTCCGCCTAAGAGCGAAATTTGTCATAAGATGATTATCCCAACTAAAAAAAAATCCTCTCTAAATTTTTTATACTTATTTTATAACTAGCTGTTGTGCAACTTCACCTGCGTGATAGTAAAAAAATATCCCAAGCGAACTTACTCCTGGGATTAAAAATATCCAATGTGCTATTTTTAGGACTACACTGGTCTACTCTTATACCGAGTTTCATTGAAATTCGTTCTACCTTCTAAACGTGAAAACGAAACAAACATAAACAAACTCACAAATATTTGCCTTCATAATATTAGTGTGTTTTACTGTGTATTTTATTTATTTAGTACATGAAGGACTTACAGCTAATAAAACCAGACAAAAAAAAGAAACCATGATCATTAAAGAGCCAATTACAAGTCCTCACGCATAGACATTAGAATAAATTAAAAATAGTGTGAGCACAAAAACAAAAAAGCTTCGCTTTTTAGTTAAGTAGGATACAGCATAAATACTTAGGTTTAACGACTTTGCTTAAGTAAGCATATATAAAACAAATATAATTTAAAATATCAATAATATAATTTTGAATAATAATCAATAACAATTAAATTAATATCAAATAAATATCAATAAAATATTAATATAATATCAATTCGAAACCTAAATATAGTCTGTTCAGAATCAATAAATTTTACACCATATTATGTTTTTTCCCAGCGCACAGCTGGGTGCGGGAGCAAAACAACCCCTCCGTCACCCGGATGGCCCGGTGACCATGAATTTGTGAGGACAACCAGCTAACATAACAAGCTTATAACTTTGTGATTTTTCATAGTACAGTTATTGAATTTTGTAAGTACATAGATTCTTTACATAAAAATACTAGACACGTGTTTCGGGTTTCGCATATACTAAAACTAATATTGTATATGTTTGAGCCTGTTTTCACCCCTTGCTCAAACCTGGCCTTGTGCATTTACCTATCTTGTGTTAACACGTTAAAATAAAACGTAGCACAAAGGCGTCCAAACTTTTATTTTAAAAGTCGGTTCTAGTTTCAAGTGAGTTATTTCAGCTGCTATAAATGCTTGGAATTGATACCAACTTGAATGAGTTATGAACATTTGAACAAGCTGACTTTAGTTCTACATTTATCAAATATTATTTTAGTATTTATGTAAGACTAGACTTTGAAATAGCATTATAACAAACTTTGGGTTAGACAAATTAATTTTCAATGGCAAAGCTTGACCTGTTAACGTCGTGACTTTTTGAGTTTACTGACGCTACAGGATGATGTTTAAATTATTGGCAATATTTTAGGAGGTGGGCAGCTGCTGACTGTGCTGTGGAAGAAAAAAAACGTGTTGCGCCGACCCCAAATAAGATGGGACAAGGACAAGAAGATGATGATGTGGGGAGCTACTGACAAATTGCGGTAAATCATTAAAATCGATTCAGGTTTTTTTTTTATTCCTGGCAGATCAATCAGATCAATGATGCTGCTAAGAAAACATTTGATGTGGCAATGTGTCGGTTGGTAAAAACATTGCATGAATTGTGCAATAATCATTAATTTAAGCTGTTATTGTAAACTTAAGGCCTACGCAGACCGGGACGGTATGGCAAAGAATTTAATTTTTTACCAATGGACATTCAACCATATCTAAATAGAAATACGACATAATTTCCTATGCTTTAAAATTGTCCCGTGGCATCGAAAGGGATATGTTATGTCTGAGTATGGTTTTCGCACTTTTTTTCATATTTCACCATTGTACGTGGGCCATGGCGGCCATAACCTTAGGTGGGCTTATTCCAACCAGCCCACCTCTCTCCAAAAACAGATTAGGCCTCTTAGGTTTTTCAGGGCATCACTAAGTGAATTCGGGGATCCTAAGGTTCGTGTGCGTATTTCAGTGACACCTGTGCAGTCTAGGAGCACATGTGCAATTGTCTCCTCCCCCTCCAAGCATGCTCTGCACAGGGGACTGTCTGTGATGCCTATTGTGTGGAGGTGCTAGTTCAGTGTGCAATGTCCGGTGATGGTCTTCGCTACCAGGCTCAGGGTGCCTCTGTCCAGTCTCATGAGTTTTTTGGTGAGGGCTTTACTGAGGTGTGGCATACGATGGATCAATAAAAAATGTTTTTACTCATGAGTAATTAGATCAGCAGAACAGTTTTCAATGAATTGACAGAGATCCTGAAAGCAGGCGTCTGACGTTGAAAAAATTAAAACAAATGTTCGGGCACTTATGAGATGCTAATATCTAAACATTTGTGTTAATATTAAAATATCGCATTAGCACAGGCGCTAGGCATTACAAAGTCACAACTTAACTTGCAATATATGTACAAACTTTAACAATTTCCGAAGTCGCATCTTGTGCTGAATTCTTTCCTCTTTGATAGTTTGTTCTACATTGTGAAGGCAATGTTTAGAAGCTTCTATGATAGTTATATGCGGCAAAAAAGTCAGAAGACCACCATAAGGACCATAAATGTGACTCGATGGAGAGGTCTAGGCGGAAAAAGACACAGAGGAAGACCGCATACAAAGATGGGCGGACGACATTTTAAAAACAGCTGGTTCTAACTTGATGCAAAAGACAGTCAGACGACCATCATAAGGACTATAACGGCGACTCGATGGAGAGGTCTAGGTGGAAAAAGACACAGAGGAAGACCGCATACAAAGATGGGCGGACGACATTTTAAAAACAGCTGGTTCTAACTTGATGCAAAAGACAGTCAGACGACCATCATAAGGACTATAACGGCGACTCGATGGAGAGGTCTAGGTGGAAAAAGACACAGAGGAAGACCGCATACAAAGATGGGCGGACGACATTTTAAAAACAGCTGGTTCTAACTTGATGCAAAAGACAGTCAGACGACCATCATAAGGACTATAACGGCGACTCGATGGAGAGGTCTAGGTGGAAAAAGACACAGAGGAAGACCGCATACAAAGATGGGCGGACGACATTTTAAAAACAGCTGGTTCTAACTTGATGCAAAAGACAGTCAGACGACCATCATAAGGACTATAACGGCGACTCGATGGAGAGGTCTAGGTGGAAAAAGACACAGAGGAAGACCGCATACAAAGATGGGCGGACGACATTTTAAAAACAGCTGGTTCTAACTTGATGCAAAAGACAGTCAGACGACCATCATAAGGACCATAAGGGCGACTCGATGGAGAAGTTTAGGTGGAAGAAGACACAGAGGAAGACCGCTTACAAAGATGGGCGGACGACATTTTAAAAACAGCTGGTTCTAACTTGATGCAAAAGACAGTCAGACGACCATCATAAGGACCATAAGGGCGACTCGATGGAGAAGTTTAGGTGGAAGAAGACACAGAGGAAGACCGCATACAAAGATGGGCGGACGACATTTTAAAAACAGCTGGTTCTAACTTGATGCAAAAGACAGTCAGACGACCATTATAAGGACCATAAGGGCGACTTGATTTAGAGGTCAAGTTAAAAAGACACAGAGGAAGACAGCATACAAAGATGGGCGGACGACATTCTAAAAACAGCTGGTTCTAACTAGATGCAAAAGAAAGTTAGATGACCATCATAAGGACCATAAGGGCGACTTGATGGAGAGGCCTAGGTGGAAAAAGACACAGAGGAAGACCGCATACAAAGATGGACGGACGACATTTTAAAAAGAGCTGGTTCTAACTTGATGCAAAAGACAGTCAGACGACCATCATAAGGACTATAACGGCGACTCGATGGAGAGGTCTAGGTGGAAAAAGACACAGAGGAAGACCGCATACAAAGATGGGCGGACGACATTTTAAAAACAGCTGGTTCTAACTTGATGCAAAAGACAGTCAGACGACCATCATAAGGACAATAAGGGCAACTCGATGGCGAGGTCTAGGTGGAAAAAGACACAGAGGAAGACCGCATACAAAGATGGGAAGACGACAATTTAAAAAAAAACTGGTTCTAACTTGATGCAAAAGACAGTCAGACGACCATCATAAGGACAATAAGGGCAACTCGATGGCGAGGTCTAGGTGGAAAAAGACACAGAGGAAGACCGCATACAAAGATGGGCGGACGACAATTTAAAAAAAACTGGTTCTAACTTGATGCAAAAGACAGTCAGACGACCATCATAAGGACAATAAGGGCAACTCGATGGCGAGGTCTAGGTGGAAAAAGACACAGAGGAAGACCGCATACAAAGATGGGCGGACGACATTTTAAAAACAGCTGGTATAGTTTTTATTTACTTTGTTCTTATTTACTAGAAATAAATGGCTTTTTTATTTTTATTTTATTACGATAGGTATGTATAATCATGGTGGTTGTGTGACTGTTAGTGGTCCAAAGAATATTTATGAATCATCTAGACTTTCTGAGCTAAGAAGTACAAGGAACAGTTTCCATCATGAGGTCATTTTTTTTATTCTTGAAAGGTTCGCGCTTGACCGCTATCTCACCTGATGGAAAACGACGATGCGGTCGACGATGGAACGCGCTTACCTAGAAGTAACCTAATCACTCTTGACTTAAAGATTCCCGGGTTGTAGCCATCAGGAAACACAGATTCCGGCAAGGAATTCCACTCCTTAGCTGTACGCACAATGAATGTGTTCCCAAAACGTTTCGTGCGTATAGGTGGGATGTCCACCATGTACCTACCGGTGGCGCATTGCCGTACGCCTGTCCGATGATGGAACGGGCTAGACGGAATTAGGTTATGCAATTCCAACGCGAGTGTCTCGAAAAAAGGGCCTACCACAATTTCTTAATGCGATCCATTTGACGACCTGTACAGTTAACAGTTCATTTTAAAGGCCCGTCCTCCATTCAGGCTCTTTCTTGCTTGCATGACTGACATTTTAACATGTTATGGTCAAGCCATCCTTTCAAATATATACACCGTGCCTCAGACATCGGCGCACAAATGTGTACTATGCATCCAGTGTATGATTCTGGACTTGAGATTGGTTGAAGTTCTCGTTGGCATTTTTTATAATAAAAAGTAAAATTCTTTGCTTTTTTTATTTTGTACTGTATCACATAGGTATTCACCAAACTTTATGATAATTTTTAATTAAAAAGTAGCTCTATAAAAACTTGTTAAAATTGTTTTGGTTAATTTTTTTTTTAGGTTGGAAGTCATCCAATGTCTTCTCCCGCCGTTGGGTGGAGCGAGAGGGTGTGTCAGTCTTTTAATGATTACAATTTATTCTGTGCCTTCGTTCTAATCAAAAGTGAAAAGTTTAAGTACTTCTAGGCAAGCATGCTTTCAATCAGGTGAGATTGTGAACAAGCGTGCGCCTATAAAAAAAAAAACTGGCCAAGTACGAGTTGGACTCGTGCACTGAGGGTTCTGTACAAACTTACCTATGAAAACATTTCAATTTTCGAATCGAGTCTCAAAGATTTTTACGAATTGAACGAAAACGAATTGTAAGCTACTTTGCAGTTTTCAGATGGTTTCTTATACTTATGCAACGAGACCTTGCTTCATGCCAAATTTCAGGATTCTAGAACAACAGAAAGTACCCTATGAATTTTGATTCCCTTAAGAGTATCAAAATATACGTTTTTTGCAACATAAACGGCCGGATCATTTTTTATTTGATTTTGCAAGTTTGAATTTTTCAGTTTCAAGGGACCGCATGCTCGAGATTTAATTTCAACTCGATACCTCCATGCGTTTCCGGGATAAAGGGCCTTGACAGACAGATAAAAAGACGCTATAAAGGTACCGTTTTTTTCTTTTGAGGTACGGAACCCTAAAAATAACAAAACAAACACAAACCTACATCGACAGAGTTATAAACACATTACCATTCTTTTGCGTTATGCAATTGTGTAAAAAGTATTCAATGAAGGTAGAAAATGAGGGTAAAAAATGCCCAGAAATAGGAATTTCTGGGCGTTTTCTACCCTTACGCTAAATTTCATTCAAATCCGTTCAGTACTTTAAGCGTAAAAAAATAACGAACATAATATACACACACAGACACGAAGTTGAAAGTTTGTTTATATATATGCACTAGCGACCCGCCCCGGCTTCGCATGGGTGGAATAATGTGACAAATATAGAACCGCTCGACCGATTTTGTGCAAACTTCACTTAAACCATCTACTAAATAGTCCGAACAAAATCTAAACATTAGGTTTGGATAGGTAAGCCCGTTCTTGAGTTATAAAATTACAACGAAAAGTGGCATTGATTTATATATATATAGATGTGCGGGTGAATATTATTCACGCACACATATATAGGTAGATACATATAAAAAAACACATTCACCTTTATAATAATTATTGGTTTGCAGATATAGTCTAGACTACACAAGGTCACATCAGGTTGTTCAGCGTACAAATAATTACAATTATCTCTGATTATTAATGACTCACCCTGTATAGCTCGACCTTGAACAAGTTTAAACGTAATATTTAGAATAAAAGGCAATTGTCGGGCGTTTTACGAGCGTTTTATGTGCGTATTGATTGATGATACTCGCGTAATTGGTTGCGATATCGATATGCTTGACTTTTATAGTTTTCAATTTTACACTTAATATTGTAAATGGATTTGGGATATTTGAAAGGCAATATTGACGGTCCTTACGCTCCAACCGGCCCCGGGATTCCGATCCCGATTACCGGCCACCGTAGGCGCGGGCTTGCGGACGGCGAGCAATGGGTGACTCGCCGTCCGACCGTCCGGTAACCGTCCAGACCGAGCCCAAGTCGTCGACGGCGCGTACTGTTCCACGCGCGCCTCAAAGACATGTCAGCAAATCGTAGGGGCCCAGCAGGGTCGTAGCCTACTGGGGTCACGGGTAGTGTGAAAGCGAAACCCGGGGCCCTGGGACGAAGGCAACGAAGGAACAGGAGTGGGTTTTTAGTCAGTAAAAGTCTGGATCTATCTCCCGTTCCGCCCAAGAGCGGGATTTGTCTTAAGATGATTTCCCCACCAAATAAAAAAAGGCAATATTGGAGTTGAGTTTTTCTGACGTTTTCAATAAGGAAAACAACCTCGAAATATTTAAAAGCCCGTAAAATTTTCTCAATAAATTATTTATAGCAAAAATTCTATATCAGTCTATCTACAAACGCTTTCATTGCTCTAAGCAATCAGGCCCAAAACCAGCCTAATTTAAGTCATTATTTTTCAAGTAAATATTTCATTACTTTTCCAAAACCGTAATAAAAGAAAAAAATACTGACGAAAATCGTGTAGCCATAGTGCTCAAAATTGCATGACCAATAATGTCTAAAGGTGGATCTACGCTAGTGGAGCCGAGCTCAAATTCGTGTAGTGTAAAGCGACTCTGAAGGAGTCGAGCACAAGGGACACTATACGAATTTGAGCTCGACTTGTTTTCCGCTCGTGCTCAGTTCCTCTAGCGTAGGCTTACATTAAGTAATTTAATCAATTCAGTCCATTAGGGCTATATTTCACCGGTAAACGAAGGCGACGCGACCGGTTGCGCCACCATGGTGTCCGTAAGCTATCAAACTAGACACCATACAGACATCAGAGTCACTACACCACACAAACAGTATCAAAATGGACCTTAAGTGCACGCGTCCGAGCTGGTTGCGCCGCCAAATTGGTTGCGCAACACGGTCACCCGGTGAGTAACTCTCTATAGAGCTGTTTACATTTTGTTGGTAGTGGCGACTGGTCGTGCCGCCATGGTGTCCCTGAGAAATATAGCCCTTACAGTCCACTGCTAGACATGGACATTTTTTAAGCATCCTGTTTGTTGCAGCTACGTTTTGAAGACCATCGGCTACTCCAAACAATTATTCTAACCAAAAACATGAAATAAAGTACCTTTAAAGCCAAAACACAAGACCAAAAGCATTCAGCTTGATCGTATCAGCGGCTGAGCACAACTTTACGACCGCGTTTCCCTTGCTATACGCGTTAAACTGGTGTAAACAGAAAACAGGGCCACACATCATTCTCACGCACTTTTATTGACGTTCAGAACAAAAGGCCAGATGATTGTGGGGAGGTCCTGAATTGTGGAAACGAGAAGTGTTGGAATTTGGTGGTGATTGTTGCTTATAGGATTTATTTATTCTGTTGATTTTATACGTAACAATTTCATGAAGCATGTTTAGATAATTTGCGTATATACTTGTCTATGGGTAAATCAATAGAAAACTGTACCGGTGGCCTCGTAAGAACCAAAGGAGACTAGACAAAATGGTGATGCATGCTTGGGGCTTATGTCCAGATTTTACCTTTTTTGGTGGTAATGATGATGGTGCACTGACTGGCTTGTGTTTGAACACAATTGATCGATATGTGGTCATGGCTCACCATCAGTTGATGGTAAGCCATGCTTGACAGGGTAGCGGGATCGTTGAAAAGAGTTACCGTGGCCCTGGTACGCAAACAACAACTGGAGAAACACGAGTGGGTCAGTCAATAAAATCGCTCACTCGCTCTCGATCCAGACAAGGAGGAGGCCGCACGTGCACGCGTAAGGGCGTGGCCCCCCACTGACGCCTGGCTGGTGGCTGGTGGTGGGCGTGGCGCTGGGATCCCGATCCCGATTTCCGGCCACCGTAGGCGCAGGCTTTTGGGCGGCGAGGAATGGGTAGCTCGTCGTCCGATCGTCCGGTATCGAATCCGACAGGGGCAAGGGTCTGCTTCCGAAAGAAAGACTCGGCCCTGGTATGAAAAGTAACAAAGGAACAGGAGCGGGTTTTTAGTCAGTAAAAATCTGATACACCCTCTCGCTCCGCCCAAGAGCGGAGAATGTCACTGGATGATTTTCCCACTGAAAAAAAAGATAGAATGGGAACTTACTTTTAAATTTATTTATTTATTTAAAACTTTATGCACTAATGAAACATTGTACAAAGGTGGACTTATTACCTTAGGTATTTTCTACCAGTCGACTTTAGGGTAGTGTAGAGACGTAACATGGCAGGTGCAATTTTATAGAAGACTGACAGAGAGGAAATAAGAACAATAATAAATACATACTTAGATACGTACACACAAATAAAGAATGATATTGTGAAATAAAAAAAGGAATACAACAAATCAAGAGTGTGATGAATATATCAACATCTTGCGAATGTGTTTTCGTGCTTTAAAAGACAACCGACTGGTTGCCGTTATGATGTTCAGAAGGAGCGCATTCCAAAGTGAGATTGCCTGGACAAAGAAAGAGGAACGGACAAACCCAGAGCGGTGTGAGGGACATCGTAGAAGAAGAAATTTCCCACCCTCGTAAAAATGAAAATGATTACCCATGCTTGTTTCAATTAGCACAGAGCAATGTAGATTCTTCTTCATATAAAAGTTCTAAAACAACTTTAAAAATATTACTATCAATATTTTCCGTAGTAAAGGCCGGAGATTAAAGACTTTTCGTGACAAGTCGCTTTGTGTCACATCGAGTTAAACTAAAACGTTCGTAGTAATGACATCGAGAGTTTTTAAAGAAAAGGCAAGAAAATCTTTATTGCCTTAATTAATAACAATGTAAGGTACATTTTACGTATTAAATGCCATAATCTTAAGTTATAACTACTTTAGCAGACTTGAAAATTGAACACCAAATCTTAATTTATGCAGCTGCCTTAACGACATTCAGGCTCATAAAGAACTCTTTGTTTTAAGGGTTCCGTACACAAAGGGTAAAAAAAGAGAGTGGAAAAAAGGAGGATCCCGATCCTGATATCAAACCACCGTAGGCACGGGCTTGCGGACGGTGAGCAATAGGTAGCCCGCTGTCCAATCGTCCGGTAACCGTCCGAACCGAGCCCAAGTCGTCGACGGCGCGTATTGTTCCGCGCGCGCCTCAGGGAGATGTCAGCAAAACGTAGGGTCGAGGCCTACTGGGGCCATGGGTTGTGTGAAAGCGAAACTCGGGGCCCTGGGAAGAAGGCAACGAAGGAACAGGAGTGGGTTTTTAGTCAGTAAAAGTCTGACACTATCTCCCGCCCGCCCAAGATCGATATTCGTCATAAGATGATTTTCCCAACGAAAAAAAAACACAGAATAAAATAAGTATTTAAATGGGGATCATGTACAAGAAACGTGATATTGTAAATGGTTTATGAGTCTGTTTTTGTATTTGCTTTCTCTGTTTTATTGCACTTACTACTTTATTTCTCTTCATCACCAAAAGTTTGACTGGTAGAAAATACCTAAGGAACTAAGTCCGCTTCTGTACTTTTGTGTCCATAAAGCATTTAATAAATAAATAATGGTACGAAACCCTTCATGCGCGAGTGTGACTCGCACTCGAACGGTTTTGAAACGCTATTATTATCTACAAAGTCATCGGCAATTCATGACTTCAGTACATCCCACCCTTTTAAAGTTACGGGAGCCGAGGGTATATTTTCAAGGTCAAGTTCAAAAAGAGCAACGCTACGGCGGGTAGCTAAAAAGTCACTTTATTTTTTTATCCCTGTCTCGCTGGAATTTGGGTAAATTCCCACTTATCCTTCACTTAAGACCAAAAAAGCTTTTGTTGAAGATTTCAAGTGTTCAAGGTCAAATGTGAGGTAGGTACAATGTTTTTGTCTGGTATCTACTTGATTTGTATTCATAGGTTTTTGTGTTGTTAATGTTACCTTTAGTCTCTGATAATAAGCATTTGTCTCTGTTTCCAGTAAGGGCTGTAGGAATTTTTTTGGATGCGTGCGGCTTAAAATATTACGTTACTTATATTAGTTTTTTAAGTGACCCGCGGATGCCCCCCAAGTTGAAGGGTAAAATCTACAAGTCCATGATAAGACCTGTCATACTGTACGGATCAGAATGTTGGGCTGTGAAAAAGACTGATGAAAAAAGATTGCATGTAGCGGAGATGAGAATGTTGAGATGAATGTGTGGTGTGACGAGAATGGATAAAGTGAGAAATGAGTATATTATAGGAAGTTTGAAAGTGGCGCCAGTGACTGAAAAGTTGAAGGTGAATCGTTTATCTTGGTATGGTCATGTAAAGAAGAGAGATGAAACGCATGTTACTAAAAGAGTTATGAGTATACATGTGGATGGGTGGAGAGGTAGAGAGAGGCCAAAGAAAAGATTGATGGATTGTGTGAAAAATGATATGAAAGAAAAGGAAGTTAGTGATAGCATGACGGTTGGCATTGGTTGGGTAGAATGGAAGACAAAAACGTGTTGCGCCGACCCCAAATAAGATGGGAATAGGGCAGGAAGATGACGATTTTTTTATATATGCTAACTTAGCTCGACGTGGTCGAACCCAAAAAAATGTGCTCTTGATGTTAGAGCAATCTCGAGAACATATTTTTTTGGGTCTTATTAATGTTTTAACCTTAATAAGATAACTGTCTCTTGTACCTACTCCATCACACTTATAGCAAATTATGTCTTAATTCTACAAATCTATATTCCATTAGATACCATGGTATCATGGCAAGAGAAGAGCACAGAAATCGTCAACGACGCGTAGTGTTCCATGCTCGCCTCAAAGATATGTCAGAAAAACCATAAGGGCCCAGCAGTGCTGATGCCCACTAGAGCCATGGAGAATTTCAAAAAAAGATATCCGTAGTTCTAGGGCAACTGAAGCAACTTAGATTGGTTTTAGCCTTAAAGCTGGACAAATCATTAGATGATTTTCACCTTAAAAAGGATCATAAGTGAGTTTTAGTCAGTAAAATCTAACACACCCTCCTCTCCCTTCACTATGGAGTGAAAAAAGTTATTAGATGATTTCTCACCTACCAATAAAAAAGTGGCAGTAGTTAGTGCACCGAACCCATTCACTTATTTTCTTCACCAGAAACTTGTTTCAACAGATCTAAAACTTGCATGCCTAGACCTGACCTGATATTTGCATTTAATTGTAGCAAACGATTATACTAAAATACCTTCGCCACCTGCAGCTTAGTCGTTCATCCAAAACGCCAGAGAAGGATTAATTAGAATTTTTAATTACACAGAATCGCTTGCGACTGAACTGTACGGGAACTTTCGTATTTCTGTCGGTGACTTACAAAATTCATTCTCTGGAATTGGCCGTAACTGTAAAGTTGGCCGTTCGTTCTGTGCAGTAGCTAATTGTACTTCACTTTTGTTTGACTGTTACGTTCCATTGCAGGTATTGATCTTGTAACTGGAACGAGTTAAACGTTCACTTTATAAGTTTTCTTGTGGTCCTAGGTTGATGGAATAAGACTGTCAAATGTATTTTCTAAAAATTAGAATAAATGAGCAGTTTATTTAATTTACTCTTAGCTTAAAGAAAAATAATTTTCAAAATCGGATCGCAATTGACCGAGAAATCATTGAAAATTCATAAAAATAATGCTTCCAGCTGAACATAGAACCTCCTCTTTTTTATAGTCGGTTAATAAATTAATGACTGTTCATCATTATTTCAGCCAAAAGACGACCACTGTTGAACATAGGTGTCGCCACATCGTCATCGACACTTTTTTTTTAAGGAACATATCTAATCACTACACCCGTGTCAGACTTTAACTGATTAAAACTACACCTACATTCCTTCAGTTGCTTTTTAAGTTTTAAGACAACAGGAAAACTTTTTAGAAGTCGACCTATGGCCCTAGTAGACTTCGGTCCTACTAGACCCGTGCAGTTTTGTTGCCATCTTTTTGAGGCACGCGTGTCGCGTTAAATGCCGTCGACAACTCGGGCTTGGTCCGGACAGTTACCGGACAGCCTTAAGGTGAGCTACCCTTACGAGGACTTGTGTGCCCTACACCTATCAATTTCCTGCACTCGGAGGTTTCCTTGCGTTATCAAATTAGGAATAAAGATATCCATATGAGAACTAAGGTTACCAGTATTCGTCTAAGGGTCGAAAAAAAGGAGATTATATGTTCGGCTGTATGTATTTTCATACAGCCGAACATAATGATCTCCTTCTTTTTGAAGTCGGATAAAAACTAACGTACAGGTAATGTGAGTAGTAAGTAAAAGAGCGATTTTTATAATAGACAATAGGAAAGTCACACGTGAGTTGGTATGTAGATAATGTGATGGTGGTGTCAGTGCGTGTATTTGTCAATTCTTAACGATCTAATGGCTGAACAGATTTGAATTATATTTGGCAAACGGGTAGACCAAGTTTTGCACTATACCGGTGGGATATTATTATTTATGTTTTTAATTATTATTTTTTAAGTTGGTAAATATTTGTGTATATTTAAGTGAATTATCGAGATAATATTTGCTTTATGAATTTTTGTGGAAGGAAACCTGCATTACGAAATATGTTTTTTTTTTATTGGTTCTAACCTTTTGCTACCATCCGCATCTGTGATATTACTCCTCACAACATTAGGCTAACTTCACACACAACAGTAATAAACTCGGCTTTAGTATTATTATCAACTCTCTCTCTCCTTTCTTTCACAATATTTTTATTTATTTATTTAAACATCATGAACAGTGGTAGTGTACATAGGCGGACTTAATGTCACAAGGCATTCTCTACCAGTCAACCATTGAGATAAAAAAGACAACACTGTAGTAGGTGTGCACAATAAATAAATAACAGATATTTGAAATATAATTTAGTATCGTATCGTTTACTACCTTCTTCGTTAGTACTTCGTTCCTTCATCCTTGTGCTGGCTCATTTTCTCCTTAGCAATTATCTACAAACTCTGAATCACTGTCATCTTCTTCGTCACTATTAATTTCTTCCATCACTAACGATAATTAAAAAAAGTCTTTTGGCAATTATAAAAAAAACAAGTGCGCTGCGCGTGCTCTTCACCGGATATTAAACGAAATAATATTTATTTACTAAGGAGCAGTGGTGACCGAGTGGTAACGGCCCCGATTTACAAGTTGTAGGTCGCGGGTTCAAACCCAGCCAGGCGCATTATTTTGTGTAATTTATTTCATCACCACTGCTCTCAAAACGGTGAAGGAAAACATCGTGAGAAAAACGGCATATGCTAGAACCAAAAATTCGTAGCCATGTGACATCCACCAACCCGCACTGGGCCCGCGTGGTGGATTACGGCCCATTCCCTCTCCTAGAGAGGAGACCTGAGTCCCAACAGTGGGAAAATTACAAGGCCGACTATATACTATCGTCTTATGAAGTAGGTAGCTTTATGAATTTATCTGGGAGTAAACCTGCACTATAAAATATGTAGAGTGATAGATGTTATTCTAAGTAACGAAGGCACGACGTAACAAGATTAAGTAATGGATAGGGTTGTCGTTCCTCATCCAAACTTCCCCTATTTCGGAAAATTATCTCGAGAAGAAAGTTTTTACTTAGGCATATGATAAAAAGGTTTTTTGTTAACTTTTTTTTTGTGTCGTACGTGCCCTAAAATCGTCTTTTATTTACTTCTTGAATTCCATTCAATTTATATCGTTATTGCTGATTATAGCATCTATATATTTAATTTCTAGATTTTATCTGAATGCTCAATTAGCGACATCTATGGCGTCATATAAGAACTAATCCTGCATCGCGCAATCAAAGTTCTCCGCGCGATTAAAACATATAGAACAGCCCGAAATCATCTACGGGCAGTTGCCCACCAGACATAACATCCCGTCTGGTCGGAGGATTCTCCCTTTTCAACGGAGGTTTGCGGGACTTTACTCTCTGTTCCGCATACTTCTAAACGCATTACATTGCGACTTACCAATTTAGACATGCAAAATTATCCAAAATCACAAATTAATATTTTATTTAAAAAATAATTAAGTAAATAATGTTACGACATTATTTATTTAATTAGTTTGAATTTGTTTATTCATTTTTGCTTGTTTAATCACTACATAGTATTAAACAAAGTCGCTTTTCGTGTCTGTCTGTCCCTATGTATGCTTAGATCTTTAAAACTACGCAACGGATCTTGATGCGGTTTTTTAAGTAGATAGACTGGTTTAAGGGGAAGGTTTACATGTATAATACACGCACAATATAGTAGAGGAACAGTGATAACTTTAGAGATTTCTTATGTGATGTCGTAAATAATTTTTTTCGCAATTTTTTTGTAAAAAGGTTTTTTTATGCCATCACGTGATCAGCATTGCTTCCGTGCGAAGCCGGGGCGGGTCGCTAGTAATTAATAAAATAATATATAATAAATCAAATTCGAAAAGTATTTACTATCACATTTTTATTTATACACCTATCAGACAGGTAGGTAGTAATTTATTGTAAAGTAGTTCTTTTATCAATTCATGAATTTGTTACCCTTTAGATAACTTTTTAACTTGCGTAGGTTGGTAGGCTTACTGTTAAAATACACTTATGAAAAGAGGTCCTATTAATATTTAAGTAAAATAACAAATGTCAAGTAGGATGCTTTACAGTTTCAGCACGTATTCTAGTAAGCAGAGAGGCGACTTACTTTAACTATCTAATCATGTAGTGGCTGAAGGCTGATTATATGGTTGTGGAAAATATGGTGAGAATATTAATTTTAAATGGGCCACCGAGATACAGGCTGTGTCTAGTTTGAGGCCAAAGGCTACATCTAATGTGTTCTCTGTTTGTCTTCTTCTCAATTGTATATTAAAATTAAATAAAAACTGTTCAATTAAAAATGAAGACATCCGCAGGAGAACCAAGGTTGCCGACATAGCACGACGAATCGCCAAACTTAAGTGGCAATGGGCAGGGCACATTGCTCGCAGAACAGATGGCCGTTGGGGCCGAAAGGTTCTGGAGTGGCGACCGCGTACCGGAAGACGCAGGATTGGAAGGCCCCCTACAAGGTGGACCGATGACCTGGTGAAGGGCGCGGGAATCCGATGGATGCAAGACGCACGGAACCGTTCTTTGTGGCGACATTTGGGGGAGGCCTATGTCCAGCAGTGGACGTCTATCGGCTGAAATGATGATGATGATGATGATGAAAACCTGTTTGATCTAAGGCATTCAGGCCCATAGTGTGAAGGACTGACTTTACTGAAATAATTATGTTGGTAGGTGATCACAAAAACCAAAAAAGAAACATTATTGCTTTTTTTTAAACTTGTTTATTTGTCTAGGAAAAAATATATTATGAAATTATTGTTGATATAATAAATAATTAAGTACCTATCCGTGCCCCAAAGAAATTTCCTGGTTTTTAAATGATTATTTTTTATATACATAATTTTATTCTGTACTCGTAATATTGATGTTTGTTTCCTTTTTTTATAATGACATCTTTTTGGATAGATACCTAAAAGAGGTAAATAAAAAATCGGTCAAGAGCAAAATCGAACTCACACACCAAGGGTTCCGTACAAACTTATCTGTATAAATAATTATTATTCGCACAGATAAGTTTGTAAGAATTCAATTTCAATTTCTAAAGCGAGTCTCGAAGATTTTTTTGCGTTTTTTTGTTTCACCCCTGAAAGAAAGGTTATGACAGACGGACAGACAGACAAATGGACAGGCGGACTTCAAAATGATCCTATAAGGGTTTTTTTTTTTTTTATTGGGTGGGAAAATCAAGAAAAGATGGATGGATTGTGTGAACAGTGATATGAAAGAAAAGGAAGTTAGTGATAGTATGACGGTTGACAGGATAGAATGGAAGAAAAAAACGTATTGCGCCGACCCCAAATAAGATGGGACAAGGGCAGGAAGATGATGATGGGTGGGAAAATCATCCTAATGACATCCCCGCTCTTGGGCGGAGCGGGAGATAGTGTCAGACTCTTACTGACTAAAAACCCACTCCTGTTCCTTCGTTGCCTTCGTCCCAGGGCCCCGGGTTCCGCTTTCACACTACCCGTGGCCCCAGTAGGCTTCGACCCTGCTGGGCCCCTACGATTTGCTGACATCTCCTTGAGGCGCGCGTGGAACAATACGCGCCGTCGACGACTTGGGCTCGGTCCGGACGGTTATCGGACGGTCAGACGGCGAGCCACCCATTGCTCGCCGTCTGCAAGCCCGCGCCTACGGTGGCCGGAAATCGGAATCGGAATCCCGGCGGCGGTTGGAGCGTAAGGACCGTTGCCTCACGCGATCGGCCGCCTCCTTAGCTAGCATTACTGCTTCGCAAAAGGAGGCGACCGCTTGCCACTCCTCCTCGCTCCGGAGCATGACCTGAACCAAGGCCCGGCGCGAGAGATCACCGCCGCCGATTGCCCTCACGAGGTCACGGCGTTGCTCTGCCCAAGCGGGGCACACCTCCACCGTGTGCTCCACCGTGTCCTCCGGGTGGGCCACACAGTGGCGACACCCGGGCGTTGTTTCCGCACGAATCCGGTGCAGGAACCTCCCGAACTTACCGTGTCCGGTGAGAACCTGCGTCATGCGGAATGTGAGGACGCCGTGAGGTCTTTCCAACCACGCCTCAAAGAGGGGACTTACCGCCATAATTGTGGCGTGCCCAGCACGGGGTCGCGACAGTCGCTGTCGCCATTTCTCCATGAGAACTCGCCGGAACTCTGTCCGCCATGCCGCGACTTGTTGCGGCAGCGGTGTTTCGCCCCGGCGTTGCATCTCCATGCGCCGTTCGTGCATGAGTGCAAGGACGGTTGCCTCCAGTTCCCATGGTCGCTGGCCAGCAAGAAGGCTCGCCGCTTCGCGGGAAATCGTCCGGTATCCTCGCACCATCCGTATGGCCGTGACCCTCTGGCACGCGTTCAGCCGGGCCGCCGGCTGCTTCCGCAGCCCCGGCGCACACACCGGCGCGCCATAAAAGGCCATGGACCGAACGATCCCCGCGTAGAGCTTCCGGCAGGAGGCGTCCGGACCCCCAAGGTTGGGCAGGAGCCGCCCGAGGGCAGCCCCAGTCCGATTTAGTTTGGGAGCCAGACGTCGGAAGTGCTCGTCGAAATCCCATCGGCTGTCGAGAACGAGTCCCAGGTACTTCATCGTTGACCCGACGCCGATGTGGACTCCTCCCACCGTTAGCTGGGAACCCGGTGGTGGCGCGTTCCGAGGGCCGTGAAAGCACATGGCCTCGGACTTGTGCAATGCCACCTAGAGTCCAAGCTCCTGGATCCTGCCAACGATTGTCGCGACCCCGCGTGTCGCTAGTTCGACCGCCGCCTGGTACGACTCTCCCTGCGCCAGGACCAGCGTGTCGTCTGCGTAGCAGACCACGCTGACCCCGTCAGGGAGGTCGCCGCGCAGCACGTAGTCGTATCCGATGTTCCACAAGGGCGGCCCTAGTACCGATCCCTGCGGAACACCGCACGACATCTCTCGACGTTCCCACACCCCCTGGTGACCAGGGTAGGTTATGTACCTGTCTGACAGGTACGCCTCGACCACACGACAGAGGTAGTCGGGCATCCGGTGATACCGGAGTGCCCTCCCAATGCTACTCCAAGGCAGTTTAGTTGGGAGTTGAAGGCGTTGGCGATGTCCAGAGACACCGCCACGACACACCTGCCCTGGGCCACTGCATCCCCTGTCGTGAGAGCTCGCACGCACATGATGGCGTCCACCGTGGAGCGCCTCCTGCGAAAGCCGAACTGGCCGTCCGCCAGATCCGGCCCCACCCGTGTTAGGTGTGCGACGAGGCGGTCTGCAATTACTCTTTCAAAGAGCTTTCCCACCTCGTCGAGCAGCACAATGGGCCGGTACGCGGACGGAGAGTCCGCGGGGCGCCCCGGCTTCGCTATGAGGACCAGTTTCCCCGTCTTCCAGCGAAGTGGAAACTGGCCCCTCTCCATGCATGCGCTGAAGAGCCCTCTTAGTCGAGGCCCGAGAAGATGTGATATACACATTAAATGTAGACCGGCTGAGGTGTGGCGTCATGGGCACACTCGATCCGTTCCCGAGGACGAGTAGACGTCACTCTGAAGTTGCGCCTGCTTACTGATAATTTGGTTGTTTCATTTATATACCCAAATCCCTAAATAGTGATTTTAGTGAACAGGGTTCCGTTTTTGCCGACTTAGGTATGGAATGCCCTAAAAATACTGAACAAATGCGTACTCATTTAGTTTGATAAAAAATATTTATTATACTTGTTCATAGAGTTATAAAAAAATACACAAAAATTCTATTTACTCACTACTCACTGCTTGAAAGAATCCTAATTTTCCATTGTAAATATTATTTTTTGGAATTTGTAACAAACACAAATATTTTTTCATAATATAAAATGACGACATTATTTGGAGAATTAGGTGGTAATAAATAAGGAAAATGATTGCCAAATATATTATTGTATGAGATATTAATAAGTAAGCTACGTAAATATATAAAGATGTGACGAATAAAATTTATGATCAAATTGATGTGTTATATCTTTAGGGATATACTGGTGCCAAATCAAAGTCCCAATGAAAAGCGAATTACAATATATTTTATAGAGGTTGTTGGAGGTTTTGAGGCAAGTGACAGACTGTCGATTAAAATATAAATGCGCCTGTGGTAAAAATCATAGAAACAAGATGCGAGGCACATGTCTTGGCGAAACTAGAAGGCGTCAAGCCTAAACAGATGGGTACCGACTTCTCACCGTTCATAAGCATCAATAAACTATTTTAATAAGTTTGATGAAATATAAATGACACAATATCTACTTTGCCATTACTTTGTTTTGAGGGTTTGTCTTTGTATGAACTAACAAAAACTTTTTAAAGCTTTAGTGTTACTAATAGTATAAGTATATGAATCACGTCTGAAATAGATATCTTATTATTATGCTCCGTATCCCTTGGACAGAATTTCGGACCAACGTATTTTTGGCAAAAACTTTAAATCTCCTCACGGCTGTCGTCCGAGTGTCACATTGAAATGGAAAAACGGTGGCAACCTCTCGAATAGCTTCGTGATCGGTAAAGTAGATGAGAAAAGCACTAGTTTAAATATATTTAAAAAAAAGTTCTCGTGGGCACAGCCTAATAAGTTGGTCCGACCAAAACCAAAGTACACAATGCCCTTCACACCGCCAGAGACAGAAATAGGTGGAGGAATATCATACAAGTGATGCAGCAGGGAAGTCACGACCCTCAGCATTGAGGAGTTTGATGCAAGGAGGATTATTATAAATAAGACAGATTAAAATTGTGTTTTTTATACCAGGATTTCCCTTGTAAATCCTGCCCCCCCTAGCCAAGTTACAATCGTATCGTTCGCTCCGAACGCCACGAGTAGACCACGCCTCCGATTCCTTTGTTCTGACGTCATCTCAACGCTCAGTCACGTGGTCAGAACAAAGGAATCAGAGGCCTGGCCTACTCGAGGCGTTTGGCGTGAACGAAACGATTGTAACTTGGCTAGGGGGGCTGGTTTAAAAAACACAATTTTATTCTTAGTCAATTTCTAGGTGTGAGACCTATCTGTGCGTGAAATTCAGTTTATCCGTTAAATCATATTAAAAACCGGAACTTAGAATAGGTACTGTCGTAATGTGGATGAAACATGATTTATAAGAAAATTGCAAAAAAATGCTTTTTTTCACTTTCTTTACGTGAAAAATCATTCAATGACTTCTCCCAAACTGGGTGGAGCGAGAAGTGTCAGACTTTTACTGGCAACACGCTATAGTGTTCCTGCAGTTGCCCTTTGCGAGGGATATGATAACTCTTTTCAAAGGTAGGGTCTAGAGGAGCCGAACACGAGGAAAGTATGAGTCGAACCCAAATTCTTGGAGTATGGACCCTCTTACAAGCCTTGAACGAGCGCGCTTCGAGCGTTTGATTCGTGCTCGACTGTACTCCGTCTATTGTTGTTTTTTTGACGAATACAAAGGGTTTCGCATCACGTTCGAGGACAGTTATTGTTGGAGGGTCGTACGTCCACACTTGAAACCAGTAGAGCGGTTCAGCTTCTGCTCAGGTCGTGCGCTGCAGGAGCCGACTCCTGCAGCGTAGATCAAACTTTTTTTTAAAATTGATATAAACCAGTGCTTGACTGCGATCCCACCTGATAGTAAGCGGAGATGCAATCATTGATGGTCAGGCGCACTAGTTTATTAATAGCCTATTCACTCTAGCCTTGAAGACACCTAAAATATAGCTGGACGGTAAGACCGCAGCAGGCAAATTGTTCCAGTCCTTCGATGTACGCGGTATTAACGACGAAGCGAAACGCTTAGTCCGGACCGTTGAAGTTTCAACAACGTAAGGGTGGATACTCGCCGTTCGTCGGGTTGTCCGATGGTAGAAAGGAGATGGCGGAATCAAGTCATGCAATTCCCGCGCACACTCTCCAAAATGTAACCTATAAAATACCGATAGGCTGGCTACCCTGCGCCTGTGCTCAACAATCTACAGCCCTGTGCACATTTTTTTGTGACCAATATTCCACGACCATCTCATTAAGTAGTGTGAGGTGGTGATCGTGGTAACTACAGCTATGTAGTATAACTACGCGACTTAAATTGTCGACATATTAATACCTACTATTTTTTTAGGTGGGAAAATCATCAATGACAAATCCCACTCTTGGGCGGAGCGGGAGATAGTGTCAGACTTTTACTGACTAAAAACCCACTCCTGTTCCTTCGTTGCCTTCTTCCCAGGGCCCCGGGTTTCGCTTTCACACTACCCATGGCCCCAGTAGGCCTCGACCCTACTGGGCCCCTACGTTTTGCTGACATCTCCCTGAGGCGTTCGCGGAACAATACGCGCCGTCGACGACTTGGGTTTGTCCGGACGGTTACCGCACGGTGGGCTACCCATTGCTCGCCGTCCGCAAGCCCGCGCCTACGGTGGAATATAAATAATACCTACTTTGATGAAAAACCATGGTTTTCATAATAAATTCTAAGAAAAGGGGTGAAACAACGACGTCGAACCATTTTTTCAGGGCGAACCGTGCCATAATATAAAACAATGTAAATAAACTCTGTTTTTACGTTCAATATAAGTGATTTAGGTATAATATTATTCATAGTACGTTATTAAAATGCCAACCACATAGCTGCCGTGGTATTTGACACTATAAATCTTCGAATAAATGAGGATTTGTTGCATTCACAGCATGTAAAGTTGACTGGTGCAATATTTCAGTGTCATTTATGTTGGAAAAAATGGTCTAGATTTATTGAGTTCGTAATGCGGAAGGGTAATTTTTTTTGGGTACATAAAAATGGATTGGATTGGCTAAAAATCTGATTAATATACACAGATACAAAGTCGATTTATAGCAGTTTTGGTACGTTTGAAAACTTATGCCATAATTAATTAGTACTTAGTAACTTTCATCTATGTGCTCTATTATTTTTTCGTTACTTAAAAAGTTTTGAATATGTATAAGATGGCTGTGTGACAAATGAACATTGTTAAAAAAATGGCCGATAGAAATGTTAGGACGAAGAAAACGTTCTGAACTACCCGGGAAAATAATTATTTGAAGGACTAGGGGAAAGATTTTGCTAGCAGTAAAATAGTTTAGTCTACAAAAATATTGAATATGGATACTAAATAAAAATATTTGAATATGGCTGTCATAAAATTAAAATTCTTTTTTTTATGGTTTCGTACCTCAAATGGAAAATACGGAACCCTTATAGGATCACTTTGTTGTCAGTCTGTCTGTCTGTCAAGACCCTTTATCTCAGGAACGAGAGGTATCGAGTTGAAATTAAAAGCATATACTCAAATCTGCGGTCCCTTGATGCTGTGAAAATATCAAAATTCTAAGTTAACGAAAAAAAAGATACGGTCGTTTAAGTCGTAAAAAATGTAAATTTCGACACTCAAGGGAATCAAAATTCATAGGGTACTTTCCGTTGGTAAAAAATCTTGAAATTTGGCATGAAGCAAGGTCGTATAGCACAGATAAAGGAATAAATCTGAAAAAAGTAAATTTGTTGTTACGTCACAAAATTTTATTTTTGCGTTCAGAAAAATCTTCGTGACTTCATTCAGGAATTGAACTGTTTATATACTCGTAGGTAAGTTTGTACGGGACCATCAGTGCGCGAGTCCAACTCACACTTGCCCAGTTTTTTTTTTAACCTTTGCCTCATACTAGGAATAATTCCAGTATCGTGACTGCTTTCACAAACTTGTAAACTAACATAAAAAAACACCCAGACTAGAAAACTTATCTGCAAGCCATATAAATATTTGTTCCGTGGGGAATCGAACCGGCGACACGCAGTGCAGCAGGCTATCGCTCAATCACAGAGCCAACCATGCCAGCAAAAAAAAAGTTGGATAGAATATAAACACCATTATTTTTAGTAGGATTTTATTTAGCTGGATAGAACATAATACACAAGTAGAGAGTACCTTAAACTATTATGAACAAGTAAAAGCCATCTTCCTTGTAGGATTTTAGGGTAAAATCCAAAATTACTTCATTGATTAGCTCAAGCACCAACCATCAACGTATCAGTTTCCAAAACTTGAAACTTCGACGGCGAGAAACTTCGTTTTATGTAGTACATAAATGTTTTAATTACACCCCCGGCAGCCAGCTAATATCATTATTAGCCTCTGCGGAATGGGAGTGTAACGTGTTTACTAAGAGTTTGTGTAAATAACTTTTAGCATTTGTCTCCCAAACGACCAGGGTGAGGTGTTTTCAGTAATGGCTTCAAGAGCCATGTGTTTTACTGGATTCGAATAGTTTTACTCTTGGGGACTATTTTAGGGTCATAAACCTGGGGAATTATGGCTTTTTAAGCATCAATCTCCGTTTACGTCTTCAAGTTATAAAATAATGTGAGTATTCCCATTAAAATGATAATAATATCTACATTCAGTTTTAGAGATGTTTGAATATCTGTTAATCAACCATTTTTTTTTTGTTGCCGGTTTGGAAAATCCTTATGGATGTACTTCGCCTGTGGCAGGCGAAGGGGTCTGTCAGACTTTTACTGACTAAAAACCAGCCCGGTGTTTCCTCCCACACTTGGTCCGGGGATCGTGGGAGCTGATACGCCATCCATGATATCTGTTAATCAACCATGCCTCAACTACAAAAGGCCAAAGATGTATATTAATTTGTTACTTCTTCACGCTTGAACAGTTGAACGGATTTCGATGAAATTTCCTTTATGGAATGACCAGGTCAGTAAATTTAGGATATTTTTTATCCCGAGACTTTGTTTCCTTAATAAATTTTCCACTATCACCGTGGCAAAGTCGCTGGTAACAACTAGTATTATTTAACGATAATTTTGTTATTTTATTGGAACAATAGCATAAATAGAAACTTACAATCTACTACTTAAGTAGTTATCCCACCGAAAACATTTCATGTAAAATGTTGCCAAGACGACCACATAAGGTTTGCCCTATGAAAAAGATATCAGATCTCATGTAGAACCAAGCTTCTGAATCTACACGGCCTAACTCTACCGACCCTAACTTCACAAATTCTGCCCATCAGTAAAAATGTATCATCGAAGTGATCTGATGATGATGATGGAGCCGGAAGATGGGCACCGGAACTCTGTAAGTAATAAATGTACGAGTATCTTAGCCGTGTTTGGGCTTATTAGAATTTTCATGAGATGCACTTTGGCTATAAAGTACTATCGAACTGATCTGATGATGGAGCTGGAAGATGGAAGGTAGACAAGGGAACTTCATAATAAAACAATGTATCCTAGCAGTGTTTGGGTTAATAGGTATTGTCATGAGAATAGGTACTCTAGCTATAAGTGTATCGCAACTAAAAAGCATGAAATAAAAAACGGTCGGTGTTAAATAATAAGACAAACAAACAAACAATATCGAGATACACCGACTTCTGAAATTAAAGTTATTTTGGTCGTTTCAGTGTTTTTTAGTGAGGTTGGTTATTATTTATTTTTTTTGTAAAAAGTTTTGTTAGAGTTAACAAATTAGTTTTCATTTATAGGAATCACAATATTGATCCATTAGTTAATTCACATGGAAAATGTAAATTAAACTGATTGTTTATTTTTTAAAGTTCAAATATATATACGATGAAACGACAAAAATAACAGCAATTTTTTCTTCAAGTATAATATATTTACTAATTGTAAGTATTATAAAAGCCTCATCTCTAATTAACAACATTGAAATCCTAGGACGAGACTAAGATACAATTGGCATATTTCGTGACCTCTTAAAAGCATTTTCATTGCATTGTCTACAATACTCCCAACTGTAAATTACACCACTAAGCAATCCGAGGGCCAGCTGCTGAACTTGTACTTTCCTATTTATCTTACAGGCAGCAAAAAGCAAATATAAGGTCCGGCGCCCATTATCGGCATCGGCAAGTAAAAGGATCCTTCGGCATTACTTCATGCATGCCAAGCCATTGTTGCCGACAGTTTGCGCTTCCATGTAGGGAAGCCGAAGGATCCTTTTCCTTGCCGATGCCGATAATGGGCGCCGGGCCTTAATGGGGCGCTATGTTTAGACCATTAGTAAGAATATGCGTACCTCAGAATTCAGTTTTTGGCCCTTTTTTAAGTTATATTTGATTAAAATAATACAGTCTATTTAAATCTTCTCTATATTTTTTATACACACTGCGTCTATATCTCTCATCCAACTCTCATGTCGCAGGTCTGCTGGAAGTAATTTCGTTAGAAATAAGCAGGTCCTTTGTACTCTTTTATCTGTATTTGATCTTTTCGATTTTAAGTGTTTGTGTGTACATAAATAAATAAATAATGTCTTTTATATTTTGTCTTGGTATGGCCATGTGAAGAGAAGGGATGAAAGACATGTTCCTAAAAGAGTTATGAGTTTACATGTGGATGGATGGGAGGGAGAGGGAGACCAAAGAAAAGATGGATGAATTGTGTGAGAAGTGATATGAATGAAAAGGGAGTTAGTGATAGCGTGATGAGTGACAGGACAGAATGGAAGAAAAAAACGTGTTGCGCCGACCCCAAATAAAACGGGACAAGGGTAGAAAGATGAAGATGGTGATTAATGTCTTTTTATGATGGTTAATATATCCTATATAATAATATTCGCTGATGATACTTTTCTTACTTTTTATTTACATGAAAAACAAATGCGCAAGTCTTGCTGGTCAACGAAAAATTTGATTGTTCTTTTGAAATGGTTTGCAGCTAAAAACTTTTTATTACAATCGTATAATTATGACATTTGTTAAAAGGCATTTTTTTTTCTATATAGCTACTTTTTTTTATAATGTATGTATATGTGTCCGAAGACTTATAGATTATTTTCCATATCACTATTCATTTTTCATCAATCAGAACCGTTTCCTAAGCGTTTGATGTTGTAAAGTTATTGATTGATGTGTTAAGTACATATAAAATTAATATTTCAATTTGAACTATCACTCCTCAAAGACAACCCTTTAACAATCAATTTAATAGCACCAACCCTCCTTTGAAGAAAATTGCAAACAATACTGTAATTGATACTTACCTACCTATCAGTATTAATATTTCGCAAGTAAATGTCCAACTGATAAATATAATTATCATTCTGTTTAGATCCGAAAACAATAATATTGTAATTAACACTCCATGCTTGAATGAAATTGGAAAACAATTGAACGCCCAATTGCGATGACAAAACTAACCACTCTGCTATTTGTTTATTTGTGTTTTTTTTATTATTGAACAAGAATGTTTCTGTTTGGTAGGTTTTCAATAACAGAATTCTCTGGGTAGAAAAGAATTTTATAAAGGTATAGTTCCTCCTATAAATCGATCATTTTAGAAAAACCAGCAGGATATTTACCAAAAAAAAAAAAATGAAAATCAAATCAAATCGATTAAAATTCAAAACCAAAGTTCGCGAGCTAATTCGTAAGAAGTTCGCAGTAGTGTCATCACAGCGTTAATGTTTTCAAATTGTCGATTTGAACCAATTTTTTGACTTTATTAGTGTAGATATATATGTAGATAGTTTATTTATTTGTGCATGTATTGCATAATTGTATGATATTTATGGTTTATTAGTATATCTATTCTTGTACCTATTCGCCTTTTCTCTCTCTTTTATTGCACCTACCACTATTTATCTCTGCATCACCCTAAGGTTGAATGAAAGAAAATGCCAAAGGCATTAAGTCCGCCGTTGTACGTTTGTGCATAGAGTATTAAATAAAATTAATAACCATGGGATTTATAATAATGTATCGCGGTAGGCATCTTTGGTACCATTTTGTCGCACTGTAGCTCGATCCACCTCCCCTATACCGCGTATGCTAACAATACTCAACGCACTCATGGAGACCAACCCTGAATTGGATTTGTTTGCTGACGAATTGAAGACACTATTATTAGAAAGTTTGCGATTCTGTGAGAAGACAGAGTGAAAGGATTTACGTATTTTATGGCTATTTTGCTGTACTTAACAAATAAATAATAATAAATCTTATTAAGTTTGATTTACTTTTTAGGTGTATTCTCTTATTTTCACAAACACTAAGAACCGGTCGCCATCCGCTTTGAGGAGTTTAATCGTCATCGTCATCCTAGTCACGCCTCGTGTTTTTAAACTGCTTAAAAGCTTTCGTAATCTTAAGAAGCCGACGTCTGCGATAACTTTGGCAGTGTCAGAACCTAGGAGTAGTATCTACGGCTACTAAACAGTACCTAATAATCAATTCACTCATATTTTGTTTGTACCTTTTGTATCGTAACAAAAGAATATTACTTTATTTCATTCTCACTTTTCCAAACGGCGAAAAGTGTACAATACCAACCAGCTACAATACAGCTACAACGTGTACAATAGCAACCAAGCAGCTCAAATAACTTGCAATTTTAATATTATTATATTATTATTAAAATTGCAAGTTATTTGAGTGTCTCAAGACAAAAGTATATGACCAGTGTGTGTTGCCAGTGATGACATATGGCTCCGAAACGTGGTCGCTTACAATGGGCCTCATCAGAAGGCTTAAAGTTACTCAAAGGGCAATGGAAAGGGCTATGCTCGGAGTATCCTTGCGTGATCGCGTCAGAAATGAGGATATCCGCAGGAGAACCAAGGTTACGGACATAGCCCGAAGAATCGCCAAACTTAAGTGGCAGTGGGCAGGGCACATTGCTCGCAGAACAGATGGTCGATGGGGACGAAAGGTTCTGGAATGGCGACCGCGTACCGGAAAACGCAGCGTTGGAAGGCCTCCCACAAGGTGGACCGATGACCTGGTGAGGGTCGCGGGAATTCGATGGATGCGAGACGCACGGGACCGGTCATTGTGGCGGCATTTGGGGGAGGCCTATGTCCAACAGTGGACGTCTTTCGGCTGAAATGATGATATTATTATTAATGAAATTATTATAATGTTTACGGATCACGGACGTGGGAATGCATGCTATCATATTATATGAACGATTTACCACTGGAATTTAGTAAGAAAATAAATATAAAAAACTGCTCAAGAGTGTTGAAGGGATACTTTTTAGATTATAATGCGATCTAGAAAGTATCTTTTGAATGATGACTATGTATGTATACCTACTGTTTGCCTAAAGTATGTTTGACGCCGAGTTTGTCGCTTCTGACATTATTGATAAATGATATTTATTTTGTAAGTAAGTTTAAAAAAACATTTTTACACGTCAATTTTTTTTCTTCATTCTAAACTAGATGAGCCCGGTGTTTCCTAGCTGACTACCCTGAGAAGAAACACCGAAACAAACTCAGGGGTCAAAGTCTCTTTTAAAGTCCATACAGTTTATATGTAATGGTCAAATCACATGAGAACAATGCAGATTTGTCTGAGATGGTCTTTTGAGGAAAGAACCATACAGATTTGAGTGGACCTGTCCAGTCAGTGCAAGCGTTTGTCAGTATTCGCAAAGCTCAACCTAGGACTACTAAGGAGCTCAACGACTTGACGAACAATACCAAGGAAAGGACATTTGGGTAGGCCGCAGAATATACTCAAATTGCCAGACATACGTTAAAATTACTGAAAAGGAAAAAAAAGCAATCAACATTGTTCTCACGTTCACAATAATAAAAGGCTGTTAAACCCGCGATGGTTTGTGCTGGTATGTAAATACGTTACTATAAATGTATTAATGTTGTTGTTTAATAAAAGGAAAAAAAAATTGAACAACATATAATTCGAAAACCTCATTGGGAAACTAATTAAAATAAAACTAAAAAGCAGACGAGGTCGACACTCAGTTATTGCAAGATGCAGCACGGAAGGAGGCTACAGTTTCGACGAGATAATTTTCATAACCTCTTTTGTTGGATATTGTGTATTTTTGGACTATGAAGTGCGTGTACATTCTAATTTAAGCATAAGTTTCGAAATAAAGTCGATATGGAAACTAATCTGTTTAAGAATTGATTGATCGTTGATATATTAAACGTGTGAATAAATTATTTACGTTAAACGTGTGAATATTTTTTCTCTCAACTTACCTGTACACAGGATTGTCATCTCGATACCACACAACGAGCAAAAGACTGTCGTTGTGCATCGGTGGTCGGATGTCACATGGCATGTCTGCTTCACCGCCGACGATTGCTGGTACCCTGGTCACGGTAGCCGCTACCGGTGATGTTACTACTCCTGGAAAAACAGAAAGATATAGTTAAAAAGATATGGTTTCTAAGAGTAGACGATCAGTCTATGTAGGAATATTGTGTTGCCCAGTAATTGACTTGTGGAGGTTTGACAGGCAGTCATCATCATCATCATCTTCCTGCCCTTGTCCCGTTTTATTTGGGGTCGGCACAACACGTTTTTTTCTTCAATTGTGCCCTGTCACTCGTCTTGCTATCACTAATTTCCTTTTCTTTCATATCACTCTTCCCACAATCTATCCATCTTTTCTTTGGCCTCCCTCTTCCTCTCCATCCATTCACATGTATACTCATAACTCAATAACTCATACCAACGAAAGTTTTAACTGAACGTGAGTAAATTTAGGTCACTCTGCCAAGATTGCATGACTAATAACTAAAATTTAAATTATTGTATCCATGACACAAGACTGACAATATAAGATGAACCTGTCAAACAATATGTATACATATAAAAGCGAAATACTACTCACAGACTAATCACGAAATCACAGACACTATAACACCAACAAACTTAAAATTTGGCAGGTAGGTTTCTTATAGGGTGTAGACATCCGTTAAGAACGAATTTTATGAAACGGGGTTTGAAAGTTTGTATGGAGAAATCTACTTTTACGCGAGCGAGGCCGCTGGCAGAAGCTGGTTTATTTTTTTAGATGGGAAAATCATCTAATGACAAATCCCGCTCTTGGGTGGAGCGCGAGATAATGTCAAACTTTTACTGACTAAACTCTCACTCCTGTTCCTTCTTTGCCTTCGTCCCAGGGCCCTGGGTAGCAGAAGCTAGAACTCTATACACAAAGGAATAATAGGAATTGTTTGTGACACGTGTATCATAAGAATTTGTAAATATATCATATTTATATACAAAAAAAAACAGGAATTTTATTCACATTCTGTTAACGAAACCCTATTTCCCTCACAGAATATAGAAGCCCTAATTCTTTAATGGAAAAACACCAAAAAAAATCCTATTATATGTTATGAAGAAAATGGAACGAAACGGGCTTATGAACTGGTAGTAACCAGATTTGCGGTTGATGAAAGTATTATCGCTGGTCAACAAAAAATGTACGAAACCAGTAGAAAAAAAATATAATTTCTAATGGAACCAGGACAATCCCTGTGTTTATATCTGCTTAAAACCTTGTATGAAACAGTGTTACGCTATAAGCGGACAAAATCTCTTAACATGAGATGTGGGAGGTTAAGGTATAAACGCTAGCGAATTTTTAAACTCAAAGATATAACTACATAGTATTTAAAACAAACGATTCAAGAGGAAATTTTATATTTATAATACATGCATAACACATGCATGTTCAGTCCATCCAAAGGTTGTCTGGTAGAAATTACCCTGTGCAATAAGACCGCCTATTGTACACTTATTTATATATATGTTTGTCCTGTTTTATTTTAAGGTATGCAATAAAGTCATATAATAATAATAATATATTAGACAAATACTGATAATTTTAGAGGTTTCTAATGTGATGTCGTAAATAAACACATTTTTTTTTGCACTTACTTTGCAAACGTTGGCTGAACCCTACGAGATAGATCAAAATGAAGTACTACAGTTTTATACACCTTGAAAATATCTACAAAAAAGTCCGTAATGGTATATGTCTATCTCTTAGGGATAACCCACAATAACAATTTTTACCCTTAACTTTTTATGAGAAATAACGGCTTATGCGTTTAATATAAATCAATATAATGCTTTACACCATGTAACTTAAATGAATATTTTTGAAGATATTACAGATTTAAAAATGCAGGGACATAGCGGTTGCGGTAGTATCAGCATTGCACCCATGCAAAGCCGGGCGGGTCGCTAGTTAATAAATAATTTATACCTAAATCTCTAATACCAGACAAAAGAACAACGTATTGATTACATAACAAAGTATTATTTTCCCTGCCAGAGTATGTGTTTCCCGATAGCTACAACTTTAAAGAGTTTTAAGGTAGTTAGTACATAGCTTACTTCGAGGCAACGTTGCTCCATCGTCGGCCACATCTTCGCTTATCATCAACCACTCTAGCCAAGTTACAACCGTTTCGTTTCGATTCTCTTTTCGTTGATCGACTCGAGTCGGCCACGCCTCCTATTCCTTTGTTTTCCCCATGTGACTGAGCGTTGAGATGACGTCATAATAAAAAAAATGGAGGCGTGGCCTACTCGAAGCAATCGACGAAAAGAGAATCGAAACGAAACGGTTGTAACTTGGCTAGGTAGGCAGGTAAGATAGGGATCAAACGCCTATCCATTAGGTGATAAGAAAAATTAACTCATTTGTTTTTTTTTTCTTTGTAAAAAATCTACAGTTAACCCTTCCCGCTCTAAGTGGAGCGAGAGTAAGTGTCAGAATTTTACTGAATAACACAATAATAATGGTAAGAATCAGAGAGAACACAGGTGATACTTCAGTAGTCTTTCAAACAATGTCGCAAACATACTTGTAATTTGTATCCTGCTGATTAACAAATGAGTTCAATATCTTTCCATCCTACTCCTCTCAACTTGCGCCATAGTTCGTAAGGTTCAAAAACAAGAAAATGACATTCAACGGTAGTTATACCGGGCTGCCGAGCTCAACCGGACAATGTGGACGACACGCACACCTGCCATCTAAAAACCTTTTTGGTATTCGGCACGGCATAAAAGCGAGGTAGCCGAGGTAACAAAAAAACTGTGGAATCGCCTTACGTTTTTATATTATGTAAGTAATAAGATTGTAATGGAGCTCTGTGTTAATATTGTATAGAATTTGAAAAAATATATATTCGTTATAGTTTGTAAAATGTTTGTGAGAACTGTTAAAATGGTTTTTGTATTAGATATTAGCAAAACATACAAGTTAAATTTTATCTCTACGGGGAGGGAGCGGGCCGTAATCCACCACTCGGGCCCAGTGCGGGTTGGTGGATGTCACATGTCTTCAAATTTTTGGTTCTAGGACATGCCGGTTTCCTCACGATGTTTTCCTTCCCCGTTTTGAGAGTAGTGGTGATGAAATAAATTACACAAAGTAATGCGCCTGGCTGGGTTTGAACCCGCGACCTACAACTCGTAAGTCGGGGCCGCTACCACTGCTCCTAACTTAATACTACAATACAAAAAAAAAACAATTGTATATCTCACGGTAGAATGTACTTGATGCTTCTCTTACTTTTGTACTTATATTCATAGAAAATCAATTATTTCATTTCATTTCAACAATAATGTAAACACTTGTAAAGATTTTAGCTATTATCATCATCTCCAAGAATGGCCAAACGTAAGTGGCAATAAGCAGAGCACATCGCTCGCAAAATTGATGGTCGGCGTAAAAGTCGGTCGGTGGCCCACAGTTTCTGGAGTGGTGACCACGGTCTTCCGGGAAGACGCAGCGATGGAAGGCCTTCCACAAGGTAGACCGATGACCTGGTGAGGGTTGCGGAAATCTGATGAATGCGAGACGCATAGGACGGGCTTTTATAGCGACATTTGGGGGAGGCCTATGACCAACAATGGACGTCTTTCAACTGAAACGGCGGTGATGATCATCATCACATTTAAATTATTTAACGTCGCGTACCGGAAGACGTAGCGTTGGAAGGCCTCCTACAAGGTGGACCGATAACTTGTTAACGGTTGCGGGAGTCCGATGGATGCGAGACTCACAGGATAATTCATTGTGGTGACACTTGGGGGAGGTCTATGTCCAGCAGTGGACGTCTTTCGGCTGAAATGATGATGATGATGAACGTCGAATGTGATCTATCGCTATGAATTAAAGTTTTGCTGGGAGAAAATTGATTGTTGAGTTAAGCTCGCTTTTGTAAGTACTCATGGCTTGTCTAATCACAGTGTACTATGTGTACTATGTTAAATTTTTGTATAAAATAATAAATGAAAAGATGTTTAAAGGATTTTGATGAACATAATGCATTATAGAGGGCACAGTACACAGTTGGTAGATGTCACATCTCATGTTTTATGCCATGCCAGTTTCCTCACAATATTTTCCTTCACTGTTTTCAGAGCGATAGTGATAAAAATATTACACAAAGTTTAACGCCTGTTTGGGTTTGAACACTTTGAACCCACAACGTGTTACCTGTAAGTTAGGGTCATTATTAGTGCGCATCATCAATCTTCCTAACAAATTATTCTATGAGAACTAAAAAGTTTTTGTCCAGTTTCAAGACGAAGTAGTTTCTCTAGAATGGAAAAACTGTGGTCAAAAAATATTACGTGAACTAACAGTAAACTTAAGTCAATATTCCAACGGGTGGGTTTTTTTTTCATGTGGGAAAATCATCTAATGATATCCCCCGCTCAAGAGGGCGAGTTAGACTTGTACTGACTGAAAACACACTCCTGTTCATTCTTTGCCATTGTTCTAGAGCCTCGGGGATTTCTTCCGCATCACCCATGGCCCTAGTAGGCTTCGACTCTGCTGGGCCTCTACGGTTGCTGATATTTCTTTGAGGCGCGCGTGAAACACTACGTGCCGTCAGCGACTTGGGCTCGGTCCGGACGGTTACCAGGCGGTCGGACGGCGAACTACCCATTGCTCGTCGTCCGCAAGCCCGCACCTATGGTGGCAGGATCGGGATCGGAATTCCGGCAGCTGGGGCGTGAGGGCTATTGCTTCGTGCCTGCGCGTGCGGCTTCCTCCTTTGCTAGCATTACTGTTTAACAGTAATAAGCGACTGCCTTCCACTCCTTCTCGGTCCGGACCGTGGCCTGTACCAAGACCCAGCGCGAGAGATCGCTGTCGCCGATCACCTCCACTAGGACACGGTGGTTCTCTGCCCAGTCGGGGCACACCTCTACTGTATGCTCCACCTTGTCCTCCAGGCGGTCCACACAATGGTGGCACCCGGGCGTTTCTTCCGCATGAATCCGGTGCAGGAACCTCCCGAAGTTACCATGTCCATTGAGAACCTGCGTCATGCGGAAGGTAAGAACGCCGTGTTGTCTTTCCAGCCACTCCTCAAAGAGGGGACTTACTGCCATAATTATTGCGTACCCAAACGGGTGGAGTTCATATTTACGCTTTCTAGCTTACCGGTACTTACACCTTAGTTATTGATCTATTACGGCATCGCGTATTTCATCTTCCCTGAACCGACTAATAGCTTAAGCAAGTTACTAGTTCTTGTGGTCCGTTTAGATTGTGTAAGTGGAAGTTTAAACGTTTCTTTCACCTCGTCTAGCTACGTTGTTGTTGTTTGTTTGGCTCGGTAAGCAAACTTGTTTAACGTGCAAAAAGAATAACAATTTTCTGAGCTTTTTCTATCATCATTATTTTAAACGTAAATTTTTGACTTGAATATTATAAAAATTGCTTTGATAGTTTTCAATCTACTCAATCACATTATTTGTAATGCGAACAAGACATTTAATATACTATATACCACTAGTTTTTAATTAGTAAAAATACTTAAAGGGCTTATAGAGGTAGTTTGAAAGTAGCGCCAGTGACTGAAAAGTTGAAGGGGAATCGTTTGTCTTGGTATGGTCATGTAAAGAGGAGAGATGAAACACAAGTTACTAAAAGAGTTATGAGTATACATGTGGATGGGTGGAGAGAGAGAGGGAGGCCAAAGAAAAAATGGATGGATTTTGTGAACAGTGATATGAAAGAAAAGGAAGTTAGTGACAGTATGACGGTTGGCAGGATAGAATGGAAGAAAAAAACGTGTTGCGCCGACCCCAAATAAGATGGGACAAAGGCAGGAAGAAGAAGAAGACTTAAAGGGCTTATTAGATATGTTTTTGTGTCAAAATGTCACTCAATTTATGGAAAATTTTACAGGCTATTGATGATGAATAAATAAATTATGATCAAACTGGACAAAACACTGCACGTAGTATTTTCTAGGAGCAATTGTTATGAATGATTGATTCTATTATGAATTAAAAATTATGACAAATTTTCGTGGACAATTTTGAGATTTTTTTTTTACTTTTGACTATAAAAATACGATTACCACCGGGTACGGATAGAGCCCCATTTTTTGTACTAATTAAAAACTAGGGGTGTATATAATTTTATATGCGATTGAAAACGAAGAAGAAAAATTAAAATAATAGATAGTGCTCCTTCACCAATTTTTGAATGTTGTTACCAAACCTCACTTGAATGGATAAGGTATTTCACAAAGATTTATTTAGTTATAATAAGCATACCAACAGCACAATCACTTACAATTCAAATAAACTTACATTTAAAATTGGCATATCAGTAACCATGCAAATAATAGATATGCATGACATTGACAAAATTAATATTAAAGACGAACACAAAATAAAAAGTGTATCCAGGACTCCTAAATCCAGAATAATACAAAGACAAAACACACCGAAATATAAAGACGTACATTATTCGCACTGTTTATGTAGGCAGCGTCAAAAACGAATTAGATACGAATACTAAGATATTTAATTCTAACTAAATTCTTATGCCTATTAAAACCATACTCGTTATCGAGACTTAAATCTATTATTTTCCTCACTCACAATTTCATCATCATCATTTCAGCCGAAAGACGTCTAGTATTGGACATAGGACTCCCCCAAGCGTCGCCACAACGACCGATCCTGTGCGTCTCGCATCCACCGCACTCCCGCGACTCTCACCAGGTCGTCGGTCAAGACAAGAGCTTAGCCCATAAAGACAAGAGCTTTGGTTCCGTTTATTTATTTTTTTGAAACCATATTTTTAATTTAAAATCATAAAAATATAAAGCATTCAGATATATTTTTGAAACTGTAACACAAAACCATTATTTTCCATCATTAAATCCCAGGTATCACGAACTGAGCAATACAGTGCAGCTTGTGAATTCATCCTCAACGAACAATAGCGGTACCTCTCAGTTGACTCCTATAGTCGGAAAAATAACTGATTCACTGTTTTATGACTTTCATTAGTTGGAATATTGCAGTCGAATGAAACGGCCTACTTTTCCGATTATGAGTTTTTCAAAAGGGTTTTGAATCTGAGTATATTTTTAAAACAGAGTTTTGGAACAACTCTAATATTTTTAATGGAGTTTTTGTACTTTTTGGCAACACATTCATTGTGCTTACGGCTAAGGAGCGGAATTAATTGACGGAGTCTGTGTTTCCTGGTAGCTGAAACCTGGCGATCTTTAATTCAAGAGTGAATAGGTTACTTTTAGGCAAACGTGCTCTATCATTGACAATCAACGCCCGGCGCGTTAAATATAGCAACGCGTTTAGGATGCTGTTGCGGTTGCCGTGGCACTGTGGTTCATCTGGCATGTTTGCCAATGCGTGTATTGATGGCTTTCATGCCATCCTATATCGTGAGGAAACCGGCATGTCCTAGAACCAAAACTTCGAAAACATGTAACATCCACCAATCCGCACTGGGCCCGCGTGGTGGATTACGGCCCATTCCCTCTCCTAGAGAGGAGGCCTGAGTCCCAGCAGTGGGAACATTATAAGGCCGACTATGCTATGCTATGCATGCCATCCTACGTAAAAGGACCACATCGCTTCTAAATCGCGTCCACGACAGAAGCAACAGCATTTTTAGAGTTATGGCCGGTCGATTAGACTGCCCAATATTGTGACATTGTATACAGATGCATGTGAAAAAGTAATGTGCGTAGTTCATTTTAGCTTACTAACATATTTTTTTAAGTATCTACTAACAAAAATATAGATCTGCTGTAACTGAGACAAATAAATTATTATTATTATTGACCACATCATCGCTTTCCATCAGGTGAGATCATGATCATCACGCTTGATCCCCAGGTCAAGCGTGAGCCTATCAATAGTAAAAAAAGTCATCACACATTTTGATCTTTCAAATTACAATAGGATTTCTGATTTCTTTGATATTATTTAAACATAACTGTCAATGATGATCAAAGTGTCTTCTTCAAAAGAAATTACACTGCCAGTATATTTCAAGATAATTATTATTGTAATTGTGACAAAAGGGTTTCCCCGCTTTTAATTGAAATATAAATGATAAACATAATACAGTAAGTAAAACAATAAGCATGAAACTTCCACACAAACAAAACAACATTTCCAGTAAAATCAGAAACATATAAATGAAGTCAGATTCCATTGTTTTCATACCAAAATTATTCACAAAATTGTTATTAATTCTCATTTACGGGGTATTCCACGATTCGCATAAAATCTAAAGTAGGTTTTATGTACTTGGTTGACATCTAAAGTATGTGGGATTAACCTGGATATTATGAGTCGCGAGAAAGCTTTTGATATAGTGTATGTGGAGAAGGAATTATTAATTCAGGGACATCTGTATTAATGTGAACCTGTGTTTATGATTTTATACGCCGTCTTTGTTTGTATTTTTTATTTGTACATAATTTTTTTACAAATAAATAAATTATTATATTTATTTCGGTGAATATTTTTGTAGTTTGGTGAATATTGAAAGTACAATACTATATTACTACATTATTTAAATATATGAATGATTGCAAAGTTATGTTTAGTTGTGTTAGTGTTTAATTAATTTGTTGACCGTACACCGTAGACTACCCAAAAACCATAAACCATACTCAAGATAAGTTTGTAAAACTGTATCATATGCGGATAATTTAGAATACCCATGGGGAGACTATATGGGACAAAGTCAAAACTGGCCTTTCATCAAAATGCCATTGCAGGTATTCGATGACCCGTTGCGACGTAAACACCCCACTTGTAACTTTGGTTAGAGAAAAATGAATCCAGCAAAAATATTGATATTAAATTTTGACATTAACTTTGGACCCACTTTTCATTCCCCTAAGGGGTGAATTTTGAAATATTTTTTCTTATTCTTTATACATATTATCATAAAATGTAGGTATAACAGAGGTTGCCTTTCAGTGTCCTAAGTCCAAGAGTTTCAGCTCTCCGTTGACTAGTCTGTGAGTGAGTCAGGACCTGGCCTTTTATACACCACTCGTTTTTAATTAGTACAAATACTTAAAGGGTTTATTAAAAAAGGTCTTGTTATTATCTAAGTAAAGTCTCAAAAAATAATACTCATAAACAGCAAAGTTATTAGCGTTTGTTTACATCCCAAAATGACACTCAATTTATGGAAATATTGTACAGGCATTGTACAGGTATTATAAATGAATAAATGGTGATAAAAATGAAAAAAAAACATAGCGAGTAGTATTTTCTAGTAGCAATTTTTATGAATATATATCTGTATTAATGTACATGTCGCTTTCCATCAGGTGAGATAGCGGTCAAGCGCGAACCTATCAAGAATAAAAAAAAATATATACAAATTTTCGTGGACAATATTTGAACTCCGTTTTTGTTACTTTTGTCTTTATAAATATAATCAGTACCGGGAACAGATAGAGCACATTATTGACGACTCGTGAATATCGTGCTTGACTTTGTATGTGGAAAGCAGAAATGTAGTAACGGTAAAAGCTAGTGTATTATTATTTTTGATAGGCTTGCATTTGACTATCTCACAATAAGCGATGTGATTGATGTCGGGTCTCACTAGCTTATAAATAAATTATTCACTCGTATCTTGAAATACTTCCAGAATGTAGCTATCAGGAAATATGGTCTCCGGCAGGGGATTCCACGCCATAGCGTATAAATCGTCCATAATTAATGTGTTCCCATAACATTCTATGCAAACGTTCCACTTTTTCGCGCATAAGCATAGCATAGCATAGTCGGCCTTATAATATTCCCACTGTTGAGTCTCAGGCCTCCTCTCTAGGAGAAGGAATGGGCCGTAATCCACCACGCAGGCCCAGTGCGGGTTGGTGGATGTCACATGTCTTCGAATTTTTGGTTCTGGGACATGCCGGTTTCCTCAAAATGTTTTCCTTCACCGTTTTGAGAGCGGTAGTGATAAAATAAATTACACAAAGTAATGCGCCTAACTGGGTTTTGAACCCTCGACCTACAGCTCGTAAGTCGTGGCCGTTACCACTCGGCCACCACTGCTCTCACGCATAATATTTATATAATTATGAGAAAAAAAATAGTAAATAAGCAATATATAAATTACCTTTAAGTTTCTTGAGCCTCATTAACTAAATGCCTTGATCAATCGTCTAAACAGCAATCTCACTCTTAAATCTCATGACAGCTTTTGTAATTAGATGTCCAAAACATCAGCCGTCAATCGTAGAAATTGACATAAGATTTGACTTCTGATAGACGAACCGAAATTGGTTAGGCTCCTCCAGTCTTCGGAAGTAGACACACTAGACACAAAATAATTTTCGTCTATAATAAAACAGACCAATTTTCTTTGGGTCAAAACAAAACACGCACTTTGAGTTTGAATATTACGCCGTGGTTGCGTTCTGTTGGAAGAAATGGTCTGCACAAGTAACAAAAAAAATTAAGTGGAAAAGAGAAAAGAGACTCCCCAGCAGTAGGTCAATACATCCTTTACCTGTAGTTTTAGATTTACGATCTAGGCTCATCTCTACTGGTGAGTAGTAACAGAGAGGCAGACAGCGGGGTGATAGCAATAGGGTCCTGTTTTGACCTTGTGGGTACGGAACCCTAAAAATGGATTTAGATTGCACTATTTGCAATTGTTTTGATAGAGCCTAGTCTAACTTTAACTCATTGACTCAACCAATACACAATTACAGCAATATCGTCCTCCAACATCTTTGAAGTCGCATGTGAATTAGGCCTATGTTTATTACTGGAAGCTTCAGGCGTTTGTATAACGGGTAATGGAAAATGTATCATCTTGAATGAAGCAACGACGTATATGTTTGTAATTCAAATCACATCTGTGTATACAACATGTACCTGTGTTCGGAAACATATAAGATAAATCGTAATTGCATATATGGCGGGTTCCAATATTTACATATGTTTGTGTGTGTGTCAATCATTATATATTTTGTAAAGCAAATTGTGATGTAAAATTAATTGGCTACAAGGATTGATGTTTAGGATAGAGAAAAGCATGATAATTTTATGAATGAAGATTCACAAATTCGACTGGTCTGTTAGTTGATCTAGTGGCTAGTGGCTGTGATTATGCCAGAGGTCGAGAGTTCGATTCTTACCCAAGTCAAATGCTTTTGTGATGAGCACGATCATTTGTTGTGTCTGGATGTAATTTATCCATAATATGTATTTATTTAGAAATATATAAGGTGTTAAAAAATTAACTTTAAGAATTTCGATGGGACATTGTTCTCCTCATTATGAACAACTTTTACTATGAGACCAAACCAGAACTAGCGAAAAAAAAATCAGCTGCTCCATATATTTTGACGAGTTATGCGAACATAAACGTAGGGAACAGCTAATTTTTTTATCGTGATTTCAGGTTTGGTCCCATAGTAAAAGTGGTTTATAATGAGGAGTATAATGTCCCCTCGAAATTCTTAAAGTTAATTTTTTAACACCTTCTACAAGTATGTTTATTAGTTGTCTAGTACTCGTAGCACAAACTCTGCTTAGTTTGGGACTAGATGGCGTTGTGTGAAAGTTGTGGAAAAAAATACTTTTACCAGGGCTCGCGTGCCTCAATGGGCATTAATACTTTTAATAAGCTGTACCTATTTGCCCATGGATTACTGTTTAATGTCATGCATTCATGTATAGGTGCTGATAATGTCAGCTAATAACATTTATTTTCCGGAATGAAAAAATGTAAACGCTGTTATTAGAAATGTAATATTGCAATCGATAGTCATTACGACAAAATGCCCATTAAGGTTGAAGTCTATGGCTTTGTGTGGCAAATTTAATATTACAACGCAAAATTGATCACGGATTGCTGCAGAAATTTTCGGAAGAGTCACCAAGAGAGTAGAAGAGTACCCTGCAACGTAAAGGTCATTTGGAAGCCAAAGCCATGGGTTCACTTTTAAAAGGGAAACCCGTAGAATGCTAAGGTCAACTGAAGGAACATAGCAAGACAAGTCAAGGGTTTTAGTCAGTCAAAGTCTGACAATTTTCAAGAGTGTGACAAGTTATTTAATGATTTACCACCCACATAAAAATATGCTGACCGCAAATTATTTTAAAATGTATATAAAGTTGCAGTTAGTTACACAGTTTCTTATATTTTAACCGACTTCAAACAGAAGGAGGTTTCATGTTCGGCTGTATGTATTTTTTTTATTTATGTATGCTCACCGTTTTATTGGTCAATTGTGGACCGATTTTAAAAATCATTTTTCTGATTGGAAGATTTTACCTTGAGGTCAAGGTCACATTCAGTGTCCCCGATGTTTTTCCATCCTTTAAGTTCCACATCCCACCGGATCCCGAAGGCATGACATCGATTATTAAATACTCGATGAATCGTTCAGTCGAAGTAGCGTTTGACGATAAAAGGTTATTTCGCAATAAATTCTATTCGATCAATCGTTCAGTTGGCTTTCGGTTAATCGATCATTTGATTCTCGAAGTAACGTTACCGATCCCATAATAATAGTCGAAATTCAACTTCAATCTTTTATTCATGGTATTTGCAATAACACTTGGAAATTATTAATAACCCGTGCGTCAAAAGCTGGAGAATATTTAGCGAGCTTTATTATCAGTAAATAAAACAATATTTAAGTTTGAAATAGAAAAATTTCTTCGCATTTGCAGACTAACATTATGACTACATGATAGAAACTCGTAAAAGTGAAACAGAAAGAGATAATTGTCAAAGTATGTGAGACCAAGGATCTTATATACCCTACTGAGACGGGATATTTTGCCAGTGCCAGTAAATTTTTTCTTTCTTTTGAATTCACTTGGTTTGTGCTTTTAGTCAGTATCATATTTAGAAAAATATACAGTTTTTGATACAGGATACAGTTATTTTGTTTTCCCTTTTGCATATGTATTTAACACATTCTAATATGTTTATAGAATTTGGCAGCAAATTAGTGAGTCGACACTCTTAGGGCTATATTTCACCGGAACACCATGGCGACGTGACCAGTTGCCGCTACAAACAAAATGTATACAGCTCTATAGACAATTACTCACCTCACCTGGTGTCAGTTTGATTGCGCAACCAATTTGGCACTTAAGGTCCATTCAGACAGTATCAAACTGTCTCAGTGTGGTGCAGCGACTCTGGTGTCTGTATGGTATCTAGTTTGGTAGATTACAGACACCATGGCGGCGCAACTGGTCGCGCTACCATTATGGTGCCCCGGTGAAATATAGCCCTTAGTAAACACATGTGTGTCATTATTACAATGAAATTATCAGCTCTATTTTACCAAAATTGAGCCTAATAAATGAAACAGGTGTCATCTCAGTAAAATTTACGACATATGTAACTATTATCTAGTTGTGTAATCGCTTATAATGCAAAACCTTTGTCTTCTCAATTAATCGATACTGTCCATTGTGACTAAATTGTCAAAAATTGAGCATTGATCAAGATTTGTCACTTTCTACGACTATGTAGATAGTTTGATTTTTGTTTTATATTCAATAACACCCACATATTTTCAGAAAACCCACGTCTTTGATAATATCGAAACCACAAATCATTATATTAGCTTGTCATATTTTCATCATTCCAATTTTCGCACAATACAAACTCTGGTAATTGAACGTCACCCACGCATTCCATTCGCGATATTACAACGCGGAATACAATTACCCTCGTTATAATAAATAATTATTAATGATATAATTATAATTATCAAATGTTAATTTATTCGGGTTCTGTACCCAAAGAGTAAAAAAGTACCCTATTACTAAGATTCCATTGAAAGTCTGTCTGTCACCAGGCTGGCCTCATGAACCAAGACAGCTAGACAGTTGAAATTTTCACAGATGACGTATTTCTGTTGCGACTATATCAATAAATAATAACAAAATAAAAATTTAAGTGAGGCTCCCACACAACACAAGTAATTGTTTAGGATATTACAGAACTCTTCGTGCAGGAATCCAACTCGCACTTGGTCGGTTTTTAATTAGGACAGTCTTCATAATGAGACCACATTGTTAGTTGGGCGTGTCTAATCGATTTTTTTAATACCTTTTGAGTATACGGGGCCACAAGGTGAACCTGATCAGGGTTGCAGTTATCTGATGAATGTGAGACGCAAAATACTGGTCGAAGTGGCGACGCTTTGTTTTCAAATTTTTTATTAGTTGTAAACTAGTGCTTAACTGCGATCTCACCTGATGGTAAGTAGTGATGCAATCGTTGATGGTGAGACGCACTAGTTTATTAAGAGCCTCTAGCCTTGAAGACTCGGATGGGAAGACCTTCGATGTACGCGGTATGACGAGGCGAAACGCTTTACCCGGACCGTAGAGGTTTCAACAACGTAAGGATGGATACTCGCCATAAGTTAACCTTTTTTTTCTCTCTCTCTTTTATTGCACCTACCACTATTCTTCTCTGCATCACCCAAAGGTTGACTGGTAGAAAATGCCTAAGGCATTAAGTCCGCCTCTGTACCTTTATGTGCATGAAGTGTTAAATAAATAAATAAATAAGTCTGATAGTCCGATGGTAGAAATGAGAAGGCGGAATCAAGTCATGCAATTCTCGCGCACACTCTCCAAAATGCAACCTACGACGCTTGGTGAGTCATACGTCTTTCAGCTGACTGTGGGATTATTTGGAAGAGTTATCGTGACCTTGGAATGCAAAGGGCAACTGAAGGAACTCAGGTGGGTTTTAGTCAGTAAAATTCTGACACTTCCTCTCGCTCCACCCTGAGTGACAGGAGTTATGTGATGATTTTACATAAAATATAACATACCATAAACCTATATAAATATAACCCTTACTTACAACTAAAAAAAAATATACAACAATAATATAATGTCAGGCGACGCGACGATCGCCGTGAAGATGCATAAATGAGACAGACTCCGTTGCACCATAGCAGTCAGGGTCACTAACTACTAGACCAACAGGCCTGTCAAATGGATTAAACAGGGGTCCAAATATTATATGGGGAAATCTACATTCACGCAAGCAAAGTTACTGGCACAAGCTAGTAGCAGGATATATGTCACATTAGTGATAGAATACTCTATTCGTGGTTAAGATTAGCAGCTACTGGCTAATACGTCAGATGTAATAAACACGAGCTTGTCAGCAATATATCATCACTGTGCCTTGTAGAACACATGAGAGCTTAGAAATACATGATATTAACGAACTTAGTGTTCAGATGACAGTTAGCATTATATTGTAAGCTAGGTGTGTATGGTTTAATGCGAATTCAAAAAGGCGACCTAGAAAAAAAAACGGGTCAAATGCGAATCAGACTCGCGCACTGAGGGTTTCAGTACAAACTTACCTATGAAAATAGTTCGATTCTTGAATTGAGTTACAAAGATTTTTTCGAATCGCAAAAAAAGTTTTTTGTGAGACGTAACCACAAATTTACAGTTTTCAGATTTATCTCCATACTTGTGCTGTGAGACCCTGCTTCATGCCAAATTTCAGGATTCTAGGTCATCGGGAAGTACCCTATGAATTTTGATTCACTTGAGAGTGTCGAAATACACGTTTTTTGCGACAAAAACGGTTGTACCTTTTCATTTTCCTTAACTCAGATGTTTGAATTTTTCACAGCTCCAAGGTACCGTAGCCCTGAGTTAATAGTTTTAATTTCAACTCGATGTATTCACGCGTTCCTAAAATAAAGGGTCTTGACAGACAGACAGACGGACAGACAACAAAGTGATCCTATAAGGGTTCCGCTTTTTCCTTTTGAGACACGAAATCCTAAAAAGAAATAATCAAAAAACAAAAGGGAAAACTTCATCAAGGCGAAGTTAATAATAAAAAAATTGAATCTTTCTTTTTTCTCTTTTAGAAGGCAACTAAAGTCATATAAACGGTTTCCTTGCGTGATCGCATAAGGAATGAAGATATCCCTCGGGTTTTCGGGTTATGACAGCAACCTTGGTTTTCCTGTGAAAACCAAGGTTGCTGACATAACCCGAAAACCCACTGCACATTGCATCGCAGAACAGGTGGTCATTTGGGTCGAAAGGTTCTGCAGTGTCAACCACGCTCCGTAAGACGCAGCATTAGAACGCCTCCTACAAGGTGGACCGATGACTTGGTGAGTCGCGGGAATCCGATGGATGCGAGACGTACAGGACCGTTCGTTGTGGCGACACTTTGGGGAGGCCTATGTCCAGTATTGGACGTCTTTCGACATGATTAGCAGGTACTTAAAATACTTGCGAATTTTGTAAAGGTAAACTGAAAGTAGATACCTATTTTCAAAACATCCGGCTCTTAAAATAATTAACTGTGTACATTTCTGAACGTAAACTTAGTGAAGTTCCTTCCTTCTAACTGAATATTATAATAATATTGTTTCTTATCTCAATATATGTCAAAAAAGTATAATTTACCAAACTAAACCCTACAAATACACCATTTTCCAGCCTTCGCAAATTCTCCGAACGTCTTACATCGCATGCCACATAGAAATTAATGGGTATTACTTTGTACGTAGTCAAAACACACCCTGTAGTCCATTTACAAGTATTATTGATGATATTAGGCGGGGCTAAAGCAAATTTGGTCCCTAATAAACAAGGAAAATTGTAACATAAAGGCATGCTTGCTTTTAGGAGAGTAATGCCCAGTTCTTATGTAAAAAATGGATCGGTCTACTTATCTATATTGGGTTTTGTAATAGAAGAATATTGAGAAAAAAAATAAACGTTTTTAAAATTTGGTAAATGCCGAATAAGAATGGAAATAGTTCTGCATCCCTGAATATTGGAAATTGGAGATTCATATAAATATTTAAAAAAAAAAACATGCGCTTGCTTACTGGTTATACCTAAATCGTTAACTAGAAGTCACTTCGTGGTCCTAGGTTAATCTATAAGCAGTCCCTCTTTAGTTCCTCGTGCTCTGCATGGAGTAATACGAGGATGTGTCAGACTTTTACTGACTCTTACAGGGTTCCTTTGCGTTTCAGAGCTACTATAATTCTTTCGAGAAATCCCAAAGCCCTCCGATACAGTGGAGTTGACTGCTAATAGGGGTGTGGGGGGGGAGGTCTTTTGACGAACTGAGCTGGGTCAGCCATTGCTGTTTTTATGTCTACGTTAAAACGTATATTTACTCCTTTGACCTAAACAATTATAACAAATTCTACGCCAATAAAGTGCAATGAATCTGAATTTGTTTCGTCAAACAGTAAAGGTAGAACTACATTGCATTTACACGTAGGCCACGTACGCCGATCTGGGCTCGTCTGTCTCTATACATTTTATATGGCTACTAGACTCGCAGAGCTACATTAGATTCACGCTACGCGACGCCACGCGTCGCGACTCTACGTACACATCGGGCGTGGCCCACGTGTGCGTCGGTTTAATGTAGTTCCCGCATTAGGTTTATACTCCACGAAATATTACAACGTTATCCACTTGCCTCTCATTATTATAAATGTAATCGCAGCCTAATATTCAGGACACGGCCCTGTAGTTAGTGTTTTCAATGAATATTATATAGGTGAGACCATTTATCTTTTGTGATGGAGGTAATTTCGTTCAGACGATGGACATTCATACGCTAATTAAGCTGATATTGTTTTATAGCTCTAGAGACCAGCTTATTGTTTTCAAAGTATAAATCTCTGAACGCAATATGTGTATCCTATCTTTATATATATAAAAGGAGAAATTGACTGACTGACATATCAACGCATAGCCGAAACTATAGGGTTTAGGAGCGTTAAATTTTGCACAAGGTTTACTTTTACAACGTCAGCGAGTACTAAGGGAGCATTTTCAAAATTTCCAAAATTTGAAAATGCTATTTGGATTGAAATGGGGGTCCAAAGGTTGGTGTGAAAAAATCTACTTTCGCGCAAATGAAGCCGCTCACAGAAGCTAGTATTAGTATGTATTCGTTTTATTTATTTCTCTAACAGTTTTTGTGTAACTAACTGCCTTTATACTTTTTTTAGGTTTCCGTACCTCAAAGGAAAAAAACGGAACCCTTATAGGATCACTTTGGTGTCCGTCTGTCTAGACCACGTTCGAGTTTAAATTAGAACTATATACTCAAGTTTGCGGTCCCTTGAAGCTGTAAAAAAATTAAACTTCTGAATGAAAAAAAAGATACGACCGTTCATGTCGAAAAAAAACGTGTATTTCGATACTAACAAGGGAATCAAAATTCATAGGGTACTTTCTGTTGACCTAGAATCCTGAAATTTGGTATAAAGCAAGGTCTCATAGCACAAATATATGAAAAAATCTGTAAACTATAAATATGTAGTTACATCACATAAAAACCTTTTTATGTGATTTGGGGAAATCTTCGTAATTCAGTTCGGAAATTGAACTGTTTTCGTAGGTAAGTTTGTACGGAACCCTCAGTGCGCGAGTCAGACTCCCACTTGAATGTTTTTCTTTTGAGAGAGAGAAATCATCTAATGACTTTTCCTACTCTACTGACTAAACCCACCGGTATTCCCTCTGTTGCCATTTACGGTCTAAGATCACGCGATTCATTTTTTTAAATTCCCCCGTTAGTCTTTGGTCCTGGCCGGCCCCGTCAATTCTGACGTACGTAAGTATATATAACATCTCTTGGAGGTGCACGTAGAACACAACATAACGTCGCCCCGGGTTGGGTCCAAAGATGGCGAGCTACTCATTGCTCGCCATCTGCAAACATGTCTACTTTGGTTACCTCCTTCACTTGCCTTGCCCCTTGCAAAAAGAGGTGTCTGCTTCTCATGCCCTCTCACTCCGTAACATAGCTTTGACTAGAGCCCGTCGCGAGAGGTTGACGCTTCCAACTGCCACTTTGCTTTAGTAAGTGAATATCATCCCTTAAGTTATTAAAACCTCTACGACCTGGACTAATCTGGACTTAGCGTTTTGCCTCGTAGTTTATACTGTGTACATCGAAGGACTGGAACAATTTGCCTGCTGCATTCTTCCCGTCCGATTATAATTTAGCTGTCTTCAAGGTTACAGCGAATAGGTTCTTAATAAACTAGTGCAATTCACCATCAACGATTGCATCACTGCTTACCATCAGGTGGGACCGCAGTCAAGCACTGGTTTACGTCAAATTAAAAATATATATATATATATTATTTAACATATAAAACGATGCAACGCGTTATGTTCAGGTTTCTACGAAGCGATGTTAGGGAAAGGGCAATATTCGGTATTGGCATATTCTTTTAGAAACTCATTAAATGTCTTCTCCTGCTCTAAGGTGGAGCGAGAGGGCATTTTAGATTTTTACTGACTAAAGCCACACCTATGTTCCATTAGTTGTCTTTTGTGTTCTAGGACCATGTGTATTCATATTTTCCTCCATGCTCTAGCAGGCATCGTCCCTTCTGCCCCTACGGTTTGCTGACACATTTCAATGATGGTGAAATACCATTATTGAAATCTGTAACTGCTGAATTGCAGGTGTCTTTGACAAACGACAATTTTATCATCACATTTCCTTTTCATAAACAAAAAGGCAAAAAGTAATGTATCGTGAAACAACACGACATTGCATGTAGCACGTTGAGTCTGGAAACCTTGACATATATAATGACATAATTATGTCGTGTTGTGTGACGTAATCGTAATATGTCAGTAATAATATTTTTATGTAAACAAAGCAGCTTAATAAATTAGAGATTAATATATCGATGCGATGTTTGTACTTTTAAGTTGATGACTGACCTTTTGGTCTAGTGGTTAGTGGCCCTGACTGCTATGCCTGAGATCATGGGTTCGATTTCAACTCAGGACAAATGTTTGTGTGATGAGAACGATCATTTTTTGTGTCTGGGTTAATTTAATTTAATTATATTATGTATATATTTAGAAATATATAGGTATGTTTATCAGTTATCTAGCACTCATTACACAAGCTCTGCTTAATTTGGGACTGGACGGCGTTGTGTGATAGTTGTGGAATACCATTATTAAATATATTTATTTTATATACATACTTATTCTATTTTTAAATATTTCTTTAAAAAGAAAACATTTATCTGATTCCTCAAGATTGCGTTTAAGATTGTGTTATTAATATTATTATTTCTTTCAAAACTAATGACCCGGTTTGGGTTTTCACGGTTGTCAATAAATTTATATTTATTTCTTTTTTGAAACCGCGTCAAAATCCGTTGCGAGGTTTACCCAAACCGAGTTAGCAGATAAACAGACACAAGCAAAAAGCGACTTTGTTGTATACCATACAAAGATACGCAATAAACAAATAAAACTAAAAAAAAAATATGTTTGCCTAAAATCTTTACGACATTTCCATGTTTACGACTACTAAATAAATAGAAATCTGTCAGGGATGACAATTTATATTCATTTGTTTCATCCATCGCCTAACAGACTAGAAACATGAGTTGCCACTACAACACACAACCCTACATAAATTTAAAAATATACTGAACTATCCATTTTTCTGAGCAGTGGTGGCCGAGTGGTAACGGCGCCGACTTACGAGTTGTAGGTAGCGGATTCAAACCCAGCCAGGCACATTACTTTGTGTAATTTATTTTATCACCATTGCTCTCAAAACGGTCAAGGAATACATCGTAAGGAAACCGGCATGTCCTAGAACCAAAAATTTGAAGACATGTGACATCCACCAACCCGCACTGGGCCCGCGTGGTGGATTACGGCCCATTCCTTCTCCTAGACAGGAGGCCTGAGTCTTATTGAACTCTCATTTTTTTGTAAGAGCAGTGGTGGCCGAGTGAGAACGGCCCCGACTTACGAGTTGTAGGTCGTGGGTTCAAACTCAGCCAGGCGCATTACTCTGTGTAATTTATTTCATCACCGTTGCTCTCAAAACGGTGAAGGAAAACATCGTCGCATCAGCTGTTCCCACGAGGCCTTTTACCATTCGCTATACCGGTCACAATGAGCCTTTTGAGGTTCCCACAGCCGAAGTGACTTAAATATCAAAGCTAGCTAAACATTGGTAGGTACTTTCTGCCCACCCTCATCGAAGATTTTGTTATGATATTATACTTACCACTAATTACTACCACCATCTATCAAGAGGAATTTCCAATACGCATGCCAGCTACTACTACCGCCATAAGCTAAAATACCGTTAAGTGTCATTTGTAAAATTTTCGTATTTTGATGCTTCTGTAATCAGTAAGAAATTCTCTATCAATCTGTTTAAGTAGTAGGCATGTTTTTCTAGCAATCAATTCAAAGATAATATTTAATAATCTACAACTATCCCACAACGCCATCTAGTCCCAAGCTAAGCAGAGCTTGTATTATGAGTACTATACAACTGATAAACATACTTATATATTTCTAAATACAAACATATTATAGATAAATTACACCCAGACATAGAACAAATGATTGTGCACATCAGATAGATGAATGAAATCACCATTTTTTTTGACGTGAGAAATTATCCTCAAGTCCTTTCGCTCTAAGAAGAGTCAGAAAGAATATCAGCCCCCTAGCCAAGTTACAATCGTTTCGTTCGCGCCGAATGCCTCGAGTAGGCCACGCCTCCGATTCCTTTGTTCTGACTACGTGACTGAGCATTGAGATGACGTCAGAACAAAGGAATCGGAGGCGTGGCCTACTCGAGGCGTTCGGCGCGAATGATACGATTGTAAATTTGCTAGGGGGGCTAATTTTTACTGACTAAAATCTACTTGTATTCCTTAAGTTATTTTTTGCGTTCCAAAACCGTACAGTCTCTTACAAATAATCTCGCAGTGGTATCATTGTTAAGTTCCCAGGATTTCAATGTATGTATTGCGTGTCTATATTGCTTTCTTATGTAATTTAACCATGCTTTTTTGTGCGTAACTCAAAATGTGATTTTGTCAGATAACGACATTTTAGCTTGTAGACGGCTGAATATATTTGTACCTATCTAACTTCCAAATTATAATCAAAATGCTATCAAGTGCGGTCACATTGAATTTAATTAGTTTTACTGACGAACATAATATGATATGGATTGTTGATTAATATCAACGGACTACATTTCCGCATACATAGTGCGGTTTCAATTGTTGACTAACAGTAAAACCACTAGTTTTGGAATTGTATGATAATGCATTAATTTATTTCAAGGTAGGTATTTATTTTGGTGATGCGTTTCAGCAATAAAACTAAATAACAATAGTTCAATAGGTGTTGCTCACAGAACAGATGGTCGATGGGGACGAAAGGTTCTGGAATGGCGACCACGTACCGGAAAACGCAGCGTTGGAAGGCCTCCCACAAGGTGGACCGATGACCTGGTGAGGGTCGCGGGAATTCGATGGATGCGAGACGCACAGGACCGGTCATTGTGGCGGCATTTGGGGGAGGCCTATGTCCAACAGTGGACGTCTTTCGGCTGAAATGATGACAATAGTTCACAAGCGTTAATTAAACCACTATATGTTTTGATTTAGCGGATGGGGAGATCTCTCGCGCCGGTTCCTGATTCGGTTCCTGGCTATGATTCGAAGCGAGAGGGAATGGGATGCAGTTGCATTCTTCTATCAAGCAGTAATGCTAGTGAAGGTAGCAGATGCGAGAGTGAGGGAACGGACATCCTTACGCCCCAGCAGACGCGCGGCGCCAGGAGACGCCCCGGGTGTAGGGAATCGCAGACCGGTAGGTCGCTGTTCGCTTATCCTATAAACACCGAGCTCCAGTCATTAACAGCACTTAGTGTTCCACGCGCTTCTCAAAAAGATGTCAGTAAACCGTAGGGGCAGAAGGGCCGATGCCTAGGGTATAGGGAAAAATATGAAAGAGATACTCGTGGTCCTAGAACGCAAAAGACAACTGATGGAAAATAGGCGTGGTTTTAGTCAGTAAAAATCTAAAATGCCCTCTCGCTCCACCTTAGAGCGGGAGAAGACAGTTAATGATTTCTACCTTAAAAAATGCCAATAGCGAATTTTGCGTTTCCCTCACAACGCTTCGTAGAAACCTGAACACAAAGCGTCTCGTCGTCAAGCGATTACGTTGAATTGAAATTCAAAATCTTACTAAACTGTGTCTAATGTAGATGTTTGAAATTTTTAAACTACTTTTCCAACTCTGGGCGGAGTGAGAGAGATAGTGGACACACCCTTAAATGCCTGATACAGTGCTTCTTTTGAACAATACCGCACACTCTAATGTGGTAGGCTCAGGACGTCAACCATTTTTACTGATATGATGATAATAACTATATCAAAATTTCAAAGAGAATAATGCTATTGCCAATTACGTAAACAGGCCTGAGCCAACTTATTCCTTTAAAATAAAAAATAAGCGAGCAGCACTCAATTCCTTTCAAAATAGTTTCCATAATGCCATTTTATTCTTCCCCATCCTATAAAAGCTGAGATGAGAAATAAATAAAAAACGGAAGAAAAATCTTGGCGCACTTTAGCTAGATTAACGCGACAAAGTCGGGACAAGAAATAGAAAACTAACCGGAAAAGTCCTTGACCCCTGTACTACATTGTTCCGACTCCTCGACTAGAAACAGAAGTTTTGCATAATTCCAATAAGCAACTTGTTAGAATTCTCGGTTAAGATGAAGTTCACTAAAGAGCTCCTTATAATTTTCTGGTAATTAGGTTTGTGAGTTTCCAAGTGTTTTATGACTTGGTCGCTAAGATACTGGCAATTGATTAGTTTGAAGAACATTGAACAAAGTAAGTGAATCGTGAATAACTTACTTATTTAATATATTATTAGCATAAAATATTAATTTACAATATTAGTTTCCTTCGTGATCGCGTCAAGAACGAAGATATCCGCAGGAGAACCAAGGTCGTCGACATAGCCCGAAAAATCGCCAAATTAAAGTGGCAGTGGGCAGGGCACATTGCTCGTAGAACGGATGGTCGATGGGGACGAAATGTTCTAGAGTGGCGATCGCGCACTGGAAAACGCAGCGTTGGAAGGCCTGGTGAGAGTCGCGGGAGTGCGGTGGGTGCGAGACGCACAGGATGGGTTGTTAATGCGTCGCTTGGGGGAGGCCTATGTCCAACAGTGGACGTCTTTCGGCTGAAATGATGATGGTGATGATGATGATTAATTTACAAAATTATTTATGAATAATATGAAATTTACGAATTATAGCAGAAGTAAAAAGAAATTTCTTTTGGCCAAAAGTGTCACAGGAAAGGTTTATGATAATTTCAACATAATTTGTTTCCGAGTTCAAAAATATAAATTCATCAGATTTAGGAGAAAAAAATTTACTTATGTACTCTTTTTTAGATAAACCAATCGATTTTATTTTGATTTCCAGCTTTTACAATCTACAAATAACTGTACATTAAAACACACAATTTGGACTTATTAATTCTTCACAAAATAACAAAGGCAGCACCATAAATCGAAGACGTGCCTCACCTTTCACAAAATTAATGAAAACTGTAAAAACTACCCTTTAGTCGACCAGACCCAAAACTGTTGGAGCGAAAACTTGTCTTTGAACACCTGAGCGCTCTAGTATTGCACGAGTCAGCTCGAAAATATAAAAAAAAAAGTTTCTGTGAATATATAAGAAAGGTTAAGAGAACCCTAGTTTTTGTTAAAAAAGATTTATTTTTTCTGAAAACAGAGCTTTAATTAAGAAAAAACTGATTGTTCACATGTCGTTTGTTTGCAAATTGTTTTTTAATTTAAATACTCGATAAATAAATACCCACAGCTAGGAAGGCCTTTTTTTGACGTGGAAATAGGCGGCAATATACCACACGGTTCTGAAATGGCGACCACGAACCGGAAAACGTAGCGTTGGAAGGCCTCCTACAAGGTGGACCGATGACTTGTAACGGTTGCGGGAGTCCGATGGATGCGAGATGCAACGGACCATTCATTGTGGCAACACTTGGGGGAGGCCTATGTCCAGCAGTGGACGTCTTTCGGCTGAAATGACGATGTTGATGAGACCACATGGTCCCGGTGTGAGAGGATGTCACATTTATCTTCAAATTTTGATTCTAAGGTATACCTTTTCTTTTTTTCCTTAACCTTCGAAAGGCGCCCGGACTTTGGGGATAAGTCCGGGGAGTGTGGATTTTTTTTTACTAAGATATACCTACGTTTTATCAATATGGTGTTTTTCGTCCCCGTTTTGAGAAGAATGGTAAAAGGTAAAGTGAAGCACCTGCTTAGGTTCGAACCAACTCTATACTTGCAGCCATTAGCACTGGAGCAATTGAGTTTTTCACATAATATACTAAAAATACGTGTTATATCCAATCTTTAACATTTTTCATCACGTCGAGTTTGTGTCTAATGGATTTATGAGTAAAAAGCCAGCGGTTTCCAAGAAATGTTGATAGAATATTCTGTCCCTTTGAGATAGACTTTTTTCATATAGAATCTGCGATTATTGAATGAAGATACGGTCAAAGATTTCCTATTTGAGGATTCCAATAGATTCCTAGAAACAGGAATACTTATTATAAGATTTTATCTTTAGTTTTTAGACGCTGTTAAACTTAAAACTGTAGATAAATAAATAAATTTTGTATTTTTTGTCCATAATACATAATTCTATTATTTTCATCATCATCATCATCATTTCAGCCGACAGACGTCCACTTCTGGACATAGGACTCTCCCAAATGTCGCCACAATGAACGGTCCTGTGCGTCTCGCATCCATCGGATTCCCGCAACCATCACCAGGCCATCGGTCCACCTTGTAAGGGGCCTTCTAACGCAGTATTGGAAGGCCGCGGTTGCCACTCCAGAACCTTTCGACCCCAACGGCCATCTATTTTGCTAGCGATGTGCCCTGCTCATAATATAATTATGTTTATAGCATAACATTTAATAAACGTTATTGTATTGTTGTGTTCCTTCTTTGCCTTCGTTCCAGGGCCCCGGGGATCTCTTTCGTATCACCCATGGCCCTATTAGGCTCCGACCCTGCTGTGCCCTTTTAGTTGCTGACATCTTCTCGAGGCGCGCGTGGAACACTACGCGCAGTCGATGACTTGGGCTAGGTCCTGACGGTTACCGGGTGGTCAGACGGCGAGCTATCCATTGCTCGCCGTCCACAAGCCTACGAACTTAGCTAATCTGTGTCGACATTAGCCACCGTGATCGAAATTCGTTCGGGGATATTCCATAAAACTATAATACAGTATTTTCTGCCTAATTATTTTAGCATATTTATGTTTTTTTTTTTTATTATACGTGCCTAATTTTAAACACTTCTACTATTTCAAATATGTATTACTATTAATTCATTGTGCACACCTAGCACAATGTAGCCTTTTTTTACTCGAAGGTTGACTGGTAGAAAATGCTTTGTTGCATTAAAGTTTATATAAACAAAGCTTTGGGTATCCTGAAAGAATTAAATTCTCTTATGATTTCTTTTTTTGCTAGAAGGTTTTTGTAAAGATCTTGTCTCAATAACTGTTACTTCCATTTCTACAGGTTTTCACGACGAAGCAGCATTTGACTTCTATTAAAGTTTACAAGGTTAAGGGTATTAAAGGTTACGTATTTTGGTTTTAAAGGTGAAAATTGGTCCCAATGGCAAGCACTAAATTATTCTTCACTTTGTCAGAAGGTCAATAGATACAATTGCGATATCTTCAATATTGCATATATATTACATTTATTAGAGAGTGTGGTCAGGAATTACGTGACTAAATTCCGCTATTACCTTTCTACTACCGGACAAACCCATGTATGGCGAGTAAACCCTTACGTTATTGACACCTCTGTGGTACGGACTAAGCGTTTCGTCTCGTCGTTTATACCGCGTACATCAAAGGACTGGAACCAGTTTGCCTGCAGCGATCTTCCCGTCTGATTATAATTTAGGTGTCTTCAAGGCTAGAGTGAATAGGCTCTTAGTAAACACGTACGATTCACCATCATCGATAGCATCACTGCTTACCATGAGGTGATACCGCAGTCAAGCACTAGTTATATCATTAAAAATAATAGTAACAAAATAACCCTAAAAACAAAAAAAAATACTGGGCCAGTGCGAGACAGATTCGTGCTTTGAGGGTTCCATACAAACTTACCTATGTAAATAGTTCAATTACGGAATGGGGTCTCGAAAGATTTTTCCGAATCGAAAAGAAGAAAAAACTGGGCAAGTGCGAGTCGGACTCACACACTGAGGGTTCCGTACAAAATAACTTATGTAAATAGTTCAATTCCGGAATCGAGGCTCGAAGATTTTTCCGAATAGAAAAAGTATTTTTTTTTGTGACGTAACTACAAATTTTCAGTTTTCAGATTTATTCCTATACTTGTGCTATAAGTCCTTCCTTCTTGCCAAATTTCAGGGTTCTAGGTCAACGGGACCTTATGATTTCGATTTCCTTAGGCACTCCTAAGGAAATCGAAATCATAAGGTCCCGAAGGTAAATTTGACACATCAAATTTACGATTTTTGCGACACACGACACAGACAGACATACAGACGGATGGACAACAAAGTGATCCTATAAGGGTTCCGTTTTTTCCTTTTGAGATACGGAACCCTAAAAAGAGGCAGTCGATTAGACTAGAATCTGACTCCAACATAAATAAGAAAAGACAATATAATAAACATTTTGTTTTTGTTATTTTTTTATTTCTTTTCTTTTATTGATGATAAACATAAATAAGCAAGCCAAACAGAACACTTGTCATTAAGTAGTGAACCAAATGCAGCGAAATAAACTAACCGGTGCAAATGTTATCTGATTACGTATTAGCCACAACAATGGACAATCGGAAGTGAGTTCATGACGCGGCACTGATGACCGAATTCATGAATTATTACTTCAATCATTTCTTATTAATTTGATTGTATAGTAGAGCTTTATGCAACGTTTGGGGTTTGCTAATGTTTTGGTAGATTTTTTTATAGTTTGTTGTGTAATCACATGTGGGCTTGGTGAAAAATAGTGCTAACTTTCACCAGGTCGTCGGTCCGCCTTGTGGGAAGCCTTCAAACGCTGCGTTTCTCGGTGCGCGGTCGCCACTCTAGAACCTTTCGGTCTCATCGACTATCCGTTCTACGCGCAATTTGCCCTGCCCACTGCTACTTTAGTTTGGCGATTACAACAATGCGCTTGCTGCGGTCTTCCCGGCCAATTTTGAATTAGGTATCTTCAAGGCTAGAGTAATTGGGCTCTTAATAAACAAGTGCACCTCACCTCACTGCTTACCATCAGCGTGAGGTCGCAGTCAAGCACTAGTTTATACCAAAAAAAAATCTCTCTTACTTCCCTAACAATTAACCCACAAATAATTCAAAGTCTCAATGTACTTATTGCCCAAAATACAAGTTCAGTTAACAGTTCACACGCATATATAGGTAATAACAAGATTAATTAGCCCTCCCCATTGACCAGGACCACATAGACTGCACTAGATTCCGTAACAAGGTCGATGAAACTTTGTAGTGGGGCATAGCTCGTTAGCGACCGCACAACGAGCAAGTTTACCTACAAATGCCACTACGAATTCTGTAGCAGACACGTCGTCTGTCTATTGTTTCGCTCTGAAGCTAATATGAAGATACTGGCCTATTGTGGATGGAGTGATGTCTTGTTGATTAATTTTATGTTTGAAGATGGTTTCCCAAATGATTGATATTGGAGCACTAACGATAATAATGTTTCGGAAACATCTTTAGTTCCTTTTTTGATAATTATTTCGTGCTCGCAAGTGACAGTATTTAAGCTATTAATTTTTAAATTCGATAAGATGTTACATGACTTATGAGCCAATTTTAATGACATTGACCTCAATAAGTCATCATATAAATAACATTAGCTTCTGTAAGTAGACATAAATAGCCAATGTTATTAATTACAAACAAAAGTACAAATATTTCCTCTCGTGAGTATAGGGGTATTATTATTACGTAATTACTCGTTTTCAAGTAATTCAACAAAAAAAATATAAATAAACTTTTTCTGGATTTTCCTAGGAAAAACAAAGACCAACATTTTCGGCCGAATAAATTTCGTACAACCGTGTGTACAAAACGATAAATAAGCATTTTTCAAGGTCACTCAAGTTGTACAGACGACATACAATCGGCCCTCGAGGGGTTGATAATATTGGTATGGAGGTTTGAGGGAAATGACGCAATCTTAGAGCTTACATAATGACATTATAACTAGGTTTTAATTTATTTTAAATGTAGCCGTGTTGTTTCCAAGCCAAAGTAAAAACCACCGTATCAAACCGTTTCGTTGCTTTTACTGTACTAACAGTAAAACATTTCACATTTTCCCTCACAAGAATACGTAACATACAAAATTAAAGCTCCTAAAACTAAGCAGCTTTAACTCAACGCTGTAGTTAGATCATAAAACCTAACGTCATCATCGCCCGAGCTTACTTCGTGGTCTCTCGTGTAATTTCGCGACATAAACGGACAACTCGTAAAGAAGTTGTTACAGACTTCGCTGAGCGTAATAAAGATGCTGGTCAAAATGTAACACAGCTCTTGGCTCTTAAGAAAAATTAAAAAGAAAAACGTGAACTCATTTTTTTTTTTGGGAAATCTTGCCGCGTTTAAATGGTTTGTAAGCACATAATGAGTTGTAATTCTTGGAAATGAAGAGGGTTATTAAGTATTATTTATGTGATGTTTACGTCTTTAGTTAAAGACATCTTTGTCGTCAGTAGTTTTTCCTTTTTCTTGTACAATTTGAAACTTAGTACGATGCAAAGGCAGTGAGAACAAAATTAGAAATACGTAGTGAACAGATATCTATGACGTCACATAGAAACTAAACTATGAAATCCTGTATCGCGCAATTAGAGTTCTCTGTGCAATGTAGAATTTCGTTTCGATCATAGTCAAGGGTCACTAGTTTGGAGGTACGTGAAACAGAGTGCAAAGTCCCGCAAACCTCTATTGAATAAGGAGGATCTTACAACCAGATGAGTATTATGTCCGATCTGGGCAACTGATAGATGGTTTCAAACTTTTGTATAGGTTCGTTCATATCGCCCGGATTCGGATCCGGTTTGCGCCATCTAGCGAGAACATGGCCACGCTTGGGCCTGTTGCTTTCACCTTAATAGGGTTTTTTCTGACCTATTTACCGCCAACCTGACCATGGTTTAAGGGTACTTTCAATTTAGACGTTTCATGTCGGAACGCTGCCGCACGTTTACCGTGCCGCAGCCGGCCGGTTGCAGTACGTCAGCAGTCCGACAACAAGCGCCTAAATTCAAAACGTATCTGTCTGGCGTGCGGTTTATGCCAGTGATGCGCTATTCAACACTGCACTACTCAATACCGATTTGAATACGTAGCGTTTGTGACGTTGCCGTCCTGTTGTCGACCGTTTGCCGCACGGTTGTTGCACCGCGCGCTTTGTATGAAAAATACGATCGTCCGTACGCAGTACGACTAACGCACCGCATCCGCACCGCAGCAGGCCTTTAAAAGAAAAGATAGAAGAAAAGAAGATAAATTGGAAGTGCCCTAAAAACTTATTGGTTCATCCAACGCAATGCAACGCAATGTTTAGTGAAGAGGCAACGTAAAAAATGACAGATAACGCCTGAACGCTCTGTTGGAATTCGGTAATTTCGTCATTCGCTCGAATATTACACAAAACTTATTCCAGGAAATCCGTGTTATTTTTTAATTTAAAAAAGTTTTTGGTAAAAATACTTTTTCGTTCAGAATCTTGATTAAATGTGCAAGTACTCTATAAAAAATAAAATCTTTTTTAAATTTATGCGTATATATTGAAAAATCAAAATTCATGCAAAATAGTAGATCGTCAGAGATCTTTACTGGAGTAGTTTTACACAAAATTATGATTTGATTTCAATAGAAACTTAGATAGCATCAACAAGATATCTGCGTTTCCAAAATATCTCCACAAAGATGGGTAATAACGTCATAATCACGTAAGAGCGATTGTATGGAAATATATCTCGGGTTGGGCGCTCCATACTCTTATTTCATCTTGCGTAGCATACTTGTAGCATTCGTAGCACCCTTTGCTACGAAAGCGTAGGCCCTTGGCAACGCAAACAGATAAGCGTAGCCAATGTAAACCATATTTGAATAAATATAATTAGTTCTATGAATACTTAAATATTAAAAGCATAATTAGTTCTCGTGTTTATCTTTTGATTATAATGACTCATTAACGTCCCACGCATAGGAGTGGGTACCTTTTTGATTGTAAGTAGGTAATTTATATTAATAAGGTAAAAATAAAAACGTAGATTTTGTTTAGATTTCTGTACGAAAATCAGGTTTACCTTTAGAAAGTGATTAAATAAAAACGGAAATTTGACCTTCTATTATGTTCTATTACTTTTTTTCTTCACTTACACTGCTTTTTAAGGTTTTATAGTAGCAGCCACGCACCTGGACTGGACATTTTTTTTCTTGTTTTTTTATAAATAGCCTCTTTTTTCTAATGTGAATATGAGAAAACTGTAAACTCCGTGAATTCTTAGATTTCTTCCTATTACGACTACTTTTTATTATGATTATTTTTATTGTACTTTTGAGTACAATATTGACTGGTCTACACTGTCCTTACATAAAATTTACTAATACTGTAATATAATAATACCCATGTGATAAATTACATCCAAATTCATTCTACCGTTTGTGTGTGAAGAAGTAACAAACACACACATATAAGCGGGCGCCCGCGCGGTCCCAACCAAAGTGCTACATAGCGACACCCATCACGGGCAGCTGACCCGCGCCCTTTTTGCTACGTAACAATATATTAAAGTTCTCCATTGACACGACTACATGCACACCGTTAAATTTGAACTAGCGACATTGCGCAGGTAATAATCTGGTTTCCGCAACGGGGACGCCAGCTTAACGCAGCGTTGGCCCTAAATTTTTGCCTTTATAATATTACGTATAATAGATTTTAATATAATATATAACACTGCAATTTCTTACAGTATTACTGAAAGTCTGTTAATATCAAATCGCCTTGAATGGCCACACAAAACTGTGCAAATGGATGTTTTATGTTTTTGCTGTGCGCTAATACGCAGCGCAATCAACTGTGTGCCTAGTAAAATAAATTGTAGTTGTTACGATAATCGCGGGTAATAAACGTAATGTATGGAGAAAGTCGCAAACTGAATGTAGGAACCCAGAAGAATTGTGAGTAACTGCGAAGGGGGTATAAGTACCGCGTCGGGAACAAATTTGACTCCCACCTGAGGTATAATTTTAGACTTAGTTCATGTTTTTATACAACAATATGAATTTATTTTACTTTACTCATATATGTATATGTAGACACACACACAGTACACAGTATAAAACAAAGTCACTTCCCGCTGTCTGTCCCTATGTATGCTTAGATCTTTAAAACTCCGCAACGGATTTTGATGTGTTTTTTTTTAATAGACAGATTGAAGGAAGAAGGTTCAAGAGAAAGGTTTATATGTATAATACAATGTCTGTCCCTATGTATGCTAATCTATAAAACTCCGCAACGGATTTTGAGGTATTTTTTTTTAATAGATTGAGAGATTCAGGAAGGTTTATATGTATAATACATGTATGTTAACACTGGTAATTTTTTGAGGTTTCTAATGTGATGTAAAGAAACACATTTTTTAGCACTCGCATTGCAAACGTTGGCTGAACCCAAATAACGTACTACAGTATTGTACTCCTTTAAAAGGTCTACAAAGAAGTCTGCAATGGCATATGTCTATATCAGATAACCCACAATAACTATTTTTTATCCTTTACTTTTTACGAAAAATAATGGCTTATTTACGAAGCGATATAACGGGGCCCCATTATTTAGGGGAGTACCCCTCAAATTGGATATTCCAATTGTATTGAGTAAGTGTAAATAGGCTCTTAATAAACTTGTATGTCTTAGCATCAATAATAGCATCACTGCTTAACATCAGGTGGGATCGCAGTCAAGCACTACTATATACCATTATAAAAAAAAGCTGAGCTTGAAGACAAAGTTAACTTTTATTTAAAAAAAAACTGGGTAAGTGCGAGTCAGACTCGCGCACTGAGGGTTCCGTACAAATTCACATATGTAAATAGTTCGATTTCCGGTATCTCAAAGATTACTCAGAATAGCAAAAAAAGATTTTTTTTTGTGACGTAACAACAAATTTTCTATTTTCAGATTTATTCCTATACCTGTGCTTTATGACCTTGCTTTATGCCTTTCAGGATTCTGGGTCAACGGGAAGTACCCTATGAATTTTGATTCCCTTGAGAGTGACGAAATATACGCTTTTTGCGACTAAACAGCTGTAACCTTTTTTTGCGTTAATTTAGAATTTCGATTTTTTCGCAGCTTCTAGGAACTGCAGATTTAAGTATATTCTTTTAATTTCAACTCAGAACATCTATGCATTCCCGAGATAAAGAGTATTGACAGACAAACAGACAGATAGACAGGCGGACAACAAAGGGATCCTATAAAGGTTCCGTCTTTTCCTTTTGAGGTACGGAAGCCTAAAAACAAACGATAGTATTTCTAGATAAACCACGGGTAGGTACGGTGCTTTTAGCAGCTACTATTCCATTCGGTTCTAATAATTAATGACAGGTAGTTGTAATATTGCAAAATACTTAAAAAGCCGGCTTGTTGTATCATTAGTGTTCTATTACACCGAGCGAATCTATAGACCAGAAAGTAATCTAAAAATATTACACCATTATTGATGCGAACAAAAAAGTTTTTTCCTTATTTTCAAAGCAAAACCCTGTTTGAAAAAAAGAAGGTCGATGCTCTATCGCTTCCCTGTACAAAGGTAATTGTTATCCAACACATAATACGAACATAGAATACCAAAAACTGGATAAGTGCGAGTCGAACTCGCGCATTTAGGGTTTCGTACAAACTTACCTATGTAAATAGTTCAATTCTCGAATGGAGTCTCAACATTTTTCCGATTCGCAAAAAAAAAAAGAAATTGTGAAGTATTTTAAACAAATTTACTGTTTTCAGATGTATTTCTATACTTGTGATAAGACCGCTTTATGCTAAATTTCAAGATTCTGGTTCAACGGGAATTACCATATGAATTTTGATTCCTTTGAGAGTGTTGCGACACGGTTTTTGCGACATAAACAATCGTATCTTTTTTGTTCGTTAACTTAGAAGTTGGATTTTTTCACAGCTTCAAATGACCACAAACTTGAATATATGGTTTTAATTTCAGCTCGATACCCTACCGCGTTCCGGAGGTAAACGTTCTTAACAGACAGACAGACCGACGGACAACAAAGAGATCCTATAAGGATCCCGTTTTTCCTTTTGAGGTACGGAACTCTAAAAATGTTTATAAACTCCATGTTTTTCTACCTTGATTAGCATACGCTGGAGAGATGAGCTAATATATTGGCAAAATTCTATTTGTCATAGTCTCAAGCAAGCCGAGGAGCCACCATTCCAATTTACACTCTAACACGTCTTGTCAAAGTTGGTTTTAGGTTGAATGTTATAGGCGTATGTGAGGCGTTGGTCGTGCAAACACTTCACGGTTTTCACGGTAGCGTCAAAATTCTTTACCTTCTAAGTGTGGTGAATGGCCTTATTACCTTTGGTCTATATAGCTCCTCGACAAGTGAGAATTTAGTTACGTTGTCGTGGAAGATAATGTAAGGCATTTGTTGAGGTCTCCGAGTAAATATCTCGTCGGTATAAGGTGGTAAGTGTCCTAGTTAATAAGAGTAGGCGCTTGTGATCTTTTGGTCATGAGAAAGAATGTTTAACGTGCTCAAAATTGCTTTATTAACTCTCTGCTTAAGCTTTTGAGATTTTAGGTTGTGAGTCTCTGTTTTTATTGTTTTACTAAAATGATACTTTAAACCTCTTTAGTGTAAACCACTTATTTGGTTTAATTAATAGTACATTATAAATTAACAAAATAAACACAATTTTTTTTAATGATATACGTTAGTGCTTGACTGCAATCCTACCTGATGGTAAGCAGTCATGTAATCGTTTACGGTAAAGCGCACTACTTTATCAAAAACTTCTTCATTCTAGCCTTGAAGACACCTAAATTATATTCAAGTTTGAAAATAATGAATATTGAGATTAAAAAGTACAGGAAGGCTGTCAGGCTGATAGACACGAGTAATTTTTGAAAAAAAAAAACATTTGTGTAAATCTAATCCGCCCTACAAACCATCTTCCCAAAGACGGTGGGATGAGCCGCTGAGTGCGCGCCTGCTGGCTCTGGGAGAGTTGGAGTCGGGTCTCTGGCTACACGCACTACCGTCGTCAAACATCGTCGAACACCGTCACACCTTCCTCGATGATAATACTTTCCGCCTCGCTGCTTCCTTACGTCTAGGCGCTCCCTGCTGTTCTCCTTATCGCTGCCACTGTGGCAAAGTCGTCAACAGCCTCGGTTTGTCATGCAGCCGAAGTGCGGGTCGCACGCGACACGCGAATATCAACGACATCATCAGACGCGCTCTTGTCTCCGTCAGCGTTCCAGCCATATTGGAACCTCATGGCCTGGCACGCGATGATGGCAAGAGACCGGACGGCATGTCGTTATTCCCATAGAAGATGGGTAGGCCTTTAGTATGGGATGCTACATGTGTCGATACTCTTGCGCCTTTCCATCTTCCTAGCTCGTTGGGTTGTGCTGGTGCTGCCGCTGCGGCTGTGGAGAACCTCAAGTGTCGGAAATGTAAAAGTTTTGTTGGAAGTTATATTTTCGAACCTTTTGGGGTTGAAACTCTTGGTTCATGCTCACAAGTTGTATAAAGATCTGTCAAAACGTTTAGTTGCCACTTCGCGTGACCCAAGGGCTGGTTTTTACCCCAGAAGAGGCATATAAGCATTACCATTCAGCGTGACAATACCGCCAGTCTTTTAGGCACATTACCAGTAGTTTTTGACGCCATATTTTAGTTTGATTTTAGTCAGTTGTAATTTGTGTAATTGTAAATTGTGAAGTAACAATAAATTTACTGTTTTCAGATGTATTCCTATACTTGTGATAAGACCTCGATTTATCCTAAATTTCAGGATTCTAGGTCAACGGGAAGTACCCTATGAAGTTTAATTCCCTTGAGAGTGTCGAAATATACTTTTTTTGCGACTTAAACGGCCGTATCTTTTTTTTTCACTAACTCAGAGGTTTGATTTTTTCACAGCTTCAAGGGGCCACATACTTGAGTATATGGTTTTCGTTTCAACTGAATACCTCCATTCGTCCCAGAGGTAAAGGGTCTTGACATAATACAGACAGACGGACGGACGGACGAACTACAAAGTGATCCCATAAGGGTTCCGGTTTTTTCCTTTCAAGGTACGGAACCCTAAAAAGCAGTAAGATGGTGACTTGCTACAAAAATTTCTTATCAGCTTTCTGTCTACGATTTTATCGAAAATATACAAAACGAGAAACTGACTGGTTAACATATCAACGCACAGGCACACTTTTAGTCCTAGGACGAGGAAAATGTGTCTTTTTATGACGTGGGCGAGCACTAAGAGTAGATTTTCCAAAATTCATCCCTAAGGGGATGAAACGGGTAGAAAACCTACTTTCAAGCGGACGAATGAAGTCAATGATAAAGCGAAATATGAAACTATTTTTACCTCGTCTGTTCAAGCATTTTATTTCTTTTATATTCCCTTGTATACGTTCCATATATGTTTACATACATATGTACCAACGTACATTATTCGGACCCTCAATGTTTTATGGCTAAAGAAAGTTATGCTCTGCTTCTATAGAGGCACTTATCCGAGGGAACAGAAAGAAGGAATGAATAAAAATAGGCGCCTATTTCTAGTCGTAAAACAGGCCATGTGGTATGTTATCTTTTTATTGCTTTTTACTTTGGATACAAAGGTTTAGTATGGTAATGAGATGTTGTAAATGTTGAAAGGATTTATGTTGAATATGTTTAAGGGTTAAAATATATTTTTTTGGTACACTTTTCTGATTTGCAGTCTGAAGTCTGGTTTTTTTTTTGTCCCGTTGATGCTCAGGGTCTTGCTTCTATTTACCTTGATACTTGCTACCTATTATTTTAATTCGTTTTCTCTACTTGACTGAATCAAATCAATAAGTATCTTGTTATGTACGATATTATGATGGATTGAACTGTTGTCATGGCGACCAAGTCGATTGGAGTGGAGGAAGTTTCTTTCAAAAAAATTTCGTCTAAAGGTCTTAAATAAAATTACAATCTACGCCCTGGGCGTTGGGAGTCTCAGTGTGATTTTTGGCCACCACAGGTTTTTTTTTTATTGGTTGAGAAAATCATTTTATGACATATCCCGCTTTTGGGTGGAGCACAAGATACTCCTGTTCCTTCTTTGCCTTCGTCCCAGGGCCCCGGGTTACACTTTCACACTACCCGCGATGGCCACCACAGGTGCAGGTTTGCAAACGATGAGCAACGGGAAGCTCGCCGTCCGAGAACAAAGCCTGAGTTGACCCGCGTTATATTCCGCGCGCGCCTCAAAAAGATATAAGTGGCAGGCAGGGCTGATAGCCTATTAGGGTTGCGGGAATATATGTTATTGTGTCAACCATTTTTACTAATACAAATATTACGAAGTTTATTGTTGTTGTCCAAAATATATTGGACGAAGAGTAATGATTGCTCTCGCTGTGTTAAAACGAAACAGATATTCACATAATATACCTCCTTTTAATTTCAATTACGTAAACAAAATTAAGATTTTTTTCCAGTTCCCCAAATTTATTGTGACTAATTTAAGCAGGTAGCAAAATGGCCACCATTAATTACTTAACTTCACCCCATTTAAATTTGGGACCTGTTAAAAATAAATAATCACATAACAAATTTCTTCAAAAGCACTTACCATTTATTTTCGGCTAAAGCAATACGGTTAAAATTCTTCGATTATAATACAACAAACAGTTACTTTCTAACTTTGTCGTAATTGAGTAAACTGTGTAAATCAAAGCCTCTTTAGAAGTCAGGGAACTCTGAAATTTGGGTTGCCTTTTGCGGTACATTAGGCAAAACCTTGATATTACTCTTATGTAATAATAAATCATTACGATATCGAAACAGGTAAGTACATAAATTCCATCTTGTAATCCTCGAGAGCATTGGTATAATGACCGCTGCGGTTACTTAAATGATATTTGCAGACATTCGTAAGGTAAAAAAGGAAACCTATTATGTCGTAGTGTATGTATTTCTCTAAGTAGGTATCTATATATTTATTTTTGTATGTCTTTTTTATTGATTTCTCAGGGTGGTCAGGTAAGAAACACCGGCCTTATCTAGTTTATATTGATGAAAAAATCGAGAGGTAGAAAATGCCTTTGGCATAGTCCACTTTTATACTAGTACATAAATTTTTATCGAATAAATAAATAAAATGGGTGTACCTTACCCGTCAATTTTTTTTTCATCATTTTAAACTAGATGAGGCCTGTGTTTCCTGAGAAGAAACACCGAAACAAACTCAGGGAGATAAGCTGTGGGCTAAATTTTTTTTTTAAAAAGAGTAGTCATGGTGTTTCTTGCCGATTCTTCTCCATAGGAAACGACCAACTTAGAACCGTGCACTAGCTTCTGACGTTTTATAAGTTGCCATGTAGGCCTATGTGAAATAAAAACATTTGAATTGTGAGTTTTTTGAAAAAGGGAAAGGGAGTCCTTCACCCAGCAGTGGGTATGTCCCGCTATAATAATATAACACTAATAACTATTATAATGATTTTGGTCAATGATGAGTTCTATCAAACGCAACTGCATCTTTTAGTGACAGAGAAGCCAAGCCAAACGGACGGATTTAATCTCCATCAATTTCAATATACCCAATTTCGTAATTGCCCCAGTGCATAAATTATGAACGTTTTATTGGAAAGATGAACAATTCCGACCTTAACTGGAGGTCGTGATAGCAATATGGTGAACAGGGGGCCACGAGCTCTTAAACTTTTGATAACCTAATCTGAATTGTTAAGGGAATGCAACTTGAGAGACATTTTCACTGTTATTCATACAACCGCTCTTACGCGATTATGACGTTATAACACATTTGATATATAAAATTGTTGTGGATATTATCTAGGCTTCTATTGAAATCATTTTATAAATTTGTTTAAAATTAATCCAGTTACCTCTGAAAATCTGCTATTTTGCATGAACTTTGACGCTTCATAATTTACTCAAAATGAAAAAGTCAAAAAAGTATAACAATAGAAGCCTTTCAAATTTAATCAAAATTCTGAATGACGACCATTTTTTTGAAACAACTTTTAAGGGTTTAAAAACATCACGTATTTCCTGGAAAAAAAATTGTAAAATATTCGAGTAAATCATGGAATTACCGAATGCTAACAGAGTTTTCAGGTGTCATCTTTATTTTTTCGCATTGCCTTTACGTCAAACATCGCATTGGATTGCGTTAGATGAAGTAACAAGCTTTTAAACTACGCTCGATGTTGACGATAGGCGAGTGGTAAAGGACCCTCTTAAAGGGATGCAACTATATAGGGTGCATAGCTCCTTCTTTCTTGCTCGGACGCTTGACATTTTAACAAGTCATGATAAGAGCCTAGAAGCTCGTACGACAAAAATTTAAAATACAAAAATGTTGCCAGCATTTCATTTTTGTTCCCAACAACGTGCTCTTCGTGGAAAAGTTTGTTCCAATTTTATCACGTCTATCAAACTAGTTGAAACTGGGGAAAAATAACGCAGTCCAACCGAATGATTGAATCTGTTACCTGGAAATGGATGAAAACAAATCTATATATATATAAGGAAAATACCACTCACTGATTAATCATGAAATCTCAAAAACTATAGCACCTACAAATTTATTATTTGGCAGGTAGGTTCCTTACAGGGTGTAGACATCTCGTAAAGACGGATTTTACGAAACTCTACCCCCAAGGGGATAAAATGGGTGTCCAAAATTTGTATGGAAAAACCTATTTTTACGCAGGCTACGCCGCTGACAGAAGCTAGTAATGAAATAAAAATGAGTAATTTTAACATTTTTAATAAATAAAAAATGATTATTTTAGCCTCACATTACGTATTAAAACACAAACAAATAGATAGAAAAAAACAAAAAAAAACAACAACAAATCACAGAAAAAACAGCTCAAAAATATGCACGAAATAGATGCCTACTTCAGCTTTTATTACGATATTTAAAACCACAAATTATATATTTATTTATCACTCAAACATCAACCATAACCAAACCCATCAAAGATTAAATTCGCATCTGCGTAATTACATCATAAACCATAATAAACTCCATTCCACCAAGCCACAGTTGAGCGAAAATATTTTACGTGGCCAAAATCTTAAAAAGAAACATTACACATAATGAAAGAGCGATACAAAACTTTCTTATAGCCGCTTAAGAGTGTTCTGGTCCAATGTACATCATTACATAGGCTAATGGAGATTACAAAGCGACTTATCGTAAATGTACACGTTAAACTTATACATTTTACCCACTTTTTTATGGATTTAGTAATCCTATCGGCTTTTGGCCACGCATTGTCGAATATAACCACTGTGCTTTTATAATTCTTTTTTTGAATGTAAAACACGCTCAAATTCGATCCTGTAATATTGGATTTAGCTTTTGGGGGCTTAGTCCGCTGTTTTTTGTGGAACTTTTAAAATATTTATACGTTACTGAATTATTTATGTAACTACCACAAAAAATAAACTACCACAATCGTACATTGCAGATTTTTTCAAAGAGTTTACACCAAAACAGTAAGAAGAAGCAATCTAGCTCATTCATTCCCACACGTAGAAGTGCTGTGTCCCAATAGTGGGAAAATTATACGATTTATAAGGGTTGTATACCAGTTTGGTACACAACCCTTCACAAAAACTGTGTATGATGCGTGCATGAGTCTCGCATCTTGAGATGAAGGCTTTTCTATGGAAGAAAAGTTTTAAGTCCCTTTCTTGGGTATTGGTTCATTACGTTTCATAGTACCAGGTAAGTCTGCGGTCTGCTACTACGACTTGGTAACAAAACCATTAGCTTGATTCAGAAACATCACGCGTAGATACTTAACAACGCCATCTATCGAGCTCTGAAGCACCATTGTGGGTCTGTGCTGAGTTCGAACTCTTTGCTGTGCAGAGTTCATTTTTTTTATAACTCTGTTAGTTTTTTTAATGGGTGGTATTATTATTCCAAAAATAATAATAATAAAAAAAGCTTTTTCTAGGGAAAACAAAGATATAGAAACCTGAATTTTCTTTCTCTCTTTCTTCGAAATAAATTTCGTAGAAACGTGTGTACAGTACGAAAAAGCGTTTTTCAAGGTCATTCAAGTTGTACAGACGTATGTACAATCAGCGCTTGAGGGTAACTACCTATATTATCTGATTTATATCATCATTTCAGCCGAAAGACGTAAACTGTGGGACATAGGCTTCCCCCAAGTGTCACCATAATGACCGGTCCTGTGCGTCTCGCATTCATCGGATTCCCGCGACCCTTACCAGGTCATGGGTCCACCTTGTGGGAGGCCTTCTAACGCTGCGTCTTTCGGTACGTGGTCGCCATTCCAGAACCTTTCGCCCCCATTGACCATCTGTTCTGTGAGCAATGTGCCCTGCCCACTGCCACTTAAGTTTGGAAATTCTTCCGGCTATGTCTCTAACCTTGGTTCTGCTGCGGATATCTTCATTTCTGATGTGATCACGCAAGGAAACTTCTAGCACAGCCCTTTCTATTGCCCTTTGAGTGACTTTAAGCCTTCTGATGAGGCCCATTGTAAGCGACCACATTTCGGAGCCATACCTCATCACTGGCAACATGCACTGGTCACTGTAGTACATTGAATGAGAAGACACCGTGCAGTTCTGTGAAGCTGTTTAATGCTTAATCTTTTTTTGTTTTTTGTTTTTCAGTTTTATATTTAATTTGTATTTTCTTTAAAACTGAAAATCCATTTATTTCATTTTACTCAAAAAGTTGGTTTGCCAGAAAAAATTAAGTTAATTTCACGTTCCACAGAGAATCTACGTGAGATATGTCTATGGAGAATACCGTGCCACAAATTTTATGGACCCTCTTTTAAATTATATTACGTACTAGCTTCTGCCCGCGGCTTCACACGCGTGAAAGTAGCTTTCTCCATATAAACTTTGAACCCCCGTTTCCCTCACTTAGGGGGTGAATTTTGGAAAATCCTCCCTCTTAGTGCTCGCCTATGTTATGAAAGGAAACCTTGTGCAAAATTTTACGCTCAAAGTCCCAGTAGTTTAGGCTGTGCGTTGATATGTCAGGCAGTCAATTTCTCCTTTTATTTAGATAGATTACAAAAATCCTGGTTACATATTTTTTATTGTTTTCTATCATTAGATCTGGATGTGTTTTTATGAACAGCTACTCTTCTGGTAATCGTTATAACATATGTTTATATCAAAAAACTAAAGGCAAAAACAATTGCAGCAATCAACAAGAAGGAAAAACATTCCCTTTCCTGTTGGCTGAGCATGTAACCGACAATGTCATTTATGTAACATTGTCTTACGGCGAAGTTAGCAAAGTTTTTGCCATGTCTATTACTCCGAAAACGAAACAGTATAGGACGGGAGTCGCCTGAGGGACTTTTCCTACTGTTGAATTATTTATTTATGAGAAACTAAGGGAACCCGGAGTTAAATTTTAAGACATAATTGAATAATTCTAGAAAGTTTAACTATTCCAGTTTTATGCGCGGTAAAGACTGAGTGGCTTTTTTTTAAAGTGAGAAGTCATCCAATGACTTCTCCCACTCTAGAGTGAAGCGAGAGGGCGTGTCAAACTTTTACTGACTAAAAACGCTTCTATGTTCCAGTCCCCCTAGCCAAGTTACGATCTTTTCGTTTGCGTCGGACGCCAAGAGTAGGCCACGCCTCCTATTCCTTTGTTCTGACTTCATCTCACGTGGTCAGAACAAGGGAATCGGAGGCGTTCGACGCAAACGAAACGATCGTAACTTGGCCAGGGGGGTTGATCTGCCTTGTGTTCCAGGAGCATGAGTTTCTCTTTCCGAAGTCAAGCAATTTTTTTGTAGTTGGGAAATCATCCAATGACTTCTCCCGCTCTAGAGCGGAGAAGGAGGGCGTATCATAGCGTTCCAGGACCCTGGGTTTCCTTTCGGAAGTCAATCTATGGCCCCAGTGAGACTAAAAGGCTGGATTCTGTGTCGCCCCAGTTAGTTGTTTTGGAATTTGAACGAGAATGTAGCGGAGTATATTCTTTTCAGACATTAATATTACTTTACACTGTCCCTGTAATGTATAAATAGTGTTGTGTCCTGTCGTGTTTTGTAGTTTTAAAGTGAAAATAACTGTTTTAAGGTACAATGTTACTGCTTTTAGCTGTATTAAGTTTATGTGGTTGCGGAAAAAAAAGAATACCTATGTGGAAGAATTCTGGAAAGGCATTTTCCTAGTAGCAAAAAACGAACAAAATGATCACGTTTGTTGTATGGAAGCCTTTAATTATTTATTTTATTTTATTTTTTAGTAATTGTTTCTACATCAGAAATACATTATCTGTGATATTTAATTTCAATTTTCTAGCTATCACGGTTCATGAGATATAGCCTGGTGACAGACTGACAGACAGACAAGCGGATGGATAGCAGAGTCTTAGTAATAGGGTCCCATTTTAATCTTTTGGTACGGAACCCTAAAAGTACGAGTATATGTGTGTACCTGTAAATTAACGAAAAAGCCCGGATTCAAACGATATAAAAACAAAGTACATGAAAATGGAAGTTTTTCTTTTTAAAAATACAAAACAGCCTAAAGCAATAACATGCTGCCTAATATGGACATTTTTAAAAATGATTTATGAGTTTTTTATCTCATTACAGTTAGAGCAACAATGATTTCTATTAAAGTAATTATTCCTCTAATTTGTGGCTAACTAGAATTATATTTTTTGACGGAAATAAAACGGTAAATAAAATAAAATTGCATACTATCATCAACACACATCAATAGACCTCATCAGAAGGCTCAGAGTCACCCGAAGGGCAATGGAAAAGGCTATGTTTTGAGTTTCCTTGCGGGATCAAATTAGAATCCCTGCATTCCAGGGGAAACGCAAAGTTCAATTGAAGGAAAACAGGTGGATTTTAGACAGTTAAAGTCTGACTCTTCCTCTCGTATCACCCAGAACGAGAAAAGCCATTTGACGCCTTCCCACAGCATAGCATAGCATAGTCGGCCTTATAATGTTCCCACTGTTGGGACTCAGGCCTCCTCTCTAGGAGAGGGAATTGGCCGTAATCCACCACGCGGGCCCAGTGCGGGTAAAAAAAAATCTAATTCCTATAAATATGGCGATACAGCTCTACTGTCATATTACTCATAAAAAAATAAACATAATACCTTACCCATTCTGATTTCCATCAGAACACAAAATCTCTACCTATTGTTGATAAACCCATTACGTTTCTAAGATATAAAGGATTTTTATCAGCAGCTTATCAGCGCCCTCAAGTTATAAGAACGGAAGGAATTGGGTCATTGTAGGGGTCGTGTAGATTTAGGCCATACTTGTTCACTAATGTTATGTGGAAACTCAATACGTTATTGTGGAGACTTCGATGACTTTCGAAGACCTCTTAGCGGAAACCAGACTAAGTGATACTTGTGTTATAAGTAGGTACTATGGTACGTAAGTATTGGAGTTCTGGCCTGGATTGGCGATTGAAGTAATGTTTATTTGTGTGACTAGAACATTCAGGTAGGTTTTTTTTTTCGGGTTGGAAAATCGTCTAATGACATCCCCAGTCTTGGGCGGAGCGGGGGATAGTGTCAGACTTTTACTGGCTAAAAACCCACTCCTGTTCCTTCTCTGCTTCCTTCTCTTTCCAGGGCCCCGGGGATCTCTTTCGCATCACCCATGGCCCCAGTAGGCTTCGACCCTGCTGGACCCCTACGGTTGCTGACATCTCTTTGAGGCACGCGTGGAAAAGTACGCGCCGTCGACGATTTGGGCCCGGTCCGGACGGTTACCGGACGATCGGACGGCGAGCCACCCATTGCTCGCCGTCAGCAAGCCCGCGCCTACAACATTCAGATAGGTACTAATCATACTTGTGACTTCATAACATAAATAACATAGATTTTGTTACCCGACTACGGCAAAGCCAAAGGAGGGTTATGATTTTGACAAGCTATGTATGTGTGTATGTGAGTATGTTCATCTGTTCCCTCATAGTTCCTAATCTACTTATCGGGACTCGACATATGAGGTATCGTTAGAACCGTCTTGATTGTCCGCTGAACACAGGCTACGTGACGTGTCACAAAACTCGATATGGCGCCATATTACAAAAAATAATGTGTTAAAAAATAAAAATGGAGATAAATACATTTCCAAAATATAGCTCAAATTTATAGTGACGCCTTCTAGCGGACAAAAAGTCATGTGTTAAATTTAACACCCAAATTGTTAAAAAAAAACGACGCTAAAAAAATATGAAACACGCCGCGTAACACAAGCTCTGCTTAGCTTGGGACTAGACGGCGTTGTGTGATAGTTGTGGAATATTATTATTATTATTTTATTATTAACTTTGCAACCATAGATAGTTCAGAAATTAGTGATTAACTTCATTTTTTAATAAAGTTTTATTAAGTCATGGCCTTGAACACAGTAATAATCCCGGAACTACACTACATTTAGATCGCGTTTTGAAATAAGGCGGAAATAGTTTTAAAACTAATGTACTAACAATATTCAAAGCTCATAAATATTTATATAAACATTTAAACTAAATACATACGTGAGTTATTTTAAACCGCTCATTTAGGGAGTAGTTGGATAGTTAATTCCTACCCAGAAACTAATCGAGTGTGTAAACGTAGGTAGTTTACAATTAGAATCTCTTTTACATAGTTGGGAGTTTGCCAAATCGCATAAGTGCATCCGTGACTTGATAAGTTATTCGTAGCAATCAGGATTTCGTTTACCACAACACAGTAAAAGCAATGCATTCTATTGGATTTTGTCGGATAGCAATACGACTCGAGGTGGGAGATACAAGTACATCTATACTTATAATAAATCTGTAGAAGTGAAAATTATGTACTTTGAAAATATCAAAAAAATAAATGGCACGGCAATGGCGTGTTACTAGACCGACATCGAACCCAAAAATGTGATTTAAAAAAATGTTGTCTATCTGTCTGTTTGTCTAGGCATCACGCAAAAACTACCAGTTCGATTACAATGAAACTTGGTATAATTATTCTTTAATATCCTGGGCACCGCACTGGGTACTTTTTATATCGGAAAAGTATATACAATAAAAAACAAACTTCATTTTGCGGTTCAATCCCTAGACACGATTACTGTACCAACCGCAAATCAAGAGTTTGTCGTAGGTTATGCCGCCCGCAGTGGAATTCACTAAGGGGCGCTGCACACAACTAAGATTCTATAATATTTTATCTTAAGATACAATAACGATCGCCAAACAATTCAATGGACTATCACACACGACGAAGATAATAAATAATATTGCATATTTTCGTATCTCAAAAAACCTAATAAAACCATTTTCGACTTCTGCGCGGACGAAGTCGCGGGCAAAAGCTAGTAGCTTAATATTTAGATATTAAGCTATGTACTTATATACATAGCATAGTCTGCTTTATAAAGTTTCTACTGTTGGGACTCAAGCTTCGTCACTAAGAGAGCATTATATAAAAATGAATTCGATATTTTTTTGTTTTAGGATATGTTTGGTACTTAACAATGTTTTCCTTCACCGTTTCATCGAGATCAGTGATGATAAGTGATGGGCCATTACCACCAGTCCATTACTCTGATCACTGCTTAAAATACAGCTGCACACAAATGACAACTAAACTGTAATTTTGATAAACGATGATATTTCCAAATCGATACATATTCCGAGAACCGAGAGCGCTAACTCTAACTTTAATTGCTTAATCCAATTTAATAGCCAGTTTGATATCAAAATTAAAACGTCAAATTGTAGACAATAAAAGCACACAATTGACATCGTCTATCAAGCAATCCAACTGGAATTTGAATTCCTAATTAGATTTTAAAATATAGATAAACCAGTTGCCATAAATTTAATGCGTGCTATATTAAAGAAATAAATCAACGAAGGTTTCGAGTTCCCGCCCGTCCATTGTTTTCACTCTACAACAGATTTATCTGGTCAGTTGAACCAGAAATTATTAGTTAGAAGTCTGTGAAAAGGACACCTAATATGTTTCTTTTCAGCGTTTTTTTTACACCGTCTAATGATTTTAGCGGATGAGTGAATACTGTATAACTTTTTAATTTGTTTTAATTTCATGCTAATGTATTCTACCCAAACTCGATCTCAGGTGCACAAATATTTTCCATGATGAATTAATATTTCACCCTCTAACATAAACGCAATAGCATAAAATGAAAAAAGCTGGCAACATTTTTTCACCAGCATTTCGCTTTTATTTTTTACGTGTATCACTTTACTGAAATATAAATGAAAAAGTTAAGGGTTGCGGCTGTACCATAACGGTGAAACTAGTAACAGGCTTATTTTTCACAATTAGTTGGGCAGGATCGCACACCCAAAAAAAAAAAAAAAAATAGACTAATACTATGAAGGCAAAAAGTGTGTGAGTTTGTCAGTGTATGTTTGTTACTTCTTCACGCTCGAACGGCTAAACGAATTTCAATGAGTATTAGTATGCGGATAAACCATGTCCTGGTATAGCACATTTTTTTTCTTGTATGTGGGAAAATCAATGACAACCTCCGCTCTTGGGCGGAGCGCGAAGGCGTGTCAGACTTTTACTGACAAAAAATCGCACTCCTGTTCCTTCGTTGCCTTTCATACCAGAGCCGAGTCTTCCTTTCAGAAGCAGACCTTTGGCTCCAGTTTTTATTCCAGTGGGTGAATCATCTTATAACGAATTGGGCGGAGCGAGAAAACAGTGCTTGACTGCGATCTCACCTGATAGTAAGCAGTGTTGCAACAAAGTGAGTGCAGTGCAGTGTGTCTGTACAAATTTATAGTTTTCAGATTTTTTCCTATAGGTACTTGTGTTATGAGAACCTACTTCATGCCAAATTTCAGGATTCAAGGTCAACGGGAAGTATCCTATAAATTTTTATTCCCTTGACAGTGTTGAAATACACGTTTTTTGCGACATAAACGGCCGTATCTTTTTTTTTTTTTGTTAACTCAGAAGTTTGATTTTTTCACAGCTTCAACAGACTTGAGCATAAAGTTTTAATTTCAACTCGATATCTCCACGCGTTGCCGAGATAAAGGGTCTTAAACGACAGACAGACAAGACGGACGGACAACAAAGTGATCCTATAAAGGTTCCATTTTTTTTCTTGAGGTACGGAACCCTAAAAAATGTGGTCAAAATTTTCCGTCAGTAAATTGTGTACGAATGGTAGTTGGGTCGGGTTTCTGCAAGATAGCTGTTCCGTTGATAGAGATATAAAGTCCCAGCTAAGATTAAGATAAACGCGGTAACGCCTCAGTTATAAATCTCTCACTGGATAGATAAAGGGCCAGTCACGTGGACTGCGTGCCGATTATTTAACGGGATATCAGCTCCAAACATTTTACCCTTATTTACTTCAATCGATAGATACAATACGAATTTCAATGGAAATATACTTAACTGGTTTTTGCTCGCGGTTTCGCCCACGAACAAAAAGTATAGCCAGTGTAACTTAGGAATAAAGCAGCTTTCTATTGGTGAAAGAATTTTAGCAATCAGACCAGTACTTTCTGAGATTACCTCCTCACAAACAAATATATAAATTATGACAGTTAAATGTTTTTTCTTTAATATGTAAATATTTGGTAACTTGTAATAACAATAATAATAAATCTTTATTGAAAGAAAGAAAGAAAGAAGAAAAGAAAGAAAATATGTTTATTTGGCACACCATGATTAATTAATCAACAAATAATTGATTTACAAACTAAAAATTGAACGACATTAATTATTGCAGACAATTTCATCCATATTATTATTAACTAAACAATTTGGGCACGAATAAATGTTTTCAGGATGCCCTGAAAACATTTATTGGAGTCCTGTTTATTTGCAATGACCTGTACGATGCTGTTAGTGGCCTGGACTCTGCTTAGTAAAGAAGCGAGCCACTTGCACACGATGGCATGGAAGCCATCTACCCTGGCCTCCGCAAACATACCGGAAGCAGTACAAAACCGATGAATGATATTTATTTTATAAAAGTTTTTTAAAAACACTTTTCACTTTTACACGTCCGTTATCTCGTCAGTTTAAGCTAGACGAGGCCAGCCCACTAACCAAGTTACAATCATTTCGTTCGCGCCGAACGCCTCGAGTAGGCCACGCCTCCGATTCCTTTGTTCTGACCACGTGACTGAGCGATTATTATATAATTGTTACGATTGTAACTTGGCTAGGGGTGCAGTGTTTCCTAGTCGACTACCCTGAAAAAAATACCGAAACAAGCTCAGGGGTATATAAAAGTATATATAATATACAAATAAATAAACAACCCATTAGTTATCATTATAATTCTTCTGTACGTGTGTTTGTCACCAAACTTTTACTAACCGTCTTGACTGGTTTGGATGAAATTTTGTGTGTATATATGAGTAGGTCCCTGGATGCTTTGAAAATATAATTAAACCCAGTAGGTGGCGCTGCAATGGGGTTTATAATTATTATTTGTTACTAAAAGTCAATTTTATGGCAGGATATTGGACTGCTGTATGGTGTTGGCATATTCAATCTGATTATAGCATTACTTGCCGAACAGCATGTAATTAGTTCGACTGTATAATTATTTCGTAGTGTTGCGTGGTGTCCATTACGTGGGTATCATGGGGGAGGGGGGTTATCAAATGCCCATTAAGGTGAAAGTTACGGGCCATGCTGTCGCTAGATGTCACTGTAGTCAATGTTTTTAGTTTATATTGCTTTTAGTGTATCGGAGTATGGTCAAATCAAGGAAATGGCATTTACTAAAATCGGATATTTCACTTTATTGACCTTACTCAAATTATCGACATAGCTTGAAGAATTGTCAAACTTAAGTGGTTGTGTCCTGCCACACATTGCTCGCAGAACAGATGGTCGATGAGTCGAAGGGTTCTGGAGTGGCAAACGCGCACTAAAAGACGCAGCGTTGGAAAGCTTCACACATTTTGGACCGATGACCTGGTGAGGGTCGTGGAATTTCGATGGATGCAAGACGCACAAAATCGGTCGACACTTAGGGGAGGCCTATGTCCAACAGTGGAGGTCTTTCTGCTGAAATATTGATGAAGAGTCAAATTATTGCCCCAAAATCCACCTAACTCTGATAGTTCATGTTAATAATTATAGTGCTACAAATAGCTACATATGTATTTACAAAATAACCTAAAAATGTTAAGTTCAGCACAATTTAGCAAGAACATACTCATAGCTACATTTAAACCCATTGCTGTCACTTCAAAACAAAAGAATTACACAGGAGGCAGAACCCTTAACTATATACTACATAACCTTAATAGTATATAATAATATATCATAATTCATAAGCAACAAAAGTAAAAATCCCTACGAACGTTGCAAAACTTTATCTCAGTCGGAAATGAAATCAATCAAACCCGCTGAAAGTCTCAATAAAAATATGAGCACAATTCACTCTCTGAATCACAAAAAACCCCAACATACACAATCTTCTTATTCGTATTATTCAAAATCTAAATCTGGTTGTTGCCAAAAGATTTTATCCGGGCTGGAGTATTTTCAAATAGTTTTTTTCCAGCGGAGAACCGGTACGGCCCACTGTCCGCAGTATCTGACGTGGGCCAAAGATTTATATTCCCATAATGTCGGCTAGACAATACGTTCGGTATATTTTTCTTAGCGCTCTCGACGCTTTTATAAAAACACAAATTTACTGGGTACGGAAAATAATGTGGTTTTTCTTTTCTTTTGCTCTTAGTAAAAAAAATATTCGAGGACAGTGCAGTGTATTCAACATTCTCTTTGCTATGATTAAATAATAATATTTTGCTTTATCCAATCAGTGTATGATGTAAGTGTCTCTTTATGAGCTTTACGGGTATAATGTTTTTGTTTTGATGTTGTATGCTTATGTCTTATAAGAAAACTAGTTGTTTATATCATACATATTTGATAAATAGACGCTTTTTGTTTACATACATAAATTATTCCCATAATTCTCCATTATCCTCAAAAAACAATATAAAATTTCCGTAACAAAGTACAACCTTGTTAACTTCATCCTAAGTTATTCTGCCCGTTAGAAAGCATACCTTCTATTATCCTGTATAAATTACTGTCATACCGTAGCCGAAACATAAACCTCTCCCAAAATACTTGAGCAAAAAATAAAGAATACTGGGGTCACGATCCGATTTATACAATTACCCCAAATTCACATTTTATTTTCTCAGAGCTTTAACATTTCATTCATTGTCCTCAATTATTTGAATCACAAAAGGAAAAAAAAATCAGGAATATGTAATTTACAATGGTATAAAAAAATAAGGCTTGATACACACTAAGCGGTTCGTCAAAGCTTGAGCGTACGCCTTAATTTGCATGAGATACGTCTACTGCTGAAGAGAATGAATAAAACAGGAATGCATATGAGACGTCTAACGATTCACGCACGGAGTTTATTGAGTCACTTCCAGTTTTTACTTTAAGTTGAGAAATCTTAGTAGCATTTTGCACAGGATACGCGTGTAAAGAATTAAAAAAAAACGTTGACCGTCATGGAATACCCGAGAAGTCTTAAACAGCTATATTACGCCTACTATACGACGGCATGGCGTTGCCGCTTCAACGACAGTTTCATACTTTGTACGTCAGCTGTAAGCAGGCGTACGCCAAGCGTATAATGACGGATACGTGTCTATGAAGCTACACGCCCGTGGACAGAGGACCCTAGTATATGCGTGCGTATACATATGTCAAGAGTAGAGGCATAGTGGGGGTATCATGTCGTTTACCGTCACGGAATTAGATTCGGTTTTACTGCCTAAGCCAATAGATACTTCACATCAAAAACCCAAGCGAACGCCGGCGTTCACGCGTGTTTCGCGCCATTTAGGTTTAACGCTAGCGTCCGCATAGATTATAAAATATTGAGCGTTTTATTTATAGAATATTTATCCAAGTACATAATTCAGAAGTTCTTCATAAAGTAGTCTAGTAAATATCGAAAATAATCAAAACTTTCCGTTATTCCCTATATACCTATAGATTAAATTATAGTTAACAGATATTCCATTTTTGAAAATTTTACTTCAGTAAATAAAGTTATTTCTCAACAAGATAACTACATAGAAAAAAAAAATACAACTGGACAGTTTTGATATTATGCTATTAAATAGTTACTAATAATTTTCACCCGAGACTTGCAAAAGGCTTTAGTTTGAAACGCTGCAATATCCGAGCAACTAATTAAATGCTAGTCAAGACACACTAACGATACAATATCACACCAAAGGGTATAGCTGTTAACAAGATAATATATAACGTTGTTCAAAATATGACAGCTACCTTAATCAAGACAGCAAATATTCGCAACAAAATAATCTTACATAAGATTAACTTAATTAAAAGCAACGAAGCAAAATATGCTCTTGCATAATATTCCGAGTACGAGGAGAACCGTTTCATTTAGGTACATCGCGCTGGCATACAAGTTAAAACATAGCCGCGTCCCTCATAATTGAATATTAATAACGCTACTAAAAGGTAATGGCTGAACACGGACTTATAAAAAGTTATAGCATGAATTACAGCTTGAAGGCAAGTAGATTTGAGCTGCAGTGGTAAATTTAACTACTGTTGATGTAAACGACATACATCTTCATCGCAGAAAATCATTTATTTATAACTGTAGTCGATGTTGTTTTTAGGGTTCCCTTATAGTCTCACTTCGTTGTCCGTCTGTCTGTCTGTCAAGACTCTTTATCTTGAAAACGCGTTGACATATCGAGTTGAAATTAAAACCATATACGCAAATCTATGGTCCCTTGAAGCTGTGATAAAATCTAACTTCTAAGTTAGCGAAAAAAAAAAGATATGGCCATTTATGTCGCAAAAAAACGTATATTTCGACACTCAAGGGAACCAAAATTCTGGAGTACTTCCCGCTGACCCAGAATCCTGAAATTTTGCATAAAGTAAGGTCTTATAACACAAGTATAGGAATAAATATGAAAAAGAAAAAAATTTTGTTACGTCACCATTTTTTTTTTGTGTTTTGAAAAAAACTTCGAAATCAGTAATTGAACTCTTTACATAGGTAAGTTAGTACGGAACCCTCACGACGCGAGCCCCGACTCGCACTTGCAAATATTGGTTTTTAGTGTTGATAGGCTCGCGTTTGGCCACTATCTTATCTGATGGCAACTGATGGAAGTCGGTCATGGAGCACACTTGCCTAGAAGTGCGATAGCGGCCCTAGAACCTAAAAAGTGACTGAAGGAAAACAGGTGGGAATTAGTTAGTAAAAATCTGAAACTCTCTCTCGCTCTACCCAGAACAAAAGAAGTTATTTGATGTCTTCCAGAAACAAAAAAGGGGGTTGTGAAAAATAAGCAAAAAAAAAAAATTGAAAATAAGATACTTTCAATAATAAACCGGCATCAGAATTTAATCAAGATACGATAGTATCAAACATAACTGACTATGAAGTCGACCAACTAAGGTCAGGCAGGTTAAAACGTCGGCATTCATTAAGAAAAGGTTTTCCGTAATAGCACCGGGGTCAAAGGGCATTACAATTTGTATAGTGAACAAAGCCAGGAACGGTAGCTAGTTACCATATACGAAACATAAAAGAGCATTGATGAAAGGGTGTAATATGATATTGAGTAGGTATTTTACTCTTGATGTTGATCATCGCCAATTGATAAAAATTTAGGATATTTCTGAATCGATAATTCTTAAGGTCTACGCTACAGAACCGCGTACCGGAAGACGCAGTGTTGGAAGGCCCCCTACAAGGTGGACCGATAACCTGGTGAAGGTTGCGGGAATCCGATGGATGCGAGATGCACAGGACCGTTCTTTGTGGCGACATTTGGGGGAGGCCTATGTCCAGCAGTGGACGTCTATCGGCTGATATGATGATGATGATGATGACGCTACAGAAGCCGAGCACGAGTGGAGCATGAGCGATACATGAGCGAAGCACGAACGGAGTACGAGCCGCACGCAAATTCATGTAGTATCGCTCGTGCTCAGCCGACATCTAGAGTCGGTCCACACTACACGAATTTGAGCTCGGTTCATGCTCCGCACGTGCTCAAATCCTCCACCGTGTAGACCCATTTTTAAGCAGCATATTTTTTGTAAGAAGGTACGCCATTATTGTTTAATAGGGTTAGACGTTTATTAGCATGACGGCTTTATAATAAAAACTCCTAGAACCAGACTGTTTAAATACATTGATTGAGAATACACAGCGAGTTCAAATTCATGTAGTACGGACTGACTCTAGAGGTCAGCTGAGCACGAGCGACACTGATTTGAGGTCGACTCGGGCTCCACTCGTGCTCAGCCCCCCCCAGCCAAGTTACAACAGTTTCGCTTCGATTCTCTTTTTGTTGATCGCCTCGAGTCGGCTACGCCTCCTATTTCTTTATTCTGACTACTTGACTGAGCGTTGAGATGACGTCAGAATAAAAGAATCGGAGGCGTGGCCTACTTGAAGCGATCAACGAATAGAGAATCGAAACGAAACTGTTGTAACTTGGCTAGGGGGGCAGCTCCCCTAGCGTAGATCCACCTTTAAGTAGCAAAACCTTTGTAAAAACATACGCAAATATTGTTTAATAGAGTTTGATGTTCATTAACATGATAGCTTTATAATAAAAAATATCTATAGCCAGACTGCTATATATTGTTTGAGAAAGTCTTTTGAAATCCCGATGGGAGTACGTCTATTCAAAGTCTCGTAAAGATCTTAAGACGTCTTTAGAAGACTTTATTCAACGGAATCCTATATTTGGCGTAAGTTAAATGAACTCCGTGGAGTTTTTAACATAAACATGTTATAGAAGCATTTAATCACATTTGTGTTTATGATTGCGGTGAGAGTTTATTTGTATACAATTTGTTATTGCAAATGGGTCTTATTAATGAGACTGCGAACACAAAGAAAAGATGAGATTAGGTCTTTATGACGCGTAATTGTAACAGTCATTAGAAAAGATGGCAACTATTTTTATGGATAGACTCGTATTTGACTACTATATCTCGCAATGGTAAGCGATGATGTGGCTAACTTCATCATCATCATCATCATTTTACGGCTGGACATAGGTCTCCCTAAATGTCGCCACAATGAACGGTCCTGTGCGTCTCGCACCTATCGGATTCCGCAACCTTCACTAAGACAACGGTCTACCTTGTAGGGGACCTTCCAACACTGCGTCTTCCGGTACGCGTTCGCCACTCCAGAACCTTTCGGCCCCAACGGCCATCTGTTCTGCGAGCAATGTGCCCTACCCATTGCCACTTAAGTTTGGCGATTCTTCGTGCTATGTCGGCAACCTTGGTTCTCCTGCGCACGCTAGAGCACTCTTGCCTAGAAGTAACCTGTTCACTCTTGACTTAAAAACCCTTAGGTTGTAGCTTTCAGAAAACACAGACTCCGCCAGGGAATTCTACGCCCTAGCTGTACGTATAGTGAATGTAATCCCAAATCGCTTCGTACTTATGGGTGGAATGTCTAGCATGTACCGTACCATGAATGTGTTGGCGCAACGCCGTACGTCTAGTGATCCGATGATAGCACGGACTTGGTAAATTTGTCTTGTGTGATTCTAATGCACACTCTCCAAAATAAAACCATAGAAAACCGACAGGCAGCCGATGAACATAAGATAAAAAATAAAATGTAAGTACAGAAATGAAAAGTTAATGAAAACTGCAATTTTTCAAGCACAGTAATGACTAGTCATATGCTTGCATTTTTTCTGGTATGAATAGCAGAATATTAATTTAAAGTTTCTTTACTCCCGCTTTGAATACTAAATAGATATTTTATAATGAACTAGCTACCTTCAATGGCTCGCTCTCGTAAAAGTAGGTTTCTTTCTATAAACTTCGAACCCCCGTTTTCATCCTCTTAGGGAGTGAATTTAGTGAAATCCTTTCTTATCGTATAATAATGTTTTAAGAACTATCCACGTGTAAAATTTCAGCCTAATCTGTTCAGCAGTTTGAGCTGTGTGTTAATATATCTCTCAGTCAGAAACTGTTGCCTTTCATGTACATAGATTAACAAAAAAAAATATTTATAAGCAGTTTTCGCCGTAACGCATACACCGATCTGTTCCGACTTCTGAGGTTACAGAGATGTAATGCACAGGATCAACTCGGGATAGATAAAATGGGGACAGGTCTCAAGAACACGGATACCCTTTAAATTAAAGGGTAAAATTTACAAGTCCGTGATAAGACATATGATGTTGGGTTGTAAAAAAGACGGATGAAAAAAGATTGCTTGTAGCGGAGACGAGAATGTTGAGATGAATATAAATGTAGTGGCGAAAATGGATAAAATGAGAAATGAGCACAATAGAGGAAGTTCAAAAGTGGCGCCAGTGACCGAAAAGTTGAAAGGGAACAGTTTGTCTTAGTATGATCATATAAAGGGGAGAGATGAAACGCATGTTACTAAAAGAGTTATGAATATGAACATGTGGATGGATGGAAAGGAAGAAAGGCCAAAAGTAGATGGATTGTTTGATGAGTGATATGAAAGAAAAGGTCACTGGTAGCATGACTGCTGACAAGATAGAACTAAAGAAAAAACATGTTGCGACAACTTCAAGTAATATAGACTAGGACAGAAAGATAATGGGATTAAAATTATTATTGATTTGAAGTTTCCATCCACGTGCGGAGGCAGATATTTTAGGTGTGACAGAATACAAGGGTGACTAAAGTTCGGCGCCCATTATCGACATCGGCCAGGGAAAAAATCATTTGGCACCCTACATGCAAGCGCACACTGTCAGAAACTATGCCTTGGCATGCATGTAGTGATGCCAAAAAATCTTTCCTTACCAATGCCGACAATGGGCGCCGGGCCTTAATTTTCTTTTAAGATCTGCCCTACCAAAAGTCTCTCACGCCTAACGTCCTAAATTCTACCGTAGGATAGTTTCGAGGCAAACATGCAAAGAATTCCCGAGATAAAAGTTGGAAACACTTTCAAAAAAATTATAAAACTTTTAAGATTTTTCTTAGTGAGGTAGGTGTCTATTATATCTAACTCGAGGGAAATCTTCAACTACCATTTAAAAACTTTATCCTATAACAGAAAACGTAATGACGGAGTTCAAAACAAATAATTAGTGTTTGCAAAATTCTTTGCATTTTTTTTTCTTTTATTGGATTTTTTTCAATCCAGTCATGTTTTAATTAAGTTAAGGTTTAATGTTACACGGAGATTTTTTTCTGTAAGTCATTATTTTCTGTGAGTGTGCGCTCATTATTTTAATTAATGATACATACATAGTGCCTAGTCACAATCTCGATACAGATTTTATTTTCAGCTTTTTTATGGAACTGATATACTTTGTACTTTTAAATAAGAAAATACTTTTTTTATTTTGAAGCGACTTAAAAGTTACAGTAATATTGCAGGCTCTGTTTCGTTTGAAAAACCTACTACCATCGAGTGCAAAGACAATGCTTGTACAGACCTTAATTTTTCCTATCATCGATTATGGTGACGTGTGCTACTATGATCTGAATGCAAATCTCTTCAACAAACTTGACCGTCTTCTAAATTACTGCATTCGATTCGTTTACAATCTACGTAAATATGATCATGTTTCAGCGCATCGGTCGCTTTTAAAGTGGTTGCGCATACGTCAGCGCAGAGAGCTAAGGGCGTTCACTATCTTTTTTTCATTTCTTGATTCTTCTAATTCCCCTAGTTTTTAGCCCCTTACTTTCAATACATTTGCGCCAACCACAATAGAAACCTGCGCTCATCTCATAACCGCCTACTTCAATGTCCCACTCATCGTACTGTCTTTCTTCACTGTTCTTTCTTTGTTTAAGCTATTTCAATATGGAATGCGCTCCCCCAGGAGATTAGGATAGCAACAAATCGAGTAACATTCAAAACCAAAGTTCGCGAGCTAATTCGTTAGAAGTTGGCAATAGTGTCATCACAGCGTTAATGTTTTCAAATTGTCGATTTATTGTTTGACTTTACTAGTGAAGATATATATGTAGATAGTTTATTAATTTGTGTATTTATTATATAATTGTATGATATTTATGGTTTATTAGTATATCTATTCTTGTACCTATTCACCTTTTCTCTCTTGTTTATTGCACCTACCACTATATTTCTCTGTATCACCCTAAGATTGACTAGTAGAAAATGTCTAAGGCATTAAGTCCGCTGCTGTACGTTTCTGCATAAAGTATTTAATAAATAAATAAGTTAAAAGATAATCTTGAGCACACAGGTCTTAGGTAAGTATCCAAACAGTCTAGTTTTATTGTTTTTGCTACAAATCTCAATTCACAACTTTATTTTGTATCGTTTAGTTTTAGCTGTTATTTACAGTTCCGCCTTCGTGAAATTAGAATATAAGCTATCCTGGAATCAAATTTTATTGAAGTCTGAGCAAAAGTGCAAAATAACTTTAATTTTGGAAGTCAGTGTAAAATAACGAACACACAAAACTATTATAGAAACAGCGACTTCCAAAATTAAAGTTATTTTGCACTTTTCAGTGTTTTTTTTTTTTACATTGAAGTCGATTATATTTTTTTTATGTAAAAAGTTTTTCTTTTTTTACAACCATCACACAACGCCGTCTAGTCTCAAGCTAAGCAGAGCTTGTGTTATGAGTACTAGACAACCGATAAACATACTTATATATTTGGAAATACATACATATTATAGATAAATTACACCCAGACACAGAACAAATGATCGTGCTCATCACACAAACATTTATCCTGGGTGGGAATCGAACCCACAACCTCCGGCATAGCAGCCAGGGCTACTGACCACTAGACCAACAGGCCAGTCAAATGTTTAAACGTCATGTATAGTAGAGGTCCTTATGCGGACTAACTTAATGCAACAAGGCATTTTCTACCAGTCAAACTTTGGATTAAAAAAGACTACATTGTCGTAGGTCGTTTTTCATTGGATGTTCTTAGAATCCGACCCAGATTGCGAATTATGGAGATTTCATAAAGTCTTAAGTTACGGTTTCTTCGCATTCCTCCCAATCACCGACCTTCGGTATCTTTCCAATTAGTTCTTGTCAAACTGAGTTCCAATGACACTTAACAAAGTCATGACATCTTTGCATAACTTTATCAACTCTTCAAATAAAATCTCCTGCGGAATAACGATTCTAGTCCGTCAATCATTGTCAGAATTCCAAACGATATTTTAAAGAAACTTATTTTCAATATTTTTATTCCACTACTTTCACACAACGCCATCTAGTCCCAAACTAAGCAGAGCTTGTGGTATGAGTACTAGACAACTGATAAACATTCTTATATATTTTTAAATACATACAAATTACAGATAAATTACACCCAGACACAGAACAAATGATCATGCTCATCACACAAACATTGCTCTGAATCAAAGTCAAAGTCAAAAAAAAAAAAAAATTCACAAAAGAAAGAAATAAAAATATTAAGCCTACATGGGCACTTATAAAACGTCAGAAGCTAGTGCACGGTTTCAAATAGGTCGTTTACTATGGAGGAGAACCGGCCAGAAACCATAGTTACTCTTTAAAAAAAAAATTGGATGGGAATTGAACCCATGACCGCCGGCATAGCAGTCAGGGCCACTAACCAATATACCAACAGCCAGTCAAAGTTCCAATAGCCTTTTTAGATGCAAAACTCGTCTTTAGAATAATGAGGAAATATTTGAGTTTGGCTTCAGCGTTGTGAATTTATCAACAAAAACAAAAAAAAAATCAATTAACTAGGCACCTACGCAGTTCCGTTGAAGAGTAGAAGCCTTCAGTTTTAATTAAAAACTGCGGTATTTTTTGTAACATTAATTTAAATTTTGGGAAATACCATAATTCTTTTGGTTATCCTCTTTGAAATGGGAGAACTTAATATTCCTATGTTACGGTACTGTTAATATTTTGTTATAATTTTATTAAAATACAAGACAGAATTAATTAACCATTTGCGAAACTGATGAATTTATATTTCCTATTAAACAGTAGAATTATACAGGTGGTCTGAAAAGTTTTCGACCTAACAAAAATACAAGACATTTTACTTAAAATTTATTTTTCTTTTTTACATTGTCTCCTTGTAACTCTAATCACTTCTCCTAGCGATGCCCCCATCTCTCAAACCCATTCGAATAGTAGTTGTCATTTTTATCTGCAAAATAATTGTTCACGAAGTTTGCCTCAGCATTTGATGAAGATCTCTATCCTCTAAGCGCAATTATTAGATGAAGAAACAAAAAAAAATTACTTTGGGCTAGCTCTGATGAGTAAAGCTGATAATCAAGCAGTTCAAACCGTAATTCGTAGATATTCGCCGTGGCAACCGCTGAGGTATGAGACGGCGCGTTATGTTGGTAAAAAAGATATTCTTTTTCTGTATGTCACATCGACTCACTCAAATAACAACTGTGAGTCCAAAATAATTAAAAATTTGGTGAATAAGAGTCTAAAGATCCACATTCAGTAGCTTGTATTGAAGAGTGTTGCTATCTTCTCATTGAGGACGGAAAGTTTTCAGACCACCCACGTATTTTAACAAAAATACTTTCTATGTTAGTAGCTCTTCTTGGACATTATGTGTTTCTATACAATTTTGTCAGGATTGCTTACTCGAAGACGGGACCCTATTAATAAGCTTCCGTTGTCCGTCCTTCCATCCGTATGTCTATCTGTATCTCATAAGCGTAATTAATAATAATCATAAGAATCTGTATTAAAATTAAGGGGGGTTCCCATACGAAAAATGTTATTTTATTAGTGTTTTTTACTTCATTCTAAACTGTAGCCCCACCTCGGTACTGAAAACGATTTTTTAAGGTTAATTTAAGTATCAAATAACTTCATCAGATCTGGTTGGAGCGAGATTGAGAGTCAAGTTTTTACTGACTGTACTTATGTTTACAAGCGAAAGCTGTTCCAGCAATATTTTGATTCCGTTTTTAAAAAATGATTCCTTGTAACCATCACCTTCCTGCCCTTGTCCCATCTTATTTGGGGTCGGCGCAACACGTTTTTTTCTTCCATTCTATCTTGACAACCGTCGTACTATCACTAACTTCCTTTTCTTTCATATCAGTGTTCACACAATCCATCCATCTTTTCTTTGGCCTCCCTCTCCCTTTCCACCCATCCACATGTATACTCATAACTCTTTTAGTAATATGTGTTTCATCTCTCCTCTTTACATGACCATACCAAGACAAACGTTAATCTAATTTTTTTTTGCTGTCTGCATTTTTCAAATAAAGAACGAAATTTCAATTTTTTTTTTTTATAAGCACATAACCCAAACATCTAAATCGATTAGTCTAGATGTGGTACCGCGGAAGTCATCAAGGCGTTTACTCGAGCGTATATGGGCTTGATACGGAAAATTAAACTTTAAATTGGTCTGTTATTACGTCTCGTCCTAAATAAGTAACTAAATGTTAAGTCCCATTACTGTACCTACACTTTATAGTTTAATAGTTTCCGAGAAATTCAATTTTTGTAATTATACTTATTTGTGTGAAAATTGTTTGTTTTAGGGTTCCGTACCTCAAAAGGAAAATACGGAACCCTTTTAGGATCACTTTTTTGTCCGTCAGTCTGTCTGTCAAGACGCTTTATCGCGAAAATTTCTGAAATAACAAAAAAAAATGGCCGTTTATGTCACAAAAAACGTGTATTTCGACACTCTCAAGGGAATCAAAATTCAAAGGGTACTTCCCGTTGACCTAGAATCCTGAAATTTGGCAGAAAGCAAGGTCTAATAGCACAAATTTAGGGAAACTGATAATTACATAATGAATGGTAGTTACGTCACAAAAACAAAACTTTTTGCCATTCGGGAAAATCTTGGTAACTCAATTCGGGAATTGAACTATTTTCATAGATAAGTGTGTACGGAACCCTCAGTGCGCGAAAAAGACTCTAGGTGGTAGCTATCCGTAAACACAGACTCCAGGACTGGGGGAATTCCACTTAAATTATGTTTTAAGTAAATGATTTTAATGTGATTGTTGATCGAATTCTGGATTGACTATTTTGAGTTAAGAATGTGACAACCCCACCTTAAATGCCAAAGTTTTAGAATAAAATAGAATTTGAAAGAAAAATTCGGAAAAATATGCCTAAATCTATAATATGTGCGTTTTTTGTAGCTGTTTGTTATTATAATTATCTATTAATAAAATAATATATGGTTTAAGTGCTATTTTACAGGTTACATTTTGGAGAGTGCGCGGGAATTGCATGACTTGATTCCGCCATCTTCTTTCTACCATCGGACAACCCGACGTACGGCGAGTATCCACCCTTACGTTGTTGAAACGTCAACGGTCCGGACTAAGCGTTTCGCTTCGTCGTTTATACCGCGTTCGACTGGAACAATTTGCCTGCTACGGTCTTTCCGCCCAACTATAATTTAAGTGTCTTCAAGGCTAGATTGAATAGGCTCTTAATAAACTAGTGCGCCTCACCATCAATTATTGTATCTCTGCTTACCATCAGGTGGGATCGCAGTCAAGCACTGGGTTATGCCAATTAAAAAAAAAAATGATAAGACAACAATATTATACTACGCGATATTCTTATAATTTGCCTTGTTATATAACTGTACCTTTATTGAGATAGGGGTCAATGCCACGGGCGTTCAAGGCCTCAGAGAAAAGAACATCTAAGTCCCTTAACAATACGTGCCGTTTCTGGGATTCTGGCTTTATATATCAGTCCCTTGAGAGAACTGCCTAGCGACAGAATTTATGATATTGTGTGAGGTTTTTATCAATTAGGTCATTGTACAAAATTACAATATTAGAATTAATTTCTGTATTGGAATTGTATTTTTAATTACACGAATAAAACATGTAACTGGAAAATGCATCATCAAGCCCTGAAATTTTACTTATCCATTCTTAAGTAGTGTTTTTTTTAAGAAATTATTTAATTTAATTTTAAGCAAATAATATGGGAATTGACTGCACTAGTAGTGCGTCGGTATTGGTATCATGTACGCACAAACAAAGACTCCAGTGACGCAATCAAGATTATTCCAAAATAGGTTTTCTTTTTAGGTTTTCTTTTTAGGTGGGAAAATCATCTAATGACAAATCCCGCTTTTGGGCGGAGCGAGAGATAATTTCAGACTTTTACTAACTAAAAACCCTCTGCTGTTCCTCCTTTGCCTTCGTGACCGGGTTTCGCTTTCACACTACCCGTGGCCCCAGCAGGCTTCGACTCTGCTGGGCCCCTACGATTTGCTGACATCTCCCTGAGGTGTGCGTGGAACAGTTCGTGCCATCGACGACTTGGGCTTTTTCCGTACGGTTACCAGACGGTCGGTCGGCGAGTCACCCATTGCTCGCCGTTCGCAAGCCCGCGCCTACGGTGGCCGGAAATTGGGATCAAAATCCCGGCGGCGGTTGGGGCGTAAGGACCGTTGCCTCATGCAATCACCTCCTTTACTAGCATTACTGCTTCCCAGAAGGAGGCGACCGCCTGCCACTCCTCCTCGCTCCGGACCACGGCCTGTACCAAGGCCTGGCGCGAGGGCCACGAGGACATGGCGTCTGTCTAAGCGGGGCACACCTCCACAGTGTCCTCCGGGCAGTCCACACAGTGGCGACACCCGGGCGTCGCTTCTGCACGAATCCGATGCAGGAACTTCCCGAACTTACCGTGTTCGATGAGAACCTGCGTTATGCGGAAGGTGAGGACACCGTGAGGTCTTTCCAACGACGCCGCGTTAGTAAACATGTAAATTAATATACTTAAGACACTCAAACCTACAGAAGAAGATCTAAAAAACACTAATTCCATGTTATTTATGACCAATCCAGACTAACAAACATATTCCAATATTAAACATATTCCTATAAATTGATTTGTAGCTCGAGCATTCAATAATGGAAGCTAATTGACGCTTTTACGAGCAAAATAGCATGCCTGACAGAAGTGTTCGAGAATTTAACAATTTGTGCATTCATATAAACTCAGTTACCCTTTAACAAATCATTGTCACAATCGAACAATATATTATAGACTTTGTTTTGATAATGTTAAAGTTGAAATTTCTTTGGTTTGGGGCGGAATATTTCATTCATACTAAACTCAAGTTCATGCGGGAAGGTCAACTAAATAATATTGAGTTGAACGGTAATAATAAAACATTTCGTAGACTGTGTAATAATTCATACATTTTGTTACTAGAAGAAATAAATTAGAGTCGGTTTATTATTCTCGGGTTCTTACAATGCTGGTAGCTATAATAAAATACTTCAGCGCCTGTTCTACGGGGCTGTTTCTAATTTGCGGTAATAGTGTTAAACTTAAGTAATAAGTTAGACAGCATAACCGATGTAATAATTTTGCCTTTAAAGGTATTAAGGTCTTAATGAAGTGAAGGCTAGTCAAATAATGAGCCATGTTGTCGATATAATTTTTGCAATTGGCTAATTTGTTAAAATTTAAGTTGTCTCTCATCCACAATACTATAATGAGTGGCCCGTTTGGAGGACACGGTAAAGTATGCTCCACAGTGTCTTCCGGGTAGTCACTGCATGCAGTTGAGGTGAGTCCCGCTTGGGCGAAGCACAACTCTGTCCGAGAACTCTGACCGGAGCAAGGAGGAATGGCAGGCGGTCGCCTCCTTCTGCGTAGCAGTGCCTAATGCTATCTAGGGAGGTGGCTTGGAACGCAAGGCAAATTAGGAACATAGAAGTAGGTTTTGGTCAGTAAAAGTCTGACGTCATTGGATGATTTCCCAAATAAAAAAAACCCACAGTACCATACGTACAAAACGTTTTGGGAACACATTCATTGAGCGTACCGCGAAGGTGTGGAATTCACTACCAGAGTCGGTGTTTCCTTTCCTAGAAGTAACCTTCTAGGCAATCGTGCATCATCGTCGACCACATCGTCGCTTTCCATCAATATAGTGGTTGGGCCTATCATAATTTAAAAAAAAAAACAATACTTTAATTGTAAATGTGAAAGTAACTTTCTTGTGAAGCGAGAAACTTTTACAGAGTAAAACTCATCTGTGTTTCTTCAGCAGCTCTTTGCATTCCGGGATCGAATAGTGGTGGCACAGTCGTAATTACAGCCCCAATTTACGAGTTGGAGGTCGCGGGTTCAAACCCCGCCAGCCGTATTATTTTGTGTAAGTTATTTCATCACCACTGCTCTCAAAACGGTGAATAAAAAACATCGTGAGGAAACCGGCACATCCTAGAACCAAAATTTCGAAGATATGTAATGTCCTCTAATTTGCACTAGGCACGTATGGTGGATTAAGGCCCATTCCCTCCCCTGGTGAAGACGCCTGATTCCCAGTAGTGAGAACATTATAAGACTGATGATTATGATACTATACTTAAGCAAAGCCGCTGGCAAAAACTAATTGTATCATAAAAAATAGTTGTACCATAAAAACTAGTTGTACCATAAAACTAGTTGTACCATAAAACTAGTGGTACCATAAAAACTAGTTGTACCATAAAACTAGTTGTACTATAAAACTAGTGGTACCATAAAAACTAGTTGTACCATAAAAAAACTAGTTGTATCATAAAAACTAGTTGTACCATAAAACTGTTGAGTAATTTTGGCCAAGTTATTTCAACAGTATCCCCTCGAAGGCCGATTGTACATACGTCTGTACAAATTGACCAGCGGGTCGGTTGAAGCGGTTTTCAATGACCATGAAAAACGCTTAATTGTCGTTTTGTACACACGTTAGTACGAATTTTTTTTAGCCGAAAAATTTGGTTTTTATATCTTAGGTTTTTCTAGAAAAATCCAGAAAAAGGGTTTTTTTTGTGATTTACGTAAAAACGCGCAATTACGTCATAATAATACCCCGGGGCGCCCGAGGGGGTATTTATAGCCAGCTAAGCAAAACTATTCTATAGAAACTCCGTCTCATAATAACAATGACACAACAAGTCTTGAACGCGATCCTATTCATAAGATTCCAATCGTTAGTTATGTACCTATTGTTACAGGTACCTTCAGGTCATGGTCACCAACGTACTCGTAAATAGCCTTAGCTTGACACACGTGGCTTTCCACGGGAACCCATCAGACCAATGATGTAACCCCACTATGTTTTATAATTGAATTGTTTATTGATTAGTAGTTCTTACCACTATGCATACGTATCTTTTTACTATTTTATTGTTACTAGCATATATTCAAGGCAATTTTGTAATAAAAAATGAAAATACCAATAAATACAATCAGACTATTTCTTTTTTGTAGTAACCTCCACTCCACTTCTTCTATCTTTCGCTTGCCCGCACTTCCCCTTCCAGTTCTGGTGAAATCTGTCTAGTTCGTCCCGCCATCCTCTTTGTGGTCTACCACGACCATGTCGCCCATCAGAAAATTCATCATCATCATCATTTCAGCCGAAAGATGTCGACTGCTGGACATGGGCCTCCCCCAAGAACCAACACAATGAACGGTCCCTTGCGTGTCGCATTCATCGGACCCCGCAGCCGTTACACTTGGTGACGGTTGCGCGAGTCCAAGTCGTCACAAAATTATTAGATAATATTCGCTGACAGATATAATGGGAGCCTAGTGATGTAACTTATCTTGACAACTTGTCTTGTCCATTGTAGCATAATATATATGGTACTAACATAGGTTACTTACAAGCGGAATTGTTACTAACATCCAATAAGTTCTTTTTTTTGTGGAAAAGGCTACGCTCAGAGATTCCTTGCGTGATGCAATCAAGAATGAAAATGTCCGCAGGAAAAACAAAGTTACCGACATAGCCTGAAGAATCGCCAACATAAGTGGCAATGGGCACGGCACATTGCTCGCAGAACAGATGGTAAATGAGGCCGAATGGTTATGGAGTGGCAACCGCGTACCGGAAGACGCAGCGTTGATAGGCCTCCCACAAGGTGGACCGACCTGGTGAGGGTTGGGGGAATCCGAAAGATGCGAAACTGACAAGACCGTTCGTTTTGGCGATACTTGGGGGAAACCTATGTCTAACAATCCGTGCTTTGGTACAGGCCATAGTTCAAAGCGAGGAGGAGTGGCAGGCGGTCGCTTCCTTCAGTTCGGACCGAGCCCAAGTCTTCGACGGCGCTTACTATTCCACGCCTCTCAAGGATATGTCAGCAAACCATAGCTGGCCCAGCAAGATCGAAGCCTGCAGGGCCAAGGGTCTGCTTCTGAAAGGAAGACTTGGCCCTATTATGAAAGGCAACGAAGGAATAGGAGTGGGTTTTTATTCAGTAAAAGTCTGTCACACCCTCCCCATCCAAGAGTGCGGGACGTCATTTTATGATTTTATCTCCCACCAAAAAAAAAAAATGTCTAGCAATGGTTTCGTTTGCTGTTGTAGACTACGCTGTCTAATTAATAAATAATTTACAATTTTTATAATGTAAGACTAAGAAAAGTTCTATTTTACAACAATATGGTTTCGAAAATACTAATTTCGTAATACAACATGTTTTTTGTCATCAAGATTAGAGGGAGAGGGTATTTCGCAATTGTCACATAATTATGTTCGTGCCTGTACCCTTGGTATTGGATATCTCTGTTTACTTTGAAAAAGCCGTGTGATTATAAAAGGGTCGTTCTAATCGGTTCGAAAACGGCTGAGTGAGCAGTAACAAATCGTATTGATGCTTTAGGATTTTACCCCATAATTTATTAACTAAAAACATTTTTATCTACATTTAAATCTCGTATAGCTACCTATATCATATTACACTAGGTTCCGCCACCGGCTTTGTCAGCGATGTCGGTTATTACGGATGCGAAACCGCAGTCAAAGTGAGAAAATAAGTAGTGTCGTTTTTTGGGATTCAAGCTTACTTTGTACTAAAATCGACTGGCCTGTTGGTCTAGTGGTTAGTGGCCCTAACTGCTATGCTGGAGGTTCGATTCCCACCCACGCGCCTCAAGGAGATGTCAACAAAAGCGTAGGGGTCCAGCAGGGTCGAAGCCTACTGGGGCCATGGGTGATGCAAAACAGAACCCCGGGGCCCTGAAAGGAAGGAAAAGAATGAACAGGGGTGGGTTTTAGTCAGTAAAAGTCTGACATTATCTCACGCTTCGCCCAAGAGTGCGGGATGCCATTGGATGATTTTACCACCAAAACCCACTCCTGTTCCTTCGTTGCATTTCATACCAGGGCCGAGTCTTCCTTTTAGAAGCAGACTCTTGGCCCTACTAGGCTTCGACCCTGCTGGGCCCCTACGGTTTGCTGAAATCGCCTTTAGGCGTGCGTGGATCAGTACATGCCGTCAACGGCTTGGGCTCAGTCCGGACAGGCGGACGGCGAGCTACCCATTGCTCGTCGTCCGCAAGCTTGCACCTACGGTGGCCTGAAATCGAGATTGGAATCCCGGCGTAGGTCTTGTGTCTACAAATCTTATATCAATTTAAATTAAGTACATGTTAGTAGTACGTAGTGGTTTCACGTTTTAGTGTACTTCACCTAATGTTTGGGAGCAGATACAGATTCCTGTTACACAGGTGTTTCCACTTAGCATAGGAGTCAGGGCTGCTTTACTCTTTTTTACTAATAAATTATATTACTACAGCTACTTCAAGGCATGATGTACCTGTGTACCATGCTTCATTATTATCCGTTCAGCTGTTTGTTCATGAAGAAACACAAACATTCGCCTTTAGTATTAGTGTGGTTACAGAGACACGGACAAATCTAATAAAATCATTGAATAAAAACAAAACAATAACAAACAAAATCCTCCTTCGTAAAAAAAAAACGCAAGCACTATTTCGATCAAAACATTTGATTCAGAAACTCTTCTCGCCAAGCAACGCTGGATATTTTCAAGCCGCAACAAAGGATTTGGAACAAAAAGAAAAATGCTATCCTCGGATGGCTGTGGGCAAGCCCCATTGTAAATCTGTTGAGACACTAAAGATATTTATTTCATAGTATTTTTGAGAAACTGTGGCTGACGTGGTTGTATCTGGGATAATGGTATTATATGATAGATTATTTAATAAAAAGAGAATATTTACAACGTTTAAATAATATCAAGATTATATCACTACGTAGTGTAAATCAAAGTCGCTTCCCGCTATCTGTCCCTATAGTAGAGAAACACTGATAATTTTAGAGGTTTCTAATGTGTGTGTGTTTTTTTACGCTTACATTGCAAACGCTAGCTGAACCCAACGAGACAGATCAAAATAATGTACTATTGTATTGTATACCTTTAAAAAGTCTACATAAAAGCCCATGATAGTATGTGTCTATCTCTGGATAACCATTCATCATTTTTTATCCTTTACTTTTTACGAGAAATAATGGCTTATTTATGGAGCGATTTTAAGCAATACAGAATTAATCCTTATTCAGTTAAATACCTTAAATACATTGTACATTTAATATAAATCAATATGACCTTTTACAGCATGTAATTAAATACATATTTTGGAACATACTACAGATTTAAAATACAGGGACAACCTGGTTGCGCTGGACTCCCTTCTCATAAAATGGTGTTGAAAGTAAGTTGCTCTGTTATTTTATTAAGAAACCTGAATTCACCTAAAATTTGCATTTTGCGTTTGCTGGTAAAATCACTAAACACTTTCATAATAGAGTGCACAAGTTTAGTATTAGCATTGCACCCGTGCGAATCCGGAGCGGGTCGCTAGTCATTAATTTTATTATTTTTGAGTTTAAAACGTCTGTAAGAAAACGTTAGCATTGTCTTGAAATTCTGATCATAAATTAGTTGAAAATACTCGCTGGTCTTATATCAATTGAATTTGTGTCACTGACGGCGCGTAGATTACCACGCGCACCCCAATGAGATGTTAAGGGCTTATTACACTACGCGACAGACTGTCTTAGTCGATGTTGTGTAGTGTAATAAGGGTAAGACCGGTCTTACTCGGAACAAAAAATAAGACAGTCTGAATATCGTGTAGTGTAATAGGCCCATTAGCAATACCGTAGGGGGCACAACATGGCCGATGCCTACTATAGCCATGGAAGGACGTCTTAAAAGATAACTTGTGGTCTTAGAACGCAAATAGTAACCAAAAGATCTGAACTGAAAGATCTTTTGATTGGCCTGTTGGTCTAGTGGTTAGTGGCCCTGACTGCTATGCCGGAGGTCGTGGGTTCGATTCCCACCCAGGACAAATGTTTGTGTGATGAGCACGATCATTTGTTCTGTGTCTGGGTGTGATTTATCTTTATATGTATGTATTTAGAAATATATAAGTATGTTTATCAGTTGTCTAGTACCCATAACACAAGCTCTGCTTAGCTTAGGACTAGACGGCGTTGTGTGATAGTTGTGGAATATTATTATATATATTATTATATAAAGATCGTAGCGCATAGGTGTGGTTTTAGTCAGTAAAAGTCTGACATCAAATTACCCTCCTCGAAAAAAAAGGTTACAGTAAACTTTATTATACACTAAAATATTTAGTAACATATATTTACCGCCGATCTATTCTGTAAAAACATCACTGCGAAAATTTTACTAAAAAAACACTAAAAACACTATTTTTCCATTCCGTCATAATTGCATATTAGTTTGTATATATTAGTTTTTATTATATTATTATGTATTTTTGTGATATTTATTTTACTATGTGTATGTATATAATTATAAAAGTATATCTTTTTTTGCTTGTTATATTATTTTGTTTGATAACTATTTTGTATGTACTTATTTTCCTATTACTGTTACACACGGTGCTTACATATCTATTTTCTACCAACTCTCCTTTCGCAGGTGTGCTGGAAGAGATTTCTTTGGAAATAAGCACCACCTGTGTACCAATTTTTCTGTTTCCTTCTTCTTATCTTTTATTCTGTGTGTGTACATGCGTTAAATAAATAAATAAAGTGAGCTGATGATGACTTGATTGAAAGCTTACTTTATCTAAGTATTGACGATGAGATTTTACTTCTATTTTTCTTCTATTTATTGACTTTGTAGTTTTTACATTATCACTAAAGTCTAATAGAGTGGATATGTTATTTGATTTACTTTCAAAATTCCTAATTCAAACTCAAAGATAAAACCCTTTACATACATTTATATTGTCAAGGTCTGTCAATCACAAAAAAGATGAGGCTATTTGCACGTTCTAAAGCGTAAATATGTATGGAAAAGAACGGCGAAGAAAATAAACCAAACTAAGTTACGAAGTTAAGGTTAAATTCATATATTCGAGAACGATGTAGGAAGAGGTGCACGACAAAAGCATTCAAAGTAAAAATAATTAAAATAAACCGTGGCAGCTAAGAAATGACCAGTCTCAACTTACAGCACCCGTTCACGATCATGACTCACGCATTAGCACCATTCAGTTCAACCATTTTAAAGGGAACTGAATGATTCAGCAAATGTATCACCTTCAGCAAGACTTTTGAATAAGCATGAGATTCCCAACAGCCAGGGAAAATCTAATTCATATTTATCCAGTAAATAATGTGGCCACATATGGTGTTAATAAATGAAGTTACATAATGTAAATAAATTGAGTATTTGCATTGTAAGAGAAACACAATGCAAATATTGTCTTACAATCTCCACAGGGTACGCCACTAAGCCCTAATGACGTGTATTGTGTTGCTTGATCTACTTTTACAATGCCCCATTACCTATAGAAAGAGAATTGACATAAATACAGTCATTTTACAACAACATCGAGGCCAGTAAAACATTTCGCTAGTTACTAAGTCTACGTACAAAATTACGATCGAAATCTAGTAGGCATATCATATTATAATTGTACATTCTTCGCCACGCAATGTTCACACGCTAACTCTGTCACGGCATAGTTTATAAAACAAAAGAATTAGGCACTAGAAAATATACTTAAAACCTTCTAAACTTTTAGGTAAATGTTACAAAAAATTCTGGGCTTGGTAGGATAGTAGAAAAAAAAGAAATGCCTCAATTAAATCCGTTGGTATACGTTTGTCGACGTCTTCATTATTTCGTAATTTTAAGTAGATTAATAGTCCGTTAGTTCTCTAAAAAAAAGCGTTTAGTATTTATTGTGTTTGTGCCTTGTCCTGTACCATAAATATTCTTTTTTTTTCTTTCTATTTTTTCTTTCTTTCTTTCTGTGTGTGCTAAACTCGAGTGGCATTAAGTAAAGATCACTACCGTATATCAGACGAGCTGTACTCTGAAAACTGTCAGAGGAAGATGGAGAGACGAACTTGACTCCTACCGAAATATTATCATCATTACCTTCCTAGCCTTTACACAACTAGCTTGTGTTCGGCTTTTAGTCTAACTGGAACTGCTTTTTTTGAGAATGTGTCGTTTTGAAAATGTGTCATTTTGATGGTGTAGCATTTTGAGAAAAGACATTTTGCGAATGTTGCATCATGCATCAATATGTAATTTTGCGAATATGGCAGTTTGCACCTAATAAAGTTGAAATATTGTAATATGGGAAAATTTAAAAACAAATATTTTTTTTAAAAGAGTAACCATGGAGTTTTTTTCCAGTTCTTCTCCATAGAAAACGATCAATTGGAACCATATTTCTGACGTTTTATAAGTGCCCATGTAGGCCTATGTGAAATAAAAAATAAAATCTATTTAATAATAATAATAATATTCACACAACGCCGTCTAGTCCTAGGCTAAGCAGAGCTTGTGTTATGAGTACTAGACAACTGATAAACATACTTATATATTTCTAAATACATGCATATTATAGATAAATTACAGCCAGACACAGAACAAATGATTGTGCACATCACACAAACAATTGTCCTGGGTGGGAATCGAACCCACGACCTCCGGCATAGCGGTCAGGACCACTAACCGCTATACCAACAGGCTATTCAAAATTTTAACGATTACTAATAGTTTATTAGCAGTCAAATATCTGGTTAAGCGAAATACGGATTTGTACCTACCTCACTCTTATAGGCAAACTCAACGAGCAAACACGTACCTACATAATTTAGTCTTTAAAACAAAAGACAGTCGCTATTCTATCCTTGAATAGAATAAAAGTCTAAACAAAAGGTCCGGATAAATCAGTTCTCAACTCTATCTAGTGGAATGGGGTTAATGGTATGTTACATGCATACATACATAAAATTACGTACCCCTGTGATCCGTACACAGTTGGGTCGAGAATTAATACTAGGGCACTATGAACTTGCTTCTGTTCTGTGTTCTCTTTGATCAATTAGTTACTGAAGTTACTAAATAGGTAGCTTTAATAATTAGTATTGCATCAAATGCAAACCCATTTTAGGTCCATTTTATGGTAATCTCTAATCTCTTCTAAGAGTTCGCAGAATGTAATAAAACCACCAATTGTATGTTTTACGGTTTAAGGCTCAAATTGTACTATTTATTATATTGTTGTACAAAAATGTACATTACAAAAATGTACATATGAATAAATAAATACATACTAATTCCAGCATTCATGCAAAAATCTAGCGGATTCCAACGGTCCAAATTCAAATCATGATATTTTGTTTTACAAAGGCCTGCATGAATACTTACACAACGTCAGAAGCTATCGCATGGTTCCAAGTGGCCGTTTCCTAAAGAGAGAGAACCGGCATAAAACTTACGCAGATTATTTTTTTAAACAAAATATTCATTTTTATTAATGTCTTCATACTAGCTGCTGCCAGCGTCTTCGCCCACATAATAGTAGAAAATGGTCTCAATGAAATATACTTCCAGGATAAAAAGTTTTTAATATTCTATTCTAGCCTAACCGAATGCCAAATTCTATCGGAATCCGTTCGTTTGTTCAAGTGTGAAGAAGTATTTATTTAATTATTAAATAAACACACTATCTTTACAGGCTAAACCTAATACAATAGTGGTTCCCAAACACAAAAAAAAGTAATTGAAAAAGTCATCATCTTACGGCTAATATTTACTTAAAAATGTAAAACAACACTAAACTCTATTAAAAAATAAAATCAGACTTAGTACAGTAACAGTAAGTAATATTTAAATATAAATAATAAAATTTCATAAAACTCTTGCGAATTCACTCTCATGGTTCGAAAATAGGTCAATCGTCTCATGCACTTCATTTAGTACAGATATTGTGCGAGTGAGGGGTGCTTTTGGCAGTAGGTTGGTTCTGGTAGCAGGCACGGCTAGCAATAGCGGTCGCCACCTCCTCCACACATATCGGTCTGGCACGCACAGCTTCAGGTTCAGCTGCACACCCAGGTTGTGCGCTACTCCACGCAAGAGCTTTACTGCATACGCCGCTAGTGTAAATTCGCGCACTCTAAGTTCGTTGTACCCCACCATACCCAGTTCAAACTATGTAGGATACATCAGTGTGTAAAACGGGTAAACCCCATAAAGTTTGAAATACAAGTGTCTTGTGAATTTATTTCGTACTCGCTCCAGCATGAAACTGTATTTCGCTTCATGAGGAGCCCAAATCACCGCACTGTGTTCCAAATGACTGTGTTCCAAATATATACACACACCCTTATAACCTTTCACATTTATAATATTGGTTTGATTATAATATTATTAAAAATGCTCAAAACCTTCCATCATCTTGTAACTCTTCTCCAATTTTATCTTACGGTCCTTATCCTAACATATTATGGGTCAGCACAACAGTCGACTCCTTTCATAATATCTCTTCTAATGGTAAATTTAATAGACCGTATGCCCTGAAAAACCTGAGAGGCCTAATCTGTTTGTGAAGAGAGGTGGGCTGGTTGGAATAAGCCCACCTAAGGTTATTGCTGCCATCGCCCACGTGCAATGATCCGCATTGGACTAAGTGCGGAAACCATACTCAGACATAACACAATAGACCTTATCAAAACAAATCTGTTTTTTCTGGTTGTATAATAATAGAAGCGACAAGAGATATGTAACCAAGATTTATATAACTCATAATAAGTCATAGTCAAAGTTTTTTATTTCACATAGGCCTACATGGGCCGTCAGAAGCTAGTGCACGGTTCCAAATTGGTCGTTCCAAAGTGGTCTTATGTAGAAGCACCGGCAAGAAACTCCATGGTTACTCTATTAAAAACAAAATGTTGTTACAATATTTCCATATTACAGCGTAAGTCGATATTATGTAAGGACAGTGTAGACTGGTCAATATTGTACTAAAAATTACAATAAAAATAATCATAATAAAAAGGAACCTAAGAATTCGCGGAGTCTACAGTGTTCTCACATTCACATTATAATATGATTTAAAAAGTTGTCCATAGAGTTTCATGCACTTTCTTCACCATAGAAATTTTCTTTCTTTCTTTTTCTTAATTTCTGACATTTCGACAAATTAAAAGTCTTTTTAAATGGTCTATTTGAAGTAAACATTTCTGTTTAAAACTATAGCCAAGCACAAAAAACTAACAACACAGTAACAAAGTATACTTTTCAAGTATACAAGTTGGCTACGTGCACAGTTTTAACCGAATAGAATTTGCAGACAAACTCCTTTTGCAATGTCTTGTTATTTCGTTCTGAACTATCATAATAGAGGAGACCAAGGATCGCTAGTTCACAAGTTCATCGACCTGTGACGTCATTGTGTGGATAGGAATACATGAATTGATTTGAAGGTTCTGTGATATTTGATGGGTATTTGATGTTGATGTTTCGATATTCCTGTTTGTTGGTATATACAGAGATGTTTATGATTGATGTATTTGGTTAGCAATGGGGTGTTTCTGGAAAAAACTGCCTTAATTTGTATTGAAATTCAGCCCTCCGAGCCAAGTTACGATCGTTTCGTTTGCGTCAAACGTCTCGAGTAGGCCACGCCTTCGATTCCTTTGTTCTGGCGTCATCTCAACGCTCAGTCACGTGGTCAGAATATAAGAATCGGAATCGTGGCCTACTCGAGGCGTTCGACGCAAACGAAACGATCGTAACTTGGCTAGGGGGCAGATAGGAAAGAGATTATGAGATAGTTTGAAGAAATGAGAAAGAGGTACACATTTCAGACTTTTTTTGGAATAAACGGTGCAACTCCAAATTTCGTTATTATGGCCATGAAAGTGTGAAGAGCTTATAACAAACCACCAGAGCCGCGAGTGGCAAAGTTAGTCAAAAATGAAACCTGAACTTAAACATGTAACGTTTAACACATCCATTATGTGTATAGCTAAGGAGTGACGACCCCTGCTGGAGTCCGTATTTCCTGAACTCAGAAATCAGAAACGTTTATTTCAAATAGACCAATTACAGGCACTTTTGAATGTTCAAAATGTCGGTCAGTCAAAAAAGTGAAGCTAAATTGCACGTTCCAAAGCGTAGATCTCTATGGAGAAGAACGTGCAAGAAACTCCATGGACACTCTTTTAAATCATATTATGAGTGACATACATCTTGGTAACTTATTTCTTCTTGCTTCTGTTATGTGAGCACATTGAAGATAAGTAATAAAAAGCTAAGAGATGACCAGGGGCCAAGTCTGTTAATTTTATAAATTCGTCATTCCAACACGATCCAATTGTTATTTTGTTAAAATTTCGTAGTTTACTAAATTCATAATGGTCGATCATAGGTCAGTCATTGGTCTCGTAATAGTATTGTGGTAGAATGACAATATTGAGTTGTCTTATAACAAATAATAAGCCACCAGCGACCCATAAGAAATTATTATAATCTATCTCGTAGAGTTCGGCCAGCGTTTGCAATAGAAGCGCAAATGAGAAAAAAATGAGTTCATTTACAACATCACATTAGAAACCTATACCTATAGTTTCTCTACTATATTAAACATAGATTATACATATAAACCTTCCTCTTGGATCATTCTATCTATTAAAAAAAAACCGTATCAAAATCCTTTGCGTAATTTTAAAGATCTAGCATATATAGGGACAGACAGCGGGAAGCGACTTTGTTTTAAACTATGTAGTGATGCCTGCACGACGTTCCAATGGTAGGACACTGATCAAAGGCACTGACAATTTTTAACAGATTACCGCATAAGTACGTCAGCTATAACCCCTGAGTTGTAGCTATCTTTAAAGAATAGATTACTTCTGGGCAAGCATGCTCCATCGTCAACCCCATCGTCACTTACCACCAGGTGAGATAGTTGACAATTATAAATAAAAAATAAAACTTAAAAAGCAACAAAAAAATACCCGCTAGGGTTTAGCTTCAATAAAAGTCGGACACTCCCTCTTGCTTAAACCAGAGCGGGAGAAGATATTTTTTTGATGACTTTTCACCCTCACAAAAAAAAAAGAAAAACAGGTTTGAATGCTTAATACAACTAGATTCATAATAAACAGAATGTTCGAATGCTAAGTAATCGGAACATGCTGTCAAAATCATAATAGAACATTATAAGACTGGTTAATGAATTAAAATAATATTCTCTTGTGAGCGTGTTCTCGGTATCCGGCCGGAGTTTGGAATTTAACTCGGCAGACCGTAATAAGGTCACCCTTTACACTGAAAGACAGGTATACATAACCGGTGAATCTTCCAAGAAATTTTCAGATGTCTCAGTACGATAAAATGTTTAGTATTTCCTTTTTTTATGAAGTTGGGTCTTTTGAAATTGAGCTTCGCACGATTGTTACAAATCTTTGAAATTGTCAACTTTTCCCTTAACCTTAGGGTACTTTTTTTTTAAGGTGGGAAATCATTCAATGACTTCTAGGGCGGAGCGACAAGGCATGACAGAGTCACTAAACCACCCTTATGTGAGGTGTTTACCTTGCATTCCAAGTCCCTGGGTTTCTCTTTGGGAAGGCAACCCATGGCCCCTGTAGGCTTCGGCCCTGCTGGGCCCCTACGGTTTTGCTGACATCTCTTTGAGGCGCGCGTGGAACACTACGCACCGTTGACAAATCGGGCGTGGTTACCGGACAGCCGGACGGTGACTATAGTGTGCATACATAATATATCAAAACCTTCCTTACGAGTAACTATAAAACAAAATAAAATAGTAGTTTTAAAATTTATTATGGCCAGAAAGACAGACATACGCAGTGGGAGACTAAGTTTTATAATTATGTTAGAATAAGCATGAGCAGTGGTGGCCGAGTGGTAACGGCCCCGACTTACGAGTTGTAGGCCGCGGGTTCAAACCCAACCAGGTGCACTACTTTGTGTAATTTATTTCATCAACACTGCTCTCAAAACGGTAAAGGAAAACATCGTGAGGAAACCGGCATGTCCTAGAACCAAAAATTCGAAGACATGTGACATCTACCAAACCGCTGTGGGCCCATGGCCCATTCCCTCTCCTAGAGAGGAGGCCTAAGTTCCAACAGTGGGAACATTATAAGGCCGACTATGCTATGCTATAAGGATGACTAAATGAAAATGAGTTGCCTTTTCTTACAAATAGGTAAATAGGTCCTAAGCTTGTTAAACAGCTAAAGGTATAATGGGAAAATAACTATTTAGTTAACGATACTCCATGGCCTGAAACATGATAACCCTTAGTTTCCCCAGCGTTTACTGTAATACTCATTCAAAATAATAACTTAAGACACGAAACTTCAACGGAAAACCTTTCTAGGTCACTGTTATCAAAGTCATTACTTATCTAGCAATTTGAATGAACAAATATTAATCTTAGTGAAAGTGGAAATAGCTTGAAATTCTTTACTTAAATAGGTACTTTAACTCTTATCTTATTCTTATGACAGAAAAAAATAAAGTAAAAGTTTTTGTGAGCAGGTTTTAGTTTTTTACTTTATTTTTATTTAAACAATTTTAGTGTTAAATTTAACATATGGATTTTTGTCTGCTAGAGGGCGTTACTTTAAATTTGATTAATATTTTGGAAATGTACAAGGTAAGCTCTTTCAAATGATACCAAACACGGCGTATTTATCTCCATTTTTATTTTTTAAAACATTACTTTTTGTCCGCTAGAGGGCGCCATATCGAGTTTTGTGACACGTCACGTAGCATATGTTCAGCGGACAATTAAGACGGTTCTAACGATACCTCATACGGCGAGTTCCGATAAGTAGATTTGGAACTATGAAGGAACAGATGAACATACTCATAAAGACATACATAGCTTGTTAAAAAAAACACTCCTTTCGCTTTGCCGTAGTCGGGTAAAGATAAGTGTAGTTCCACAAGGGCGGTCCTAGTACCAATCCCTGCGGAACACTGCACGAGATCTCTCGCCGATCCTATTTTAGGGTAAAGTAGGAAGGATGTCAGACTTAATTTATTGACTAAAGCCACACCTATGTCTTTCAGAAGCCCTTTACGTTCTAGGACTTCGAGTTTCCTTTACAGAAATTTTCCGAGACAGGAATATTCTATATGGTTGGAGTATGCTTCCTTAGTCTCGCCGCACGTGGGCCACATGCCACAGCCACATACGCCGCCACGAGAAGCTGGAAGCGGCCGCTAAGGAAACTGAAGCGCGCAACAGCCACTTGTGGCCGGTGGCTGTTACTTTTTTAACCTATACGTGCAGTATCTTATTCTAACACTCTGACGAAAAAATGGTGTTTTGTATCGGCGTTTAGTGGCTGGTTTGGGCCACAAGAAGCGAACAGCAGTGATTTGTAGCGTGTGGCGGCCACCGCCGTCAACCGTGTGCGGCGAATCCATATAAAATGTATGAAACCTACAGGAAATATACCGGTGGCGGCGTTTTGTGGTTGTGACTACTCTCACGCGGGCAAAACCGCTTAGTCGCCTAGTTTTTCATATATATGTTCACTCTTGCACTATACTATGCTACCTATTGCTTGAATAAAGTAAAATCATCATCATCATCATCATTTCAGCCAAAAGACGTCCACTGCTGGACATAGGCCTCCCCCAAGTGTCGCCACAATGAACGGTCCTGTGCGTCTCGCATCCATCGTACTCCCGCAACCGATACCAGGTCATCGGTCCACCTTGTAAGAGGCCTTCCAACGCTACGTCTTCCGGCACGTGGTCGCCATTCCAGAACCTTTCGGCCTCAACATTACAGTCATCCGTTCTGCGAGCAATGTGCCCTGCCCATTGCCACTTAAATTTGGCGATTCTTCGTGCTATGTCGGTGACCTTGGTTCTCCTGCGGATATCCTCATTCCTGATTCGATCACGCAAGGAAACTCCGAGCATAGCCCTTTCCATTGCCCTTTGGGTGACTTTGAGTCTTCTGATGAGGCCCATTGTAAGTAATATATACCTCAAATAAAAATACAAGCCTTGGCCATAAGCTAAAAATAAATCTAAATTGCCCTCATTTTTTTTTTGTTCTTTGTAAATATGTAAATGATGTCTCGGGGTCGCCGTTATCTGTTTAAAGATTTATTATTTAAGAATAAAATGATAGGGTCACTACTGTCAACAATCGCTTTTTTTTTCCATGAATTAATTCAACGGGTTTTTTGTTGGCAGACGATAAAGAAGGGTTGGTCAATATAATGCCTTTGTATATTTAAGTAGGAATTGCTTTTTCTCTGAATTATTATTTAGTTCTAAGAATTATGAGACTTTTGGTCCCCATTTCGGGGTAAAGGTCGTACTTTGCATTTTTTTTAAGTGGGTAATCATCTAGTGACGTTCTAGGGTAAAGCGAAAGGGCGTGGTTTTGGGCATCGGCCCTGCCGAGCCCCTAAGGCATGCAACTATTTTTTTTTTTGCTACTGTTTGTTTTTTTATATATAAATTTATTTTGTTTTACTTTTTAGTGTTTAGTGTTATATTATTGTTTTTGTGCCTTGTTCTGTACCAAATAAATTATTTTTCTTCTTTCTTCTTCTTCTTCTAACGTTTTTCCGACATTTCTTTGAGGTGCTCATGGAATAAGGTACCGATTCGGACTTGGCCCTTGCCGGACGGCCGGACGGCGAGCTATCCATTGCTCGTTGTCCGTAAGCCCACGCCTACGTGGCCGGGAATCGTCTTGCGACTTCCTTCATGTCTCCTGTGGCAACTGCTGGGGAGTGAGGATATCCGTTCTCTCACAGTGGCGGCCATCTCCTTTGCTCGCTTTGATTACTAGTTTTCAGTAGGAGAATAGAATAGAATAGAACAGAATAGAATAGAATAGTATAGAATAGAATAGAATAGAGTAGAATAGAATAGAAAAGAATTTTTATTTAGCAAATATGGGTAGTTCTTAAGATTATAGCTCAGCCACATTTTACCATTCGGCATGCAAATATTTAAAATTATTTATATTATTGTTATTACACACAGGAGGAGGCTGCTTCTCATTACCTCTCGCTTTGAACCATTGGACTAAGACAAGGCTCAAGTCACCGCCGCTAATCACCTCCGCCCCGCTGCGGCGGTGCTCTGCCGAAGCGGGGCATATCTCCACTGTGTGACCTTAGGAGCTTCGGAGGAAAATGATAAAAGCTACACGGATCGATCTCCAAGTTTGCAGCAATGAAAGAAAGAGGGTCGGTCTATACATGGATAGAAAGCGACGATGTGGTTGACGATGGAACGCGCTTACCTATAAGTACCCTATTCACTCTTGACTTAAAGATTCCCGGGTTGTAGCCATCAGGAAACACAGATTCCAGCAAGAAATTCCACTCCTTAGCTGTACGCACAATGAATGTGTTCCCAAAACATTTTGTGCGTATAGGTGGGATGTCCACCATGTACTGGTGGCGCATTGCCGTACGCCTGGTGGTCCGATGATGGAACGGGCTAGGCGGAATTAGGTTATGCAATTCCGACGCACACTCCCCGAAATGCAACCGGTAGAAAACCGACAGGCTAGCAACTCGTTGACTTTCTTAACATGCCTAGAAGCCCTGGTATCGCATACAGATGAATTTACTCCCTTTATTAAACCAACCCTACGCCTTTTTTCAACACCCTCGCGAACAACAACGGGTACTTATTAACAGTTTTACTCAGGAACTCCATTGTCATGGAATTATAACTTTTTGTGATAAGGGTACAGTACCAAAAAAACCAACTCACCATTGGGTTAACCTTTTCCCAACCTTATTGGGTTAGTTTTCTGTCAAACTGCGTGCAGCTGAATATCAATATTTTTAACCGACTTCAAAAAAGGAAAAGGTTCTCAATTCGTCGGGATCTTATTATGTTTTTTTCCCAATCACTCGAAGATGCATGGACAGTTTATTTTTTTATTTTTTATAGGGAGGGCTTCCTAAGTGATCCCATGTTTATCAGGTCAGAATTAACAGATGTGATACTGAGAAAATCGAGGGAAATCTTCAATTTTTATAGGTATACTTGTAATGGTTATATTCTATTGGTTCCTTACCATAGAACATCATCTTTTTTTTATAAAAACATACAAAATTTAAATACAAAAAACACTAAACGGCATCATCAGCTAAAACTAAATAGTGTTGCACACTAAAAGTGTAAGTGTGTGTGTGTTTAGTGTTGTATTTAAGTTTTGTATGTTTCTATAAAAAAAAGAATTATATGGCCTAATTGACCTTCGAAATCTAGATCTCTTTTCCTTCACCATTTTAATAGTAGTGGTGATAATAAATTAACTCATATATCACAGCCGTTACTACTGACCACCATTGCTCTAAGAAAAAATATAAGGTATTATAGTAAATATAGACGTACGGCGTTTCGCCATCGGTATATGGTGGACATCCCACCCATACGTACAAAGCGTTTTGGAAACATTCATTATGCGTACAGCTAAGGAGTGGAATTCCCTGCCCGAGTCTGTGTTCCCTGATGGTTACAACCTAGGGGTCTTTAAGTCAAGAATGAATTGGTTACTTCTAGGCAAGCGTGCTTCATCTTCGGCCACATCATCGCTTACCATCAGGTGAGATAATGGTCAAACAAGAGCCTAACAATAATAATAAAAAAAAATACTGAAACACATAATTTTGATTGGCATACGTTAATATGAAGTTGCTGTAACTTTGCCGACGAAACTGAAATAGCCAAACCGATGTATTTTTCAATATAAAAACTTTGTAATAACTAATGCCTACGCTTCCAAGTTTGTCTATTAACTTCATCGCTTTGGCAAAAAAGGGATATTTATATTGGCTACTTGGGGTACACAAGGCTTCCAAACTTAGTCGTTTAGCCCCGAAATAGTGAAGCAAAAAATGCTATCTGGCTTAAAATTATTGCTCTGTGTTTGTGACTTTTCTGTCCTAAAATGTTTGTATTATTTAACGAAAATTGAGTTTTAATGCCTCAGTCTTAAAGTTGTTTGTTCAAAGTAGCTTTATTAATTAGTGTCCTGGCTAATTACCTTAGCTATTGAATTCACGAAATTAGTTTATTAAAAAAGCTTCAACTAAACATTTTTTATTTTTATAAGAAACCAGAGATTGTTTGATTGAAAATTCTTTTTTGTCTCGAAAGAATAAGTACAAATAACATAGTTTTTAATAAATTGGGTTGTAGCTGGTAGCATTTTATGCTTGATCGAGAAAGTCTTGATTAATACACAATACTTACCTATTCAAATTATATTATAACAATACACTTGGGAATCTAAACCCATCAGTAATATAATAAATACACGGAACTTAGGTATTGTTTTAACAAAATGGCAAGTCTACAAATAAATGTCTTCCAGACTCCAGACAAAGAGACATTATATCACTGATAAACTATTGTGAGAAATTCAAAACGTTTAAGATTTATCATATGACTTTTCGGTAGCTTACTCAAACTGTACTCGTTGTACTAGGAGCTTCCTTATATGATCGAATCAGGCATAAAGATATATTCAGGAGAACCAAGATTACCGATATTGCCTACAAAATCGCCAAATTTAACAGCAGCACAAACTGCTCGCAGAACCGATAGTCAATGGAGCTGAAAGATTTTAGACTGGCAATGGAGTACCGGAAGAAGCAGCATTGAAAGGCCTCCCACGAGTTCTCATACGAGACACAAAGGACCGGTCCTTGTCCGGCCGGACCGGCTATTCTTGGAGTTTACGTCCAATTCTGAAGTATTGGCCGTAAACTCCTAGAATAGCCCTCTCTATCGCCTTTTGGGTGACTTTAAGCCTTCTGATGAGGACCATTGTGAGAGACTACGTTTTAGAGCCATACGCACTGGTCATAGATTTTTGTCTTAAGACATTAAGGTATATCTGACATGAAGATACCGTTCAATTTCTCGAACGCTGCTCAACCGAGACAGTTACACTCTGGATCAAGAGAAGTCATTTAGCATAATTTAGCTCACCTGTGTATTTTTTGTTAAATAATTTTATCTAGAGGTCATGAAAAAACATGCATACGGTGAAATTCCTATACAGTTCCTGAATTTCAGGGATCAAGAATTATTCTCGATTCCCACCTGATGAGCACGGTCATTTGCTCTGTGTCTGGGTGTAATTTATCTATAATATGTGTGTATTTAGAAATATATAAGTATGTTTATCAGTTCTCTAGTACTCATAACACAAGCTCTGCTTAGCTTCGGACTAGACGGAGTTGTGCGATAGTTATGGAATTTTATTATTATATTTTATTATTATTAACTATTTAAAAAAAAATAGAGTATATCTACAACCCATATGATTTATGATTAGATTTTTTTTTAGATAATTTTCAAGGTTTCTTGAACATTATGTTTTCATATTTACGCCCCGTAAACTTCCAACGTCTAGTATGTTATTAGGCTCATGTAGCTCAAAACTCTTAGCAAAGTTCCAGGTAGAGGCAATGAGCACGACCCGTACACCTAATTACCGAAGACTGTAAACACTGAACACATAAAATCGGAAAGTCGATAATGAAAACGACTTTGTTCGCTTTATTTCTATCTCTTTCTTTTTATTGGACATTAAGGGTCGTACATCGAGTTTCGCCCTTATCTGTCTGCTAGAGATTTATTTAGGAACCACCCCCTCCAATTTTACAGGCTTTTTGCGAGAAAAGAAAATTACTGTTGAGAGCGGGATTTTTAAAAGTTAATCTTAGCTGTCTTCTGTCCAAAATAATTTGCTTTGAAGCTAAAGGGATTCTGTGGAAGATATTTATTTCTGTTTGTTTTTACACTGATTTAAAAGGACAATAAATTGTTAAATGAGATTAAGGATTTTGATAGCTAAAGGAACATACGGTCATTGTGAAAAACGAGACTAAGAGGGGAACGTAGACGAGGAAAATTGACCTAAACTTTGAGAATAGAAGTTGGAGACACAGAAAGGGAAGTTCCTCCTTTTTAACACAACGCTAATCTTTGCTTCCACTTTTCAGAGCACCGATCTTCAAGGCTTTTTTTTAAATGATGTCCTAGTGTGATGCAATCGGTGATGGTGAAGCGCACTAGTTTATTAAGAGCCTATTCACTCTAACCTTGAAGACGCCTAAATTATAATCGGACGAGAAAAACGCAGCAGGTAAATTGTTCCAATCCTTCAATGTACCCGATATAAACAACGAGGCTAGACGCTTAGTCTGGATCGTAGAGGTGTTAACAATGTAAGTAACTCGCCGTAAGTCCGCTTGTGCGATGGTAAAAACATGACAGCGGAATCAAATCATGTAATTCATGTATACACTCTACCAAAATTCATCCTGTAAATGACCAAAAGGCTAGTTACTCTATCCTTGTGCCCCAGCCTTTGTAGATTTGACTTAACCAAATAATAATAATATTCCACAACTATCACACAATGCCGTCTAGTCCCAAGCCAAGAAGACCTTGTGTTACGAGTCCTAGACAACTGATAAACATACTTATATATCTCTAAATACATACATATTATAGATAAATTACACCCAGATACAAAACAAATGATCGTGCTCATCACACAAACATTTGTCCTGGGTGGAAATCGAACCCACGACCTCCGGTATAGCAGTCAGGGCCACTAACCACTAAGCCAACAGGCCAGTCAAATCTGGATTACCTTTATTCAGGGCATGCTCCAATAACACTGTTCAAAATTTACCGACACGGTAGGTCTGTACGAAGCCTTATTCGATGGCAAGAAATGGAATTAAGCCAAACGCACAGAACCGTGCACATTGGTGAACCATTGTTCTCCGAGCTAGAAGCTGCTCCTTATGAAACCGGCGACGGCCAAAGCTTTTGAGGGGCTGAGAGACCTAGCCCATGGCTTTGCAATAACCCGATTGTATGAGTTAGTTAAAGGCAGGTACATATTTTTTGTCGATTCTTATATGTGAGCACAATGTAGTTAAATAATAAAAAATAAAAATAAAACTAATTACATAATAAAACTAAGGTGAGATGAAACACATGTTACTAGGGCACGCCACAATTATGGCGGTAAGTCCCCTCTTTGAGGCGTGGTTGGAAAGACCTCACGGCGTCCTCACATTCCGCATGACGCAGGTCCTCACCGGACACGGTAAGTTCGGGAGGTTCCTGCACCGGATTCGTGCAGAAACGACGCCCGGGTGTCGCCACTGTGTGGCCCACCCGGAGGACACGGTAGAGCACACGGTGGAGGTGTGCCCAGCTTGGGCAGAGCAACGCCGTGTCCTCGTGGGGGCAATCGGCGGCGGCGATCTCTCGCGCCGGGCCTTGGTTCAGGCCATACTCCGGAGCGAGGAGGAGTGGCAGGCGGTCGCCTCCTTCTGCGAAGCAGTAATGCTAGCTAAGGAGGCGGCCGATCGCGTGAGGCAACGGTCCTTACGCTCCAACCGCCGCCACCGGGATTCCGATCCCGATTTCCGGCCACCGTAGGCGCGGGCTTGCAGACGGCGAGCAATGGGTGGCTCGCTGTCTGGCCGTCCGGTAACCGTCCGGACCGAGCCCAAGTCGTCGACGGCGCGTATTGTCCCACGCGCGCCTCAAGGAGATGTCAGCAAATCGTAGGGGCCCAGCAGGGTCGAAGCCTACTGGGGCCACGGGTAGTGTGAAAGCGGAACCCGGGGCCCTGGGATGAAGGCAACGAAGGAACAGGAGTTGGTTTTTAGTCAGTAAGAGTCTGACACTATCTCCCGCTCCGCCCAAGATCGGGGATGTCATTAGGATGATTTTCCCACCCAATAAAAAAAGAAAAAAAAACACATGTTACTAAAAGAGTTATGAGTATACATGTGGATGGGTGGAGAGGGAGAGGGAGGCCAAAGAAAAGATGGATGGATTGTGTGAACGGTGATATGAAAGAAAAGGAAGTTAGTGAAAGTATGACGGTTGACAGGATAGAATGGAAAAAAAAAACGTGTTGCGCTGACCCCAAATAAGATGGGACAAGGCCAGGAAGATGATGAGGAAAAATAAAACTAATTAAAAAAATAATAATTGAATTATGCCACTGACAGCTAAGAGATGATGTAATTTATCTATAATATGTATGTATTTAGAAATACATACACATTCAAAGGGCAATGGAAAGGATTATGCTCGAAGTTTCCTTGCGTGATCACATCAGAAATGAATATTTCCGCAGAAGAACCAACTGACATAGCATAAAGAATCGCCAAACTTAAGTGGCATTGGACAGAGCACATTGCTTGCAAAACAGATGGTCAATAGGGACGAAAGGTTCTGGAATGGCGACCACATACTGGAATAAGCAGAATTGGAAGGCCTTAAAGTGGACCGATGACATGGTGAAGGTCACGGGAATCCGATGGAGGCCGGTCTTTATGGCGACACTTGGGGGAGGTCTATGCCCAATAGTGGACGCTTTTCGGCTGAAATGATGATGATGATGATTTAGAAATATATAAATATGTTTATCAGTTGTCTAGTACTCATAACACAAGCTCTGCTTAGCTTGGGACTAGACGGCGTTGTGTAAAAGTTGTGGAATATTATATTATGTTATTATTATTCATTCAGTTTTATAGCGTGACCTCGAATTCGTCTGAGCGAAATTCATCATCATTTCAGCCTGACCGAAATTGGAGCTTCCAAAATTACTGTAAGAAATTACACGCTCACAGACAAAGAATCCTACGAGCTATTCCATGATATGGTATAAGTACTTATGTACCAAATTGAGAACATGATTACAGCGCCATCTACCGAGTCTAACGGTATTTTAGAACCTTCTAGAGTAAAAAAATCAAACAAAATTTCATCACATTCAAATCGGTCTAAGGCGTTTTTTTTTTAATAATAAAACTAGTGCTTAACTGCGACCCCACTTGATGGTAATGACGGCGGTGATTTCTCGCGCCGGGCCTTGGGACAGGCCATGGTTTGAAGCGAGGAGGAGTGGCAGGCGGTCGCCTCCTTCTGCGAAGCAGTAATGCTAGCAAAGGAGGCGGCCGATCGCGTGAGGCAATGGTCCTCACGCCCCAACCGCCGCTAGGATTCCGATCCCGATTTCCGAGCGTCCGGTAACCGTCCGGACCGAGCCCAAGTCGTCGATGTTGTACTGTTCCATATGCGCCTCAGAGAGATGTCAGCCAATCGTAGGGGTCCAGCAGGGTCGAAGCCCACTGGGGCCACGGGTAGTGTGAAAGTGAAACCCAGGGCCCTGGGACGAAGGCAAAGAAGGAACAGGATTGGGTTTTTAGTCAGTAAAAATCTGACACTATCTATCTCTCCGCCCAAGAGCGGGATTTGTCATTAGAATATTTTCCCACCAAAAAAAAAAAAACGTGATGGTAAGGAGTGATGCAATAGTTTAGGAAGAGTTAGGAGACAAATACACGTACAGAAGAATGATATGAAGGAAGATACATACATACATACAAACTTGTGCCCTTATAAATATTAATACGATATTAGCTTATGTTCACTACTGAATTAGGGGCTTCCTATTAGGGGTTTTACACACGAAAGGCAGTGGTGTGGCGACCACTCCTTTATTTGCCGTGCTTTTGGCTTGCCATCCATTTATTAAACGCACTACGGTAAGCAAACCACACATCCAACACTTCAGGACTAGTGGGTAGAGCTTATAATATATCTTGTTAAACCTTTATTTATTTGTTGAAACTTCATGTACAGTAGTAATACATAGGCGGACTTAATGCAACAAGGCATACCCTAACTTTGCCTACCCATTTTTAATTTTTTTATTAATAAAATAAATTTATTTCAGACTAATTTCAATGTCCTTACTATATTAGTGACTGAAATTTAAAACTACGTTAGTATATATTCAAATTCATTACCTATGCCTTCACTGATTATCGAGTTTGTGATATAAACTTTGCCTGGTAGTTATATAAGAAAAAAAAAAAAACTTTAAAAATGAAGGCACGAGTACACATTCGCAAGAATTTAGTAAAATCATCACGCTATTGATTAGTTGGATTCGTTTTTTTTTTTCACCATATCATTCTTTATTTATATGTATATCTAAGTATATATTAGTGATTGTACATTTTATTTTCAGGAAATGAAGAAATACTAACTTACAAATTATAAACTTTTGGAATTGATTTAATTGATTCGATTGGGATCTTACTTTATTACTGAGAGACATAGGCTATTTTCAACTTTCAGAAACTAGTCAAAGATTTTGGAAATATTATCTATCAGGCTATCCTTTTTTATCATAGCAGGTAGACATGATTTTATGTCCGTAACTCAACTTTTTTCCGTCATCTCTAATATGTAAGACCTACGATCGGAGCAAACTTTTTGTTGAATTTTTTTGGTTGGTATTTTAGACAGTCTTGATCGATTTTCAAAGACTCTTGGGAAGTCGTCAACTCTTTTTATACATTAAAGAGTTTTAGTCCTGTCTTGGGATATAAGACAGATGTTGTGCGTCCCAAAAAAATATTTTTTCTTCGACCCACATAAATAATTCACAGATGGTGTAGTAATATTCGAAAAAAAAACCTACTATTGATAAAAATTATTGGAAATATAGAAATTCTTGTCAAAGAATCAACCTAATAGGCCAGTAAAGCTAACAAGTCAACTATAAAAAGCCAAGTGGCAAGTCAATTTTCTGCAAGATTGGTTTCTTGTAATTTCAGCAATCAAAGGTGAATAAATCTATTCCCGAGAAGTAACTTCATGATTGGTGGTTCAAAAGAAAATTTAATTTCTGCGAATATTGTAAAAATATTTCCAAGAAATTCCAACTTCTGCGAAATTCTTGTCAACGATGTTTTGAAACTGAAAGCATTCGTGACATTATACTGAATGCATTTAATACTCAATCAATACCTAAGTGCACACATAAATTTCGTCGAACTTGTTTATTATGAGAAATACGACTTATAGCTAGCTAGTTGGTGACAGCCACGTAAAAACTCAACCTATCATATAGACCTTCTGCGAAGCAGTAATGCTAGCAAAGGAGGCGGCCGATCGCATTAGGCAACGGTCCTTACGCTCCAACCGCCGGCGCCGCCGGGATTCCGAACCCGATTTCCGGCCACCGTAGGTGCGGGCTTGTGGACGGTGAGCAATGGGTAGCCCGGTAACCGTCCAGACCGAGCCCAAGTCGTCAACGGCGCGTATTGTTCCACACGCGCCTCAGGGAGATGTCAGAAAATCGTAGGGGCCCAGCAGGGTCGAAGCCTACTGGGGCCATGGGTAGTGTGAAAACGAAGCCCGGGGTCCTGGGACGAAGGCAACGAAGGAACAGGAGTGGGTTTTTAGTCAGTAAAAGTCTGACACTATCTCCCGCTCTGCCAAAGTGCGGGATTTGTCATAAGATGATTTTCCCACCTAAAAAAAAAAACGATCATATAGAGATAAGTCAGTTTTCTGGAAACCAGACTAAAAGTGGGTTCTTGAAATGAAAATTTTGACCTAAGAACGTGTGAAAGTCAATTTTAACAACGAATTTCGCCAGTTTTTCATGCTAAAGTAAAGTTTGTGAAATACTCAACTTCAAATGATTGAATCAAAATTGGGGATTAGTTACCATTCCATCCTACCCTAACTTAACTACTTTGTCAAATTAAATAACAGTATTCGTTGCTATTAGCTGACAAAAGTGACAACAGACTATCATATAAACTATCATGAGATTATATAAAGCTTTCTGATACTGAAAAAGTTGGTATGTGATATTCCGAATGACAGTTACCGCTGCGGCTTAAAGTCACAAACTACTGATTTGATTGACTGGCCTGTTGGTCTAGTGGTTAGTGGCCCTGACTGCTATGCCGGAGGTCGTTTGATTCCTACCCGGGACAAATGTTTGTGTGATGAACACAATCATTTGTTCTGTGTCTGGCTGTAATTTATCTATAATATGTATATATTTAGAAATGTTTAAGTGTGTTTATCATTGGCCTAGTACTTATAACACAAGCTCTGCTTAGCTTGGGATTAGACAGCGTGGTGTGATAGTATTGTGAATCATCATCATTTAAGCCGAAAGAAGTCCACTGCTGGACATAGGCCTCCCCCAAGCGACGCCACAACAACCGATCCTGTGAATCTCGCATCCACCGCACTCCCGCGACACTCGTACATTTGTTCATCAATGTATGAGTTTTAGAAATAAAACAAATATTCAATGCTCACTCAAATGTCTCGATGATGGTGACATGTGTTATTGTGTCATTCGGTTCTCTTCAAAATGGTTGAGGTGAGTGGGGCTGATGCATGCGTTATGCTCGTGAACGGGTGCCGTCAGTTGAGACTGGTAATCTCTTATCTATCAATTTCTATTTTTTAATTAGTTTTTTTCTTTTTATTATTACTTATCTACATTGTGCTCACATATTAGAAGCGACAAGAAATATGTAACCAAGATTTATGTAACTCATAATATGATTTAAATGGGTGTCCATAGAGTTTCTTGCACGTTCTTCTCCATAGAGATCTACGCTTTGGAACGTGCAATTTAGCTTCACTTGTTTTTTTTTTTGACTGACTGACATTTTGACAGTTCAAAAATGTCTGTAAATGGTCTATTTGAAATAAATGTTTCTGATTTCTGACTATCCAGGCCACTAGTCTATGGAATGCATTACCTGTGACAATGAAACTTGTATAAATACTGCCTGCGTTTATAAGACTTGTAAAAAAACATTACTTGATAATGTTTTCGTTTTACTACGTGTTCTCTTGACGATATAAATTTTATATGTATGTATATTTGTATCTATATTTTATTATTAACTATAACCTATTTAATATTTCTATTCACTTTTATATTTGCACCAAATGCAACCCCACTTAGTATCCAGTCAAACTCTCTCCATTCCAGGCAGGTTGCCTAGAAGAAATCAATGAGCGGGATAAGGCTGCCAATTGTATGTCTTACTATTATAAGATTTCCTTGTTGTAAATTTTAATGTTGGTATACAATAAAATATAAAACATATAAATAAATAAATATATAGTACTTTATTTATTTTTTTTATATTTTAGAAATTCTATACTACCACTTTCAAAAACCAGGTGAGGGTCGCGGGATCCAATGGATGCGAGACACACAGGACCGGTCATTATAGCGACATTTGGGGGAGGGCTATGTCCAACAGTGGACGACCTATTTTGCAAATAGGTTTTTTAAAAACACTTTTACACGTCAATTTTTTTGGTCAATTTAAACTAGATGAAGCCGGTGTTTCCTAGCTGACTACCCTGAGAAGAAACACCGAAACAAACTCAGGGATCAAAGTCTCTTTTAAAGTCCATACAGCAAACATATAATGGTCAAATCATATGAAAACCATGCAGGTTGGAGTCTGAGATGGTCTTTTGAAGAAAGAACCATACAGTTCTGAGCGGACCTATCCAGTCAGTGCAAGCATTTGTCAGGATGATGATGATGACTTCTAAAACTGGACTTAAAGACATATTTTCATATAACATATTTTCTTAGGTTTTTACCTAACGCCTAATATTCAAAATTCGCTTAAAACTAGGACAACCTCACGATTTTCCTAAATAAGGGCCTAAAATCCGTCAGTTCATGGAAAACCCAGCGTCATATTATGGATTAACGAACCGCCCGCCGCCGGCGCGCTCCTGCTAATGAGCGGCGAACCATTTCTATTAAGCTGAGCGGACACTGGCAATTAAGGATGTAGAAAGTATCGAGTTACCTATCAAGGCAGCTAAGTTTTTGTTTCTAGACAGTAATTGGTGTCGAAAGCCATGTGGTAAAAATAAATAATGGAGTTTAGTGTGATTTTTGTTTTGATAGATGTCCATTGTCACTTCAAAATATAGCATAGCATAGTCGGCCTTATAATGTTCCCACTGTTGGGACTCAGGCCTCCTCTCTAGGAGAGGGAATGGGCCGTAATCCACCACGCAGGCCCAGTGCGGGTTGGTGGATGTCACATGTCTTCGAATTTTTGGTTCTAGGACATGCCGGTTTCCTCACGATGTTTTCCTTCAACATTTTGAGAGCAGTGATGATGAAATAAATTACACAAAGTAATGCGCCTGGTTGGGTTTGAACTCGCGACTTACAGCTTGTAAGTCGGGGCCGTTACCACTCGACCACCACTGCTCTGCTCACTTCAAAATATACTGTTGCTCAATTATTATTTCATGACAATGTTCTTCTCCCCATTTTATTTTAAGTTCTTAAATTTGATCCTAAAGTTGTCTGATAGATAGTAGGGGAATCCACTCAGGCCTCTCCTCTACTAGCAGTAAGAACATTAAAAGGGCTAAACAGCTCTATAATCCAAAAACACTTAAAAATATTACGAATAATATTTATCTAATGTTTTCGCTGACAAACCAAGGGAAAAAAATATAAGCGTTTACATACATGCAATGAAAATAGGTCAGGGAATAAATTTTGTGACATAAAAAGATTGACAAGGCCGGCCGAAGTTTCGGGAAGCCGGGTTCTTCTGTATAATGTAATAAAAAGCGCAGAAAACACAGTATTCACAAATTGCAAAAAAATATAAAGAGTTACCATCTTGTAACCAAAAATCGTGGTAAAAAGAAATCTATACAAATAAACTCATCATCATTATCATTGGGCACGCCACAATTATGGCGGTAACTCCCCTCTTTGAGGCGTGGTTGGAAAGACCACACGGCGTCCTCACCTTCCGTATGAACCAGGCTCTCACTGAACACGGTAAGTTCGGGAAGTTCCTGCACTGGATTCGTGCGGAAGCAACGCCCGGATGTCACCACTGTGTGGATCGCCCGGAGGACACGGTGGAGCACACGGTGGAGGTGTGCCCCACTTGGACAGAGTAACGCCGAGTCTTCGTGGGCGATCGGTGGTGGCGATCTCTCGCGCCTGGCCTCAGTACAGGCCATGGACCGGGGCGAGGAGGCAGGCGGTCGCCTCCTTCTGCGAAGCAGTAATGTTAGCAAAGGAGGCAGTCGATCGCGTTATGCAACGGTCCTCACGCCCCAACCGCCGCCAGAAATCCGATCCCGATTTCCGGTCATTGCGCCCGCACCTCCGGAACGCACAGCCGGCGCAGGGTTGTGGAAGGCGAGCAATGGGTAGCTCGCCGTCCGAGCGTCCGGTAACCGTCCGGTCTGAGCCCAAGTGGTCGACGGCGTGTATTGTTCTGTGCGCGCCTCAGGGAGATGTCAGCAAATCGTAGGGGCCCAGCGGGGTCGAAGAGTACTAGTGTCACGGGTAGTGTGAAAGTGTAACCCGGGGTCCTGAGACGTAGGCAAAGAAGGAACAAGAGTGGGTTTTCAGTCAGTAAAAGACTGACATCATCTTTCGCTCTGCCCAAGAGCGGAATTGCCACCAACACTGGAGAATGGAATCGTCTGAGAACCCACACCTGTGGAGATAGTCTGTACCACGGCCGACCTGAGTGCAGAGACTGTTTAAAGTTTTCAAGGTCGATCACAGTAAGGAGTGCCCATGCGGAAGGATTTTCCTAAATTCACCCTATAAAGATGAAATGGAGGTCCAGAGATTATATGAAGGAACCTGTTTTCAAACGGAGTCGATAGCAGCAACTAGTGACTTATATTACTCGTATTTCAGGACCATTTTGCCGCATTATGACAAATGGACCTTCTACATCTCTTTCATGTATCGTGAATACAAATACATATGTCGTATAAACTTCATTACAATTCAGAACATGTTCCGGCATGTCCTTTCTAGCGGTCACAATGAAGCAAATCTTCAGATATTTGCTTTGTAAATCTTTTGGCTAATTGGCAAAAACGTGGCTCTTGGTGTTCAATTATTTATGAGAGGAATCTGGTGGGACACGTGTAAATATGGGTAGAATTAATAACTGAACATGCGTTGTGGGATATGTCAAGCATGACCTGTTTTGCCGGACAGAGTTAGTGTTGATATATTATAATACAGAGAGATTTCTGCACCCTTCAGTGTGCCTTAATTTTCAGTTCAGAATATTGCATAGTCGTAGCATAGTAGGCTTTATAATGTTCTCACTGCTGGGACTCAGGTCTCCTCTCTAGGAGAGGAATGGGCCGTAATCCACCACGCGGGCCCAATGCGGGTTGGTGAATTTCATATGTCTTGTGGTTCATATCTTGTGGTGAATGTCACATGTCTTGTTATTCAGTTGTAGATCACGGGTTCAAACCCAACCAGGCGAGCTGGGTTTGAACCCGCGACCTACAACTCGTAAGTCGGTGCCGTTACCACTCGGCCACCACTGCTCGACCTCAGAATATTGATAGAGAGAAAATACCTAATGTTAGAGTCATTTTTATAAGCGGCAATATTTTTCTTGACTGCGATTCCACCTGATGGTAAGTAGTGATATAATCGTTGATGGTGAAGCACCAACTTAGTAACACCACACTAGTTTAAAGGCCTATTCACTCTAGCTTTGATGACTCTTGAATTATAACCGGACGGAAAGACCGCAGCAGGCAAATTGTTCCAGTCCTTCGATGTGCGTGGTATAAACGATGAAGCGAAATATTTAGTCTGGAACGTAGAAGTAATCATAATATTATAATTTTTCATGTAAATTTATTTTTATAAGTTTAATTATTTACAACAGACAACAGAATATATCTTTAATGTAATTTAACGTCTATAAATGCCATCTGGTGTAAAACTGTATAAGTTTTAACAATCGCACATATCGCTTACCTAGCAATATTACATTTTTCATATTTTACAGATACAAGGGTCAAACATTGTACAAATATTTAAAACGAATTTTTCAGTTCTTTACATTTTATATCAGAAATTGTGATGTTGGATACTAGTAGTACCTATAGACCATAATAGATATTCAAAGATATAAATTATCGAAATTTAAACACTAAACCATTAAAACTTTATTACGCATTTACTGTAGATGTGACAATATTTTACTAGGTGAGCGATATGGTGTTCCATATACAAACCGGCCTGCGCAGACAATACTGTTGTGAAGCTTGTGCGTGTGACAGGCCCAATTGTCTACTTCTAAAATGTAACAAACATATAACTTTTCCCCATTATTCTTTGTCAATCTATCCAGAAAAGCGTCCTAGATTATAGTTACTTAACTCTTATAAACTGTTTATAAAGGTTATCACATTGAATAAGTCTCATTGTTATATCTATTGTGAGCTTGGATCCAAGAGAGTGACATAATTCATTCTAATCTTCAAAGCTTCTTTTGTCTGGAGAATTCTTTTGTTTGACTTTTTCTTGGCGTAGCTCTGTGATTAAAAGACAAAAGTAATGTGTATAGAGTGACACAGTAAATTGTTTTTTGTTGAACTGTGATAGGATTTGTTTGTTGAAACGTGAGCTAATGAATGAATAAGGCGGATTTTGTTAAGAAAAAGATTAACATTGGTAGTTAATACTGGGAAATTCTTTCATTAAACTTGATTGGCATTTAGTTAGGAGATCACTGTATAATAAACCGAATAATGTTCCTACTGCTGGGACTCAGGCTTCCTTTTTAGGAGAGGGAATGAGCCGTAATCCACCACGTGGCCTTTGTGGATTGGTGGATCTCACATGTCTGGTTCTGTGATATACAGGACCGAGCCCAGGTCGTCGACGGCGCGTGCTGTTTCACGCGCGCCTCAAGGAGATGTCAGCAACTGTACCAGCAGGGTCGAAGCCTACTGGGGCCAACGGTCTGATTCTGAAAAGAAGACTCGGTCCTGTAGGTTTTTAGTCAGTAAAAGTCTGACACTATCTCCCACTACACCCAAAAAGGGGAATGCCATAAGATGATTTCCCCCGACAAAAAAAAATCCTTCAGCGTTTTGGGTTTTGAGGGCAGTGGTGATGAAATAAGTTACACGTAGTAATGCGCTTGGCTGTGTTTGAACCCGCGCCCTACTACTCGAAAGTCCACCACTACTCTGAAAATCAAAGACTCAACGGATTTATTTATATTGAAACCTGTTATATGCCCAAAAAAAATGTTTTTTTAAATTATCGAGACCTTTCTTCAAGCTTGATGAAAACGCTTAAAATTGTTTCGTAATGAAAGGTAACATCATAATTAAAGTATTCAGAAATTCGCAAGTTTCAACTTCAAGGCTAAGCAAACTTGATAAATGAATAAGATATTGTAAGATGGCATTTATAGACGTTAAGTAACTATTAATATTAAGTTTTACAGTAGCAATTGAGGCCACCCTAATCCATTCATTATAGGAATGTTGGTACTGAAAATGATCTAGCGCATTTACGTTGCTAGCGTTCTAGTATAAATTTTATTCACGTCTAAAGTTTTAAGTATCTTGTGTGGTAAGGTGATTACAGATTCATTAATTTGAATTTATAATTATTATTTTTTTCCAACTTCCTCACAATGCGACCTAGTCCCAAACTAAGCATAGCTTGTAATATGAGTACTAGACAACTGATAAACATACTTATGTATTTCTAAATACATACATATTATAGATAAATTACACCCTAACAGAGGACAAATGATCGTGCTCATCACACAAACATTTGTCTTGGGTGGTAATTGAACCCGACGACCTCTGGCATAGCAGTCAGGGTCAGTAACCACTAGACCAACAGGCCTGTCACCTACTTTTGGTAGCAACTAATTTTTCTCAGGTAAATCTGGAAGGTACTAATAATAATTTCCTTTCTCTGGAGTCGTGACTGCCTCTAACTTAAATCCTGTTTCCGATTCCGTTGGGAAACTATTTTTTATTTTATTTTTAAATGTTGTTTTTTTTTATTTTTATTGAACTATTTTAAAATATAATAATAACAGATGTACCTATTAAGTGAATAAAGATATACTCGTAATATATTTTATTCATTTGGACAACATTGATCCAATGGTGCTACAGCAGTGCTGTATGGTGGTCTAGAGCAGCGGTGGCTGGCAGGTAAAGGCTCCGACTTACAAGCTGTAGGTCGCGGGTTCTAAACCCAGCCAGGCGCATTTCTTTGTGTAATTTATTTCATCATCACTGCTCTCAAAACGGTGAAGGAAAACATCGAGAGGAAACTGGCATGTCCTAGAACCAATAAAATCAAAGACATGGGCCCGCGTTGTGAATTACGGCCCATTCCTTCTTCTAGAGAGGAGGCCTTAGTCCCAGCAGTGGGAATATTAAAAGGCTGATTGTGCTATGATATGCTTAGTAATTTTAATTCAATGTTTAGTAAAAAACTTAATTAAACTAAAATTTATATCAAATTCTAGGGTCTGCTACTCTTTGGAGCTGTCAAAATCTCAAACGTCTAAGTCAACACAATCTAAAGATATGGCTGTTTATGCTCTGTTAAGCTGAATATTTTGACACTCACAAGGAAATCAAAACTGTTACTTTCCGTTGACCTAGAATCCTGAAATTTGGCAAAAAGCAAGATGTCATAACACCTGTAAAGGAAAAATTCTGAATACCGTAACTTTGTAGCTACATAGATTCATGTATCGAACTACTTACATAAGTAAGTTTGTACGGAACTCTTGGTATGCGACTCCGATTCGCACTTGACCATTTTTGTATTGCTATAAGGAGTTGAAACTGTTTCACAGATTAAACCATTTCTATGAAAAGAGTTGTTGCATCGAAATTGTATCTTGCATGGAATCTTTCGCCGTCAACCACCTTGAGGAAAGTACACCACCTTGAAAAAAGTACAAAACTAATGCAGAAAACACACACAACGACACGTAAAATAAAGCAATTACCACAATCACGAAACATACTGAATAATTACCTGAAATAACAGTGTTTTGCGTCGCCGACGGCACATTCGTCACAGCCAGCAGGAAGAAAGCTATCAGTGTCCTTTGTACACACACTTCTCTATACATTTTGTTATATTTTCTAGCTAATAATAACACTAACATTAAAGATACATTACATTCGGACTATGGATTATTTCTACTAATATGTTATAACTATCAATTCGTTCAGTAGCTTTTGGAGGCGCCGTGATCTGGAACAAAGAAAGAGTTTGGGGTTAGTTGTATGGTTTCAGTAGATGGGAATGCGACATTAATTAACTCAGTAGGTGTACTGAATATTGCCTTTATAACATTTTTCTTAAGTGGGAAGTCGTCCAATGGCTTCTGTCGCTGCAAGGTGAAGCGCGAGGGCGTGTCAGACTTAAATTGACTGACGTCACACTTCTATCCTTGAATAAACTCCTACTGTATTTTTTTTATGGTTTAGAATAAAGAGGATATCAACCAATTAATAAATTTGTATTCATCGATTGCCCTTTACGTTTTAGGACCACGGGATTCCTTTTCAGGAACCCAAAGGGCAACTAAACGAACACTTGTGGGTAGTACAGTAAAATTTGAGACGCCCGTTTCACCGTAATTGGGGAAGATATAGGATTTCCAAAGCAAAAACAATGTATAGAATATCATTTCATCGTATTTTGCAAGCGTAACATTTGTTCACTGATTTGTTCAACTAAAACTACACTAATTTGGACTGCGCAATAGAGATATTTTAAGAGATTTTTTATTATTATTCCATTTATTTATTTTTTAAACATACTTATTACATTTTAAAATATATCTTTAAAGAACATATAAATAAAAAAAAAAAAAAATAGTCCGCCGGTATCGGGAACAGGGTCCAAGCTACCGGTGGTTAGGGCTCCAGGGACAGGAACCTCCTCACAATGCGAGCCGTATCAAGGAGTACTGCCTTCTGTATCAGGCTCTTGATCCAACCGCGCAACGACAGCTTCGACAGATGGTCGTCGAAGCTTTTGGCTATAAGGCCATTCGCGGTCACGACAATTATTATTATTATTATTTATGCATTTATATTAAATTTTTCAGGAGCCTGAAGTCCTGGATCTTTGGAAGGCGTACGAGGGGCCGAAGCCAACTCTCAGAAGCCCATTAGATAATATTTTAATGGTGTATGATACTCAACGACGGTTATTCCTGTACGCGCTATGCTAGTGCATCCAAGGACAACCACCAGTTGGTGAAAAACAATTGCAACGTAAAGAAAATAAAGATCTATGGTTTTTGGAGTCTTAAATGGACTGGTGAGGTTCCTGCACCGGATTCGTGCGGAAGAAAAGCCTGGGTGCCGCCATTGTCTGGACCGTCTGGAGGACACGGTGGAGCATCCTTCTGCGAAGCAGTAATGCTAGCAAAGGAGGCGGCCGATCGCGTGAGGCAACGGTCCTCACGCCCTAACCGCCGGCCGAATTCCGATCCCGATTTCCGGCCACCGTAGGCGCGGGCTTGCGGAAGGCGAGTAATGGGTGGCTCGCCGTCCGACCATCCAGTAATCATCCGGACCGAGCCCAAGTCGTCGACGGCGCGTACCGCGCGTCTCAAGGAGATGTCAGCAACTGTAGGGGCCCAGTAGGGTCGAAGCCTACTGAGGCCATGGGTAGTGTGAAAGCGAAGCCCGGGGCCCCGGGATGAAGTCAAAGAAGGAACAGGGGTGGGTTTTTATTCAGTAAAAGTCTGACACTATCATTTTTGGATTTGTCATTAGATGATTATCCCAACTAAAAAAAAAAGTGGACTGGTAACCTATAACTATGTCAAGACTATGGCCCCTGCCGGAACAATGATATTAATTTAATATCCATCGACTAATGACCTTTATTATTATTTTAGTAATACTAGTACCTACGCTAAAATTTCCAATAGGTATTACTGTCATAGATACTATAATTATAAATAATAACCAAAAATCTTGGTTACTAAAAACGCGTCCACGAAAAATTTTAAAAACGATAACATGACAAATAATTAATTGCGTATTCGGTTCAGCATTATCTTCGGTACAGACACATCAAAATAGATCAGTACAGAAGGCTAGTTGGATTCGATGAAATATGTAGTAGCAGGAACGTACAATTGTAAACAAAAAACGGCAGTCGCGAGCATATTTGCAATGTCAAAACTATGATGGGGAGGGGTGGCGAGAACTGTGTTAGATTGAGCGTGCGTTTTTATCCAATTGCACCAAAATGGGTGGCCCCAGAACCTCCATGGCTTGTACGAAAGTGTACCCCAGGACCCTGGAACGAAGGGTAAGAAGTGACAGGAGTGGGTTTTATTCAGTAAAAGTCTGACACGCCCTCCCAACCCCCACAAGAGCGTGAAAAGTCATTTGACTTTTGTCAAAAATATTCCTAAAAAAACCGGGCCAGTGCGAATCGGACTCGCGCACTAAGGGTTCCAATTCCCGAATTGAGTTACGAAGATTTTTCCGAATCGCAAAAATTGTTTTTTTTTTTGTTGTGACGTAACTACAAATTTAGAGTTTTCAGATTTTTCCCTATACTTTTGCTGTGAGACCTTGCTTCATGCCAAACTTCAGGATTCTAGGTCAACCGGAAGTTCCTTATGAATTTTGGTTAGATAGTGTCGAAATATAGGTTTTTTGCGACATAAACGACTGTATTATTTTTTTTGTAAACACAGAAAATTGTTTTTTTCACAGCTTCAAGGGTCCGCAGACTTGAGTATATGTATGTCTATAATTTCAACTCGATACGACCACGCGTTCTCGATATAAAGGGTCTTAACAGACAGACAAACAGACAGACCGACAGATATACGGACAACAAAGTGATCCTATAAGGCTTCTGATTTTTCCTTTTGGGGTACGGAACCCTAAAAAGCTTGAGATATATCGTTAGATTTAACTTAGTTGTGAAATGACACTGACACATTATGTCCTTTTTGCGGTCGGATATTTGACCCTGTCAACTTTTAGGCAGTTTGTGTTATACGGAACCAATTAAAGCTCGTTAAACTGAAGTCCCGATTGCAATTCGGACATTTTTAACAGTCTAAAGCTTGAAAACCTGGTAATCAGTCTTACCAATGAGAAAACGTACGACGGCGGTCGACTCAGTGAATGAACCATTGGCTGCTACGCTGCGAGTCGCAGTTTCAATATTTTCTCCACGTGGGACACACGGTGTAAATATTTGTATAGTGGAACAATGGTGGCCGAGTGGTGTGGAGCAGTGGTGGCCGAGTGGTAACGGCCCCGACTTACGAGCTGTAACCTAGTGATCGCGGGTTCAAACCCAGCCAGGCGCAACACTTTGTGTAATTTATTTCATCACCACTGCTCTCAAAACGGTGAAGGAAAGGAAAACATCGTGAAGAAACCAGCATGTCCTAGAATCAAAATTTCAAAGACATGTGACATTCACCAACCCGCACTAGGCCCGCGTGGTGGATTACGGTCCCTTCCCTGTCCTAGAGAGGAGACCTGAGTCCCAGCTGTGGGAACATTATAAGGCTGATTATGCTATATGCTACAGATAGTTGTTTCAGGTAAAGGTGTCTTCTGTATCCTAAGGGTCCCAGCAGGGCCGAACACAAAGGGCAACTGAAGGACACCGATGGGTTTTAGTCAGCAAATGTCTGATATGTCAGTTCATTCGACCCTAAAGCAGGAGAAGGATGAAAAAAAAGATATGTTGTGTTTGTTTATATTTTTGTAAATTTACCCACGATACAGGAAATGGTTCCTTACTAGCTTTTGCCCGCAGCTTCGCCCGCGTAAGTACATAAAATATAACCTATGTTACTCAGGAATAAAGCAGCTTTCTATCGGTGAAAAAAAATTTAGCAATCGTACCAGTACTTACAGAGATTACCTCCTACAAACAAAAAAAAAACAAACTTTACCTTTTTAATATTTTAGTGTTGATTTAAAATGAATAAATTTATTCCTTAAATTAACTCGATGTGGATGAATTTTTGATGCCTTACGAGTTCTTTTTGTACCCGTTTTGTACATGTTATTATTTTTAGTTTGTTTTGTTAGATTTTATTTAAAACAAATATAAAAATTACATTAACTCTCATACGTATGAAGCGTTGGAAGTAGATTCTAACAGTATATACCTGTTAAGCTATAAAATATATTGTTTTTTTTTTATTATTATTGATAAGCTTGCGTTTGACCACTATCTCACGCAATGGTAAACGATGATGTGGCCGACGATGGAGCACGCTTGCCTAGATGTGTTCCCAAAACGCTTTGTACGTATGGGTGGGATGTCCACCATGTATTCAACCGGATCTGAGTGGTCCGATGATGGAACGGACTTGGTGGAATTAAATTGTGCTATTCCATCGCACATTCGATGTAGTTAAGATGTTTATACTTGTATTATTACATTCAATGTTTGTGATTTTGGATAAAGTTATTTTGATTAATAGTTGAAAAAAAAATTTAAAAAAAAAACAGGGCAAGTGCGAATCGAATTCGCGCACTGAGGGTTCCGCACAAACTTACGTATGAAAACAGTTCGATTCCCGAATTGAGTTACCAAGATTTTTCCGAAATGTAAAAAAATATTTTTTTGTGATGCAACAACAAATTTACAGTTTTCAGATTTATTTCTATATCTATACTATAAGACCTTGCTTTATGCTAAATTTCAGGATTCTGGGTCATCAGAAAGTACCCTATGAATCTTGATTTCTTTGATAGTGTTGAAATGTACGTTTTTTGCGACATAAAAGGCTGTATCTTTTTTTTTTCCTTTAACTTAGAAGTTTGATTGCAGAGTATACAGTTTTAATTTCAACTCGATGCCTCCACGTGTTACTGAGAAAAAGGGTCTTGAGAGACAGACAGACAGACGGACTGACAACAAAGTGATCGTATAAGGGTTCCGTTTTCCTTTTGAGGTACGGAACCTTAAAAATTATAACGAAATGAAATTTGGTATTTAAGGGCTCGGGCGATGGTGTGTGTGCAACCAACCTTCTGTATCTATCTTTTTTGCGCATCGGGTGCCTCGTGCCCCTTGACACACGATTAATTATTTGTACGTACGTGTGTTTTTGGTCGCTACATTTTGTATGAGACGAGGAATTTGATATTCAGGCAAGGCTTATTAGGCTTGGAATCAAGACGTTGAGGAAAATATTGGGGTAATTTTCGAAGTTAAACGTTTAGCCTTGACATGATTATCTGGTTGAAACGAAAACCTGTGGTCCTAGAACACAAAGATCAACTGAAGGACACAGATGTAGTTCAGTAAAAGTCTGACACGCCTTCTTGCTCCATACTAGAGCAAAAGAAGTAATTGGATGATGTACACCTCAAAAATAAATGGCGGTCCCGAAAAAAACCGAAGGCGTTGAAGGGTGAGCCGTGTTTCTAGAAGAACTGATAGCGCGTAGAGCAAACTAGTTCTAGAGTGGAGACTGTAGGATGATACGTACGAAGTAGTAAAATGGTGGCTGGTACTGATTGTGGAAGGCAAAAAACGGGTGTAAGGTACAAGAAGCTTATTATCCAAGAAGCATCGTGTTGCCGCATGCCCAGTATCTGGTTTGTGGAGATTTGATACGCAGTCGCTCCATGGATACACAGGTACACAGGTATTCAGCCATATCCGTAGCCGTAGACTAGAAGCCGAACCCAAGCTAGAGAGACGATAATATGATGACCGAGCGTTGAGATGACGTCAGAACAAAGGAATCGGAGGCGTGGTCTACTCGAGGCGTTCGACGCAAACGAAACGATTGTAACTTGGCTAAGGGGGCTGGGGTGAATTAAGTGTGGCTCACTCTCTTTCACAGAAAATTTTAAAGGGGTGCTTGAAAAGGAAATAACTATAAAATCGCAACTGCAATTTGCTCATTGGAAACCGTAGTGACGTAAATCGCTGGTCATCTTTAGTTATGTTTGCCCCCAAAAGATAACCAGTTTGTAGTGAGATTGTTATATCAAAATAGTGTAATGAATGAAAGTGAACTCAAGCATCATCGTATTTACCAAGCACGATTTTGTCGCTTTGAAACGGAAAGCAAAATTTTCCAAGAGGCCTACGTGAAATGAAATAATTTGAATTGAGGTAGTGGTAGAAAACATGCTGTTTTAATTAGAAGCGATTTCCACAACAAAAATACGTGTAGTAAACACGAAATTGTATTACCCAAATGGAGATTAGTTAAGACCAGCAAGTCGTTCTTAATAAACAGGATACGCTTTTATAACAAGCTGCCTAACGCGGTAACTGAAGTTAGGGAGGGAAAATTCAAAACTCATATTAAGCTTGTCCTAACCAAAAAACAACCGTATTATAAGGTTAAAGACTACGTCGAAGACACGTTTGTTTGGCAGTGACTACTTCTGCACATATGACCCCCTGGTAACTCAATAATATTGTGTCTGTTAACTGATCCATCTTTGTTTTAATAAGGGAATAATTTACGACTCACTTTGTTTTAATATGATTATTTTCATTGTGCTTTTGGGTACAATATTGGCTAGTCTACACTGTTCTTACATAATATCTATTAATACTGTAATATGTAAATTTTGTATCCTAAACGACTTTTTTTAAAAGAGTAACCATGGAGTTTCTTGTCGGTTCTTCCCCATAAGAACCGTGCACTAGCTTCTGACGTTTTGTAAGTGCCCATGTAGGCCTACGTGAAATAAAAATATATATTTTTTTTAATTAATAAAATTGGTCAAAGTCAACAATGACTCCAGTTTAAAGAATTAAGGGGATTTCAGTACAGAAAATAATAGGATTATTTTATTGTTATTTGAGTATGTATTGATTTTTAGTGTTCCGTACCTTGGAATGGAACCTAATAGGATCAGTTTAATGTCCGTCTGTCTGTCTGTCTGTCTATCAAGACCCTTTATCTCGGAAACGCGTACTGGTAAATAAAAACTATATACTCAAGTCTGCAATCCCTGCAAGCTGTAAAAAAACCAAACTTCTAACGAAAACAAAAATACGGCCGTTTATGTCGCACAAAACGTATATTTTGACACTCTCAAGGGAATCAAAATTCATAAGGTAGTTCCCATTGACCCAGAATCCTGAAATTTGGCATAAAGCAAGGTCTTATAGCACACTTAAACTAAAACTTAACACTAAACTTTTTGTCATTTAGAAAAATCTTCGAGACTCAGGAATGGAACTATTATGAACCCTCAGTGAGCGAATCCGACTCGCACGTGCCCACTTTTTTTTTTAGATTTTTAAAAAAGGCCATCTTGGTTTTCTTTTCACGACGTGTCGAATGTCAGTGCTGTTTACGACACACGAACCTTCATTTATGACGGTTGAAAGGGACGCCAGAAACCCAAAACACTGACAACTGAGCTAACCTTAAAATATGAGGTTAAGTTTAGGTCGTGGAGGTTATATCAATATTGGTAAAACACTTCAAATATATTTGTCATAAATTACGAAATATATCTACCTAATAATAAAAAACTGGGCAATTGCGAGTCGGACTCGCGCCCTGACGATTACTTACAAACTCACCTATGTAAATAGTTCAATTCCCGAATTGAATCTTGGAAGATTTTTCCGAATCGCAAAAAAAAGTGACGTAACAATAAATTTACAGTTTTTTATTCCTATACTTGTACTATAAGACTTGCTTTATACCAAATTTCAGGATTCTCGGTCAACGGGAAGTTTGATTTCCTCGAGAGTGTCGAAATATACGTTTTTTGTCACATAAACCGAATTATCTCTTATCTCTTTTTCAAGTTCAATTTTTTATAGCTTCAAGAGTCTGTAGACTCTGAGAGTCTGTACATGGTTTTAATTTCAGCTCGATACTTTTACGCGTTCCCAAGATCCTTTATCTCGAGTAGGCCACGCCTCCAATTTCTTTGTTCTGACGTCATCTCAACGCTCAGTCACGTGGTCAAAACAAAGGAATCGGAGGCGTGGCCTACTTGAGGCGTTCGACGCAAGACAATCAAAACGAAACGATCGTAACTTGGCTAGGGGGGGTAGAAGTTTTTGAGTTTATCGTGTTCAAGACAGACAAAGACAAACAGCCTGGGTTTTAACCCAGCCTGTGTTACTCCAGTTTTGAGTTTCTCTATGCGTCCCAGAAGCGCTGTCACTCTTCCAAACAACCACAGCACCAAGATACGTCTCGCGTTTACGGCTCACAAGTATTTCACATAAAAAATAGCACCTACTATAATTTCAGTTTTATCACCGGCGTATTTTTAAGCAGCCACAAGTTATTCCATTCAATTTCATCAACGGAAAGCAGTATAATTCAGAACTTTACGAGCCAGATAACAACCCAATCATACTCGCTTGCAACCTTGTTACTGAACTTGCAAGCATGATCCTAAGTCCTAAGCTAGCTCTAAATTATCTAACAGACGTAGGTATTACAGAAATCCCTTGAATAGTTCTCGCGTGTTTCTCGAACGTTACGTATAGTAATAAAACAAGTTCGAGTAACTTGCCGAAGCTTTTAGGACCGCATCAAAAACATTAGAGATAAATGAAATTGGATATGTCGACGGATAGACTGTTCGAGGTAAATATTTTCGGTTGGAATAGTTGGTTATTGAAATCGGAATAACGTTTCTCATTTTCGTTACTATTCTGAGCATGACTGTGTTACGTCATTTTAGCTGAAGGCTGCTAAAATGATGTAACACAGTCCGTCAGTCAAGCAATGTCACATCCATCTTTGAAGTTTTTTTTTTTGTAGGTGGGAAAATCATCCAATGACATTCCCTGCTCTTGTGCGGAGCGCGAGTGTATGTCAGACTTTTACTGACTAAAAACCCTCTCCTGTTAAGGAACAGGAGAGGGTTACTCGGCCATGGTATGAAAGGTAACGAGAGTGTTGCCTTTCATACCAGGACTAAGTCATCCTTTCAGAAGCATATTTTTGGCCCCAGTAGGTTTTGACCCTGCGGGGCCCCTAAGGTTTGCTGACATCACCTTGAGGCGTGCGTGGAACAGTACGCGCCGTTGACAATTTAGGCTCGGTCCGGATGGTTACCGACCTTTTGAAGTATGCGGAGCTGGGTGTAAGGTCCCGCAAACCTTCATTAAAAAGGGAGGACCCTCTGACTAGACTGTTATTATGTCAGCTTCAAGCAACTACTCGTTAGTTGAATTCAAGTTGTTGTATATGTTTTAATCGCGTTAAGAACTTTAATACCGTGATACAGAATTTAGAATTTTAGTTCCTATTTAGCGTCATAGATGTCGCTGCACAACGGTACTGTTGTTGTCTTGTCAAAGAGATTTCTGCGGCCCTCACTAGTGTACCTTGTGAAAGGTCTTCCAAAGCTACGTCTTTGAAACATGACACATTTTCTAGCTCCATCCATAATTGGAAAAGAAATCGGATGATTTTCTACCTCATATTTACTTGTCATTGTATATAGACATTATTAATAGTATTTACCTACTATGCAGTACTCTAACCAAAATATGCCTATATCTTAATTCAGTAATAATATAATAATAATATTCACAATACTATCACATAACGCCGTCTAATCTCAAACTAAGTAGAGCTTGTGTTACTAGACAACTGACAAATATAATAAACTTATATATTTCTAAATACATACATATTATAGCAAAATTACAGGCAGACACAGAAAAAATGATCGTGCTCATCACACAAAAATTTGTCCTGCATGGGAATCGAACCCACGACCTCCGGCATAGCAGTCAGGGCCACTAATCACTAGACTAATAGGCCAGTCAAACAATTGCGGACAAATGATCGGATATGGCGAAGCTATAAGAGATGCTCATTGGCTCCCGAAATTTTTAAAATTGGATTGAATTCGAAATTGGAACCCGGAAAAACTTGGGGTGCTACGACAGAAAACCTCCACGAGTGCCCGCAGGCTGTAGTTCCCTTGCGGATACGTCCGAGGTGAAGGCCAGTCTGCGGGACGGTGCACCCTGGGAGGCGGCCAACGACTCCCCTTGGGTACTTCTGCCTAAGGGGTCTTGATGTCCGCCTGCGAATGTTCTGTCCGAAGGATCACTTCAACGCGTGTCCCTCTGCTATAGCAGAGGGCACAGTGGCGAAGTAAGAGCGGGCTCGGTGCGCACTCACCCTGCCACCGGGCAGGCAGGAGGAAGACTTGCTCCTCCTTCTGCCACCGTTAGTCTCGTAGCCCCAGAGATTGTCCAAGGTCATGTTTCTGACTTTTGATGGGGATCGAGGGTCTTGGCTTAACCGCCCGGGCCGCGAGGAAGACAACCTCTATAAAAAATCACCCCAAACCTCCAAGCGGCGGCGCACCGTGAGGGAGGTTGTTAGCTTGACTAATGGGTAGCTAAATTAGTCTCTAGTGCGAACCACGTTTTTGAGCCAGTACCCGAAGTTTAATACTCGTGGGAACAGAATGCATAAATCAAAATTTTTCAATAATCCAAAGGAGAGCGATGCGCGGTCGGAGTCCGACGCGGCATCCGGGAGGAGCTCGGAGGGCTCGGAGGTAGAGGAGGTGGCCGGCGACTCTGGTGGGGACTTGCGCCCTTACCTGAAGCGCTCCAAATCGGGGGACGGATCGTCCTCCGATGCAGAAATGAGCTCGGCTCGAAAAATCCCCACCAATGGGCGGGGTGCAGGTCGGGCGCGAGGCAAGGGGAGGGGGCTCACCGCTCAAGAGTCCGCCCAGCGAGCTAACAAGCTCGCCGTGGAGGGGCGTCATCCTGGAGCGGCCAGCGCTGGGACGGACCTCTCGGGGCCGTCTGGCAGTGAGCCGGACACCGCCATCGACGAGGCACTCGACAGGCTAGAGTCGGTCCTGGCAGCCGCTTTGAATGGCGTGGCCAATAAAAGGGAGAGGTCCTCCAAGAGGAGCGCGATCTCCCAGGCCAGGTCGTCTCTCCAGGAGGTGGTGGACCCCATCCGCAGAGGGCTCACCAAACTTCGGGCCGACAACGCCAGACTCCGAAAAGCATCGGACCAGCAAGAGTTGCCAAAAGGCGACTCTGGCGGACAGGCAGGAGGACGCGAGCAGGGGCAAGGGCCAAGTCAGCCCAAGCCCCAGCCCGAGCCGGAGAACCAGCTGCTGGTGCTGGTCCGGCAGGAGCTGGCTGCTTTCCGGCAGCAGCAGCAGCAACAACAGGAGCAGTTCCAGCAAAGGATGCAGCAGCAGCTCTCCGTGCTGGAGGGCATCGTGCTGCGTCCTCCGCTGGCGGCCCCTGGCCAGCGAAAGGCGGCGTCCTATGCTGCCGCCGCAGCCACGGCAGGCCCGTCGGGACAAACCAGACGTGGGGCCGTGGTGTCGGAGCCTGCGAGACCGGCTCCGCCGGCCAAGCAGCAGCGGCAGCAGAAGGGCAGGGCGGCGCCTGCCGCTAAATCGGCGGCACCTCCTGCCGCGGTGGCGACTAGGCCGCGCCCGCCGCCGCCTTCCTTGCACGAAGAATCCTCGGCTGGCGCCGAATGGACGGTTGTCGGCGCCAAGAGGAAGGCGGGCAAAGCGGCTAGGGCGGCAAAAAAGCGCGCGCGGCGACAGCAGCGCAAAAAGCGGGCCATGGCGGCAAGACTTCGCGCCCCGAATTCCGAGGCTGTAGTCATAACACTACAGCCAGACGCGGTAAAGAAGGGCGTGACATACGACGCCGTCATGGAGAAGGCAAAGCAGGCGGTGTTGCCCCACCTTGACGAGCTCGGAGCCTCTGGGGGCTTCCGTATGAGGCGCACCGTAACCGGGGCCCGAATACTGGAGGTCCCTGGCGCGGCCAGTGGCCCCGCCGCGGATGCCCTGGCCGCAAGGATCAGGGCGTCCCTGGATGCGGAAGAGGCCCGAGTGTCCAGGCCCACCAAGTGCATTGATATGCGCATCATGGGCTTGGACGACTCCGTCAAGGTGGACGAGGTGGTGGCCGCCATCGTCAGGGCGGGTGGGTGCACTACCGAGCAGGTTCGGGCGGGCACTATCCGAGCTGACAGCACGGGCATGCGAGCCATGACGGTAAGCTGCCCCGTGTCGGCGGCCAAGACCATCACCGGGGAGGGCCGACGGCTTTTGGTGGGCTGGGTCTCCGCCCAAGTGAAACTGTTGGAGCCCAGACCTCTGCGGTGCTATCGCTGCCACGTGGGGCACCACGTGGGGGCCAGTTGTGCCGCGGAGGTGGACCGCAGCGACCGCTGCTTCCAGTGCGGTCAGCCTGGTCACAGGGCGGCTGAATGCAGAGCAACGCCGCACTGCTACGCATGTGCGGCGGCAGGCAAGCCGGCCGACCACCGGGCTGGGAGCAGGTCCTGCGACCCCCCCACCAAGGCCAAGGGCAAGGTCAGGAGGCCCATCCCCGCCGATGTCCTCACCACCGCTGCCTCCTCTTTGGCAGCTGCTGCTGTCGCCGCCGCAACCATCGCGGCAGGGCCCTCACGGGGGGCTCGAGAGGAGACTGTGATGGACTGCCAATAACGGCTCCATTACGTCTCCTCCAGGCGAACATCAACCACTGCGCCCCCGCTCAGGATCTGTTGCTCCAGAGCATGGCGCAGTGGTCGATCAATATCGCCGTGGTCTCCGAGCCGTACAATGTCCTGCCCAGGGGAGACTGGGTGCGGGACCTGGACGGCTCGGTGACCCTAATTTCGTCGGCCGCCGCCGGCACCCCGACCCTCGAGGCCGTCACGAGGGGACGGGGTTGCGTGGCAGCACGGTTCGGGGACATTGCAGTGGTAGGCGTCTACCTGTCCCCGAGCAGATCTCTCGGCGATCTCCACATCTCCCTAATGGAGCTGAAAGCCGTCGTCGCTGGGTTTGGTTCCCTCCCCGTGGTCGTTTGCGGGGACTTCAATGCCAAGAACTTGGCTTGGGGTTCCCGGTTCACGAACCAGCGGGGTCGGATGGTGGAGGACTGGGCTCTGGAGACAGGCCTGGTCGTCCTAAACCGGGGTTCTGTCCCCACGTGTGTGCGGATGCGGGGCGACTCAGTGGTGGACATCTCGTTTGCCAGCCCCGCTCTGTCGCCGCGTGTCTTCGACTGGCGCGTTATGGAGGGGGTGGAGACGTTCTCAGACCACCGGTACATCCGGTTTGACGTCTCCGCCCAAACCTCGACTGCGCCGGTCCGACAGAACCCTTGTGGTCCGCGGTGGGCGCTGAGGCAGATGGACCGGGAGCTCCTCCTGGAAGCCGCGACGGTACAGGCCTGGGTGCAAGCACCGGACAGGCCTGTCGACATAGACGTCGAGGCAGAGTGGTTCCGGGAGGCCATGTCGCAAATCTGCGACGCGGCAATGCCCCGAGTCCCTCCAGGACGTGCCCAGCGCCAGGTATACTGGTGGTCGCCGGAGATTGCGGCACTGCGCAACGCGTGCAATGCCGCGCGACGCCGGTATGCCAGATACCGCAGGCGCCGCATCCGTCCACCGGATGCGGAGGCCAGAGAGGCGGAGCTGTACGAGGGATACAGAGCGGCAAAGCGCACCCTCCGAGCGGAGATTAGGCGGGCCAAACTTGAGGCCCGCAACGTGTGGCTGGGGACTCTGAACGGGGACCCGTGGGGACGCCCGTACAAGTTAGTACGGGACAAACTCCGCCCCTGGGCTCCCCCGCTGACGCAGAGTCTCCGGCCCCAGCTCGTGGAGGGTGTGGTGAGCACTCTGTTCCCCACGCGAGGGGAACACTCTACCCCGCCCATGGCTCCGCCACCAGCGGTGTCCGACGCGGACCACGATGGCGACGACGACGACAACGCTCCAGAGGTGACCGAGGTAGAGATGAGAGTGGCGGTACGAAGGCTGAGTGCCAAAAATACCGCCCCAGGACCCGACGGCTTGCCTGGGAAGGCATGGGTCCTGGCCATGGAGGCTCTCGGGCCTCGACTAAGAGGGCTCTTCAGCGCATGCATGGAGAGGGGCCAGTTCCCACTTCGCTGGAAGACGGGAAAACTGGTCCTCATCGCGAAGCCGGGGCGCCCCGCGGACTCTCCGTCCGCGTACCGGCCCATTGTGCTGCTCGACGAGGTGGGCAAGCTCTTTGAAAGAGTAATTGCAGACCGCCTCGTCGCACACCTAACACGGGTGGGGCCGGATCTGGCGGACGGCCAGTTCGGCTTTCGCAGGAGGCGCTCCACGGTGGACGCCATCATGTGCGTGCGAGCTCTCACGACGGGGGATGCAGTGGCCCAGGGCAGGTGTGTCGTGGCGGTGTCTTTGGACATCGCCAACGCCTTCAACTCCCTGCCTTGGAGTAGCATTGGGAGGGCACTCCGGTATCACCGGATGCCCGACTACCTCTGTCGTGTGGTCGAGGCGTACCTGTCAGACAGGTACATAACCTACCCTGGTCACCAGGGGGTGTGGGAACGTCGAGAGATGTCGTGCGGTGTTCCGCAGGGATCGGTACTAGGGCCGCCCTTGTGGAACATCGGATACGACTACGTGCTGCGCGGCGACCTCCCTGACGGGGTCAGCGTGGTCTGCTACGCAGACGACACGCTGGTCCTGGCGCGGGGAGAGTCGTACCAGGCGGCGGTCGAACTAGCGACACGCGGGGTCGCGACAGTCGTTGGCAGGATCCAGGAGCTGGGACTCGAGGTGGCATTGCACAAGTCCGAGGCCATGTGCTTTCACGGCCCTCGGAACGCGCCACCACCGGGTTCCCGGCTAACGGTGGGAGGAGTCCACATCGGCGTCGGGTCAACGATGAAGTACCTGGGACTCGTTCTCGACAGCCGATGGGATTTCGACGAGCATTTCCGACGTCTGGCTCCCAAACTAAATCGGACTGGGGCTGCTCTCTCGCGGCTCCTGCCCAACCTTGGGGGTCCAGACGCCTCCTGCCGGAGGCTCTACGCGGGGATCGTTCGGTCCATGGCCCTTTATGGCGCGCCGGTGTGGGCGCCGGGGCTGCGGAAGCAGCCGGCGGCCCGGCTGAACGCGTGCCAGAGGGTCATGGCCATACGGATGGTGCGAGGATACCGGACGATTTCCCGCGAAGCGGCGACCCTTCTTGCTTGCCAGCGACCATGGGAACTGGAGGCAACAGTCCTTGCACTCATGCACGAACGGCGCATGGAGATGCAACGCCGGGGCGAAACTCCGCTGCCGCAACAAATCGCGGCATGGCGGACAGAGTTCCGGCGAGTTCTCATGGAGAAATGGCGACAGCGACTGTCGCGACCCCGTGCTGGGCACGCCACAATTATGGCGGTAAGTCCCCTCTTTGAGGCGTGGTTGGAAAGACCTCACGGCGTCCTCACATTCCGCATGACGCAGGTCCTCACCGGACACGGTAAGTTCGGGAGGTTCCTGCACCGGATTCGTGCGGAAACGACGCCCGGGTGTCGCCACTGTGTGGCCCACCCGGAGGACACGGTGGAGCACACGGTGGAGGTGTGCCCCGCTTGGGCAGAGCAACGCCGTGACCTCGTGAGGGCAATCGGCGGCGGTGATCTCTCGCGTCGGGCCTTGGTTCAGGCCATGCTCCGGAGCGAGGAGGAGTGGCAGGCGGTCGCCTCTTTCTGCGAAGCAGTAATGCTAGCTAAGGAGGCGGCCGATCGCGTGAGGCAACGGTCCTTACGCTCCAACCGCCGCCGGGATTCCGATCCCGATTTCCGGCCACCGTAGGCGCGGGCTTGCAGACGGCGAGCAATGGGTGGCTCGCCGTCTGGCCGTCCGGTAACCGTCCGGACCGAGCCCAAGTCGTCGACGGCGCGTTTTGTTCCACGCGCGCCTCAAGGAGATGTCAGCAAATCGTAGGGGCCCAGCAGGGTCGAAGCCTACTGGGGCCACGGGTAGTGTGAAAGCGGAACCCGGGGCCCTGGGACGAAGGCAACGAAGGAACAGGAGTGGGTTTTTAGTCAGTAAGAGTCTGACACTATCTTCCGCTCCGCCCAAGAGCGGGGATGTCATTAGGATGATTTTCCCACCCAATAAAAAAAAAAAAAAAAAAAAAACCCGGAAAAACTTAAATTACAATCTGCAACCGGTACTGGCCGTAATAGGTATTAACTAAACCATTACCATAATAATACCATAAGAAACAAAAGTTAATGGTGAAAGGTACAAATAAACGAATGAATAAGGTATAGCATGTCAAGTTGCTGATAAGGCATGAAATAAATAAATGGTAGCGATTACATTTCAAGGACGGCGTGCCGATTAAAAGCAGCAGGCTTACTTTATCATTGCTTTGAACACGATAAGAACCAAGATCACACTAATAAGTATTATAAAGAAAATAGTTGGTACGTAGGTGATGGATGTGTAGTGTGACGAGAATGGATACAGTGAGAAACGATTTTTTTTTTCTTGATAGGTTCGCGCTTGACCGCTATGTCACCTGATGGAAAGCGACGATGCGGTCGACGATGGAACACGCTTACCTAGAAGTAACCTATTCACTCTTGACTTAAAAATTCCCGGGTTGTAGCCATCAGGGAACATAGATTCCGGCAAGGAATTCCACTCCTTAGCTGTACGCACATGAATGTGGTCCCAAAACGTTTCGTGCGTATAGTTGGGAAGTCCACCACGAATATATTAGAAGAAGATTGAAACTGGCGCCAGAGACTGAAAAGTTGAGAGTGAATCGTTTGTCTTGGTATGCTCATGTGAAGAGGAGGGATGGAGCGTATGTTACTTGAAGAAGTATGTGTATATATGGACATAAGGAGAGGGAGACTAAAGATAAGTTGAATTGATTGCATAAGGAGTGATGTGAAAGAAAAGGGCGTTAGTGATAGCGTAACGCGTGACAGGACAGAATGGAAGAAAAAAAACATGTTGCACCGACCCCGAGTGATACGGGCAAGGGGTGATGATGATGATAAGTTTATACGTGTGCTTTTTACTTCTTCACACTCAAATGGATTTGCATGGAATTCGTTACAAAGATAGACCTTGACCTGGAATTGGCAAAGGGTAGGAATAGCATGGTTTTTAAATTATCTGTGACTAAACCGTAGACCTAAAGTTAGCTGAGTAAAAAAATATGATTATTATAACACTGATGTTGAAAAGTTTGAAGTAATATACAAAATTGACACTCGTCTTACCTGCATGACGGTGACGGGGACGGAAGCTAACTAAATATAAAATTTAATCGGAGTGTCGACTCCAGACATCAGTGCTCCAAAAGTGACTTTATAGTAATTTGCTTGCTGCGGCCTTCCCGTCCAACTATAATTTATGTGTCTTCAAGGCTAGAGTGAATAAGCTCTTAATAAACTAGTGTGTCTGACCATCAATGATTGCATCTCCGCTTACCATCAGGTAGGATCGCAGTCAAGCAATGGTTTAAATGAATAAAAAAAAAATATTGCAATGGTTATTTAAAAAAGTACAATTCTAAATATCAAATATAAAAAAAAACAGAAATAAATACTCTAAACTCGTTAGAAAAACTGTCTCTGTTTTCAATTTTTTTTAAATAAAAACGGTTAAAATAACATAATTATGTCAGATTAAAATGACGGCACCGTGTTGGTGCAGCAAACTGCACGTTGCGGGTTCAATTTTGGCATGGATCAATTATTATTTATATGACTTGCAGTTTTTTTTAGGTGGGAAAATCATCTAATGACAAATCCCGCCTTTGGGCGAAGCGGGAGATAGTTTCAGACTTTTACTGACTAAAAACCCACTCCTGTTCCTTCTTCGCCTTCATCCCGGGGCCCCGGGCTTCGCTTTCACACTACCCGTGGCCCCAGTACTACCCGTGGCCCTAGACACCTATAATTATTTATATGACTTGCAGTTAAGTAATTGTTTTATTTATTTATTTAAACTTCATGTACAGTAGTGGTACGTAGGCGGACTTATGCCACAAAGCATTCTCTACCAGTCAACCATTGGGTTAAAAAGACAACACTGTGGTAGGTGTGCACAATTAATAAATAACAGATATTTTTGAAATAGAATGTAGTATCGTTAAATTAAGTGGATGTGGTGTTTTGTTCCGGGTCTGGGAGTCTTGTGTGACCGTATGTTTTTGTGAACGAATTGATTGAAGATTTATTTATTATACACATCTAGTGTAGTCCTTTTAATCCAAAAATTTACAGCCAGATAATTTCCACTATGATATACAAAGTTAAATAAAGTTAATTAATGAAAATATGGAACTCAATCTAAAATATTTTTATCATACGGACTAAAGTATTTGCGAAATTGTTCAACTTAAACAATCTGTTTTTTCAAAATCACCATTATCATTTCAGCCGAAAGACGTCTACAGTTGGACATAGGCCTCTCCCAAGTGTCGCCACATTTACCAGGTAATAATATAAGCATAATCAGCCTTTTAATATTCCCACTGCTGGGAATCAGGCCTACTCGCTCTAGAAGAGGGAATGGGCCGTAATCCACCACGAGGGCCCAGCGCGGGTTGATGAATGTCACATGTCTTCGAATTTTTGGTTCTAGGACATGCTATTTTCCTCACGATGTTTTCCTTCACCGTTTGGAGAGCAGTGGTGATGAAATAAATTACACAGAGTAATGCGACTGGCCGGGTTTGAACTCGCGACCTACAATTCGTAAGTCGGGGCCACCATTGCTCACTTAAAACCCACAAAGTATTATATTATATACTATTATCAAAAGCTCAGCATAAAGCTATAAAAATATTTTATATTAGCAATATTTTTTAATAATATGAAGAAGAATGCTTTTAGTTTACAGTTGCTTTAGCTATTTATTCACCCACACTGTTTTTCTTTCAAGATTAATTAGCTTCCGAGACACTAATTAAACTAAATTAAATACACATCTTTGCACTTTGCAAGTAATGTCATGACTTAAATGTCTGAAGGTGGAAACTCTTGGAATTATTTACTAAGTTTCAGCGTATGTTAACATAAAATGCTATAACGGTGTTTTAGTAAAATTTGAGGTTTCCGTATAAACAAGCTTATAAGTCCTGTATTACGTGACACTGCGGATAGTTACCAACTTTAAACAGCATGGCATAGCATAATCAGCTTTTTAATGTTCCCACTGCTAGGACTCAGGCTTCTTCTTTAGGAGAGGGAATGGGTCGTAATCCACCAAGTGGATCCAATGCGGGTTGGTGAATGTCACATGTCTACGAAGTTTTGGTTCTAGGACATTCTGGTTTCCTCACGATGTTTCCTGTCAACGTTTTGAGAGCACCATTGCATAATAAGCCTTATAATGTTCTCAGTGCTTACACTCAGGCCTCCTCTCTAGGAGAGGGCCGTAATCCTACATGCAGGCCCAGTGTGGGTTGGTTAATTAATTTATTTTATGACAGGTAATCTCTGCACTAACAGTCGAAACCAAGACGTGCAGAGAATCATTGAATGACATAATAATTCAAACAGCACCTACACAGTCTCCAAACATTTGGTAAACAATATTTGTATGCCCGATAAAGCTAAGATAGGGTTGGTTTGAATTAACACTATGTATGTAACTTAACATTATGCTTATGTGTGTCAAATAAATTCATTTGACTTTGCAAATAATATTTAAAAACTCGTATCAAAGTGTTTGTTATCGAACTCCTCCGAAATGGCTTGACCGATTTTTATGAAATTTTTGTGTATCTTCATTAGTATGTTTTTTGTTATATTATAATTTCAATTGGAAAGCCTCCTGCAAGGTGGACCGATGACCTGGTAACGGTTGCGGGAGTACGACGGATGCGAGACGCACAGGACCGTTCATTGTGGCGACACGTGGGGGAGGCCTATGTCCAGCAGTGGACGTCTTTCGGCTTAAATGATGATGTGATGATGAATTTCAATTTGTAAATTTGTAACTTGGTATGCAATAAAGTATAAATAAATAAATAGTACAAAACAAAGTCGCCACTGTCTGTCTGTCGCTATGTATGCTTAGATCTTTAAAACTACGCAACGGATTTTGATGCGGTTTTTTGATAGATAGAGTGATTCAAGTGGAAGGTTTATATGTATAATACATACATAATATAGTAAAGAGACACCGATAATTTAAGAGATTTCTAATGTGAAGTCGTAATAAAATATTTTTTTTGCGCTTACATTGCAAACGCTGGCTGAACCCTACGAGATAGATCAAAATAATGTACTACAGTATTATACACCTTAGAAGGGTCTACAAAAAAGTCTGCAGTGATATATTTCTATCTCTTAGGGATAACCCAAAAAACCATTTTTTATCCTTTACTTTTTACGAGAAATAATGGTTTATTTAAGAAGCGATTACAATTAATACAGCAGTAATTCTTATTCAATTAAGTACCTTAAATACTTTGTGCATTTAATTTATATCAATATGGCCCTTTAAAGCATGTAATTTAAATGAATATTTTCGAAGATATTACAGATTTAAAATGCAGGGACATAGCGGTTGCGGTAGTATCAGCATTGCACCCGTGAGAAGCTGGGGCGGATCCCCAGTATTTAATAAGACTGAGAAAAAGTCGTAGGCTATTTTTTTTTTATCAGCTTACGCCCACCCGGCATTTTTTTCTTTGATAATTTATGTGGCAGATCAAGATACATGTAGCTGTATTTGTATAAATAAAAACTCCAGTTTGTGATAAATAGAATTTAAACATGTTTTCCTTATAATTTATTTATAGCACTATAACGGTGAACTATTAAGAAGCTAAAGGGATTAATTTTCTTCCTCAATGCTATCAAAGGAAGAGTATTTTTATAAAAACCCTTTTACGTATTCTCCTCAGTTTCAAAGGTCATCGCAAAGTCAACAGTAGGTATATACACCTACACTACCTTGAGATGTGGAATATTTCATGAAATCTGACCTCTCTGTTAACCAAACAACTAAGTTATGAGCGTCTAAATGTCATAGATAACTAGCTACTTAATATTTACGGGTTCCAAGTAAAATTCTAAATACATACATTATTCTGGGTTTCATGTAGGTAACCTTTGAGTGAAGGTTTTTTTTTAAGTGGGAACATCATCTTATGACGAATCTCACTCTTGGGTGGAGCGCGAGATACTGTCAGACTTTTACTGACTTAAAACTCACTCCTGTTCCTTTGTTGCCTTCGTTCCAGGGCCCCAGTAGGCTTCGACCGCAGGGCTCCTACGATTTGCTGACATTTCCCTGAGACGCGCGTGGAATAATACGCGCCGTCGACGACTTGGGCTCGGTCCGTACGGTTACCGGACTGTCGGACGGCGACCCACCCATTGCTCGCCGTCCGCAAGCCCGCGGAATTCCGGCGGCGGTTAGGGCGTGAGGACGGTTGCATCACGTGATCGGCCGCCTCCTTTGCTAGCATTACTGCTTCACAGAAGGAGGCGACCGCCTGCCACTCGTTCTCGCTCCGGACCATGGCCTGTACCAAGGCCCGGCGCGAGAGACGAGTGGAGGTAACTGTACTAGGTCCACTTTATGAGAAGAATACCTAAGTAGGTTCAAATATAGAACACACTAACATTGATCTTGTGTTTTCTTGGCTAAGTCGATTATAATTATCTTCGTTTGCTAACCACCAGTCGACATTGTGGTTGAATATGAGCCTTTAAGATACAATAAAAAACCATATACGTGGTTTTACGTAACGACATCATGGTATTTGTAATATGACTACCTGTTGGTCTAGTGGTTAGTGGCCCCGACTGCTATGTCGAAGGTCGTGGGGTCGATTCCCACCCAAGACAAATGTTTGTATGATGAGCACGATCATTTTTGTTCTGTGTCTGGGTGTTATTTATCTATAATATGTATGTATTTAGAAATATATAAGTATGTTTAGTACTTTCCATGACTGTTTTAGAGCTTGTGCTATGAGTATTACCCGAAGCAGAAGCTCTGCTTAGTTCTGGACTAGATGGCGTTGTGTAAAAATTCTGGAATATTATTATCATTAATTATTATAAAAATCGCCTCGTTCCATAATACAATGAGTTCCAAATAAGAATAAGATTGATTTTGACGCCATGTTGTGACGTCATAGCAGACAATTGAAATAAACCACAAACAAAACAAAATTACAAACAATACGAATACACACACACTTACATATTTACATATTAGTTAAATTTTTAAATATTTCAAAAATAAAATATTTAAAAATATAAAATAACAGTATCCCACCGGTATCGGGAACAGGGTCCGAGCTACCGGCAAGTGACTGTAGACTTGAGTATATGGTTTGAATTTCAACTCGATACCTCCACGCATTCCCGAGATAAATGGTATTGACCGACAGACAGGCAGACAGGCCGGACGGACAACAAAGTGATTTAACAATGGTTCTGTTTTTTCTTTTTGAGGTACGGAACCCTAAAAAGGAGAATCAGGAACGTTTCCTGTCAACATGACCTATAAATATGTAAGTAGATGTTTATTTCTGTTAATAGTATGTTTATGAATTGTGTGCTGTACACATATGTATTTGTTTAGTATCTTTATAGTTTTAAGTATGATTTAATTAGTAAATGATGTTGTGCAGTTACAATTATCCTCACATGCAAAATTTCTCTTTTTTACTATTAGAAAATTTCTCTCTTTTTTTAATGTTAAAAAAGAGAACACCGTACAGTAGATGTATCTGCTAACTTACTTTCTATTGTTTTCGAAAATACGTCGTATAACAATCCTTAGCATAGCATAGCGTAGTCGGCCTTATAATTTTCCCACTCTTGGGACTCAGGCCTTCTCTCTAGGAGAGGGAATGGGCCGTAATCCACCACGAGGGCCGAATGCGGGTTGGTGGATGACACATGTCTTCGAATTTTAGGTTCTTAGACATGCCAGTTCCCTCACAATGTTTTCCTTCACCGTTTTGAGAGCAGTGGTGTTGAAACAAATTACACAAAGTAATGCGCCTGGCTGGGTTTGAAACCGCGACCTATAACTCGTAAGTCGGGGCCATTACGACTCGTCTACCACTGCTCAACACTTCTGACAATCCTAAGTACAGAATATAGAGTTTTTTTTTTTACAGCTTTGCATTATTCTTTATGTTGTTGTACACTGATAGCCCGAAATCTTTTCCTTTCCTTCAGTCCATCCAAAGGTTGTCTGGTAGAAATTGCCCCGTGCAATAAGACCGCCTATTGTACATTTATTTATATATATGTTTGTCCTGTATTATGTTAAGGTGTGCAATAAAGTCATATAATAATAATACAGTTAGTTACGATCCGAAATTTGTTTTATATTGTTACAGAATTGATTGAATTGCCTGTTTCTCTTTCATATTCTTGGGATGGTTAATTAATCTTAAGTGAATGTGCTTGATTTTAGGAAGTTAGTGATAGTATGACTTTTGACAGGATAGAATGGAAGAAAAAAACGTGTTGCGCCGACCCCAAATAAGATGGGACAAGGGCAGGAAGATGATGATGATGATGATGATGATGAATGTGCTTGATTTTGTTTTTACTATAAACAATTTTGGTACCATAACTTTTCTATATTTTATATCATAAGCCAAAATCATGGTTTCAATAACGTACAGGAAGCATAAATCGTAAATTAATCGACTTTAGTAACCAATACCTATATTACACTAAATAGTTACACATAAGACATAAATTATTTTACTACCGATACTCTATCGAAATCACAGCCTTAGGTACTGTTAAGTAACACAGTATAGTTAATGTGTTAAAGTTTTGAGTTCGAATATTGACTCATTAAACTGGTGAGACCGCCCTTAGGGCTCATTCCACAGACCATCAAGACTATAAGAGCAGCACATTAAGGTGGAAGCTACAGGCCAGTGGATCGATGACCTGGTGAAGGTTGCGGGAATCCGATGGATGCGAGACGCACAGGACCGTTATTTGTGGCGACATTTGGGGGAGGCCTATGTCCAGCAGTGGGACATGGGCATTATAAGGCCGACTATGCTATAAAAATAAAATAAAAATAATAAAATAAAATAATCTTTAATTCGGATAAGTTACATCCATATGGGTTAGTAAACAATAAGAAAAAATTTAAACCTATGTTAATAAACTTATTATCTATCTATATATTGCTATGCTATATATATAAAAGGTGAAACTGAATGACTGACATATCAACGCAGAGCTGGTACTGGGTATAGGAACGTGAAATTTTGCACAAGGTTTCCTTTAATGACATAGGCGAGCATTAAGAAGGGGTTTATGAAAATTCAACATTTAAGGGGGTGAAAAAGGGGATATTCATTTTTATGCAAAATTTTATTCCTTGGGCCCATATACTTAAAACGTGAAAATAATATGCCAATTAAATAAAAAAGGTTTTCATTGATCGTTTTTCAAAACTATCCCTATAAAACAATTGATTAAAGGTTGTATTGGAGAATCTTCTTCGTTGGGTTAATGGACTTAAACCTTGACACAAATCATAATCAAAATGAATAATAAAGACTGTCATTATTAGATTTTCAATTCTACCCTCAAAATACACAGTTTAAAAGGTGATGTTTATTTTTTTATTTTTTTGTATACAAAAACATAACATGATATATGAAGATACAGACAGTTCACGTACAAAGGCGAGCTTAACTCAGCAATGAGTTTTCTCCCAGCAAACCTTTTAGTTATAGAGAGAGAACATATTTGAGGATAGGAACTAGTGTACAATATAAACCTACATAACTAAGTCTAATATATGATTCTATTATATATGCTAATATTATATCTATAATGAGAGGTTCCTCTTGAAGACATCTAGAGAAGGGCTGTCGCAAAGATAGTGTGGCAGAAAGTTCTAGAGACGCACTGCAGTTACAGAAAAGGAGCCATCATAGCGGCTAGACGTATGACGTGGAGTACGAAGGAGAAGAGAAGAGGTGATGCGACAGAGTTTAACCCTCGGGCCGAGGTACTCAAAGCGTTCACAAAGTTACTAAGGAGCATTAGAATTGTACAGAGAAGAGATAGAATATGTGTATCTCACCGACGCCGAATCGGCAGCCATTTTAATCTGGTCCAAAACTCCGATCGAAAAACCGACCATGGTTTTTATGAAAAAATATTCTCGTGAACGAAGTAGCTGGTAAAGAGCTAGTTAAATTATAACACTTTTACAGTATGAATATGAATAATATTTAAAAATATAATAATATTTACACAACTATCACACAACGCCGTCTAGTCCCAAGCTAAGCAGAGCTTGTGTTATGACTACTAGACAACTAACAAACATACATAAATATTTCTAAATACATACATATTATACATAAATTACACCCAGACACAGAACAAATGATCGTGCTCATCACACAAACATTTGTCCTGGGTGTGAATCGAACCCACGATCTCTTGCATAGCAGTCAGGGCCACTAACCACTAGACCAACAGGCCAGTCCAGGCCAAATATAAGTGCAACCGTTGTATTTTTACAGTATGAATATGAATAATACTACCTACTACCAGCACGGCGATTCCAAGCTCTATGGCTGTTGCCGAAGGAGGGCACTATAAATTCCAGTCTTAATAATATATATACATATGTTTAATAGTCAAAATGTCAATTTAAAGTCTCGTAACTCGATCGAAAACGGTTTAGGCAGATGCTTCTTGACTTTCTCCAAGTTTCTAAAGTGTTATTTACTTTGTACTTGCTTTAAATCGGTTCAATAAACTTCAGATAAATAGAACTTCGATTTTAGTTTAGATTGATACCAGAGTTGAATGGGATGATTTGATTTTGGGCAGTTGAATAATGTGGTCAAATATATATTTTTTTTAATTGTATAAACCAGTGCTTGACTATCGATCCCACCTGATTGTAAGCAGAGACGCAATCATTGATAGTGAGGCGCACTAGTTTATTAAGAGCCTATTCACTCTTGCCTTGAATTTATTATTTTTAATTTATTATTTATTTAATTTTACACTTAACCTTTTTAAAATGTGGTAAACAGACAATTTCAAGTTAAATTAGTTAGGGATATTTTGCAGACATAAAGATGAATATTATTTATTTACCATGAATACTGGTCTCACACGGCACGGGAGAAGAATGTCTTGAAGGATGTAGAGGAATCCTATGCCGAGCAGTGGGACAATGAAAGCATGGGAAAAAATATCCTCATTCTTTGATAAAACCCGCTTGACTATATTATGAAAAAGTCTCATAATATTATGAATAACTGGTATCGATATCATTTTAAGAAGTTTCATAGCTAGTTTAATTTTAACAGGTTCACTTACTAAACATCTCTCAGTTACTAAACAATAATAAAATCAAGAAGATTTAAACAGCATGTTATCATGTACAATCATATCCCACACACATTTTTATTACGGGCTCTGACATTACAACTTATTAATATTTTATATCTGCGAAATTTATTAATCATCATCATAATAAATTCCGCTTATAAAATTTGATTGTTACAGATGGCCTGTTACATTGTTAACGTTGCAATTTCATGAGAGAAAAATCATGTTAGTAGGGTTGCATTTGACTTTTAACAGACTTATAAGCAAGATTCATAAATCATACGTTGATTTGATTAGTTAGCATTTAATAGAATATGAATCTTAATTACTAAACGGTACGGTTAAGTTTCATGTGACAGCTATAACGGTATCGGCGAATGAAAACAGTTCATGTTTCCTACCAACGTGTGATGTTCTTCCAAGTACATTATGCTACGCGTTAGCTTACCGATTGCGTAGCGCTACGAATAATCGCTACGAGCGTAGCAGTTCGTAGCACGATTTTCGATCCAAAGGTTGGCAAAATGATCATCGCTAAGTAATATTAAGAGTCTTTCTATAATTAACCCTAAAGGATTCCGACGATTATTCGGACGAGTGTTTTCAGGCTCACTCGCCAGGATCGTATGTTTGCGACTGAGTACTTCATATCATTAAGCTCTTGAAATTAGATACCGTGTTCGTTGGAAAAATGGAGGGTGGCGTTTGCCCTGCTGTGGGACAGTACGAACTAGATAAATAATAATAAAAAAAATCACGATAATATGAACTAAGAATACCCTCAATATAAAGAATAGAATAGAATAGAATAGAATAGAATAGAATAGAATAGAATAGAATAGAATAGAATAGAATAGAATAGAATAGAATAGAATAGAATGGAATAGAATAAACTTTATTGTACACCTAAAATAGTAACAAAAGTTACTGGCAATAAACAGTACATAATTTTTATGGAAAATTTCTTAACAATTTTATCTGAACTACGGTACTACATATCAAAAACTCATTAACTTCAATACTGCGATCTTCAAGACAACACTGTTGAGTCTCTTACCTCCAATCGTCAGATATTATTTCCCCGTTCTCTTTGTACAATTACATAAAATCTAAAATGGCTATTCTCAGTATCAGTCTCCGTTATCTGGAATTTCTAAAGGAACAAAATGACAGTGAACGAGATAACAGAAATAAACGTTTATGTAAGTTGGTGAGGAGAGTGGGCTTAAAATAACCATTTACAGGCCGAATACCAAAGACTGCTCCTTTCTTAAAATAGAGGAGACAGGAATTGTACGCTTTGTACAAAATTATGGAATTTTCTTAGGAATTCTGTAGACTCGTATCTATCTATATATCACTCACCTAGTAAAATATTGGAACATCTACATTTTTTATATTTTACAGAAACTAGGATCAATGATTGTACAAGTATATAAAACGAATTTTTGAGTTAATTTTATATTTTATATCAGAAATTGTGATTTTGGCTACTAGTATGTATATAGACCATAATAGATAGTCAAAGGTATAATCAAAAATTAATAATCAAAAATGAAATAAATGTTGTTATATTCTATTCTATAAATTATCAACTTTTAAACACTTACGCCGTTAAAACTCAATTTGGCATGTATTGTAGATGTGCCAATATTTTACTAGGTGAGCGATATATTAAAAGAGAAACCGACTTACATATCAACACACACAGCCGCACAGGTAAAGCTAACGGTACTTGGAACGAGTAATTTTTCACAAAGCTTCCTTATAAGACGTAAGCTTCGTATTATGAATATATAAACAGGGTTACTTGTAAGTCTACGTACCTACATAGGGATGAAATTCCCGACAGAACGTAATAGTAAAAACCTATCGGATTTTCGATTGTAGCAAAAACACCCGATGTTGACCGATAGCGGAAAACCGTACTTATTTTTTCAGAGTTCGTTACTCAGAAGTTTATTTTTAACAGTTACATAAATATTCTTCATGTTTATTTGGAACTAGTTGTACCTGCGTTGCGTTGCAATGCCAAGTAAAATAAAAATGCACTATGTCTGAAATAAATGAATTAATAAATAAACAATAAAAAAAAAGATTGGGTATATTGTATTCATTGAATTGCTTTTTTATACACCACTAGCTTTTGCCCGCGACTTCGTCCGCGTAGAAGTCGATAATGGCTCTAATAGGATTTGAAATTGATTTATTTACTTACGTTATCAATTTTGTAATCTGAGCTAAGAAGGGGGTTTTTGGAAATTCAACCCTCAAGGGTCTGATTCTGAAAGGAAGACTCGGTCCCGGTACGAAAGGCAACGAAGGATCAGGAGTGGGTTTTTAGTCAGTAAGAGTCTGGCACTATCTCCCGCTCTCCGCCCAGGAATTGTCGGGGATATCAGTAAATAATTTCCAACCTAACAAAAAAAAAACCAATGAAAGGGTGAAAAAAGGAATTTCATTTATATGTAAAATCTCATACTTGAAAGTTAACGCAACAGTAAGGTTGTAACTTGAGTGGAAGTATTTATTGGTTGATTTTCCACCTTAAAAAAAAACCCTTTTAGAATTTTCAGGCACGATTTGGTTATATTATTTACTCACATTTCACAGCCTTGAAAATCTGGATGATCTAATATATTTAACGTACAAGGCGAGGTCGACTAGCTGTCAAGTTATGCAAATTAATGGCCACCAGACTCAGCTGTTTATTTTGATATCAAAAATATTCTAGACAGAAACGCCGGCACACACGGAAGGATATTTCGTCTGTTACGCAATTTTACTGTCATCATATGAATGACGTGGAGGAATTCCGGGTGTCTGTCTGTACGTTGAACGAGGGTCTGGAGACTGACTGAGTTATGTACCTATATGTAAATATTTGTAGTTTCTGTAGATTTGAGTGAAGTCATGGTAAGGAAGTTGTTTGTCAGCTGACTGGCCTGTTGGTCTAGTGGTTAGTGGCCCTGACTGCTATGCCGCAAGTCGTGCGTTCGATTCCCACCTAGGACAAATATTTGTGAGTAGAGCACGATCATTTGTTCTGTGTGGGTGTAATTTATCTATAGTATGTATTAAGAAATATATAAGTATGTTTATCAGTTTTCCAGTACTCATAACACAAGCTCTGCTTATCTTGGGACTAGACGGCGTTGTGTGATAGTTGTGGTAAAAAAAAAGCTTCCGGAAGCAGCACTTCTTAGTGATAACTAAAGATCGAATTATATGCAATACTAGCTTCTGCCAGTGACTTTGCCCGCGTAAAAGTAGGTTTCTCCAAACAAACTTCTCCCGTTTTACCTCCCTAGTAGTGGAGTTTCGTAAAAACCATTCTTAGCGGATGTCTACACTCTATAAGGCACCTACCTGCCAAATTTTAAGTTTGTAGGTGTTATAGATTCTGAGATTTTGTGATTAATCAGTGAGTGGTATTTTGCTGTTATATGTATAATATATATATATATATAAATCAATAGCTTAAAATGTGGGTGTAAATATACATGAAAAATACTTTAAAGAAGTGACAAAATCTAACATAATTATAAATAGAAGTATTTATTAAATTTACTTCAAAATTACAATTAATAATAATATTCCACAACTTTCACGAGCTTGTGCTGTGTGTCTAGTACACACCTGATAAACATACTTATATATTTCTAAACACGTACATATTACAGATAAATTACATCTAGCACGGAGCAAATGATCGTGCTCATCACACAAACTTTTGTCTTGGGTGGCAATTGAACCCACGACCTCCAGCATAGAAGTCAGGGCCTCTAACCACTAAACCAACAGGCCAGTCTTTAATTAATTATTATTATATATAACTAGCTTCTGCCAGCGGCTTCGCCCGCGTGAAAGTCTGTTCCTACATACAAACTTTGGACCCCCGTTTCATCCCCTTAGGAGTTGAATTTTGGAAAGTCCTCTCTTAATGCTCGCTTACGTCATAAAAGGAAATCGTGTGCGAAATTTCACGCTCCTATTCATAGTAGCTTTGACTATGCGTTAATTTGTCAGTCAGTCAGTTTCTCCTTTTATATATATAGATTACGCTTTTTGTTATCATTTAAACGGAAACAATCAGTTACTATTCAGTACTAAGATTGTTCCTTCGATCACAAAAAAATATTTTTATAAGTGGAAAAAGACCGTCCCACACCTGTTGAGGTGACTGGGCAGTATTTTAACTTGGGTGCTATGTAAGCACTTATTGATTCTGACAAAAGTTCAGCCGTCCTATTAATAAAACTATCAATTTGATACAAAGGTTCACAGCCAGTATTGTTGCTAAAAATGTTTAGGATAAAAACTCGTGGAATCATTTTATGAATAATTGGTTTGTCAAACTATTATATAAACGCATGATTTCATCCGTTGTACATACAGCATCATCAGAAAATTTACGGTAAAATATGAAATCACAATATTATAAAAATGAAAGTTTTATGTGGTGTGTGTGTGTGTGTTACTTCATTACGCTCGAACAGCTGAACGGATTTCGATAATATTTGATACACGGATAGCTCATGTTTTAGAACAAATAATATACTTTTATCTCAGGAGTATCATGTTCCCTTGAGATAATTTTCTACTTTTATTCGGGTGAAGCCGCTAGCAGCAGTTAAAAATCTATGAAGATTGATCAAATATACATAATTATGCAAATATGCAATTATATAAAATATAATTTGATCTTTAGTGATAAGTTTAGGATCTGGCTATATATAATCCTTTTATTTATCTCTCCAATTTGGTACACGTATTCTGACCAAAGGCCTCAATCTTTTATGTTTATTCGCCAAAAACTGAGTATAACCTTTTTTTCAAGTATTAAGGCAAATTTCTATTTGGTTGTCGTTAATAAACCACCAGTAACTCCGAAGAGAGTTTAACCTTTCACCCACTACGAAGTAAACTTTCCGCTGAAATATTATCAGGTCGATGCAACACTCTTGACATAATCCCTTTGTTGCATCTCACGAGACGATCCCTGTTCGTAACTTAAGCCGTGAGGTCCCGGCTATGAATATGGCACTCTTTGAGCACATCGTAAAGGAATTTCGTGTGACTATACATTTATCGACCTGCTTGTTTACTCGCGTGAGTCATAAAAATGTAAGAACATTTCGTGTTTGCGAATGGGCTGACAATGTGGCGCTGCTTATTATTAACCTTGTATGTTCACACTTGAGAGCAGAGCGTAGACACGGACTTAGAAAGTACACAAAATTTATCAAGCCTCCTAAACTTCTTGGCATCTAGTCAAACTAGATGCAATTGAATTTATATGAAACACCTGCCTATATATTTTTAAGTAGAGAGATGGAAAAGTCATTAAATAATTTTATTTAATGACTTTTCCATCTCTAGGGCGAAGTGGAAGGGCTTGTCAGACTTTTAGTAAATAAAACCAACCTTATGTTCCTTCACTAGCCATTTTCGTTATAAGACTACGGGTTTCAGAAGCCAACCCATGGCCCCGGTAGTCTTTGGCCGTGCTGGGCTCCTACGGTTTTGCTGACATCTCTTTGAGGCGAATGTGGAACACTACACGCGGTCGATAATTCAGGCTTGGTCTGAACGGTAACTGGACGGATGGACGGCGAGCTTCCTATTACTTGTCTTTCGCCACAAGCCCATGCCTAGGTGGTTTAGGCGTGAGGAAGCCAGTTCCCTTACGCATGCGTCCGCATCCTTACCTAGCAATTCTAAGAAGGATTCTATTAGAAGGAGACGACAGCCTGCCATTCCTCTTCGCTCCAGACCATAGCCTGCACACCCGCCTATCTGACGTCCACAACCACACTTGTCAAGACTGGTGACTACCATTAACGATTGTCAAAGATCAAACACCAACGAAGAAGAATAATTTGATTTTTTTCGCCCAGCCCGTTTCATCATCGAAACACTATACGTATGGCGTTGCGCTACCGGTACATAGTGGATATTCCACCCATACTCACAAATTTTTGAGAGCATATTCATTGTGCATACAACTAAAGAGTTAAATTCCCTGAATTCTGTGTTCTCTGCTAGCTACAACCAGGGTGTCTGTAAGTCAACAGTGAATAGTTTACTTTTAGGCAAGTGTGCTCCATCGCCATCACAATCATTTGAGATAGCGGTAAAACGCAAGATTAAAAAAAAAGATTTAACGTCTTTTGCTTCCTCAATATGTAAAGGCTGGTCACCCATCCAAAACCGGCCTCAGTTAGCGTTGCTTAACTTTAAAGATCGACTAGTGTGGTTTTTAATGTTTAGCCACAAGAGCAAAATATCAAATGATGTTATATATTATACTGTTTTAGTCACAGGAACATGATATATAATATTTGTTGTTGTTGTGTTTATTGTGCACACCTATCACAGTGTTGTCTCTTTTAACCCAAAGGTTGACTGGTAGAGAATGCCTTGTTGCATTAAGTCCACCTATGTACCACTACTGTACATGAAGTTAGGTTTAAAGAAACTTTATTCTCAATAAAAACAAATGTCGCTTGCTTGAGAACAATAATTATAAATTAATTAAATACTAATTTAGGTTCGACAACATCCGTCACAAAACAATCAAAACCACCTAAAACCCACCCAACGCATTCATTTTTCGAGTAATGTCTGGTTGGCGATTAAATAATGACTAAGCTGGGTTTTGAATGCGTTGAATGAGAGGTTTCTTATGCGTGAGGGTATTTTATTATATAGCTGTGCTCCTTCAAACGTAAGCATTTTTTTGCCATAGTTGGTCCTGGTTTTTGGTAGAACTAATAAACTTGCTCGTCGTGTGTTTTGTTGACTAACTTGTTTATGTTGGGTAAGTGTGATATTGGTATGTATGTTTTTGTTTAGAACTTTTATCATAAAGATATGATGTTATAAATGTTATAAATATGAAGTTTAGTTTAAATAATATAAGTAAGTAAATGTTACATAAAGAGTTATCCGAAGTCCTGGGGTGTTATATCACCGACTTCTGAACTAAAAATACTTCATAGTGGACAAATTCAATAACAAATTTTAGCAATCCGTGCATCTGTTCAAGTACAATGCATTAACATTTTAAAGTACTTATATCAAACTAGCTTTTACCCGCGGCTTCACCCACGTACATAAAATATAGCCCATGTCACTCAGGGATAAAGCAGCTTTCTATCAGTGAAAAATTGTAGCAATCGGACTAGTACTTTCAGAGATTACCTCCTATAAACAAAAAAACTAACTTTACCTCTTTATAATATTAGTGTAGATTAGAATAAGTTTTCACTTAGACTAAAAGTGGTTTGGAGTTATGCGGAACAGAGTGTAAAGTCCTACACACCTTCTTTGAAAAGGGAGGATTCTCCGACCAGACAGGTGTTATATCTGATGGGCAACTGCTCGATAGATGATTTTGAGCTGTCTTATATGCTAAAATCGTGCAGAGAACTTTCATTGCGCGATGCAGGTTTCGATTTTTTCTTGCAGTTCTTATGTAGCGCCATAGACTATTGTCACTATTTTTTTATTGATATATAAACCAGTGCTTGACTGCAATCCCACCTGATCATAAGCAGTACGCAATCATTGATGGTGAGGCGTACTAGTGTATTAAGAGCCTTTTCTCTCTAGCCTTTACTCTATTCTCGCTATAGTGATTTTCCCCGGAAAAATGAAAGTTTCCTGTAGCATAGGCTACAGAAGCGAAACCGCGGAAACAAACGTGATTAAAAAACGGAGAAAAAAAACAAATATAATCGAGATTGCAAAATTATTACATCACACAATAAAAATCTCCAACACCGAATATTAATTTTCTCGTATATTACTTTTTGATGTTGGAGAATTTTATGTAGAGATATCTATAACCAATAATATATAAATATATAATAACAATATATAATTGTCTTTTCACCACCCTTGGTTGACTGGTAGAGAATGCCTAAGGCATTAAGTCCGCCTTTGTACTTTATGTTGCATGAAGTTTAAAATAAAATAAATAATAAATAAATATAACGTCACATAGGAAATAAAACATTCAAAATCCTGTATTGCAGTATTAAAGTTCTCCATGGAATTAGTACATATACAATAGCTCAAAATTAACTATTGGTGAGTTGCTATTTGATCGGAGGATCCTCTTTTCCAACGGAAGTTTACGGGAATTCACATACTGGTTTGCGTACCTCTAAATTTATTTTTAAGACCGTACGAATTTAAGACTTTTTTCCTCCATCCCCCAAGTACCCACCATGTATAAATCATTCTTATCTAAATGCTACACCGAATGATACATTTAATACCAATATCTAAACCAAAAGATTACGGGCAAAACGACTTGTGACATGCCAAGACTAAACGATTTCTCCTCATAGATTTGGGTTAACGACAAAATGATTTTACGAATCGCTACCTCCTACAATAATCGAATACTTCCCCGGAATAGGCAATTAGATCGTCATCTCTATTCCATTGCGGGATTATGTTGTATGAAATTTGAATAATTTTGCATTGTGATTTGACATTTTGATGAAATAAACAGCAGTTCCGTAATACGGAGGCGATATGCTGGGGATTTCATTTTCTGACTATTTTCGGCTACGGATTACGCTGGTGAAATTTTGATAGGAAGTTGTACGGTAATATTATAAGATAGGTATTGGATCTATTTTCATCGATTACATGACAGCTTTTTTTAAGATTATTAGTCTATTTTATTTACATTTTAAAATATTAACTACAATTACCATAAAATAATAATAAAAACCCTACACTCATTACAACTAACTAAAATCAAACTAAAATATGGCGTCAAAAAACTCTTCCACATCGCTGTCGAATGGATGCAAGACGCACAAGACCGGCTGTTATGGCAACACTTGAGGGAAGTCTATTTCCAACAGTGGATGTTTCTACTAACGATTCAACGATGACACCTCAACAGCACAGAATGTATTTGGATGAAAACTGGCGTATTTTTAGGTGAGGATTCATCTAATGACATCTCCCGCCCTTGGGCGGGGCGTGAGGGCGCTTCAGTCTTTTACTGGCTAAAACCCACTCGTTTAATTCTTCTTTGCCTTGCGTTCGGGGCTCCGGGGTTCTTTTTCACTTAACCCATGGACCCAGTAGGCTTCGACCCTGCTGGGCGTCTACGATTTGCTGACATCTCCTCGAGGCGCGCGTGGAACCCTACGCGCTGTCGACGATTTGGGCTCGGTCCGGACTGTTACCGGATGGCGTCCAACCATTGCTCGCCATCCCCAACTACAAAACGATCTTTTTCAGAAGATGAGAGATGAAGTAAATTACTATAGAGAGTATATACTATAGAGAGTATAAAACTTACCCGTGACTTTTTTCGCATCAACTCATCATTCGAAAATATAATAAAATTGCAAATTATATATTATGTGACTATAATAATTAGGTACTACGTAATTTGAAATTTACGAGAAAACAAAGGTAAAATAACATGCATTGTAATAACAAAACTGCTGAAACTAAACTAAGCTGAAAAGCTTAGCTACAGTGTGATGCGTAGCAAATCCGATTGTGGACTTTACACTGAAGTTAGACGGGAACGTGGTAACTGGTGGTATTAGATGTTACACTATTCTAATACCTACCATAACTAACATTTTGGTCAAATTGTTCAAGCTTTAGTGAAAACTTTTAAATTGAAGTCGCAATTTCATGGCAGAGACTATTGATAAAAAGTTTTTGTTCATAAATGTTGAGAAATTACAGGTTTTGCAAACGGAAATTAAAATTCGAACGTAATAAAAATACGAGAGCTGTATATATTATAAGTATAATAATCTATCTATAAAAAAAGGCTTAGCAGCCAGTTATTATTTTGGGTACACTTCCAAGCAATACGGTAGAATGCAATAGTTTTGACGTCATATTTTAAGGTTTTTAGATTAGGATATTTAGGATAGAATGTAGGGCTCACCCACCGAGGTTCTCGTAAATATTTACTTATATAAAGAATTTTTTTTTACATTCCTGGATCCTCTTTCGAAGATTTTTCATAATCAAAAAAAAGTAAATTTTGTAACATACCTAACTATGATAAGGTATATCCAGACCACTTGCAAACTGCGCGCGAGTCGCGTGCGGGCGGCGCAGGGGTTTTGAACGAATATGAAATGCACGTGCGCAGTTTGCAAGTAGCTCGCGAGCGGCGTAGTAAAATATGCATCATAAACGAAGCATTATCGACCTTATCTTTAGATTGTTTTGATATAGAGGTTTATTTTTTTCACCGCTCCAAGGGAGAGCAGACTTGAGTAACCAAATTTTTTTTTTACTGCCGATATAAATTTAAAATAAAAGTTATGGGAATCGAAATTGAAAGTGCAAAATCAATCGAAAGTTCCAGACTTGGAATTGAATCTCCGTAACATGTTTGGTTGCCATACAACAAAAAAACTATGTGTGTATTACATTATCATTATAAAACATGTACTTGAAAGAATCTCATTTCGTCTGCAATTCCAAAATAAAATATGAAGGAATATCCTTCACATGCATTGCTCTGAATTGATATTAATTGCTGGATGCTGTCATCAAGAATAACATTTATTAAAACTGTCTGCGATGGCAGGATATCTTGATAAAAACATGAGTCGTCTGCTGAAAATGCGATCATGGATTCTTTAGATCATTTGATTTAACATAGACTGGTAAATTTAATTATTATTTTCTACGACACAAAAGCTGATGTATAGTCAGGGGGTTAAAGTTTAAATTTCTTTGTAGTAAAAGTTTAATGGTCCTTATCTAGTTTTTTCAATAATTAAGATTCTAAACAAAAAATCTGTGAGAATTTTACCATTGGTCCTATTTTATAACGGATTAGTAGAGTGCAACTGCGCTTTCGACCCTGACTGTGTTTACATTTAGTATTATATTTGGACTTATGGTTTTATGTATACAGTAGAAGAATAATGAGGTGAAATGTAGCAATATTATATTACTTTAAATGTAGGAATTAAATTATTATAGCTATTAGCTAAATTTTACCATAATCAGTTTGTTTTATATTTCTCGCTAAATTGTTTTATTTGACATGCTGTCAAATACAATAGTTTAGCAATAAAAGTAAAATTATTTAAATAATTTTAGAAACCTGCATCTGACTATGGAGTTAACGGCAGCTTCTTTAGAGGTATTTAATTGAAGTTTTAAATACATTTGGTGTCACTGAATCTATTTGTAATAGTGGAGTTTTACTAAATAATAAAGCTAACGGAGACTACGTAAGGGGGTTTATAGAGGAATTTTTTCGAATGAAATTCAGTGGTTATTTTAATCATAGTGTAAAATTGGTATTCTTCATCGTCTTTCGTGTTGATGTATTTTTTTAAATTGGTATAAACCTGTGCTTGACTGCGATCCCACCTGATGGTAAGCAGTGATACAATCGTTGATGGTGAGGCGCACTAGTTTATTAAGAGCCGTTGGACGGGAAGACCGCAACATACTTATACATTTTATTATAGATAAATTATACCTTGACACAGAACAAATGATCGCACTCATCACACAAATATTTGTTCTGGGTGGGAATCGAATCCACGACCTCCGGCATAGCAGTCAGGGCCACTAACCACTAGACCAACAGGCCAGTCAAATATTCTAGTATAGACTACCTCAGCGAAACTTACCAGGAAGACTATCTCGTCGAAGTTTCCTGCCAAATAGTGCAAAAGCGTTAAAATAAGTAACATCGGCATTCTAATTGAAAACAAATTAATAATAATAATAATAAATAATAAATCTTTATTTACCGAAAAACATACAGAGTTTGACTTACAGTTTTTAAGTACATACATTTAATGTTGTGAGTTCTGTACAAGAGTAATACTCTACCTCTTAAGCTAGGGTATACCTGTATTTTAAGAGGTAGTTTGCGGTCTAAGGTAACAGTAATTAGACAAAAACTTATCACAATTATTTGTACTTTGTATCAAAAACTAAATAGAAAGAACTATTGTCTACTTTCTAAACTTGACACTGTTTCATTGGCTAAATGCTGTTGCGTAGCCAAAACAAAACTACGTAACACTAAAAACTATTTTTATATCTGCCTAGTTTTTCGATTCTGTTGGGTTCAACTTTCAATCCAATAAAACATGGTTGAATATCAATTTTCTATACGAAGCGTCTAGCTGTCATTCGATCTTCGCAACCCAATTACGGAAGAAAACTGATATTTTAAGGGTAGACTGATAGTCGGAAAGTAACGCCGGTCGGGCAGACCAAAAGCTAGGTTTAGTTCTAAGTTTAACGTAGTAACAAGTGAAATTTTAATAAGAGAACCCTTTTTTTTCTGTCATTGGAAAATCGTCAAATAATATCTCCCACTCTTGGTACAGTGAGAGGTAGTGTCAGACTTTTACTGACTAAAACCTACCCTTGTTATTTCTTTTGGCCTTTGCGTTTCAGGTTCGCTGTCTATCGGTAACTATTTCAAACAACCCCGCAGCCCTGGCAGGCGTTAGCCCTAACGGGCCTCTTCATGATTGAAGCTCTTTAAGCCTTGCGTGGAACACAATTCGGGAGTTTATGTATGTATGTTATTTACGGTTATATAATTTAATCATCATCATCATTTCAGCCGAAAGATGTCCACTGTTGGACATAGGCCTCCCCCAAGCGATGCTACAACGACTGATCCTGTGCATCTCGCATCCACCACACTCCCGCGACTCTCACCAGGTCGTCGGTCCACCGTTGTGGGAGGCCTTCAAACGCTGCGTTTTCCGGTGCGCGGTCGTCACTCTAGAAACTTTCGGCCCCATCGACCATCCGTTCTACGATAATAATTTAATCCACCTGCTTTATTATTATTTTTTTCAATTTAATGTTCAGCTATAGGTATTAGTCCTTTTCGTTTCTAACCGTTAATGTTCGACTATCCCAAGTCTATATATGGACGTATTGAAACACTGCGTGTTTGCACCCAGAATGTTGCGCTCCATAGCTCTTTGGCAAACCCCAAAGCGGTCTGAGCGCCGTATGCTCGAATGGCCAGGATACGCAGTCCATGAGTTTACATTTCTGGGAGATCGGAATATTAACTTTGATTAGAATTTTCATGGACAGAACAGTAGGTTGTCCTTTCATATCAAATATCAACAAAAAATCGTAATCCCCTAACTAAAAGAATCACATTTTTGGTTTAGCCCACCTCCGTCCTTTCGATTTCAATAACTTTGTCAATCCCGGCGCGGTCAACGGGACGACCTGTTTCATTTCCGAAGCTTTCGTGGAACTTTTTAATATTTTATAATAATTTAATCTACTACGAGTAGATGACCTTGAAACGTTCGAGGATTACATTCGTGAAATAATTATTTTGTTATCGTTATACAGAAATATCATACAAATATATATTTTTTTAAATAGTAAAAGGCTCGAAAAGCTGCCCAACTTAAATGGGACTAGGCAGGACATATGTGTAGCATTTCTAACGGGCTGTGAGCCCGTAAACGGCCCGGAGGGAAAAGATATCTTCCATTAGAATTGAAAAGAGGAAGTGAGTCATCGTGATAGCTGGATAGAAAGGAGGGAGGGCTTTACCCAGCTGTGGGACAATATGGGTAACAATAATAATAATGTTGAGTTTTTTGCCTGCTCAACTCCATAAAAAAAGAACAATTGGAACCGTTCACTAGCTTGTGATGTTTTACTTGCGCCTTTTTGGAACTATGTGAAATTTAATATTTTGTTTAAAAACATTAAGATGACTGTTCTCGGTAAATAGGTTTTGAATTTGGATCTTTAATTTCTGTTTTGAATTATTATTATTATCTAAATTTTCGTCGACTTGAGAAAAGTAAAACTCTTTTAGAGAATATCTTTTTATAAAATGAAAATGAACTTTTGAAATATCGTGTGTGAAATCATTTTCGTTGGAAACAGATGAGGCCGGTTGTTTAATTCATCAAACACGGGCTTATCGTTGTCAAAATAATTAAAATCTACTGCTTTTACACTGAAAAACAGTAAAATGAATACGTACTTGCTGAATAAATTATATTAAAATTAAAAGCCAATCGTAAAGTACGAACTTATATTTCTCCTTTATAGTATTAATGGTTTTAAATGCACTAATTATTATAGAGGCAACAGTTTATATGTTTTTATATGTTACTCTATCACTACATAGTACGAGTATATTATGCCATTAAAAGAAAATCAAGTAGCTTAACATACTACACTATACTAGGATCTCTAACGCACTACTATAGGCTATGGGCACGCCATAATCATGGCGGTAAGTCCCCTCTTTGAGGAGTGGCTGGAAAGGCAACACGACGTCCTTACCTTCCACATGACGCAGGTTTTCACCGGACATGGTAAGTTCGGGAGTCACCATTGCGTAGACCGCCCGGAGGACACAGTGGAGCACACAATAGAGGTGTACCCTTCTTAGAAAGAGCATTGCCGTATCCTCGTGGGGGCAATCGGCGGCGGCGATCTCCCGCGCCAGGCCTTGGTACAGGCCATGGTCCGGAGCGAGGAGGAGTGGCAGGCGGTCGCCTCCTTCTGCGTAGCAGTAATGCTAGCAAAGGAGGCGGCCGATCGCGTGAGGCAGCGGTCCTCACGCCCCAATCACCGCCTGGACTCCGATCCCGATTACCGGCCACCGTAGGCGCGGGCTTGCGGACGGCGAGCAATGGGTGGCTCGCCGTCCGACCGTTCGGTAACCGCCTGGACCGTGCCCAATTTACCGATGGCGCGTATTGTTCCACGCGCGCCTCAAGAAGATGTCAGCAACTGTAGGGGCCCAGCAGGGTCGAAGCCTACTGGGGCCAAGGGTCTAATTCTGAAAGGAAGACTCGGCCCGGGTTTTTAGTCAGTAAAAGTTTGACACTATCTCCCGCCCCGCCCAAGAGTGGGGGATATTATAAGATGATTTTCACACCGGAAAAAAAAAGAAAAACTACTACAGGCTAAAAATCTTTACAAATTGAGGGAGGTTGTCAAATTATTTGGTCAAACATATCACGACGCTTAACAAGAGAAGAAGACTAAAGGAAGAGGAAGTATGAGTATTTCACATAAATCTCTAAAACTACAACTAATATTTAAGTAGAATTCATGTTCTATTCAGTAAAACTTTGCTTAGCAACTCCTCTATCTTAAAAACAGAATAAATCAAAAGCATTTAAATTCTGCTCGATATTTCAACAGTCGATTCATCCATATTGTACTCGGCTTTGCAGTTCCCGCCTCGTGTCGACGGGACATGTGTTTAGAATATATAATTATTATACGGATTGGTTTACAAAATTCATCGACTGTGTGGGTTTTAGTTGAGAGTTAGTTAACTTGTGAGCGTACGTGGAATAATCAGGATAGGTACGAGTTCAAATAAAAGTCATATTGGAAGTCACAGATGTTTTGATCGCTTACTTTGTACATGAAAAAATTAGTAAATCAAAGTCATAATAAAAAGTAATCATAGTCAATAAGCTGGATTGTCCTATTATTTAATCATTAAGCAAATTCCATGCTCCTGTAAATTCAGTCTACTAACATAGTTTTTAAGTTTTTTTTTTGTGTTACTAACATCTGGTATTTCTGTTGTGTGTTGTTTTTCTTGTATAAATGCTATATATAATGTATATTATTTATTTATTTTATATTTAAAGTCATTTTGCTTCTAAAAATAGGTACTTTTACCTAACGTATTTTAGAATGGTCTCTCCTTCATCCTTATATTACTTACATATTATATTATACAGCATACTACCGGTCCTGGTAGACATCGACCTGTCCAAAAACTGTGTTTTTGTCAGAAATAACTTTGATAACCTGATTGCAGAGCCACCTACCGGTTTCAATTGTTATTTCAAACAATCCAGGGACCCACTCAAATACACACACAATACTTCATCCAAATCGGTCAAGTCGCTTAGGAGGAGTTAGGTGACAAACACACGTACAGAAGAATAAAACAACGGTATAGAAGAATTATATATAAATATTGAAAAAACAAAACAAAATTTAAGCGCTAAGTCCATCTAAAATTACTAACTACTAGCCTACATTTGTAATAACGTAATTCTAGATATTAAGTGTTGTATCTGAACTATTATAATTGTAAAATCTTTAAGTTTTAATATTGTTTACGCATGCTGTGTTTATCGTAATAATATACTGTACTCGTACACTTGGTTTATATAAAGGCACATGAATGTAATGTGTAACAATTGTTGAGAGGCCAATAAATAAATAAGTATATAAATGAATGAATAAATAAATAAACTAACAAATAAATAAATAAACAAAGCCCCTTCGTGTGTATGTCTGTCTGTCGATACACTACTGAACGGATTTTTATGAAGAAATCTCCAGTAGATAAAGTAATTCATGAGCAAGTTTTACGTGTATAATACATGTACGTTATTGCAGAAAAATGCCGAGTATTTCAAAGACTTCAAACAACTCCGCGAAGCTGGAACGGGTCTCTTTCAGTGTATCGAATGTTACCGGCAATCTGTATAATCCGGTATTCTATACAATACTTAGGCAATGAATACCTAAAACTTAAAGGAAATGTATGAAATATTATTTATTTTAAACTTTTCTTAGGTATTCTATACAATACCGAATGCGCAGTCGGTAATGTATGTAAAAGACGAGGCAGGGAAAGAGATGATGTAATTTTAGGGCGCCCCGACACGGACAGTTTGGGTTGCAGTTAATTTTTTTTATCATCAAATGGAAATAGAAGCCTTATTAGCTTAACTTAGCCCGCAAACGGAAATAGTTTATTAATAGTACATTAAGCAACTTACATTATGTTACTTATAGCCTGAAGAATTTTTAATTTTTAACTTCACAGGTACATGGTGGACCCCCCAACTATAGGCACAAAACGTTTTGGGAACACATTCATTGTGCATACAGAGAGTGAAATTCCTTGCCGGAATCTGTTTGCTGATGGCTACAACCCGGGAATCTTTAAGTCAAAAGTGAATAGGTTACTTCTAGGTAAGCGCGCTCCATCTTTGACCGCATCGTCGCTTTCCATCAGGTGAGATAGCGGTCAAGCGTGAACCTATCAAGAATAACAAAAAGAAATATATATATACTCAGGACCTATTTCCTGTCCGGTGGGTTCCGGGTGGTTATAAAAAAAAAAATTAACCTAACCTGTGATACCGAAGATTTTATTTGTATGTAAGCTATAGTTGCAACAAAATATCAACAAATTTCAGTCGTTATACAAAGACAGGAATTCATTGAGATCAAAATCAACGTATGACATAATATATATAGCATAACGTCAATGAAAGCGCCTATATGAAGGTGGTTCACATCTTGTGAAGTAAAGAGAAAAAAGTATATAGTCTAGTTAAGTATATTAGTTCACGCAATCAAATCTTACAATACGCATAACTGTCTACAAATAAAAAATAATGCCTTGAGCTTCTTGTTATCTCAATAATAAAGACGGATATATCGTTTGGCTTTACAATTCCTTTCGGAGGTACTTTGATTCTATCTAGGCTATTGTGGCCTGAACCTACATTTCGGCCCCGATACTAAAATTTTATCTCCAAATATCGTGCGTAGAAGAGCTAAAGTTTTCTCCGTTTGTGAACAGTGTAATAATTTTATTTGGTTACGCTCTAGTATTCAAAGTTTCTGTTAGTACCTACCTAATAGTTGGGCGAATGAATTCGAATACTCGTAGTTCGTGAGAACTATGTGAACGAAATATTGAAATTATTTTGAGTATAAATTCTGTACAATAACTTTGGTGAAATACTCGTACCTTTTCGTAGTAAACGTTTCTCCACTTATTTTCGCCAATAGTGAAACCAAGGCCATATCCTAAAGTACTATATGAGAAATCAATAGCAAAAAGAATTATGTCTACCAACGGTAACCAAACGAAGTTAGAGACTATTTAGTCGATCGCTATTGTATTCTATCAGGCGTTATTTTCCTTCAATAAAAATACTCCGTATCTGATATTATAAGTTTCCCATTGATAAATATATTACACGGTTTCTCTAATGAGTTATTCTGCATCCATTGGTTCCGCATTTATCGCCGGGTGTAGTAGGAGGGCGTATAGTGTTGCAAAAAACTCTTGTCCTCAAGTCATCTTAATTATAATATAATAAAAATGGTAACGCCTGACAAAAAAGGACTAGCAATGCTTCTATAGTTATCGTTTGGTTACGGTTTAAAAACCTGGTTCTTTTTGCTAGTTATAACCTGGGTTTCATTTCTGCCGAAAAGATAAAAATAAATCGTGCTAATGTTTTGCATGAATATTATTTGTCACAAAAATGATGACATTCTATTTCTGTTACCGCTATAACAACAAATACTAAATACAGAATAAAATAAAATTTAAGTGGGGCTCCCGTATAACAATTGTGATTTTTTTGTCATTTTATGCTACGAATGGTACTACTTCGTGAGCAAATCCGACTCGCACTTGGCAGGTTTTTTAATTCTTTACTTAAGATCAAAGATATTTTTAAATGTAACAAGTTAGAAAATTACTTATTTAGTTTTTTTTATATGGAGTATAAAGTCTCTTTGATATCCTGTAAAATGCGGTTGTAACATCTACAATATTTATATCTATATATATATCTATACACATATATACAATGTGTTGTTTTTGATATCCCATAACTCAAGATTTATATTCTATAAGAAAAAATAATAATAAAAGCCCTAGAAAATGTGGTACAAAAACTCATGGTTTCGAAGATATCATCAATCATAATTAATTAGGGTCAAAAATGTCCATTCATGAAGTCTTAATTAGTTTGCAAATAAACAAATGACATTACATATTTACGCTGTCATATTTAATGTAAGGGTGTTTTACGTAAATTATCGTGGATTTATCAAATTATTTTGTATGGAAAATGAAAACAAAAACAAAAAGATATTTGAAAAATAATTCATAATTATGCCAGTTGATTCTTTGATATGGTCTTATTCATACCTTTTTTTTGATATAAAAAACACCTTCTATAAAAATGAATTGCTGTTCGTTAGTCTCGCTAAAACTCGAGAACGGCTGGATCTATTTGACTAATTTGGCCTTGAAATATTTGTGATAGTCCAGGAAAGGTTTAAACGGTGGGAAAATATAGAAAAACTTACGAAAATAAAATCTAATGCAACGCCATCTTTAATTAAAATGTCATTTTAAAATGAACTATGCTGTTACGGTAATACCAGTAGATGGCGTTATCGTTTGACAGTTTAGCTAACACAACATTAATTGACTATTAGGCGGTACGAAGTTCGCCGGGTCAGCTAGTATTCTAATATTTGGCAGCAAATGGAACAAATCAGCCTTCTCGAAAAACTTCGCACAGGTTTTCAATACACTTATTACGTGAGTAGCACGAAGATTAAATAAATTAATAAATCACATAAATTAAATTCAACTCATTTTTTTTTATTTCACATACGCATATGGTCCTATGTGAAATAAAAACATTTGTTTAGAGCACTTATAAACGTTTCCAATGGAGAAGAACCGGCAAGAAACTCCTAATAATAAGTATGAGAGTACATTGTAGACCAGTCTACAATGTGTCTCATAAAAAAAGTTGTAATATAAGTATAATATAGTAAGTATAATAGCTCGCCGTCCGATCGTCCGGTAGCCGTCCGGACCGAGCCCAAGTCGTCGACGGCGCGTATTGTTCCACGCGCGCCTCAGGGAAATGTCAGCAAATCGTAGGGGCCGAGCAGGGTCGAAGCCTACTGGGGCCATGGGTAGTGTGAAAACGAAACCCGGGGCCCTGGGACGAAGGCAACGAAGGAACAGGAGTGGGTTTTTAGTCAGTAAAAGTCTGACACTATCTCTCGCTCCGCCCAAGAGCGGGATATGTCATAACATGATTTTCCACCGAATAAAAAAAAACACTGTAAAATTTAAAAAAAACCTATTAATAAACCATTAAATTAAAAGAAAAACCTATCAATAAATGAGACTAGATATTTATATCTATATCCAGAAAGATAAACGATTGTTGGTAAAAAATAAGAACATGAGGTCTGTAAAAACAACATGTTGTTTGAAAATATTCAACAAACAAAACCTAATAAAATAATATTTGGTACCATATTCTAACCGGTCACAATCCGAACTGTACATATATACGTTTACCCTTAAAACAAGAAACTTTTTTTATTTTTGAATGTAAATATTTTTCACTGAAATATTCGGCGTTCGAGCTTTGAGGTCCCTTTCGCGGTTAGTACTCGCATCTACGTGTTTTGTGTGGGTATGTGTCCGTGGGTGGATTATTATCTGGCTTTAGTGTGATATCATGAAACTTCCTGTTTTTGTGTAAAACAAACTTGTTTGCGTTTACCTGGATAAGATAATTTGAAGGTATTGGGGAATATTTTTGAGTGTTGGGCTGTTTCCGTATTTTTTTTTAAATTTTTACTGAAACGTACAACTCTATCTATTGAGTTTTGCTGATTTTAGGACGTTAGGTTTTATATTCTGAATATCGAACTAAGTAATATTTAGACTCAAAAAATATTCTCTTTCCCCAACTAAGTAAACAGTAAGTGCAAAGGGTAACTAAAAGAACACATGTGGGTTTTAGTCAGTAAAAGTCCAACACTCTCAAAAAAAAACTGGACAAGTGCGAGTCGGACTCGCGTACTGAGGGTTCCTACAAACTTACCTTATGTAAATAGTTCAATTCCCGAATGGAGTGTCGAACATTTTTTGAATCGCATTTTTTTTGTGCCCTAACAACAAATTTGCTGTTTTCAGATTTATTCCTATATTTGTGCTATAAGACCTTGCTTTATGCCAAATTTCAGGATTCTGGGTCAACGGGAAGTACCCTATGAATTTTGATTCCCTTGAGTATCAAATATACGTTTTTTGCGACATAAACAGCTGTATCTTTTTTTCGTTAACTTATATGTTTGATATTTCACGGCTTCAAGAGACTGTAGATGTGAATATATAGTCTCAATTTAAACCCGATATCTTCACGCGTTCTTGACAGACAGATGGACAACAAAGTGATTCTATAAAGATTTTGTTTTTTCCTTTTGAGATACGGAACCATAAGAAACAAGGGTATGCAACTCTAACATATCTTTGTTTGTTTCTTCTGGCCTAATTGTTTCGTATTAGTATTTTACAAATAATTATCTCCTAATATAGCTCCTGTCATTGGCTTTGCTCACGTGGAAATAGAAAATATATATTGTCTTTGTTACTCAGTAATAAAGTAGCATTCATCTGGTGAGCAGGAGCAGTGGTGGCCGAGTGGTAACGGCCCCGACTTACAAGTTGTAGGTCGTGGGTTCAAACCCAGCCAGGCGCATAACTTTGTGTAATTTATTTCATCACCACTACTCTCAAAACGGTGAAGGAAAACATCGTGAGGAAACCGGCATGTCCTAGAACCAAAAATTCGAAGACATGTGACATCCACCAACCCGCACTGGGCCCGCGTGGTGGATTACGGCCCATTCCCTCTCCTAGAGTGGAGGCCTGGGACCCAGCAATGGGAACATTATAAGGCCGACTAAGCTAAGCATCTGGTGAAAGAATTTTTATAATCGGTCCATTACCGTTCCATTACGTTCTTTATTTTTAAATCATACTTTGTAGTTAGTTGTATTGTTAGTTGGTTTCAATTAAATAACATTTTATGCTGTACTGACCTCGAGGATTTTATCGATTTTTTTATTTTATGATTGCATCTCCACTTACCATCAGGTGGGATCGCAGTCAAGCACTGGTTTATAACAATTAAAAAAAAAAAAAAAAAAATATATTATCTATGATTTGTATAGCTCGAAGCAACAGTAATTTCTTATATTATCAGGGCTTTCATTAAGCGTACATTATTTCGTTCAAAATTTGAAACAATTCAGTAATTATTTAAACAAAAAAAAAATACAAAAAAAATACAACCGACTTCAACGTAAAAAAAGATCATTTTTTACATTGAAGTCGGTTGTTTTTTTAATTTTATTTTTTTTATTTTACACTTTTTATCACTAAAAAGTACCTCTCAGCCAAACGTAGCCAGAGTACATCTCATGGCAATTCTAATAATCCCAAACACGGTTAGATTACATCAATTTATTACAGAGTTCCGGTGCATAACTTCAGGCTTCATTATCAGATCAGTTCGATATATTCCCCCTCTTCTTTCAGAAGTCAAGGACTATACGTATAAACAAAGCAATTTTACTTGTTACCACAGTTCTGCAGTGATCCTATGAGGAGTTCTGTTCCATATCTTCGAAGTTCATGATCAGATCATTACAATAATTCTATGGGACCAAATCGGCAGCATAACCAGTCATTCAAAATTAAAAAATATATCAAAATCTGCCCACAATTGACCGAAAAATCGGTACATACAAAAAAAAAAGACATAAATTCAGCGGAACATAAAACCTCCTCCTTTTTGAAGTGGATTAAAAATAGGGCTAATTAGTCATCAACTATCACGAGGTATCCTCAGATGTTATTTATGATTAAAAAGAAATCAAAAGAGGTTTTAAATTTGATTAGGAACTGTATCTAAATCTAATAATGCGTCAATATTTACAGAGAAAACCTCTTCGAGCAAGTAATTTCAAAGAAATCTAAACAACCTGCGACGTTAACGGGCTATTTTTTGCGCCTCACGTTGTAAATTGCTTTTTAAAACCTGAATAACTCGAACGATTTCAACAAATTAGGTTTCGTTCGGTTTTTCTTAGTCACGCGACCTTACTGCGCTCTGAATGGGGAAATAACGTAGTTTTTTGACATGTGAGTTTCTAACTTTGACAACTGTAAGTATTGGTTGAGAATAAGAAATAAAAGTTCAGGAATACAATTTCGTACATAGCTATTTGCGCTTCCTATAGAGATCAGCTCCCCTAGCCAAGTTACAATCGTTTCGTTCGCGCCGAACACCTCGAGTAGGCCACTTCTCCAATTCCTTGGTCCTGACCACGTGACTGAGCATTGACATGGCGTCAGAACAAAGGAATTGGAGGCGTGGCCTACTCAAGACGTTCGGCGCGAACGATACGATTGTAACTTGGCTAGGGGGGCAGGACGGCCACCATTCTATATGCATTTAGGTGGATGTTGCAAAATTACTTTCTGCACAAATAGTGAAGTCGTCTTAATAACCCCTTTCTTTTACTTGAAATTTTAATAAATAAAAAATTCTGTCAATGATCTCTCTCTCTCTTGGGTACTTGGACAGTTCCGATCTTCATAACCTGTGCAGTGTCTCTTTACAGACCATGTCCTACCGTACATCTTGGGTCACCTGTCTTATTATAACCTATTCACGTAAAGATCTAATGACAGTATCAGCGGACGGTATTGCCGTGGCCAAATATATGCACTAGGTCAGGCAAAGGATTTAATTGAGAAAATTTACAAAAAGGAAATCTCAAATCTGAACCGAAAATCTGTAGCGAGACTAGATTGACCACGTCTATTGTGTGGCTAGTAAGCTGTGGGTTAATATTACATGAATCATTGCAGGATTTCTTTTTAGAAACTCCCCGCGGCCCAAACGGGCATCTGTTCTGCTGGGCCCCTACAGTTTTGCGGACCTCTCTTTAAGGCGCGCGTGGAATACTACGTGCCATTGACGACTAGGGCTCGGGCTGGTTGGTTACCGGACGGCTGGATGGATACCAGAAGGCTGGACGGCGAGCTAACCGTTGCTCGTCGGTCACAAGCCCGTATCCTACACGGGTTGTTATCACAATAATACATGTAGTTTTATGAGTGGTAGGGAATATTTATGACAAAGTGTGGGCTTTTATTAGGCGGAAACTCATAAAGTAACTTTTCCCGCTGTAGGTGGAGTGTAAGGGAGTATCAGATTTTTTAATAAAACCCATCAGTGTTCTTTCAGTTGCCTTTTGCGTTCTAGAGCCGCAGTGACTTTTGCGTTCTAGAGCCGCAGAGACTTTTGCGTTCTGGAGCCGCAGTGTCTTTTGCGTTCTAGAGCCGCCGTGATTTTTGCGTTCTAGAGCCGCGCTAACTTTTGCGTTCCAGAGCCGCAGTGACTTTCACACAATCGAACAGTCTACAAGCCTAAACAATATTTGAATTCAGTACATAAAAGGGCACTGACCTCCAAATTAATATGTACAAAAAATTCCACACAAAAATCTTTTATAGCAATTACATGTATAATGTATGAACTACTACGAGTAATTAGTATTAGAATGCCTGTAGGGTATAATGTTAGAACTGAATTTATGTACCTAATTTAGTCAAATTCTAATAATTTTCTTTGATATTCAAACTTCTGTTCTTGATTAAATGTCAGGACGTTATATTTATAAATTAATTAAAAGGCAACTAAGATTATTTACAATTAGGTTATCTATCGGATCATAATTAAATAGCTGGTAGATTTCATGTTATTATTAATTTGAAATTAAACTTTGATAAAAAGAACTTGCTTTTTGAGAACTTTGACTATTTTAGTCAACAAAGTCTTGAATCAACATGCTTTTATTTTTTTCCACTTTTCAACTACTTCCGCTTTAGGTGGAGCGAGTGAGGGTGTTAGATTTGTATTGACTAAAATCCATCCAAATTGGTGCCCTGAAACCGTACAACACAACGGTGTCGAGGGAAGAATGAGATGGCGGGTCGACTGAGATATCTTCCTTAGGAATTGGCAAGAAGTGGTTCAAAGCCGGGAACAATTGAAGCAATGGATGGAGGTCTTTACCCAGCAGTGATGCAGTATAGGCTAAATATAATAAAACCAACCCGTGTCCCTTCAGGTACCCTTTGCCATGCAGGACTGTGTTAATTCTTTAGTAGAGTCCTGTTGCTTTCAATTAACATTTGATATGCTAGTGTATCTTTACAACATTAGAGATCTGATACAGTTTAGTTTTAAAACCAATAATAGGTCAACTGTCTTTGAGGCATATAAATAAAAAAAATAAAACATTATTTGAATATCGCTTAAGTGTTTCTGTGCTTTAATGTTTTGTCTAATACTAGCTGTCCGCCATAGGTTCACTCACGTCTTCTGTTGATCGTAGCCCTCCTCGATAAATTGGCTATCCAATACTAAAATAATTTTTCAATTCGAATCAGCAGTTTTTGAGGTTTGCGAGTTTTAACAAATAAACTCTTTAGCTTTGTATGCATATTATATAATACCTAAGTATAGTCAAACGGGGTGAATAGAAACGCAGGGGTGAATAGAAACAAAGCTTTGATTAAGATTTTATTTTGATATATGACCATAATTTTAGTTTCAATAAAGTAATGTGTTTTAATGTACCATTTCTATAATTTTGAGTACTCAAATACTGTAAACAATTTTTCAATAACGTGATAATCCCCATTAATGTTTTGTTTCTATTCACCCCTGCGTTTCTATTCACCCCATTTTACGGTATAGATGCATAAACTCAGAACTAAACTAGATAACTAGTTATTTTGAAGCACACAGCGATACAATTCTTATGAAAAATAAACCTAGTCTAAAATCGGCTACAGAACAGAACTATCAATCTAACATAAAAAATGAGACTATGAAATTTTATTATAAAAATGTATTGAAAACATGAATAATCTCGCATTTTCCGATGAAAATCCGATTCTTAGTCACACTCCAGTTTCGATGGAAAATACATTGCTGTTGACTTTGATGAATGTTTACGATAAATACGTTTTGACGCGATATCTCAAACAGACTGCAAAAACTGAACAAGAATTGATTTATTCTTAGCGTATGCATAGTCAGTATAAGGTAAAATATAGCATAATAAGTCGAGACAGGATTATATGCCACATAAAAAGCTTATATAACAATTTTTTTATGTAGCATGCAAATATGCAAGAAAATTTGCAGAATATGCTAAATTAAGTAAAATAAAAAAAATATAAATTTTTATTCATTATATTTAAATTTCATTTTCATTTTTTTAATTTATTTCATTTCATTTTTCATTTCTTCCTATTTCTTCTTTCGCAGGTCTGCTGGAAGAATTTTTTTTAGTAAAAAGCAGTACCTTTTTATATTTTTTATATGAATGTATCTTCTTTCGTAAAAAAATTAAGACTGTAAATTATCCTTTGATAGATGATAATAAGTACAGTAATATCAGAAGTTATTTCATATTTTTGTAAACGTAAACAATCAAGTATTGTTCTAAATGTTCAGTGGCAAGATTGTGTCTTGGATCATTTAAAATATTTTTATAAGTTGACAACTTTCGCTCCACATCCACTGAGGTATCTAGACAGAATTGGAACTTGGGTGTTGTGTTGATGTTAGCACTTACAATTTCTGGCAAAAGTTCTGCCAGAGAAATAAAGTAAATGTACCGATAATATGCTTCATAACTAGATCTTACGTAAAATATGCTATTACTGTTGAGGATGGCTTAAATATGCATATGCCTATGCAAATATGCAAATGCTTATAATACAGTCCCTATTTAATAAGTATGAAAACTTAATAGGAATAACATAAGGTCTATAGTGTAAAAAGTCACCGCAGAACGCAAAATTAAGGGGAACACAGGTGGGTTTATTGGTAAAAGTCTGACTCTTCCGCTTACTCCTGCGTGGAAGAAGTTATTCAATAACTACTTACACTCAAAAAAAAAAATACTGACGTCGTGCCTGCAAAAGGTCGCCAGATCTGCCGTTGTCGAGAATTAAATTCTTATGGCAGCAAAAAAATATGTATTAAAAAATGAGTTGATTTTGTTTAAAAGTAAATATAATATTGTAGGTACACATCCCGAGACAGCAAAGCCACTTATATTTTTACTGTTTTTATGATGTCACCAAAGTGATTTTATAACGAGCGTTTCTCGTCATAAAACCTATAAAATTTGGCGACCTAAAAATATGTTAAACGAATTTTAAAAATGTATAAGAGAAAAAAAAACTTTTCTCTTCTCTTCACTTAAAATATTTATTACTGAACATATTTTCAGAAAACCTAACTCAAATAATCCATACCAAACCTCAACTAAAGAACTCATTCTAAATTACCCAAGTCATTCTAACCCCGAATTATAATCCGCCAACCACAATAACGTCAGATTACAACACACCCGATTACCAAAACCCTCCACACATACATACCTACTTACACACAGAAATTCTCATAAAAACAAATTGAATAGCCAAATCGTCCGGTCTCTAAGTCTTGTTCATGACACGTTATTTTCTCCGATTCTGTCCTCAAACTTTCAAGGGCCGAGTGACAGGATTTGCTGGACCCACATCGGGCCAAATCTACCCTATACGACTCTCAACAATTTTGCTCCCTTCTCAAATAGAAACAAGGAGAAATGCGGTTGACGTAGGTATGTTAGGATTTTAGAGGTCATTTTTTTTCTTTAAATGTGATCGTATGAATATGAATAGGGGACGATTTTATGGATTGAATGTTGCTAAAGAAGTTTCACTTGCTTTGCTGACTCAGTTATTTTTGTGTAGTGAATTTGAAACGTTTCTGTCATTAGCGAGTTTTTATAATGTTTTAAATGTTGTACCTACACAGGCTGGCACTAGATGGGAAATGTGTAAAGTAAAGCTGTGGTCTATACATAAACTTCTTCAAGAATATCTTAGCCAATTTGGAAAAAAATATATGAATTTGGATCAGCTGATGATAACTTTGTAAGGAAGTTCAATTTTTTTTTTGAAGTATCCCATGACTTTTTTAATTATTAATGATAGGCTCGCGTTTGACAACCATCTCACCTGATGGTAAGCAATGATGTGGTCGACGATGGAGCACGTTTGCCTAGAAGTAACCTATTCATCACTCTTGACTTAAAGACCCCTAAGTTGTAGCTATCAGGAAACAGACTGCTTTGAAGGAAGAAGAAGAGCACCAAAAAATTCTCCAACATCACATTCATCATCATCATCTTCCTGCCCTTGTCGCGTCTTATTTGGGGTCAGTGCAACACATTATTTTCTTCCATTCTATCCTGTCAACCGTCATGCTATCACTAACTTCCTTTTCTTTCATATCACTGTTCACACATCAACACATTATTTAAATAAATTAATCACACTAAAAAAAAACAGGCGAGAGTTTGGGAGGACGTATGTTTGTTACTTCTTCTCGGACGAACGGCTTAACAGATTTGGATAGAATTTGTCACTTGAGGAGACGACTGAATAACGCATACAATGTTTTTTTTTCTTACAAGTATCTTCTCTTAGTATGTTCTCCTAGTCTAAACATAGTTTATCTAAATACTGTACATCCGTTTGCATTTCCGAATTTCTTTTTAAAAGAGCGTGTTTTCTACGCTCCTTTACCGTTATTTCCAAATCGCTCTTTTACGATACCCACAGGTGAATCCACAATCAAACTTTATCGTACTCTGATTAACTTGATTGGCACTTGGTACTAATTACTGCTACTAAACTAAGGTTTCTTTATTGTTTCCATCAAACTCCGTTCATTTCATTAAGTTGAACTTACTCATTTTGTGGATATGGCTTCTTTTTCAAATTGATTTATTGGTTTCAGATTTTCTGTCTTCGATAGAAAAATATTCATTAGATATTATTTGATTTATTTTTAATGATCGCAACTAGATTTTAACCAAAAAATGTTTTTAGATATAGGCTTTCTCTATGAGTCGTTACATCCAGGGAACTCCCGCCATGCCAGTTTCTTAGTCCAATTTCTGTCCTCCATATTGAATATTTATAATTCTAGCAATCTATCAACATCATCATTTTAGCCTAAAGACGTCCGCTGTTGGACATATGCCTCCCCCAGGTGTCACCACAATGAACGGTCCTGTAAGTCTCGCATCCATCGAATTTCCGCAACCTTTACCATCATCATAAATAGGTTATCATCATCAATAATCTCCTACAAGGTGGGTCATCGGTCCACAATGGAGGAGGCCGTCCAAGGCTGCGTCTTCTGGTACAAGGTCGCCACTCCAGAACCTTTCGGCCCCAATGGTCATCTGTTCTGCGAGCAATGTGCCCTGCCCATTGCCACTTAAGTTTGGCGATTCTTCGTGCTACATCGGCAACCTTGGTTCTCAAACGGATATCTACTTTTCTGATTCGATCACGCAAGCTTATAATCTGATAAAGTCCACTGTGAGCAACCATATTTCAGGACCATATTTTACAGAATTTAATTTAACTTGCCAACTTATTTTTTAGCGATTTTATCATTCTTGGAACCATTATTGCTTGAATTATTATTTACGTCATTAAAATGGCATGAATATTAACTTAGCAAACGGATTACTGAGAAAAAGGAAATCGAACGCAACGTTATGATTTAAATTTAAGTGGGTGTTTAATATTGAAGTGCAATTTTAATTTTTAATAAAGTTTTTATAAAACATTGAAATATTTATAATTATTCTGTCAGTGATAGCTAAAGCTTCGGTCTCTTGAAACGCATATCGCAGCGGTGTGCGGTGCCAAGCACAATGTCATGTTTACCGCTGACGCATACTGCAACGAAACAAAGACTATTATTGATTTTTTTCATATTGTCTTAGTACCGCGTAACGCTGCGTTGTGCGTTTCAATCACGAGATCTTGTATACTATTAAATTGAGGGGAGATAGCTTAAATTAAGTTCAAGTTTTCTTCAGAAGGTTTATTAATCTTTAGAAGTCAGTCTATATATAGTCAATTATATTTTTAAACTAGCTGACCCGGCGAACTTCGTACCGCCTAATAGTAAAGATAACGCCATCTACTGGTTTTATCTGAACCGTTCCCTGGACTATCACGAATATTTCACGATCAAAATTACCCAAATTGGTTTAGTCGTTTTCGAGTTTTAGCGAGACTATCGAACAGTTATTCGTTTTTAAATATATACATTATATTAATATAAGCTCACGTTTAACTACTATTTGAACTAATCATTAGCGATGATGTGGTCGATGCTGGAGTGTACTAAACTGCAATTAATTCATTCACTTTTGATATTGAGCACATTCACTGGTACCTATTTTTTTTTGAGTTGTAAAATAATTAAATGACTTCTCCCTCTCTATGGTAAAACAAAAGGGTATGTCGGATTATTACTGAATAAAATCACACTTGTGTCCTTTAGTTGCCCTTTTGCATTTTAAGACCAAGGTTTCGTTTTCAGAAATTCCCTGTGGCCCTAGCGGGCAACGGCCGTGCTGGACCTCTACGGTTAGCTGATATCTCTTTAAGGCGCATGGAATTCTACATGCCTTCAAAAACTCGGGCTCGATTTTTACCAGACAGCTAGATGGCAGGCTGGAGATCGCCCTGTGACTCTCGACGCCTCGGGAGTTCTCCTGACTTGAGGATATCTATTCTCTCTTGGCCGTAACTATCTTTTTCGCATTACTGCTTTTCAGAAGAAGGTGACTGCGTCCCATTGCCTCTCACTCCGGACCATGGCCTGAACCAGGGCCCGGCGCAAGAGGTCACCGCCGCTAATTTCCTTTACGAGGACATGGCGGTGCTCCGCCCAAGCGTGGCACAACTCCGTTATATGCTCCACTGTGGCCTTCGGGCGCTTCTTTTGCCTAAATCCGAAACAGGAACCTCCCGAACTTGCTATATCTATTGAGGAGTTATGTTATGGGAAAGGTAAGGACGCCGCGGCACCTCTCCAGCCACTCCTCAAAGAGGAGACTTTACGCCCCGATGAGGACCAGCCTAGCTTATGTAAAGGGTGAGGATGCCGTGGCGCCTCTCCAGCTACTCCTTGAATATGAGACTTCCCTCTCCAATTATGGCAGGTAAATTGCTGGTACTAATAATTATAATTAGATAATTTCAGACATAGAAATTTTCTCAGCAATGTTTAAATACAATTATGTTAAAAATTGATTATTCAATAGCTTTAAAAAGTCTGTTATAGAAAACGATTAAAGTTCTCTGTTCATTTTCTTTCTGAGTAACTTAACTATGGACGAACTGAATTTCTAAATGTTCCACAATGTCTAAATGTAAGTTATAAGGTCCTATAAAAGAGCGTTTTACTTTAGGCACTGGTGATTGTTAGCATATTCTTTTTTATCCAACCAAACCACGTCTGTAAACATCATTCATGCGATAAAACCACATTGACCCTTCTAATCCGCTTTATTTCGTTTTTGCAATTAAAAAAGTAAATACTCTACCTACCCGACCATTCGGCCCGGACATAATTAGAACGATCGACCATCGTTAACTCTGTACAAGTAGGCAGCGGATAATCTCCTCTTGATAAAAACATGTCACGTATAGATGTTTAGAGATCCAGATGGTGAAAGAAACGACTGTTTACTTGGAAAAGCAAAGCTTTCTGAATGACGACTTATGAGCAATTTGTTTTCTCGTTTTATATATTTATTAATTTATATCTAATTAGTTAAATATTAGTCCACTCATTGACATACGAAATGAAGTCGAAGCAAAGGTGCATGAAGATCTCTTGACATAAGGAATAAGTTCGATGTAAGGGTCACCCGTTCATTTGCAAACATTGAAGCATGGGTAAAAAATTGTAAAACAGTAGTAGCCCACACACTGACATTTATATATAAAAGGAGAAACTGACTGACTGATATATCAACGCACAGCCGAAACAACTGGGATAAGGAATGTGAAATGTTGCACAAGGTTTTTTTTTATGATGTAGGCGAGCACTAAGAAGGGATTTTTGGAAAATCAAAATTTAAGGGGGTGAAACGGTGGTTCATGCAAGGAGAACCCTACTTTCACGCGAGTGAAGCCGCTGGCAGAAGCTAGTAAGAAATAAGATCGAAGTAAGAGTGTGTAAATAGTAGCTCCCTTAGTGACGTGAGAAATGTGAGCGTGCATGAATAATAGCGCAGTCACTGACATACGAAGCAAGGTTGTATACGAGTTTTTGGTGGGATTTCTCCGAGTTAAATTCACTGACTGTTTTAATTGTTCGCAAATTGATTCCTAGTGGATATTGTGATGTAAAATTGATGTAGTTTTGTATCCCAAGAATCATTGAAATGGGAGCGATCTCGGTGAAAGGCAGCCGAAAATTTTTGTGCGGTTTTGGCTTAGCAAATTTTATGCTAAATACTAGAAAAACATTAGAATGTTTTACACCCGCATTCTAATGTAAAATAAAAAGAAACAATTGTGATATTCGAATACGAAAGACATTATTATTGAAAACTTATTACGCAAGAAAACATGGACGAAAGTTTAAGCGATATGGTTGAAAGAGTATAGTCTTCCCTAAGAGGTAAACAGAAAAAAAGCAAGGTTATATAAAATAGTAGCCCAATCAGTGACATATGTAAAAAATAAGATAGAAGTAAGGGTGCATAAATAGAAGCCCACTGACACCAAACCCAATGACATAAGAAATGAGATTGAAGCAAGTGTGCATGAAAAGTACAGGCTCTGACATAAGAAATAAAAGGGAAGTAAGGTTGCATTAGCCTACAAACATACATTAGAAACAAGATTGCGGAAAACGTTTGGGTCTATTGATAATATGGAGGAGATATCACTAACAAACAATATAAACAATCATTTTTCTCAAGTGAGGGTAGTCCAAATTTAATCGAAATATAGGAAAGATTTCAATAAATAGACGTTTATTTATGACATCACAATTAAACAGGAGAGATTGAAAATTGGAAAAAACGGAATCTGTGTTTCCTGTTGACTACAAGCCGGGAATCTTTAAGTCAAGAGTGAATAAATTACTTCTAGGTAAGCGCGCTCCATCGTCGGCCGCATCGTCACTTTCCATCAGGTGAGATAGCGGTGAAGCGCGAACATAGCAAGATAAAAAAAAAAATGTTCTGCTTGAGTTTTTGCAAATAATTGACCGAGTCACATAATTAACTCTTTTGACATATTATTTCGTTATAAAAATATTCTACCATTTCTAGAGCAAAATTTTAGAAATTTTATTATATCTTTACTATAAACAAATGAACTGTATACTTTCTTCATCCAATTACGTATGATTGAGTTAAGTCCGTGCGAGTTGGAAGCGGATAATCCACCCTTGATATAAACACGTCACGTCTAGCGGTCTGCTTAACGTGACTGGCCGTCACGGCGATACCGACGCGTAGTCCCGTAGTCCCGCTTTTATACGGTATGTCACGGCGACCACATAAAAATAAACTTTCCATCTGGATTGTGGATTGTCCCTTTTTTGTCGTTTCAAATGTTGTGAGAAAACATTTTGTCGTATTTCGATGGGTTGGTTTTGATGTGGGTAGTCTTTATTGGTATTAAATCTCTACAGTTAGAGGTGTTTCTCCGCAAGTAAATTTGAATAAGACAGGAGTTGGGACTGGCGCGATGCTTATGCTTAGCAATAAGTAACATCAAACCGTGGCTGATGAAGATGATGAAATGAAATCTCTTATACGACGAAAGTGTGATAGACCCCTTCTAACTAGGATGTCTGTAATTAGCAATGACTTAAAGAAAGCCCGAGCGAATGACTCGACAACCCAGAACCGAAATGTCTGGCGAAAAATGACGAGGAGAGCTGACCCCAAAAAAAATGGGATAAGGCTAGGCAAAGAGAGGTTATCAAAGGCTTTGCATGACAAACAGAGTTGGTAGAATCATCAGGTCGAGTTGACTGTTACTAGGTTTTTTGTTAGTAAATTTTTCTGTAGTAGACTGGAGTCTGGTTTTTTAATGGTGAAGGCAAAAACATGGGGAGGGGCAGTCACTTTCACAAATATCTATAATTATGTACTATACACAAAATTCAGTAGTGGTAATTTCCATCAGTGTTATTTAAAGGAATTAAGTAAGTAAACTATATTTCGAAATGAATATTTTCTCAGCGGTATACTTTGGTATTTCACGAAAATTTAACTTAAAATTTTGTATACGTGTATAGTGCTTATGCTGGTGATTGTTGCTAACAATTACTTTTTGATTTTTTTTTTACTATACCAGCAGTCTTGCATATGGGCGATAGTAATATATAATAATTGGGTGTCTTCGAGGCTAGAGTGAATAGGCTCTTAATTAGTGCGCCTCACCATCAATGATTGCATCTCTGCTTGCCATCGGGTGGAATCGCAGTCAAGCACTGGTTTATATCAATATATATAATAATAATTTAAAAAAAGTTTATTTTGCCTGTAATGAAATAAAACTGAACTATTTTTCAACAGTATCAGTCTGTACTCATATTAAATTGACTGTAACAGTAGAGAATGCAACACCCCATTTCCTGCTCATAATTCTGATGTGTAATTAAACTCATCAATTTGCTATTTCTGCATGTTCATGAGTTGCAATATTGCGGTGTTTACTGCGGTTCGTTTCGGTGGCAGTAACTACATTTATTAACATTTGCTTTTCCGAATGATAGTAATTAATTTCTTAACATAGGACTGAATTTTTAGATATATATTTGTTACAACCATTCGTGATATCAATATTATACAAGTACCTAATATTGGAATTATTTTAGAATTTATATTGAGAAAAGATTTAGAGGTGTGGGTAGCAGGGGGGTAGAGTCCCGCAAACCTTCATTAGAAAGGGAGGATCCTCCAATAAGATGGGAGTTGTGTCTGGTCCGGGCAACTACCCGAAAGTTCATTTTCGATTGTTGTAAATATTCTTATCGTTTGGAAAATTCTAACACCGCAGAAATGCAGGATTTTATAGTTTACTTCATATGTGGCTACATAAACGTCGCAAAAAAACACGTAATGTATTAGTTAGAAGAATATAAGAGTTGCCTATGTAATAAAGATACACCGGAAACCCGCAAACCTTCATTAGAAAGGGAGGATCCTCCAATAAGATGGGAGTTGTGTCTGGTCCGGGCAACTACCCGAAAGTTCATTTTGGATTGTTGTAAATATTTTTATCGTTTGGAAAATTCTAACACCGCAGAAATGCAGGATTTTATAGTTTAGTTCCTATGGGGCTACATAGACGTCGCAAAAAACACGTAATGTATTAGTTAGAAGAATATAAAAGTTGGCTATATGCTAAAGGTACACCAGACCTACACAAACTCAAAGCATTTATTTCAATTAAACCTTTTACTAACTTTTTAATTGTCAAGCCACAAAGGTATCGCCTCTAGAGGATATTTTAAAACAATCTAATCAAAGAGCAGTGGCGCAGAGCCGTGTTGACCCAACGGTAATGGCCCCGACTTACAAGTTATAAGTCGTGTTTATTTTTTCACCACTGTTCTCAAAAAGGTAAAGAAAAAAATCGTATCGCGAGGAAATAGGCATGCCCTAAAAAATCTGATGACATGTCCAACTCACCAACAAGTCTTTTTTTTTGGTGGAAACATCATCCAGACATCTCCCTGCTCTGAGGCTGAACGCGAGGGTTTGTCAGACTTTTACTGACTAAAAACCCACAGCTGTTTCTTCGTTGCCTTTCATACCAGGGCCTACTCTTCCATTCAGAAGCAGATCTTTGGCCCCAGTAGGCTTCTATTCTGCTGGGCCCCTATGGCTTGCTGACATCTCTTTGAAGCGCGCGTGAAACAGTACGCGCCGTTTACGACTTGGGCTCGGTCCGGACGGTGACCGGACTGATTTAAAATATTCGTGTTTTTCAATATTCAACAATACTGAAAACCGTAATACCTCATGAATTTAAAAAAAGAATCAAAGGCTCTACAGACACGGCATTAGTAATACACTAGACGACTAATTACTTCACCTCGTCATAATAACATGTATGGCTAGTACTGATATTCTGTTGTCAGTCATTAAACAGTGACATGATGTCAGTTATACCAAAGGTATTATTAGATACGTTACTGTCGACTAATATCAGCCAGAAATGTTTATTTTCAGCTGAACATAGATATCATTTTTTTTGGTCGCCATTCCAGAACCTTTCGTCCCCATCGACCATCTGTTCTGCGAGCAATGTGTCCTGCCCACTGCCACTTAAGTTTGCCGATTCTACCGGACCGCGAACCGTGAACCGTGCCGGAAGACGACCGATGACCTGGTGAGGGTCGCGGGAATCCGATGAATGCAGAACGCACAGGACCGGTAATTGTAGCGACATTTGGGGGAGGCCTGTGTCCAACAGTGGACGTCTTTCGGCTGAAATGATGATGATTATATACATTGGGTTAATTTCTTCTTTTTTGTGACTTTTATTGCCAGGAAAAAAAACGAGAACATTTTATCAGTAAGTTAGTTATAAGGTAGACTATCAATTTATGTATACTTCTGTATGTACTTCAATATTTTTACTACTAACTTCATCCACACTAATATTATAAAGAGATAAAGTTTGTCGTTTTTGTTTGTAGGATGTAATCTATGAAAGTACTGGTCCGATTGCTAAAATTTTTTCATCGATAGAAAGCTGTTTTATTTCTGAGTGACTGCACTTGCGGGTGAAGCCGCGGCAAAAAGTTAGTTATTAATATTATTATGCAAAAAATCTCGTGTCACAATGTTTTTAATTCAACTCCTCCTTCGAAATCGATTTTTTTTTTTGCATCTATTTGGTAGGTCTGAGAATCAAAAATTAAAATTCAAAACATTTTTATTTCACATAGGCCTACATGGGCACTTATAAAACGTCAGAAGCTAGTGCACGGTAGTAGGTCGTAAAGTAATTTCCATCCTCCTACCTCCACCCATAATGCGATATTTTTTAGTTATTTTATATAGCTGAACAACGTTCGCCCGGCTAGGTAGTAATATTAATAAGATTTGCATTTTTGTTTGTAACGAATAAACTCAAGAACTAATTACTTTATTATAGGCATATATTTTCTACCTTTACACTGGCAAACACTTACAAAACGATAACAGACTAAGAAAGCAAAAAAGAAAGAAGACTTCTGCCCTTTTTGCTTTCTTCCTTCTTTCTGCCTTCTGGAAAAAAGAAAAAAGTATTTTTTTCAATATTTATTTGGCGACAGTCAGTCAACTAGTACCTAATTTAAAATAAGTAAGATTTCCTCTTTTCATATTCGGTCTCAAAATAAGTTCAACAGAAACTACATTATTTGGCAGTTTTTTTTTTATAACTTTTACCAACCTATAAATGTTTACTAGCCTTGCTTACACAAAATTGAACCAAAATATGCCAAATTAATCAACGACGGTTTTCAACCTAATTTGTGTTGGAAATTTCAAATACGTTTTTGCAAATTTTCAATTCATTCGACAGCAAGGAAACTTGGTAAGTAAGTAAACGAGGCTTTTACCAACGTCATTAATTAGATTGTCGAGTTTGAACGCAGCTCCTTAGTTAAATTACTGGAATCAAATAATGTACTACAGTAATTTATTGACTATGGTTAAAATATTTATTGCGTCTAACTAGAATCGCCCTTGGCGCAGGTCATAACTTAATGTAATTATGTTAAAAAACTTCAAATAAAGAATATTTAGAAATAACTAAAACGTACCATTTTTGTGAGTAATTATACGTTTTCATGTGTTAAGAAAATGTTTCAGTTATGCTATGTGCTTAAAAAAAAGTTCTATAAAATGTCTATGGTACAGCGAAAACAGAACAAAGTCTTTTAGCCTCAGCTTATAAAATCAGTCTGTACCTGTCCCGGAGAGTCGTTTTCACGAGTGAAGGCATATTTTAACGGTATACCTGACCTATAGAAGTTGAAATTCAACTATAGAAGGTGTTAAAAAGACTTTAGGTGTAAACAATATATTATATATATTTCTCATAAGAACATATTATAAACAAGAGTGGGTATTTCGTCAGTAAAAGTCTGACACGCTCTCTGGCCCCGCCCAAGAGCGGGGGACGTCATTGGATGATTTTCCAACCTACAAAAAAGAAGCTATCAAATAGTGAATACTTAACCTAACTCCGTTTGAAAAGAAATAGATACTTCTCAATCAACGTTAATAAATTCATCTGAACAGGAGCACATTATTAATTAATGGACTAATTTAATTTAAGGTTTCCTCAAGTCTCACGTTTCATAGTTTCCAATTGGTTTCGATTTCATTGACGTACTTTCTTAATACCCTCCAAACAAAGAAAATATAGTAAGATTATTTTAACATGCTTACTTTTTCGTGTTAAGTTTCTTTGTGAATAAGGACTTGTAGTATGTTGTATTACTTGTTAACTCGGCAAAAGTTATTTTATCATATAAATACAAGAAAAAAATGGTGGGTGGGGCAAGGGGGTAAAAAGAGGCTTATGACCTATTCTTAGACAACTGATGGAACACGAGTGGGTTTTAGCCAGTAAATATCTGACTCTCTCTCAAGTCCACCCTGAGCTAAAGTCATTAGATCATTTAACACCCCCAGAGCGCCGATAGTACATACGTCTGTAAAACTTGAGTGACCTTGAGAAACGCTTAATTGTCGTTTTGTACGAAATTTATTCGGTCGGAAATTTTGATCTCTTTATCTTCGTTTTCCCTAGAAAAACTCCATTTCACACTTCCAGCCGTTATGATGGCTCCTTCTCTGTCACTGCAGTGCGTCTATGGATCTCTCTTCCACACTCCTTATGTGACAGCCCTTCTCTGGATGTCTTCAAGAGGAAAATTAAAGAGCATTTCCTTTCACAATGACATTGTACATATATGTATATATATTAAATAAGTATGTATTTATGTATGTAAGTATTTTTATGTATCGTTTTATTCATATTATTAGTAATTTTAAAACACTGCATCTTGCACTGGATCTTACCCTCTACTGTGATCTCTCTCAATAACTCAATGGTTTGCTGGAAGAAATCTCAACTTTGAGTTAAGCTGGCCTATGGACATGAACTCTGATATCCACATTTTTTGTAACTTATCATGGTGTACAAAAAATAAATGAAGTAAAGTAAAAATTCAGAAAAAGTTTTTTTTTTTGTAATTTTACGTAACAACGCACAATTACGTAATAATAATAACCTTATACGCGCGAAAGGTTAATACCCAAAAAAAATAAAAATATAGTACGTTGTTTGAAGCCTTTGTCGACTGAAATTAGTATTAATATGAAAAGTACCAGATATTAATTAAACTCCAATAGATAATATCGTTGTACAACGCGTTCCAAATAAGAATAGGATCGATTGCCATGTTGTGACGTCACGTCATACTGTCAAATCGAAGAAATATTACGGTGAGCAAAACAAGAAATTTTTAAAATTTAATTTATTTACGAATTGTGAACGAAAAATGTTTTATCAGAATCCAGTTCTTAAATTTTGCTCATGTCTAAGTTCTTCAATTTTGCCCAATTTCTTGCAATTTGACAGTATGACGTGACGTCACAACATGGCAATCGATCCTATTCTTATTTGAAACGCAATGTAAGTAATCTTGAAGACTCGGCTCCGGTACGAAAGGCAACGAAGGAACAGGAGTGGGTTTTTAGTCAGTAAAAGTCAGACACTATCTCGCGATCCGCCCAAGAGCGCGATTAGTCATAAGATGATTTTCCCACCGAAAAAAAAAAGATGCCTTTATATTAATTTGCAACTACGATGACATGGAGGTATGAATGTTCAAGAAAATAATCGGATGTTGAATAAACTACGTATATAAAATCAACAACTGAAGAAATATAGGTGGGCTTTATTCAGTAAGTCTCAAAATCTCTTTCGCTCCACTCAGAGCGTGAGAAATTATAATACAATAATATATTCCACACCTATCACACAACGCCGTCTAGTTCCATGCTAAGCAGAGCTTGTGTTATGAGTTCTAGACAACTGATAAACATAATTATATATTTCTAAATACATAGATATTATAGATAAATTACTCCCAGATACAGAACAAATGACCCACAAGGTCCACAAGGTGGACCAACGACCTGGCGAGAGTCCCGGGAATGTGGGAGAGTAAGACGTACAGGATCGGTCGTTGTGGAGACGCTTGGGGGAGGTCTATGTCCAACAGTGGACGTCTTTTGGCTGAAATGATGATGATGATGACAGAACAAATGATCGCGCTCATCACATAAACATTTGTCCTGGGTGGGAATCGAACCCACGACCTCCGGCATAGCAGTCAGGGTCACTAACCACAAGGCTAACAGGTCAGTCAAAATTATAAATAACAAAATATTGTAAAATCAATATTTTGTTATTTATAATTTTGACTCTCTTCATAGGAAACGACCAGTTGAAACCGTATACTAGCTTCTGAAGTTTTATAAGTACCAATGTAGGCCTATGTGAAATAAAAATAATTTGATGATTTTCCACCAAAAAAAAAACATACCCACTAATTTGGATAATGAGTAATTGTTAACGAATGTAAGGTTTTGGTAGACAACTATAATAGAAATAAGTATGACAGAAGGCTACAGCTTAGCTTTGGCATCACCGTAGTAATTACCTAGGCTTCAACCGTACCTAATCACTATACTTAGTAGTACACTGACATTAGTAAAACGTAAGCACTTCCATTTGCCTACGATTTTATCTGCGTGAAGTCAAAAACATAGTCAAAGTATTTATTAGTGTTAATTTTGATGATACAAGACTTATAGTTGCTTTATGATAACATTGATAACTCAATAAGTAAAACTCAGTAAGTGTTGGAAGACCTCAAGGTGGTAAGGATTGTGGGAATCCGATGGGTTCGAGACGCAAAGGATCGTTCGTTGTTGCAACACTTGGGAGAGGCCTATGTCAAACCAAGCTATCCATTAGGCATACACTAATTACCAGTATACAAATTCAAAATTTATATTACATACAAAACAATACCAAAAGGGAAATGAAACTTTTCGCATACATTGCAGTCATATTTTTTTTTCTATTCGCCATTAGTGAAACCTAGGCCTTATCTTAAAGGAATTTATGATAAAACAATAGCAAAACAGAATTATGTTTACCCACCGTAACCAAATTAATTTTGAGACTATTTAGTATATTGCTACAGTTTGTTATCAGGCGTTATTTTTCTTATATAAAAATACTGTATGTCTGATATTTTATGTTTTCCATTGTTAAATATAATTTTAGTTTGGGTTCATCACTATCAAAACACCAACACATATCTTTTCAATTCGTTTATTACTTATTTTTTTTTACTAGTTTTAGTGATGAAAAACTGGGAATGTGAAAAAAATATAACAGTAATAACCAATTTAATATGTTTTGTCAATAGAAACTTCAAAATATTACGTACTATCGTATTATAATTTAACGAAAATAGGTATCGCCTGACAAAAATATACTAACAATGTTTCTATACGTATCTTCGTTCGGTTACGGCTTGAAGACCTGGTTCTTTTTGCTATTGATGCCTCTTATTGGCCTCTAACATATAATCTAGGTTTCATTTCTGGCGAAAACAAAAAACTAAATCATGCCAATAGTTTGCATTGGCCTTTAGATCACAATAAGAATACGATTGAATTATCTTTTAGAAATATTAAAAATACAATAAATAAGTCCAGATTTCAAGTACAAATCCATAATTATTCGTTCAGATTATAACATTTTGTCAAAAAGGAATTTGTCAATGGTACATATAATAGCATTTTCAATTGAAAAACTCGTTAAATTTCTATGTAAACTATGTCTAGTTAACGATTTATATATTACATCAAAATAACAAAATAAAAACAATTTTAAGAAACTACTTTAGCTACTAATTGTACATAGCCCTTTCCAAGTCAAGTAATACAGAAATTCCAATATTATAAAAGTGAAACAGTCCAAACAAATTGTTTTCCCAACGGGACCGAACCCGCGACCTTGCTCAAAACGCGGTCAGTACCTCCGTGTCATTTGTCAAATATTTTGATAAGAATTTCATTTGGAATTAGAAACAATTCTCTGACACTACAGGAGTGCTATTGGAAAATTCATGAAATTTTTGAGTTACTGACGACTTGGACACAGTGTCCGAATCGACACATTTCATTTTTATTTTTTTCCACTGGCGATTCGGACATCATCAAAATTATTGAAGCTCTTTAATACAGTCATATAAAAATAAGACTTAAAATGTTATGTAAAGAAAATTAAGTACTCGAAGTTGCCACCTTAAACCAGGATGGGTTTAAAATAGTTTTACTAACGCATTTTCCCCATAATATATCTTAAAACATTTTTTCTGACTAGTACAGTTAGATAAAAAGTTGTGTCCAAACAGCAGAGAAAAAAATATTAAAATAAAAATGTGTAAATTCGGACACTGTGTACGAATATACTGTGTCTGAATCTTCAGTAAGTCAAATTTATATTTATTTAACTTAATTAATAGATTGAATGTTTATGAAATGGTAAGATAATTTCAACAAAGTCCGAAGTCAACAGGGACTTGATTAAGATTAACGGATTATGGCCCCAAGACTTCGTAAGACCTGGGGCTGACATTCTAAGAGATTATTATTAATGGACGAACTAAACGGCTATCTGACGGGCCTAGTGTACCCGACACTTCGTCTAACTCGTTTGGAACGGGTTAAAATGGGGCTAAATGTAAAGCTTGTTAGCAATCTAGTTTTTCCTTTAAAGGTTTCTGCGTTTGAATTATAAAAGTATCAAGTTATAAAAGATGGAGAGAAAGTTGGTAAGTATTGTAGGGCTTCCGGATTGTCAAAAGAGTTATCGTGGCCTGGGAAAGCAAAGGGCAACTGAAGAAACACAGGTAAGTTTTAGTCAGTAAAACCTAACACTCCCTCTGTCAAGGAGGAGTTATTTATTTTTTTCGTGCGCTAAAAAAGGGTATTGTAGAGACTCTTTGGTCAAGACCTCTTTAGATGGGTTTGAACTACTAGTCCAGTCACTTAAGGTTTTATCTGCGGAAAAATTCCTAATGAGCTGAATTTTTGTATACACCTTTATTTATTATATTCTTTATTGTTCACCACATAAACAAAACTACAGGACAAACATAATTAAAAATAAGTGAATAAGTGTACAATGGGCGGTCTTATCGCACAGGGCAATTTCTTACAGACAACCTTTGAATGGACTGAAAGAAAGGAGATAGATTTAGGGCTGTCGGTGTACAACATCAGAAAAATACTAATAAGACATAATAACACATATACATTCATACAATATAAAAAATATACTAATAAATATTAAATATATAATTAAGCCAGAAGAAGAAACAATCAAAGCGAAACGTAATGCTCCTTCGCCATTTTTATTACGGCGTTTTAATGAAAATGTGAATAATCGACATTGATATCGTGCCGGCTAATTAAGTATTAAAATGACTGGACTATACTGGTATATAACAAAAAAATAAATAAACAAAAGTAGATCAATAATTATAATCAGAGTTTCATAGGAATAAATTCAAGATCTAAACACGTATAACCCCTTTTTATTATCTTTGATCAAGGCACTGTGACGGTTAAATCCATCTAAAGTTTAATTTTTAACCGACTTCTAAAAATGGAAGAGGTTCTCAATTCGGGTGTTTGTATTTTTTTTATGTTTGTTTGCGCATAACTTTGTCGCTTGCCAACCGATTTAAAAAATTCTTTATTTGTTGGAAAGGGTATACTTTCCAAATGGTCCCATAGTGACCAAGTCGTGATCTGATGATGGAATCTTGGCGAAATCGAGGGAATTCCTCAAATACTATAGGCAACCATATAGTGATTTAGGTTAGGTTAGTTTTTTTTAGTGAAGTCGGTTATTTTTTTTTGTAAAAAGTTTTTATCCATTTTAAGTATAGTTTAATCACACACAATAAAAGTACCAGGTAAGCAACGTATTAAAAATACTATCATCTTGATATAGTTTCTAAACTAATAGAAGCAAATAAAATCGTTCAAACATTAATTCAATTTATCTATTCTTCTTTTAAACCAAAACCACCAAAAACTTTACCAGAAAAAAAAATCCGCAAAAATAATTCCAGCACTATTTGCTAAAAACCAACTTTCCCATCTAATGGGAGCGTTCAATGAAATATGAGTCAAAGATAATGAAGGCAAACAGACTCGACCTATTTCTGGAAGGGTAACGTTCTCCAACCTGAATCTCTGATAATGGTGAGATGAGATCCCGATAAATCTCACTTCACATGTCAGGGTCCGTGTGACCAGAATAGCAAATACTGTATCAGGGATTTTGATCTGGGATGAAATATTTGATTTACATACTTACGGGTTTTTCATGATGGTTTTCTTGGGTAGGTGAAAGACTTTCACCATTTATTTAAAGGTACACAAGATAACTACAAGATGAAAGGACTTCATAGCATAGAGGGTTCAAACTTATAGAAAACTTCAGGAAAATAGATATAAATTTCTATCCTTTGTGAAAATTGTACGTTAAAATTAAAGAGCTATGAAAAACTTCTTATGAAACTAGTACTTTCAAACAATGTTTCTTTTTGTTGAGGTGCGTGACAAATAGAAATAAAATTTAAGTACCTCCTTTGAAATGTTTTTATTTCTTATTTAATGCTATTGTATAACAATGATTCATACATATTTTCTTCTCATCGAATCATAGTATTCTTCCCTGAGAATGTATTAAATAATGCAAAAAATTTAAACACACAAATATTGGATTAAAAATAAAATATTTATTTTAGCTAATATACGAAACAAATTAGTTAAAAATATTAACTTCGAAAACGTCACATATTTTTTTATATACGAGAAGTGACGGTTGAAAAATCTTCTCTTTATACTTCAAAATTTAGACGTGAAGGATACCACAAATGTTTGGGATTTTTTTTCGATGTCCCAGATTCATTTCAATTATTATTAGTTAAACGGTTACCAAAATCGTGTCACGCGATGTAATAAATAAACTTCTCTCACTGTAGACGGAGCGAGAGGGAGTGTCAAGTTTTTACTGACTAAAACCTGTTTGTGTTTCTTCATTTGCATTTTACGTTTCAGGGCCGCGCTAACTCTTCATGAAAATCCCGAAGAATTTCTTATAATAATTGCAATACAGTTTTTACGCCAATATATGGCTCATAGATAGCCATTTTCATTTGATTAATTCCATATAAAGTGGTCCATAAAATATTTTAGTTTCTTTCGTATGAAAACAAAATTATAAACACGATTGAAATAATCGTACGAAACTACAAAACTACAGCGATATTATGATGAGTTATCACAGAAATTCTTTTTGAATTTCTCTACAAATAAAATCGAGATAGTGCCAATATGTGCAATCAAACATTTTTTTCACGGTTAATAACCTATATCCCCAGTAATGCATCTTTTCTATCTCATAAATACTAACAAGCCTAAATACAAGACTAAATCTAAAATATTTAAAGTCAAACAAAAAAAAAAATACAGAAATAATTTTGTAAAAGCCAAAAATGTTGAAAAGGCGCGGACAATGTAACCGTTAGCGGCTCTTTCCCCTGTTTTCACCGCAGGGGATTCGACGTAGAAAATAAGGAAAGGAAAAAAGAAATAAAAAAGTTTCCAAGCTACATTTGCAGTTATTGAGTTTTTCGTGTTAGAATTCGCGAAAAAGTGTTCATTGAAAGAGATAAATGAAAATATTTTATGAGGAAAAGAGGCTTACGTTGAATATACATTTTTATTTTCAAAATATCATTCGCTGCTGTTTCGGTAAAAGTGCATGTCCAATTCATGAACGTGCTACGCACCTTTAAAATAAATATCCCACACTTAGGTAGCCGGTTATAATTTAGGTGTCTTCAAGGCTAGAGTGAATAGGCTCTTAATAAATTAGTGCGCCTCACCATCAACGATTGCATCACTGCTTATCATCAGATGGGATCGAAGTCAAGCACTAGATCATATCAATCATTAAAAAAAAACTGACATCTAAGCTCTATGTTATGGTCATTGCTTTCACAAAATCGAAAGCAATACAAACAATTTGTTGTTTATCAATAAAATAAAAACATAATTTACATTCTTAATAATAAAACTAAATATTTCAAATCCAAAATTTAAGATAATCTTTTACATTTTATTTACTTTCCCTTTCTTTATTTATGGACAAAAATATTCATCTTTTTTAATTTTCGATCGACACAATTGAATCATTATAAGGTATCAAATTTGAAACTAAAAATCTTTCTTAGAATTTTTTTATTAAAGCAGTCCTCTATTGTCTCAAATTTAATCAGGAAATTGGAAAAATGGCTACGCGTAAATGATAAAGAATAATGGATTTCAGTCCATCCTGATATAAATCCCTGTCTTTATTAATAAAATACAGGGTAATTTATTTACAAAATTTAAACTTTGTTGGCTCAATTTCAAGTAAAATGTAGCGTATACTAATAAATTTGGAATTTATTGCTAAATCTATGAATATTTCCTTTATATTAGGGATTTGTATTTTAGATACTTATGGAGAGGATAATATTTCTACACTAATTTTTTATCGTTTGTTTATGTATCTGAGTAGAGATATATTTGGAGGACATCATTGTAAATAAAAATTTATGAAAATATCTATTTCAATTACCTTTATTAACATGATTTGGAGATCACCTTTTAACTAAGAAGATACTTGTAATTGTAACTAAAATCATAAAAAGTCATATATATATGACGGTCTATTTTAAATTACTAACCTTATTGACTATGATTTAATTTTAAACTGAGTTATATATAATTTGCAGTAGTAATTTATTTCATATCGTAACACAAAACAACGGTTATATATAAAAAAAGACATATTTTTCTTTCCAAATATTTTCACGGCAAATATTTTAAATAAATATTCATTCTAACACCCGCACAGTTCAATCCGGTAACATGAAACTACAAATTAAAACTTCAACAGCAAAATGTAAAATATTTTCCTGAATCAAACCCGTTAAAACTACATCCTAAATAAAATCATCACGTCGTGTCGCTTAAACTAACTTTACTCACCGTAATGCGGAAGAAATATCCCACTTTTACAATTGGACACATCGCTCACAAGCACAATTATAAACACAACCGTAAAAAGAATAAATTCTTCGAATTTCCTAACAGTTTGCGGTACACTCACAAAGTTTCTACCGACTCGGGAAGCTTCTCTCATTATTATTTCAAGTTCACAAAAACTTTCTTACTCATCAACATTTACGTCATTGGCTACATTTTATTTCGTTTGTAGGTTAATGAAACATCGTCTGTTGCCGCTCAGATGATATTCGTGTGCACTCGCTGAATGCCGCGCTCGAACTACGTAAGGGCGTAACTTGACGGATCCTCACTGCGCTTGCGTGAAGCAGAGTGACTCTTCTCCCTGACGGACTTATTCACGAGTTAATTAATATATCAACTTTTCTCCGTCCCCCCTATATTAACTGTCACCTTTAATAAAATATTTTGGCTTAGTGTCTTTTTCCTCTGCTGGGAGGAAGTTTGACCGTTGAAATTTTGAAATAAAATTAGCACTGGCATTGCAGAGTAAACAATTAAAGGGCTAATAAATTAATCTACAGAGTCCGTTGTCTTGACAGGACACTTTAGACTTCCACGCTAATTACTCTTTCTTAGGTATTTTGTTAATCTGTTCGTTTATTTAAAATAAAGTTTTCGTTTAAGAGAATCCATTACAGAGGAGCATGATCGATTACATTAATGAATATAAACAAATTAAACTCTTCAAGCTGCTCCCTATGTCTATCCAGGAGAGGACGTGACTGGAAACAGTAATAGGGGCACTTAGTCCTGGGAGAGGCAGTATTCAGTAAAATTTGTTTAGCGACTGGATTTTTTCTGCCCGCAGCTCGGTTTTCTAGTTTAATCTTTGGAATAATATTTTGATAATATAACTCTTCTCAAAAGTAGTGGTAACGGCCCCGACTTATGAGTTGTAGGTCGCGGGTTCGACCCGAACCAGGCGCATTACTTGGTGTAATTTATTTCATCACCACTGCTCTCAAAACGGCGAAGGAAAACATTGTGAGGAAACCGACATGTCCTAGAACAAAAATTCGAAGACATGCGACATCAACCAACACGCACTGGGCCCGCGTGGTGGATTACGGCTCATTCCCTCTCCTAGAGAGGAGGCCGTGGTCCCAGCAGTGGGAAAATTATAAGTCAGATTATGCTACATAACTCTTTTACAGTAAAAACTAGTCTATACTCCTAATTGAGGTGAGGTAATCGTCAAACGCGAGCCTACACCTAATAAAAAAAAAATAAGCTTTCTAAATAAAAACGTAGTGCCCGGTAATAATAACATTATGTTCATACATAAAGTTGTAATAAACCAGTTACTATAACTACAAATCAATTTACCTACGAACACAGTAGTCTACCATTAATTGCATTGATTGCTTGGAAAGCCTACGGTCAACAACAGGCATTAAGTGTTATTAGAAAGTTTTTGTCAGATCTGTAAATGGAAACTATTTATTTTACAATCAATGTACGTCAACATGTTCCTTCCCTTGTTCCATGTTACTTGGGGTCGGCGAAATACGTTTTTTCTACCATTCTAGTCAGTTATCAGTCTCAGTATCATTGAATCCCTTTTCTTTCATATCAATTGTCACACAATCAAGCCATGGCTCCAAATCAAATCAAATCAAATCAAATCATTTATTCGCATATAATGTGGGTATTTAACAAAAGTTGGTAAAAGAAAAATATATATTGGTCCGTGCACATTCTGCCTGAGTATTGGCATGCAAAATTTAACAAATTAAGTTTCAAATTTAAATACAGTTGGAACACTAATAAAATAATTATTATAATAATTTCAAAATTAAATTTTAAACTTCAATACAGTAATAAGGAAAACTAATAAAATAATTAATATAATAATTTCAAATTAAAATGTCAATAATAGCTACTTAATGTCAATTATAATTAATGTCAATAATACTTCATGTCAATATACAATGTTCATGGTCATGGTTCAAGGGTCATTCAAAAAATCACTTATTGTATAGTAACATTTTTGAGTCAAATATTCCTTGAGTTTGTTTTTAAATTGTTGAAGGGTGTCATTTTTTATGTTGTCCGGTAGTTTATTAAATATAATTGGACCCATGCAAAGAACACTTTTTCTAAGTAGTGCTGTTTTATAGCTGCTGACAGTTAAAAGATTTTTATATTGACTTCTAACGGGACCTTTCTTGGTGTCTGAGACCTTAGCAAATAGCTTTATGTTGCTTTTCACAAAAATTGCCATTTCTAAAATATACAATGACGGAAACGTAAGAATTTTTAACGACTTGAAGTAGGGTTCACAGCTATCTCTTGGTTTTATACCGCACATGGCTCTTATACAGCGTTTTTGGGCTTTAAATATGGTTTTCTCTTAAAGTACTATTACCCCAGAAAATTACTCCAAACCTTAAGACCGATGCGACTAAGCCATGGTATGCAACTAAAGCTGTCTTAATGTCAACTTTTTTTTTCAAATTAAATAGGACATACGCAGCAGTACCCAATTTTTTACAGACCTCTTCTGCTTGTGGTTTCCATGTTAATTGATCGTCTATAAGGATTCCTAGAAATTTCGCGACCTTCGTTTTTTGAATCGTCTGTCCGTTATAGTTTACGTTAACGTTTGGTGGAATTGTACGTTGGTGAAAATGCATTATATTAGTCTTTACCAAATTTATTACCAAATTATTTTTATCAAGCCAATCAATTATATTTCTAAGACTATTGTTGATGTCCTCTTCATAATCACTAATGTCATTACATTTTATAAGCGCTGTGCTGTCATCGGCAAATAGAATAGAATCCATCAATCCACATGCATATTAAAAACTCTTTTAGTTTAGTAATATGCGTTTCATCGCTCCTCGGGACTTGACCGTATCTACCACAATAAACGATTCCCTTACAACGTTTCAGTCACTGGCGCTCACTAACAAACTAACTAAAAATCAATTCCGATCCCGATTTCCGGCCACCGTAGGCATAGGCTTGCGGACGGCGAGCAATGGGTGGCTCGCCGTCCGCTCGTCCGATAACCGTCCGGACCGGGCCTAAATCGTCGGCGGCGCGTATTGTTCCACGCGCACCTCAAGGAGATGTCAGCAACCGTACGGGCCCCGCAGGGTCAAAGCCTACTGGGGCCATGGGTGATTCGAAAGAGATCCCCGAGGCCCTGGAAAAAATGGCAAAGAAGGAACAGGAGTGGGTTTTTAGTCAGTAAAAGTCTGACACTATCCCCCGGTCCGCCCAAGAGCGGGGGATGTCATTAGATAATTTTCCCACCCGAAAATATTTCTCCTCCCAAATCTTCCCACTCCAAAAATCAATTCGAATAAAGTAATAATCAGTTTTTATTGTGTATGATTCGTCATAGTAGCATATTAGTTTGTATTTATTAGTTTTATTTATTATTTAGTATTTATTTTTGTGATATTTATTTTACTATTTGTATTTAAATAATTATAATAATATATCTTTTTTTTGCTTGTTATATTATTTTATTGATAACTATTTTGTATTTACGCACGGTGTCTACATTTCTATTTTCTTCCAACTTTCCTTTCGCAGGTGTGCTGGAAGAGATTTCTTTAGAAATAAGCATCACCTCTGTACCTATTTTTCTGTTTCCTTCTTCTAATCTTTTATTTTGTGTGTGTACATAAATAGTTAAATAAAAAAAAAATTGAAACAAAGAAAGTTAAATTTGACTCGCACAAGACAAACAACTATAAAATGAAAACCAAACAATATTAAAAAGAAAAAAAACGCCTGCGCGACGCCAGGCTTCTATTATCTTATCTTATATTTAAAAAAAAAGTAAATAACTCAGCGCAATCAATGTACACATAGATATAATAAAAAATACAAGAAGAAGGAAACAGATGAAACAATACAAAGGTATCCTTTATAAAGTTTCATATGTGCAGTGTCTGCTTCATTTTAAATAAATGTTTTTAACATACTACACAACAAAAGGAGAGCTAAAAAATATAGATACTGTAATAGGAGAGGCGCAAATGAAAGGCTTCTGGTTGAATTATACTGTTATTATATTGAATGAAGCACTTTCTAATATATCTATATATATAAAAATCAATGCCACTTTTCGTTGTAATTTTATAACTCAAGAACAGGCTCACCTATCCGAAACAAATGTTCAGGCTTTGTTCGGACTATTTAGTAGATGGTTGACGTAAAGTTTGCACAAAATCGGTCGATCGGTTCTTCATTTATCACATTATTAGGCAGTACAATGTTCGCCGAGTCAGCTAATTTTATATATATAAAATTATAACTAAATTTTTACTGACCCTATCTCTATTGTTTGAACATCTATCAATCCTAAACTTTTTTAAATATAAACCTTAAAAGTAAATCTTGCCATTTTGCAAGTTTGTGGTATTAATGTGACCCCCATGGTCACCACAATACCGTATGTAACAATAGTAGGATAAATAAATACATATAAGAAGTCGGTTAAATACTTTGAAATACAATATTTTTTATGTCTATGTATGTGTGTTATTTCTTTACGTTCAAACGGCTCAACGGATTAAGATAAAATTGGCACACGGGTAGACCATGTTTTGGAATAGTACACAGGTTTCTTTTTACATTTTTTTTTTCTACGTGGGTAAAACTGATGGAAAAGATAGTTATCATAAAATATATATAAATAAACATAAATATAAATATCACAAGAATATATACCAAATATTGCTGTAAGATACTTATTTTGTTTTTCATACTTTTTTATAATAAAGGCGTAAGTTTGTATAAGTGTATATGTTTATTATTTCTTTACGGTCGAACAGCTGAATGGATTTAGATGAAATTTGACATAGGATAGTTTTTATTCCGGGAGTATGTTTGGGATCTTTTTTTACCCAGGTGGAGTCACTATATAATGAAATAATTGTACACTACATTGTAATCATCATTAAAGTAAATTTATTGATAGGCAATTTTAATAGGTAGAATCGATATACAGTCGCCATATTCTAACTTTTGTTTCTACAATAAAAAAAATTCCCTCAAATGAATTAAAGTGGAATATTTTACAAAGCAATATGAAGATCTAATAAAACTCTACGTCTTCATGGAAACTTCTAATGACCTCATAATATGGAAGAGTCTTATCAAGGGGTCTTTGAAGAATATTCTACTAAATAAAATAGAGTTATTAACTGTCAGAAACAATAACGAAATATCACTTGTTTTTGGCTGTTACTTAATGTTGTTTACTTTAAAATATAACTTTTCAAAAGACACACTGTATAGTGCTGAAAGTAAGTATTGTATTATACTAAAACTACTACTAAAGAGACAAGAAGAAAATAGATAGATCTATCATTACGAAAATAACTTGAAAAACAAAAATCTATTATAAATTAACTAATTTCAGTGAAATAAGAATATCATTTTTAGGGTTCCGTACCTGAAAAGGAAAAAAACGGAAACCTTATAGGGTCACTGTTGTCCATCCGTCTGTCTCTCTGTTTGTCTGTCTATCAAAACCCTTCATTTCGGGAAAGCGTGAAGGCATCAAGTTTAAATTAAAACCATATAATCAGGTTTGCGGTCCCTTGAAGTTGTGAAAAAACCAAACTTCTGAGTTATCGAAAAAAAAGATACGGCCGTTTATGTCGAAAAAACAATCTCAAGGGAATCAAAATTCATAGGGTATTTTCTGTTGACATAGAATCTTGACATTTGGCATGAAGCAAGGTTTCATAGCACAAGTATAATAAAAAATCTGAAAACTGTAAATTTGTAGTTATGTTACAAAAACAAACTGTTTTTGCGATTCGAAAAAAATACTTACTAACTCAATTCGGGAATTGAACTGTTTTCGTGGGCAATTTAATTCGAACGGAACCTTCAGTACGCGAGTCTGACTCGCACTTGCCCAGTTTTTTCTTTTGGATATTTAAGTGTCTTCAAGGCTAGGGTGACTAGATTTTTAGTAAGCTAGTGCGCCTAACCATGAATTGCATAGCTTAGCATAGCATAGTCGGCCTTATAATGTTCCCACTGTTGGGACTCAGGCCTCCTCTCTAGGAGAGGGAACGGGCCGTAATCCACCACGCGGGCCCAGTGCGGGTTGGTGGATGTCACGTCTTCGAATTTTTGTTTCTAGAACACAGTTTCCTCACGATGTTTTCCTTCACCGTTTTGAGAGCAGTGGTGATGAAATAAATTACACAATGTAATGCGCCTGGCTGGGTTTGAACCCGCGACCTACAACTCGTAAGTCGGGGCCGTTACCACTCGGCCACCACTGCTCTCTACTCTCACCATGAATTGAATAGTATTGAAAAAAGAAAAAATATTTTTTCTTTATACGTCTTACAGGTTTATTTATTTATTTATAAAAACTTCATACCATACAAAGGTCCAAAGGCTAACTTAATGTCTTAGGCATTATTTACCAGTCAACCAAGGGTGATGAAGAGAATGGCATGGCCGGTAGATAAAAAAAATAAAAAACAAAAAAACAGATTAAGAAAACAAGGGTGCATGTATATATAAATAAAATAAACTTACGTATATGTTTAATATTATGTAGTAGTACATTATATTAAATATATATGCTTAAAACAATTAATTTACATTGTGTATATCTGTGTATGAAAAATAAACATGTTTTCTTCCTTTCTGGCACCTACATTATGACATATCTTTTCTTTTTCGTTCGTAGACAAACACTTGTTTCTTTTCATAAGCCGTCCTTCCTTTTTGTTGTCATTCGTGCTCTTTGATGCATCAAAATATGTCGCCTTACTTCTCCAGTTTTTCCGTACATAACTGTACGTAAGAATTCTTTTTGTGAAAATATAAGCAGTACTTTGATCACTGACTAGGAATTACAAGTATTATTTTGAGACATGACTTAATTAATTATAGTTGATAATTTTGATTTTAGTATGATTAAATTTTAATTAATATACAAAGGTTCTATTGATGAAGTGCTTGGTCTTTCAATCTGTTTATATATAAGTGAAATACCACTTACTAATTAATCACGAAATCTCAGAAACTATAACACCTATAAACTTAAAATTTAGTTTTTTAGTTAGTTTAGTTTTTGCAGGTAGGTTCCTTATAGAGTGTAGACACCCGGATTTTACGAAACTCCACCCCTTTTGCGGGCTTGCTTGTCAGAAGGTCGGACGGCGAGCCACCCTTGCTCGCCGTCCGACCTTCTGACCGTCCGGACCGAGCCCAAATCGTCGACGGCGCGTACTGTTCTACGCGCGCCTCGGGGAGATGTCAGCAAATCGTAGGGGCCCAGCAGGGTCGAAGCCTACTGGGGCCACAGGTAGTGTAAAAGTAAAACCCGGGGCCCTGGGACGAAGGCAAAGAAGGAACAGGAGTGGGTTTTTAGTCAGTTCAAAGTTTATCTATCCGATGATTTTCCCACCTAAAAAAAACCCCTTAGGGGATTAACGGAGGTTAGAAGTTTATGTATGGAGAAACCTATTCTCACGCAAGTGAAGCCGCTGGCGGAAGATAGTTTTTTTTTTAATATAAAGCTGAGATATGGAAGTGGAGTTCGATAACTATTTAAAGCAGACTGTTAAGTGTTAATAAACGTCAGTGGTGGCCAAATGGTGAGCAGTGGTTGCCCAGTAGCGAGAAATGGTGGCCTAGAGGCGACCAGTGGTGGCCTGAATTGTGCGTCCTTTATCCTAGGACCCAGACATATTGGGAGTAATTTATTATATCACCACTACTCTCAATAGGGTGAAGGAAATGAAAAACATCGTGAGGGCTTTCCTCACGATTTTTGTCATGTCCTAAAACCAAAAAAAATCGAAGACATATGACATTCACCATCATCAACCATCATCTTCATCATCTATTTTTTTGTAGCATTCTGCTATGCCGGAGGTCGTGGGTACATTTCCCACCCAGGACAAATGTTTTTGTGATGAGCACGATCATTTGTTCTGTGTTTGGGTGTAATTTATCTATAATATGTATGTATTTAGAAATATAGACATGGATATCTGTATTTTTAAGTAGCCTTTACTGTAGTATAGGTTAATTCTAGGCAAGCGTGCTCCATCGTCACCATTGCTTACCATCAGGTGAGATAGCGGTCAAACATGAGCCTATCAATAATAAAAAAAATAAAAATTAAATATAAGTGTGTTCGTATGTTTATCAGTTGTCTCGTACTCATAACACAAATTCTGCTTAGCTTGTGAACTAGACGGCGTTGTGTGATAGTTGTGGAATATATTATTATATTATTACCAACCCGGTTTGGGCCTGCTTGGTGGATTACAGCCCTCTCCTAGAAATCAAAGCTGAGTTCTAGCCGTAGGAAAATTATACGGTTGATATATAAGAAACGTCTGTTTTTTTTTTGTGTATTATACGTTACTTGCCTGGACTAGACTCAATATTTGTCCAGCGTTTTACTTACATTTTGTTCTAAATGATGACCAGCGGATATGTTCTTTATTTTTCTTTCCGCCTAGATAAGCCTCCATCCAGTTTCAGACAATACAAACAAATGCTTTATTGTTTGGCTAGTCTGCATATATTTACATGTCAATTGGGAACGTGACAATACATACTAGGTATATTTTTAGAGTTTCGTAAATGAAAAAGAAAAAAGGGAACAGACTGGCCAACAACACCCTTTACAAGATCGTGATATCGAAATTATATATCAAATACACACAGATCTGCAATCGTTTAGAATATAGTTGTAAAAATTAAACATTTAAACTATACATATAATAAAACAGTAAAATTGTTTTGCGATGGTATTAATGCGGAAGAGCTCAGCACAATGCTAAATGACCTCAGTAGAGCTTCCGAAAGAGTGGGTCTCAAAATGAACATGGACAAAACTAAAGTCATGATAAACATCCATGTAGCACCCACTCCGATCAAGATCGGGGACTCTGCACTCGAAGTTGTAGACGATTACGTTTACCTGGGACAGACAATCCATTTGGGTAGATCTAATTTCGAGAAAGAGGTTAACCGTCGAATCCAACTCGGCTGGGCAGCGTTCGGGAAGCTACGCGGTATCTTCTCATCCAATATACCACAGTGTCTCAAGACGAAAGTCTATGACCAGTGCGTGTTGCCAGTGATGACATATGGTTCCGAAACGTGGTCGCTCACAGTGGGCCTCATCAGAAGGCTCAAAGTCACCCAAAGGGCAATGGAAAGGGCTATGCTCGGAGTTTCCTTGCGTGATCGAATCAGAAATGAAGATATCCGCAGGAGAACCAAGGTTGCCGACATAGCACGAAGAATCGCCAAACTTAAGTGGCAATGGGCAGGGCACATTGCTCGCAGAACGGATGGCCGTTGGGGCCGAAAGGTTCTGGAGTGGCGACCGTGTACCGGAAGACGCAGTGTTGGAAGGCCCCCTACAAGGTGGACCGATGACCTGGTGAAGGTTGCGGGAATCCGATGGATGCGAGACGCGCAGGACCGTTCTTTGTGGCGACATTTGGGGGAGGCCTATGTCCAGCAGTGGACGTCTATCGGCTGAAATGATGATGGTATTAATTGGCGCAAAAACTACTGAACCAATCCTGTTCAACTTTTGCATACATAATCCTTATAAGTCAGGGTAACTTATAGACTATAAATAAAAAATAAAGCCCACATATTTTCACAGTCTGTACGATTTATTAAGAAAACAAATTTATTTGTGATTACAGACTTACATTTGCATTTGAAAATTGGCAGTGACGTATATCGATGTATATAGGAGCAAATTTATTCAACCACAAAGTTACGAGTAAGTGGATCCTAGATGAAATTTTAAGTCTCGCATTAGCAAAAAATCATGGCGTTCTGTAAAACCTCTCGCCTTTGCCACATCTTTATAGCTTTTACTGTGTCTAATCTTCTCTGGCTTGTGTTCTTTTTAAATATAAGGCAAAGAAGAGGTACTTCTTTAAATATTATTTGTGTCATAATTTTACCACTAAAACAACTTTACTATTATTCAATCAAATTCATCGCACCAGCTTCAAAAGCCCCTGTCTGCAATACAACAATAGATCTCACAGATTTATCTACCACAGTTTCAAAATCCTATAAACTAAGCCCAACCTATTCGTAGCCTCGTAACACGATGTCGATTACTGTAAGAGAGTCTCACTGGATTGTGAACGTCGACCTAAATACTGTTTTAACCTAAATTTTTAATGGACCATCTTTTAATCCTTATCTCTTAAGAAATAATTCTAGATGCTAGCTTTTAAAGGCTTGAAAAGTTTATCATGCTCACTCAAATGTCTCGCTGATAATGGCACGTGTTATTGGGTCATTCAGCTCCCTTCAAAATGGTTGAGCTATGTGGGGCTGATACATGCGTCATGCTTGTGAACGGGTGCCGTCAGTTGAGACTGGTCATCTCTTAGCTGCCAGTGGCTTAATTCAATTTCTGTTTTTTTAATTAATTTTAGTTTCATATGAGAAGCGACAAGAAATGTAACCAAGATTTATGTAATTCATAATATGATTTAAAAGAGTGTCCATGGAGTTTCTTGCACGTTCTTCTCCATAGACATCTACGCTTTGGAACGTGCAATTTAGCTTCATTTTTTTTTTTTTTACTGACCGACATTTTGACAGTTCAAAAGTGCCTGTAATTGGTCTATTTGAAATAAACACTTCTGATTTCTTGAAGAATAAAATAAAACACAACATTATCACATATTTTTTGCCGAGATGCAGTAATATATAATCAGCATACAATCATACTTACTATTAACCAGTTATGGCAGAAAATTTTGAAGTATGAAGGTGCTGCATTGTATGATAAATTATCAAAAAATATTAAAAATGTCAATTTCAATAGTAATAAAAAAAACCTAAAATTACATATCTACACTAATATTATTAGGAGGTAAAGTTTGTTCTTTTATTTTATTTTTTTGTTTGTAGGAGATAATCTCTGAAAGTACTGGTCCGATTGCTATAAGTTTTTCACCAATAGAAAGCTGCTTTATTTCTCAGTGACATAGGTTATATTTTATGTACGCAAACAAAGCTGCAGGGAAAACCTAGTCTTTACCACCATTTTATTTTCTATACCGCTTCCAGTTGTTTGTGCTCCGTGAAAACTTACGATTTACTATTAATATTTTTCTAGTAGTTACTGATTACACCACACTTTTTAAATTATTTCTCTTATATTGCAATTTAAGTCAAAACTGTTATTCTACGCTACCAATAATATTTTTTTATTGATATAAACTAGTGCTCGGCTGCGATTCCACCTGATGGTAAGTAGTGATGCAATCGTTGATGGTGAAGCGCACTAGTTTATTAAGAGCCTATTCACTCTAGCCTTGAATACACCTAAATTATATATCTCACAGTCAAGATTGTGATAAAAAAAAATATTGAAGTAAATCTTATAATAATAAATTATAATAATCTGAAGTTTACACGAAGTAATTTTCCCGTAATAACCAACTGCTTACTTTAGATTCCAAAGTAAACAGTTGGTTATTATGAGAAAATTAAAGCTCCTAAACTTTAGATGCCTTAATGCTACATTGTAATAAAGATCGCTATTATTTTAAAAACAAGGAAGATACATTTATTTCTTGTATAATCATTACATCAACAAATGTTATGTTATGTTATGATTGTACATTCAAATAATAAATAAAAAGTAATAATAAAATTATAACTATTTATTATTATTTTTTTTATTATTTATTATTATTATTGTAATTGTGTATTTAAATTTACATTTGTAAACTTTCTTGCCATATTTCTGTGGGACGGAAGAATCGGGCTCGATAAATGATGAGTAGTTTAAGCCAAAGTAAAAAAACGCTGGTCAATAATAATAATATTCCACCACTTTCACACAATGCCGCTGCGACCGCAGACGAGTGTCGTCTATAATGCGATGCGCGGCGAGCCAATCACTGACACTCCCCGCCCCCGCGTCTCACTTCATACCACCACAGAGACCTGATATTTTACTTCTGCGCAAGTAAAAGACAGCACTCAAGATCCATGCCGGGATCTGTAATGATGATAATTTTAGAGAGACCTTTGAGTGTCGTCTATGATGCGATGCGCGGTGAGCCAATCACTGACACTCCCCGCCCCCGCGTCTCACTTAATATCACCAAAGAGACCTGATATTTTACTTTTGCGCAAGTAAAAAACAGCGCTCAAGATCCATGCCAGGATCAGTAATAATGATAATTTTAGAGAGAACTCAAAAAAAATGCTTAACTGTACTATCAAGTTAAACGTATTTCATACATACATGCAGACTCACACAGGAGCAGATGGTACAATGTACAATTTCGGCTATGACGACATAGCCGAAATTCGTGTAAGCCGTACATATTTTATTATTATGTCCTAATCCACACCTGTATTCTAAATATCATCCAAATCCGTTGAGGTTTTGCACTTGCCCAGTTTTTTTTGCTTTCATGCAGGCGAAGCCACAGGCAGAAGTTAGTAGTAAATAAATATTAATAATCTTAATGTGACTAAGAAGACGCTGCAATATTAACTTAATCTTAATGATCTATATATAAAAGGAGAAACTGACTCACTGACATATCAAAGTGCAGCTGAAACTACACTACTGAGACTAGAAACGTGAAATTTTACACAAGACTCTTTTATGATGTAGGCGAGTACTGAGAAGGGATTTTTGAAAATTCAATATTCAAGTTAGCACAGATTATTCTTAAATAAATAATAAAGATTGTCATCATTCGTTTTTAGAACTGCCCCCAATAGAATATCTGAAGGGGTCTTAAAGATTATAGGAATAATTCTTATTTCTTGGGTTAATAAATTTGAAACAAATAGTGAATCTTGAAACGAGTTGCACAAATTGTGCTACGGGCGCATCGTGGTGTTACCATTTCGTATATATTCCACAATATAAATATTCCACCACTATCAAACAACGTCGTCTAGTCCCAAGCTAAGCAGAGCTTGTGTTATGGGTACTAGACAACTGATAAACATACTTAAATATTTCTAAATACATACATATATAGATAAATTACACCCAGACACAGAACAAATGATTGTGCTTATCACACAAATATTTGTCCTAGGTGGGAATCGAACTCACGAACTCCGGCATAGCAGTCAGGGCCACTAACCACTAGACCAACAGGCCAGTCGAATAAATAGTCGATATAAATGTACTTGTCACCTTATTTATTATTATTTTTTTTAGTTATCATTCATCTGTATTTTTTATTTCCTTTGTCTTTATGTCAACACCGCCACTGGCCCACGCTAAAAACCAGCGCTGTGAACTCATCGCATTATGCGTGAGGCCGCAGCTTTATGCTGAGCGTTCGGCCGTTTTGCGCGGATGTGACGCATATCTTCCCTATCTATTGATTATGTTTGTTAGCTAGTTTTAAGATTGCGTAATTTCACATAAATAAACAGATTTTTTTTTTTTAATTCCTTCTGAACAGCAAACATTTTAACCAATGAGACTGTCATTATTAGTTTTAAAAACTATCCTCACTCTATTCAAAGTGTGTTAAAGTTTTATGAAAAGTTTTTCGCAAACAAAGTAATTGGCAAAGTGCTAGTTTGAAATATTTATTTACATCATAATATTTTGTAAGACAGAAAGCTCTCTTAGCTGAGACACATAAAGCTAATCATTTTATGGATTAAGACAGCTTACAATGTACTCAGACATTACAGCTACAAATGTTGCAATAGACTCATGTAAGATGGTCATTAGACTGAAAGCTAAGTAGATTAAATTATCAACACCTACAGGCCATTTGGGATTACCGTTTCTTTATAAACGTGCTTGTTAAAAAGTTAGCTAAATATCCTCCTCTTCACTTCGTATTATTCATTACTGAGGGCCGTGAAATTCCTGTTGTATTAACTTCTTACTGATGGTGTCTCGTCATCCCTTTACTTTTCACTTAGGCCTACATGAGTACTTATATAACATCAGAAGCTAGTGTATGATTCCAAGTGATCGTTTTTATGAAAAAGAACAGGTAAGGAACTGTATGGCTACTCTTGTAAAAAAAAATGTTTTTTACAATATTTCCACATTACAATTATTATGTTTTGATACGTAATCAGATTATTTACTCTATTTTTGTAACAAAGAATATTAATAAAGTTATTTTGTATTCGATTATTCATTGCAATCGATTAATTGTTCTTGCAATACCGAAACCTTTTTGTGATTATCTGTCATAAAGCTGTCGATGAGCGTAATAGTGGATGACAGCTCTAGTCTTCGATTGGCAGCCGTTTAGGGCGTCAAGTATGCTATTACAATAGTGTCAGAATGGTTGGATTTCATAATTGTTGATTTTGACAAGTTTGGTAATCTACTAATATAATGGCGTCATTATAACTTTCCAATGGTCAACCACTAACACTCCAACACTCTATTGAAAGAAGTGGATATTGATATATGAATGTCTGACGTATGCGGTAATCTGCTAAATCTTTTACAGTTCCTTTGATTAGTGACCTATCATTAGAACATCATTGTGAATACAATGATTTTAAAAAGCTCGATATTGTTATTCTACCACAACTCTATTACGAGACCATTGACCGATCAATGATGGACCATTATGAATTAGCAGAATACGTACATTTAGCAAAATGACAATGAGCTCGTGTTGGAATGACTAATTTATAAAAATAGCAGACTTGGACCTCACATTTCTCTCCATGAGATCTACGCTTTGGATTGTGCAACTAGCATCACTTTTTTAAATGACTGCCTTCTTGACAATTCAAATGATTAAGTAATAAATATATTATTTTATATTGAAGGGAGCAGTTTTATTACACAATATTAATGGAAATTTGAGCTACAGAGCAGTAGGAATGTTCAAAAGAGTCACTGCGTCCCTGAAAGGCAAAGAGCAATCGAAATAATACAGACTTATTACGTCAAAAAAAAGTGGGTTATATAGACCACGAACAGTGCACATTGGTTCTTGTTATCAAGTGTTATCAGTTATTGACAACACACTACGATAGTATCTTCCTTGTTTGTCAAAGTTCACATACTCACTGAAATATACAGCAGTATCCTCTGCCCAGCTATTGGGATATAGCTTAATAACATAACCACATTAACACACGAAATTTATTACAAAGACGAAAGTTTTTTAAGTACTGTGTATGTTTGGATGTGTATAGCACACCATTAAACCATATCCTCGAAAAGCATATAATGTTCCCTTTGGACGATTTTCTACATCACACATTCAAAGCCCCTAGCATCAGCTAGTTTTACATAAAACGACTGCTTACCCGACCTCCACAACCCAGTTGATGGGTAAAACGATACCACCACCCCTTGGCGAGACTATTGGTTCGACTATTGGGTTCCTGGCTACCCTTAAGACTTTCAAATATATAAAATTAATAGCCAGGACTATCCAAGAAGGCTGCAGGTATCATTTACCATGGCCTTGAAGATGAAAGGACAACTTAAAGAATGTAAATGAGTTTAGTCTGTAAAACCCCTCCTGTAAACACCCTCCTGCTCAACCCAGAGAGGGACAAGTTATTTGATGATTTTGTTCCTATAAAATAATCTACCTAAAAGAGAGCAAATATTCACCAAACCTAATTAACAAACATTTTACACTATTAAAACCAAACATTACTAAAATGAAATGGTTACCACCGAAAACCAAAACAAAATAACAATTAAGTTTGAACATAAAACTGGGCACGTTTATAATATTTGACTAGCTCAACAAAATTATATTATTAACAAATATTTGATACGTCTACCGTTATGCCTTTGTCGAATGAATATTAAATGCTAATTTCATTATGTGGTGAAACCGGCTCCAGAGTCAGGGCTTAATTCAATTAATAATGTTTCCCTTAGAATAGATAATAGATATGGATTATTATAGCTCGGACACGTCATTGCGGGGCCAGTAACCTATGTTATGCGTTCATATTGGCGTTGCCAATGCAAATGTTTGTGGTATAGTAATATCTGTGTCAAATGTTGTTATGATATTGTGATTTTGTTAAGTAGAATTTAATATTATGCTAGAATTTAATCTGTTCGTTTTCTGATAGTGATGTTTGGTTCAGGTAAACAGATATTTTGATGTAGTTAATTATGAATTAGCTTACTAAGAGTTGTTAACCAACAACACGATTGTGAGAATTATGATGTGGAATTTTTATGGTAGTATTTTATTCAAGAAATCTAATGAGGAACAAAATTGATGAAACCAGGATATCTACAAAAAGACATTTAATTACAACAAGCTCATATCTAAACCACACAGAATTTACTTAATCAACAACCTAATGATATTTATGTTTAGAAATTTCTATCTTATTACTCAATGTACTTGTAATACACAAGCATATTTTTTTTAGAAATTATTCCATGAGTTGAATAAAATTGTGTTTGTGATGTTCAAGAAAAAAAATTCAAGTAGACTTGCAATATACAGTACGTTTAAATTAATAATTACGAAGGAGTCACGAGTCCAGAGGGAGATGGACGCTTTTGACAGAACACACCCGCATGACTAATAAATTAGTATACATTAATATAACTCGTATTTCTTTGGTTATAAATGGCTTTGGTCAACCTTGTGTATTCTTTTTAATGTTCAAAATTGTTAATATCCTGCTTTGGGAATATAATGTATTTATTGATGGAGTATTAAACCAGGTAGTTACACAATATTTTGAATATCTTGGTGGTATATTATTAAATAACTTTTCACCCTGGGTGGAGCGAGACAGCATGTAACATTTTTTTTACTAAAATTCACCTGTATTTCTTCAGTGGCCCTTTGTGTTCCAGGGTCACGATAACTTTCGCAGCCCTGATAGGCATCGGACCTAAACAAGAGGCTCGAACGGGCCCCGTTTAAGTTATAAAGCCCAGCAGGGTCGAAGACTGCTGGAGGATGATTTTTCCACAGAAAAAAACCTTGCAGAGGCAAAATCAGCCCATAATGGGACTGCTGGGACATTATTATGATTCTTTTATGAAAGAGATAGTAGCCCGTAATCTACTTTGTAAATGTCATATATCTTCGGTTGTTTTAGTTTGTTGTGATATCTATAACGCCACACAGGAACTAAAACTACGAGATTCTACATCGTGATTAGAACATACCCGGATCAGACACAACACCCAACTGGTTGGACACCCTTTTCTGCATAACTCTTGAAGGGGGGCCCTGTCGTGAGACGATCGACTTGAGCCGCTTCTTGCGTTTGTCATCTCATAGGTGTAGATTATTTAAATCAAACTTATGTATTTTAAAAATTAAACTTGTTACAATAATCACGATACAAAAAACACGTAACTATGCAACGAAAAGTAAACAAAGAAACAGATAAACAAGGAGTTATAGGCAAGCCGAGCCAGCGAGTGACGTAGTAGTTTTGGTCGCTATACTCCTAAAGTTCTATAAGTGAACGATGTGGTTTTCTCAAGATGTTTTTTGACTATGTAAATGTGGTGCTGCTGAAATGAATTACAAATTTAGGTTTGTCTTGACCAGGTTTTAACCTAGGATAGATAAGTCAGGGTCACCACTGCTCTGAATTTTGCAATGTTCGTTAATTTTAATTAAACATTGGATATTCTTTGTTTGCACTTGGTTCATGTTTAAGCACTGGAACCACAAAAGAGTGAAACAACAGAATGTATTTCATTGTATGTAATCTTAAGGTTCATCAAATGTGCAACAAGGTGTAAAAGAACTGTTAAAATAAATATGTTAATGGTTTGTTTTAAACAAACATTGATCATACCAACATAGTCATCCATGCATGAATCTGCGCCTTTTTTGCAAGGTTACGTCCGTACATGGCTACTCTTCCGTTTACGTTTAAATATTTGAAGGTTTAGAAAAATATGTCAGATTCTTGAAACAGCTATTGTCAAAAAGTCAGAAATAATTGAAGGATTGGCAAACACTACCGAAATATTTCCACAAAAAGTTTCATGTAAATTTCGTCTAACGTTTTTTTTTTTTTTTTTTATTCTGGATAGAAAATTAAAAAAAAATTTCAAAATGCATTCGATGGAATCGTTCGTATTTTCCCATATATTAAATAACTGATTTGTAATAAATGGCCCTTAATTTATAAAAAAATTGCATATCTTCGTGGCGCCATTTCTTTATTCGTAACTCCGCCGACAATACGGCTCAATGAGTATATACATCTCCGATACATTTTAATAAGAACAATTTCTTGTTCCTCCTGTAACTGTTAGATATAGTCCACCCCCAAGCATCACCATATCGACCGGTCCTGTGCGAACCGCATTTATTGGACTCCCACGATCCTCACTAGATCATCGGTCCACCTTGTGGGAGGCCTTCCAACTCTGCGTCTTCTGGTACGTGGCTCTCTAGAACCTTTCGTACCAATCGACCATCTGTTCTGCGAGCAATTTGTTTGTACGAAGTTACGAATTGTAATGATAAGACCGACAATTTTGACAGTGGCAGTCACTGAGAGAATAATCTTTTGTTTAGAGCATCATCATGCCGTTTGCGAATATTACACATCTGACCGTTCTGAAAAACGGGTGTTAAAAAATCTGTATGACCTTCTAGAGTTCTACGTTCTTGTTTGTTTCTTCTTCCAAACATAATTATGTTTTGGTATTGTGGTATAATATACATTCAGTCAAAAAAGTATCGGGAATGGATGATTTGTTTATGGTTCCAAATTCAAATTTTTGTTTTTTTGTAGTTGTTAGATTGGCACAACTGTTTTCCATTTTGGCGCGGAGTTTGAGTTGCATCTGTTATTTATATTAAATACAGTGCTGGTTTTAGTAATATCATATATAGTGTGTATTGCGAATTTCATAATGGACAAAAATATCGAACAAAGAGTTCGTGTTAAATTTTGCATCGCCAATGGAATTTCGTGTTCGGAGTCACTGAAAATGTTACAGAAGGCTTACGGTGAATCGACTTTATCAAAAACTCGTGCTTATGAGTGGTTCAAAGCGTTCAAAAGCGGTCGAGATCTGATGGAAGATTTGCCTCGCTCTGGTAGGCCATCAACGTCTGCAACTGAAGTTAACATCGCAAAAGTGAAGAAAATAGTGACTGAAAATCCCCATTCAATTCTGAGAGAGATAGCCGCCGAACTTTCTGTATCTCACGAGTCGATCCGTACCATTTTAACTAATCATTTGGGTATGAAACATGTTGCTGCTCGGCTAGTCCCAAAAGATCTGAATTTTCTCCAAAAACTCAATCGCATGAAAGTCGCTGAGGACATGCTAGAACGAGTCAGTTCGGACCCAACATTCATGAAACGCATTGTTACTGGTGAGGAGACGTGAGTTTACGAGTTTGACATGCAAACTAGTCAACAAGCTTCGGAGTGGCGCCTTCAAACTGAAACGAAACCGAAAAAACCACGCCAAAGTCGATCAAAAGTCAAAGTCATGTTGACTGTTTTCTTTGACTATCGCGGTGTTGTGCACTCTGAATTCTTACCGGAAGGTCTAACGGTAAATAAAGAATATTATTTGAGCGTTATGCGGCGTTTAAAAGAGCGAATTCGACGAAAAAGGCCAGATTTGTGGAAAGAAAATTCTTGGATTTTGCACCACGACAATGCGCCTTCGCACAAGGCTACCATTGTGAACGAATTTTTGACGAAACACTCAACAAATACCATCCAGCAACCACCATATTCACCAGATATGGCTCCTGCTGACTTTTTTCTTTTTCCTAAACTCAAATTACCACTTCGTGGCACCCGTTTTCAATCGATAGAAGACATAAAGGAGACTTCGCGGCGAGAACTGAACTCAATTCCGGAAGCAGCGTTTAAAAAATGTTTTGATGAATGGATTATTCGTTGGCGCAAGTGTATCGTTTCTAAAGGAGCATACTTTGAAGGTGATAAAATAAATTTGGATGAATAACAGACATTTTGTGTATTATTGATCTTTTCCCGGTACTTTCTTGACAGAGTAGTATAATAAAATTTAATTACTAGCTTCTTGCTTTCTTGTTTTTCTAGCGTCAGGCACTAGTTGTCTGGTATTCATCACATTCAGAACTGGACCTATTTTGATGCAGCCGTGAGGCACTCTATCTATCTATTTAGGTATGGTTTCCGCACTTCGTCCTATGGGGACCATTGTACGTGGGCAAAATGCCGTGAGGCACTCAGTTGTATTTTTATTTGCTTCCTTTTTATTTATTTCGTGTTTATCTGAATATTGTGTGCCATTAAGTTGAGCCAAATAAACTCATTTTCTTTCATTCTTATTTCTATTACTGTGGTTGTATAGTAAAGAAATGTTAAAAATCACGTCTGATTTAGGCGTGAGTTTTCTTTTTTTATTTATCATTTCTGGGTTCAATAACCTTTACCAAAGTGTGGCCCAACGTAACCTGTCTCACTTAAGTGATTAGACTGTTTATTAATAAACAATTTTAGTTTGATTGTCTACACATCAATTTCGATAAATGGTACTTGTATAAACTCAACGTCAGTAATTAAAATACATTTAGTATTTCATTTCGTTTTTATACTACTCGCTTATTGTGAATTCATTGGAAAAGGCTTTCTGAGTAATGACTCATTCCAGTCGATGGTTTTAATGGTCGATTTTATTAATAGACTGTTGTTTTACTAAGGTCATAAATTCGTACTTTGACATACCTAATCGTGCCTCTAAAATGTTGGAATGAATAAATTTTGAATTTTTAGTGCTCTATTTGGTACTTTTTTTATTGAAAATAAACTCATCGCTAGTCTTTTTTTTTAATGGTATAAACTAGTGTTTGACTGCGATCCCACCTGATGGTAAGCAGTGATGCAATTACTGATGGTGAAGCGCACTAGTTTAATGAGAGCCTATTTACTCTAGCCTTAAATTAAAACACCTAAATTATAGTAAAATCGGACGGGAAGACCGCTGTAGGCTGTTCTAATCCTTAAATGTACGTAGCATAAACGAAGAGGCGAAACGCTTAGTCTGCGTCATCAGTCCACCTTGTAGGAGGTTCAACGAGGTTCAACGCTGCGTCTTCCGGTACGTGGTCGCCATTCCAGAACCTTTTGGCCCCAACGGCCATACGTTCTGCGAGCAATGTGCTCTGCCCATTGCCACTTAAGTTTGGCGATTCTTCGTGCTATGTCGTTGACCTTGGTTCTCCTGCGGATATTCTCATTCCTGATTCGATCACGCAAAGAAACTCCGAGCATAACCCTTTTCATTACCCTTTGGGTGACTTTAACTCTTCTGATGAGGCCCATTGTAAGTGACACCAGTGGTGGCAATAATTGATTTTGGCATCTGCGTGATTTTAACGGATGAATGCTCTTAACACTAAAGTTATGTTATGGGTATTCACAGTAAATGTTAAAATTAACATTAAATTGAACTGTGATCCCCAAACTAGGCAGTGCCTGTATCTTGGGGGCTGGAGTTACGTTTACTTATTTACTTTTATACTTGTAACAAGTTTTTTTTTTCAAATCTAATTACAATCTAATACTCACACAAAATATATTGATTTTCAATTACTCATTCGACCCTTTTCTTGAACTAGTTTAACAGTCCCGGTCATGATAATTCTCGGTTATCCGTACCAAGACCTCAGCACGGAACATTGAGTGCAAAATATTCATTCATAGCCGCAAAGACCGAACTCAATTATAAAGCTGTATCCGTCCTTCATCGAGAACTTGCGAAGTTCCTTTGTAAGGACGAAATTTTAAAACGTAAACCTAATCATATTACGAGCCATCTGCATATTCTTTGAAGACCTAACCCAATGAAAAGTTCTGCTCACTCCCCACTTATCAAACGGTCAAAGTCGCCCTAATACCTCTAAGGGAATAAAGTTACAATCATTTACATACATTACCTTCTATCCTTAAGAAAGTTAGCTAGAGATGTATTCCGCTTGCCGCTGACTTGAATCGCTACTGAAATTTTAATAATGCGAATTGTCTAATTGCTGAGCTGAGGAAACTTTCAAAGAAAATTAAAATATTAGTGTCTCGCAATGAAGTTCTACGAGGTTTGCGTGTAAAATAAGTGACTTTTTTGTTTATATTCTAAGATAGTTTTTGTTTTTTTTTTTTTCCTAATAATTTTTCTTCGTTTTATAATGTACGTACGATAGTTATTGCCTACTCATTACCTGCTTTTTTTCTTTTTTTTATACATAATTGCTTTATTGTAAAAAAGCGACCCCTAGCGGATTAAATTGAATAAAAAAAAATGGAAACCCAATTGTAGCGACACATAACAGATTTAATTGTATTTTCAAACCATCCAGGGATCCACTAAAATTTACGCATACAATTTCATCCAAATAGGTCAAGCCATTTAGGAAAAGTTAGGTGACAAATATGTACAGAATCATCTAATATAATAAAATATTATAAACTCTTTCACGCGAAAACTACTGAATGGATTTCGATGAAACCTGGTACATGGGTAGACCATATATTGAGATAGCACATAGGGTACTTTTTGTAGCTTTTCACGCTGGCAGCAGCTAGTATAGATAGATGGATAGATAGATAGATAGATAGATTTTTTATTGTACACCAATAATAAAATTGGAGCAGTGGTGGCCGAGTAGTAATGTCTCCGACTTACGGGTTGTAGGTCGCGGGTCCAAACTCAGCCAGGCGCATTACTTTGTGTATTTTATTTTATCACCACTGCTCTCAAAGCGGTGAAGGAAAACATCGAGGAAACAGTCATGTCCCAGAACCAAAAATTCGAAGAAATGTGACAGTCACCAACCCGTACTGGGCCCGCGTGGTAGATTACGGCCCATTCCCTCTCCTAGAGAGAAGGCCTGAGTTCCAACAGTGGAAACATTGAAAGGCTGATTATGCTTATGCTATGCTTATGAAATTACAATAGGAACTTAAAATTAATAGTGTGTCAACATGGGCGGTCTTATCGCTAAAAGCGATTTTTTACAGACAACCTTTGGATGGATTTGTCAGAGAAGGAGAAAAGATACGCAGGTAGTGGGTGGTGGATTGTATTTATATATACATAACAAATAAAATACATTTAATACACACTATATATATATATATATACGTGTTATTTGGGCTATCCGCTCACAGGTGTCACCGGTTCCCATCGAATCCGAAATAGGAACCTCTTGAAACGTACACGTCTCGTGGGGATCTGCGTTATGAGGACGCCGTGGCATCTTTGTGGTCACTCCTCCAAAAAGGGAATTACCATCGCGACTGTAGCGTGCCCATTTTGATAAGGCCTGTGATGCCACGTATGTACTTACGAAAGACAGACTATCGATAAGAAATAATAAAAACAAATTAACAGTGTAGATAGTGGCACGGATCTTGAACGCTGACTTCTACAGTTCTACTTTCGCAGAAGCACGCAGAAGTGAAATATTGGGTCTCTTTAGTGGTACGAAAAGAGACGCAGGGGAAGGAGTGCAATTCTTGTACAGTGATTGGCTCGCCGATGTGTACGATGCGCAAAGCGATCCTCGCTTTTTCGCCGCGCGCTCAAGATTCGTTCAGCTATCTGTATCATTAAACGTTGAATTAATTTGTGAATTTAAAATTATTAATATAATAAAAGAAATACGATAATGTTATTAATAAAAATAACTGATCTTGGTGAACATTGTCATCCATATAACAATATTGTGGCACCGCATCTGAATAATGTTGATATCTAAAGGCATACAGTTGTATGTAATAAAAACATTGTAACGAATTGAAATTTTTGATGTCAGTAAAAGAAAATCTTTTTGTTATCAAGACGTTTTCCATTTGTTTTTCGATTAAGGTTCAATGGGCCGGAGCATCGTTAACCGATAGGTTTTAATTGCAATATGTGTACTTATATTTTCTATCCGTCGATATTTATTTTAGTGTTTTTACCACTCACAGGCTGAGAACAATGAAACGCGAATCATGTATTTTTTATACATTATCCTTTTTATACAATTATCATACGGCCTCCGCCGTGTGACCAAAAAGGTAAGTTTTAAAGAAAATGAAATTAGGTTAGGTGTTGTTTAAAAAATTTTTCGCGGTCGTAACATATATCTACTTTTAATGTTTTTTTTCCAAAATAAAATAAACAGGGGTCAATTTAATCGTAGATCTCTATGACACTTCGAAAGAATTTGGTCAAACGAATCACAACCATAAAGACTCGTTAGGGGCTTTTGGGTGTAAAAACCGTGTGTACCCACACATGGTTTTGTGCGCATTTCAAATAATTTTAAGAATTTACAAAATTAACAGTGAATAAGTTGATTTTATTTCGGGATAATAATACCAGGTCATATTGTAGTATCAAAGAACAACGGCGAGGAAATTTTAAGGTTACAGTCTTGCAAAACTGACTCGCGGCCAATTATTAGCGCATCTTTGTATGCTTTTTTCAAACAAAATAATGGAATAACATGAAATATTATTATTGCACATTATATAATCATAACATGAGAAGTAGCCAGTTATTTTTTTTTAAAGTAAATTCTGGTGTATTATTTCAGGTTAATTAAGCGTCAAGCACAGCTCTTTCGTGCCCATCATTTCGAGTTATGTTTGTGCGCTTGGTGTATGGCGATAAACAATAATTTACAAATCTGTTCAGACAATAATTAACTCAAAATTATCGTCTTTAAAAAGCGGAGCATTTATTCAGAAGGCACAATTTTATCAAAATTCTAGTATTTTTATCTCTTTATTGACGGTGTTTTTCAGTATAACTATGCATCGTACATGTGTCATAATTAGATTTTATTTGATGCCAAAGGTTCAATAAAGCAAATACTACAAAAGTTAATACCTAAATTGTTATACTCCAACAAAAATAAAAAATTTAAAAGACGTCCAAACATGTGTTTATAAAGTGGCAAGGGAAATTCCTCAGTGGCCGTGGCAAGCCCGGAGTGTTGAGACGTGTGGTCCACGTCGAATTTACATATTTAATTTTATTGAATAAGTTTAGCCAGACTTCTAGTTGACTAATCAACTTAACGATATCAACAAGTCCTCGGTTTCCTTCGGTAATGGGTAATGTCAATGTGAGAACACTGTAGACTCCGTGAATTCTCAGATTACTTTCTATTTCGACTCACTTTTAATTGTAATTATATTTTTTGTACTTTTGAGTACAATATTGACTGCTCTACACTGTCCTAACATAATATCGACCAATACTAATATGAAAATATTGTAAGAAAAACATTGTTTTTTTTTAAAGAGTAACCATGAAATTTCTTGCTGATTCTTCTCCATAGGAAACGGCCAATTTGGAACCGTGCTGCATGGCTTAGGGTTTTAAATGTATTAATTAACTTCCGCAAATGGGTAACAAGGACTTTAACATGAGGTTTAAATGTCAAGCATTGATCTATGATGATACCAAGGTACTTGATATCATCGATTCTCTCATGAATAGGACAAGAGTATGACAAAGCCACCGGTATACAAGTATGGCAGAAAATGTTAAAATGGGATGGATTCAAAAGATTGGACCTTTACGCAGAAGTAACGTATTTGGATTTATTAACATTCAATGTCAGAATATTAATCAATCTGCAGGCTTTGCTAAAACCGTTCTGGGCAGCATCAAAAACCTCTTGCTAGATCTGTCCACTGAAAAAAAACGCAGATCGTCTGTGAAAGTAATAATTTGTCCATTGTGAAGCTAAAGTCTGCAGAGGTCATTAATATACACCAAGAACAAAGTCGGGCCAAGTATGCTACCTTGAGGTACACCAAAATCGACACCAACCTCATCGCTCAGTATTTCCTCTATCCTAACTCTTGGTTTTATTTCTGTATGAGAGTCCTGTAATCATTTTAAAGAAATTCCTCTAACACCAATGTGATCCAACTTTTTGAGTAGGTGAGGGATTGAGATTGAGATTGAGACTGCGTCAAAGGCTTTTGCCAGATCAAGGAAGATGGAAACAAATTTGTTACTTTGGTCCAGATTGGGAATGATGGAATGTAATAGTTCATGAACTGCGTCAGTGGTTGACTTATTACGCCGCAACAGACGCCATCAGTTTGCAAATGTGTGTAATAGGACTGGTAAGAATGAGTCTGACTGGTAGGAGTGGTAAGAGAAATCAGGTCTATATCAGGTCTATTCCTACGACACACTTCTCCTTTAGACCCTTAATGAGAAAAAAGACTTCTTCCTTAGCAGGAAGTAGCAGAACAAATGAATTGATAGAAGTAATAGTTGGAATATCAAAGTGAGGTGTTATATCCTGGGTATAATTGGTCACTTATTCGGCGAGCTTTCTGCCTACGTCTGCAAAGAAACTATTAATTTTATTTGAATCCTGGTGTTTGTTTAAGGATGTAATGAAACGGGAGGAAAGGTCTGGTGGTTTTCCAGAGGAACTTATCTTTTTAATTGCATTCCATAGCTGCCGTTTATTACCCTTTGCATTCTCAATTTCGTTTTTCATAACTTCATTTAGCTTTTTTTTTATAATGCTGTTGCAAAAATTTCGATTACGTCTCTAAGTACTGATAATTTCATTTTCAGTGTATCGGTAAGTCACAGTTTACTCTCAAGTCATAATAAACTAACGCATGGGTGCACGTGCCTAGACCACGTGGGGCTCAATACAAAGTTAGATGTTAAATGTTTCATCTTTGAACCTTCAATAACAGACCACGAAACCGTTGCCCTCAGTTTAAACGTTTTTATTCGCTCAGATTCCATTCATCAGAAGGAAAAAACGGAACCCTTGTAGTATCACTTTGTTGTTCGTCTGTCTGTCTGTTTTGAACAATCGTACCAATTTTCAGCTGGGTACTTATTTTTGTGACCTCGGATGTCTCAATTGACCAGAGTAAGTTACAGAGAGTTACAGTTTTTTAGGTTACAATTGGACTTGTTTGACATATAATTATGAGCATGGCAGTTGAGAGTTTCTCACGCTTACTCAAATGGCTCACTGATGTTGGCGCTTGTGTTGAATCATTCGGTTCCCTTCAAAATGGTTTAGCTGAGTGGTGCTAATATTCACGTCTTGTCCGTGAACGGGTGCTGCCAGTTTAGACTGGTCATCTCTTAGCTGCCATTGGCTATTTTTTTTTTTTATATTTTGTTTTTATTTTTACTTTATTTACTTTGTTCTTTCATAATAGTAGCGAAAAGAAACATGTAACAGAGATATTTGTAATACATAATGATTGAAAAAAGTAACCAAAGATATTCTTGCACATTCTTCTGTATAGAGATCTACGCGTTGGAATGTGTAATTAGTATCATTTTTCTGACCGACTGACTTTTTGACATTTCAAAAGTACCTGTAAAGGGTATAATTGAAATAAAATGCTTTAAATCTTTAAATCTTCGAATGTCACAGTTTGGTAACAAGCTTAATTATATACCTAAGTGCAGTGCAAATAGAGTCACTTTATAAGCAAGTGTGTTGAAAGGGATTTAATCGGATTAGATTTTAGACGATAATTCTAATAATAATCAATTCGTGCATTTTTCAGGGCAAGGACTACATAATGTTGGAAAGATACAACAGGAAATACGACTATCATAATAATAGTGAACCCAAGAACAAAACCATGCTCTACAACTGCAAGAATATATGCAAATGCTTACCGGTTCAGTTTACCTCTGTGACTGAACTTACAGCCCCAAATCGCATCTTGAAATCCTGTTTCACTAAAAATCACACTCTATGTCAAATCATAAGATTTAATTACTTGAGCCGACACTTAACTTGATGGTGTTACTTAAGAACAATACTTAATGTATTATTCTTAAGTAACACCATCAGGTCAAGTCTTCTACCATATCAATTGTTCACAAAATTCGAACGGTACTCAAGTATGTTACACGGAAGACGGTGTTGCCTATAATAAAATAATTTCTAAAACAAATCAAACACTCGGGAGCTTGTAACATGAATTTATTTGTGAGGAAGGCGAAACAATAGATATTAACCAAAATCATTTTGAAACTCGAAGGAAATCAAAGGATCCTCAAGTTCCGAACCCGTGTATTGATCCTCGACCAGACTGAGATTTTGACAATTTTGTTTGTGTAACATGGGAAAATAAAATAATAGATCGTAATTTAGCTCCCGAAGAGAAACTTTCTCCACTAGAGTTAAAAATAAGACCTTACACGATTTTTCTTCCCGTGTTTGAAGATCATTCTGATGATAAGTATGAATCAACCACGACAACAACGACGGTAACAACGACGATGACGACGACAACAATTACGACCACCACAACTGAACCTCCCCTCCCAACCTCCTCTCATCATAGATACTCGTTCCGGACCGACTGCGGGCGTCGCGCACCTGTGCCATACGGAGCCTGTTCGTTGCCCCTCCATCACGTACTCTAACGGCTTGATATGCCCCTACAGCCCAGGCACTCAATCTGCTGAACGCTCTGATTGCTCAAGAACCTAAATTTGACAATTTTTTTTTATAGCAGTAAAGAAATGATAAATGTTTGTATAAAATTTTTTAGTTCATAGATTGTTGATTTGTTGGCTTGTTATACGCTTTGGTGCATACTGTAAATATAGCAAGCAATGGATAAATAAATAAATACTATAAGGGTGACAGAGAATTAACTAAACTACATGGTAAAGTCAGCCATGTGCCAATCCGTAAAGATGGATACTGCAGTAGGCGTAAACAACGCAAAGATATACGCATGGCACATCACAATCTGGCTGACTCCTTTGAAATGGAAAAAGTCAGATAAAAAAATAAAGAGGAGCGCGCGGTTGTGGTAACACATACCTACATTGCTCGTACCAACCATCACTTTGGGACCCTGGACACCAAAGCCGACTACCACAACCGAGAAACGCTCGGGCAGATGGGCAACTTATACACCCACGACGCGACGAACAAAACGGCCAAGGAAACAACTAAGGGCATTTCCGTACTGATTGTAATATGCACTGCACATCGATCCCACCAAAGTCTGAAGAGGCTATATCCAAGTTAGAATAGAATACACTTAATTTATTTAAAAACTGTCGGAGCATCCTTACGGATGGCCACAAGACGGAGCGCGCGGAACGCGGGGAACGAGCTTCACCACTCACAAACCGACACTCGGCTCACAGACGCGTTTCGCTACAGACACTTCCCAAAATCATTGTAATCGTCTTAATTTAAAATTGATTATACAGTCCACCTTTTATTTGAACTCCCGTAAAGGCCTATTCATTTATCATGTAGTCCAACGGAGCACGTAAGTAATGCAACGAACGTGACCTCTACATAACTTACAGAGCCACTACAGACTTACTAAGCCAGGTTAAACAATGGATCTAAGTATTTTTTATGGGAGTGTTTATTATGGTATGTACGAGGGTGGGGTGAAAAGTTCTCGGCCTAATAGTGAAAGACTACAAATTTCAGTTAACAAGTGTTTTTTTTTCTACATTATCTTTCTTAACTCCAATACACTTGGTCCAGCGTTTCTCTGATGTCAATATTCCTTCCCGGAAGTGTGAGTTTGGAAACTTATGAAAATAGCCATCCACGGCCCTATCATTTTTTTCATTTGACGTGAAGTGCTTCCCAAAAAGATTTTTTTTAAGTTTGGGAACATATATTTATTTCTTAAAACTTCATGCAACACAAAAGTACAAAGGCAGACTTAATGCCTGCTGTCAGTTAAGACTGGTCATCTCTTAGCTGCCAGTTACTATTTTAATATCTATATTTAGTTTTTATTTTCACTTTATTTACATTGTTGTCACATAATAGTAGCGACAAGAGTGTAATAGAGATTGTAATACATAAAATGATTGAAAAGAGTGTCCATGGAGTTTCTTGCACATTCTTCTCCATAGAGATCTAAGATTTGGAATGTGCAATATCATCATTTTTCTGTCTGATTGATTTTTGATATATCAAAAGTAAATAGTATATTTGAAATAAAATTCTTTGAATCTTTGATATATTCAGAACCAAAGAATTACACAAAAGAAATGTTAATTTAAAAAAAAGGTCTTTGTCATGTCCCATGGCAGCATCGAAAATTAATTCACTCTAAAACCCAAGTAATTAAACATCGAATGTCAAATTCGGTATTTAGTGGAGCCAGAAGACAAACCAAATTATACTGTATAATAGTTTTGTTGGAATTTCAAGGCGTTAGGTTTGCGGTTCACTATCTACCACCAAATGGTAGTTACGGCATTGTTACGATATTTACGTCGATCTCTAAGTATATCAAGTTTCCAGCGAAGTAATCTGAATCTTCAAAAGGCTGACTTTACACGTTCGTTTTGTGTTTTGTAAAATTTATTTGTATTGTTGGTTTAAAAGCATAATCATTCAATGGTAAATCTTTTCCTAGAAACGGTTTTATCATTGTTGGTTTATATTGAACTAGCTTTTGCCGGCGGTTTCGCCCGCATACATAAAATATAGCCTATGTAACTCAGGAATAAAGTAAATTTCTATCGGTGGAAATTTTTTTGCGATCGGACCCGTAGTTTCGGAGATTATCTCGTCCAAACAAAAAACGAATAACAAACTTTACCACTTTATAATACTAGGTACTTAAAGTAAAATTAAATAAAGCTGTAATTTTATCTAACTTGTGGTTTTTTGGAAGGTATGTATCATCTAATGACTTCTCACGCTCTAAAGTAGAGTGAGAGCGCGTATCAGGCTTTTATTTATTTATTTACTTATTTATTTAAACACACACACACACTTTTTTTTTTGGGTTTTAATAACTAAAACCCACCTATGATCCTTCAATGGCCCTTTGCGTTCTAGGACCACGAATTTCCTTTCCAGAAACTAGGTCCTAGCGGGCACCAGCCCTGCTGGGCTCCTACGGTTTTGCTGATATCTTTGACTTGAGGTGCTTCCTTACCAAAAGGCCAGACGGCGAGCTACTCATATCGGTTTTCAGAGATACGTTATGAAAATGACGCTGGAAAATCCGGTTCCAGGAATCAATATAAGTAGTACACTTAAGCTAGTCGACAAGTGATTCAATATTTACTACCCAATATTTATGAATTAATTATTGAAACCAGTAAATTTATACAGAACTAGTGACCTGCTCCGGCTTCTGATGATTGCAAATTATGTACACTAACCTTCCTCATTTATTATTGTTTCTATCAGTGGGAACAGCATAAAAATCCGTTTTGTCTTTTAGGTAAAGATAGTGAATAAACAGTCAGACGTGGAAATCTACTTTGTTTTGCCTGCGGCTTCGCCCACGTACAAAGAATATAGGCTATGACACTTAAGAATAAAGCAGCTTACGGGAAAAAAAAATTAACAATCGGACCAGTGCTTCCAGAGATTACCTCTTACAAACAAAACAAAAACAAACTTGTGGCGGCAAACAGGCGGCATACGTTGCCTCCTTCGCCTGTGGAATCTCCGGCTGAAGCCGAAGTGGCCAAGAAAAAGGCGGGTAAGGCAGCTCGGGCCGCCAAGAAACGCAAGCGGCGGCGGCGGCGAAAGAGGAGGGTTATCGTGGTCAGGTTTTGGGGCCCTGGATTCTACTGCTGTAGTGATCGCCCCTACATCGATCGCTAATGATCGCTCCGTATGACCTCGCCGTAGGTCATACGGAGGCGAAGCGAACGGTGGACCTCACAGAACTCTGAGTCGCCGGGGGCTTCGATATACCGCGACCAGGCCCTTATTGACTTAGCCGGACGCACCCTGGCCGATAAAATCAGGGCGTCCTTGGATGCGGAGGAGGCCCGAGTGTCCAGGTCCACATAGTGCGTTGACATGCGCATTATGAGCCTGGACGACTCTGTGACGGTGGATGAGGTTGTGGCTGCCGTTGTCAGGACGGAAGGGTGCCTTGTCGACCAGATCCGGGCAGGCACCATCCGTGTTGATAGTACGGGCATGGCCGTCACGGTGAGTTACCCCGTGCTGGTGGCCAAGAACATCACCGGGGAGGGCCGTAGGCTTTTGGTGTGTTGGGTCTCCGTGCGGGCAAATCTGCTGAAGGCCAGACCTCTGCGGTGCTATCGCTGCCACGTGAGGCACCGCGTGGACGCTTGTTGCGCCATGGAGGTGGATCGCAGTGACCACTGCTTTCAGTGCGGTCAGTCTGGTCACACGGCCGTCACTTCCAGTGCAGCGCGGTATTACTACGCATGTGCGGTAGCAGATAAGCCAGCCAATCGATGGGCTGGAGGTAGGTCCTGCGATTCCCTCGCCAAGGCCAAGGTCCCGAGGCCCATCCCCGCGGATGTGTTCGCCACTGTTGCCGCCAAGTTAGCCGTCGCCGCTATTGCTTCCACAGGCGCCGCTACCACAGCCACCGTGGCAGGGCCCTTACGGAGGGCTCAGGAAGACACTGTAATGGACTGTCAATAACGACTCTATTACGTCTCGTCCAGGCGAATATCAACCACTGCACCCCCTCTCAGGGTCTGTTGCTCCAGAGCAACATCGCCGTAGCCTCCGAGCCGAACTACGTCCTGCCTAAGGCTGACTGGGTGCAGGACCTGAACGGCTCGATAAACTTAATTTCGTCCGCCGCGTGGTAGCACAGTTCGGGCTGTGGTTGGGGTGTACTTCTACCCGAACCAAACTCTTGCCGATCTCCGGAACTCCCTTATGGAGCTGAACGCCATCGTCGCTGGGTTTAGATTAGCCGTGATCGTTTGCGGGGACTTCAATGCCAAGAACTACAAAATAAGATACAAGAGTTAAAAAAAATTGTACCTGCTCAATATTGCAGCTAAATAAACAACAAGAAACTGTTACAGTTGTATAGATTAACAGAAGGAACTACATAAACTAACCAAATAATTGGTCTAGTGTCTCTAATTCAAAATTAATAAATGAAACAAATTATCTTCACTATTTGTATCATTTACCATAAACTTCTATTTCATTTATTTATTTGTGGGTTGCAACACTACTTTTTGACATTTAAATTATTTTATATTCGTGGCAACCCAAAAAAGTTTTTAAACAAAAAATGGCGCGATTTGTTTGGGTTATTTCTATTCCATACTCAGTTACAAAGGAGAAATCGAGTCGCTGTTATGATTATAACAATAAAATATTTGAACTAGTATTTACGTGTATAATTCTTTCACTCTGAAAACCTTTACTTCACATTGTAATAATGCCAAAACTTTCGATGTATCTTCAAACGGCAGACCAGAAGTGGAACACATCTAACAAAGTCAAAGCTTTTTATTTCACATAGGCTTACATGGGCACTTATAAAACCTCAGAAGCTAGTGCACGGTTCCAAATTGGTCATTTCCTATGGAGAATAACCGGCAAGAAACTCCATGGTAAAAAAAAAATTGTTGTTACAATATTTCCATATTACAGGATAAGTAGATATTATGTAAGGACAGTGTAGACTGGTCAATATTGTACTATAAAGTGCAATAAAAATAATCATAGCAAAAAGGAAGAGAACACTGTAGACTCCGTCTACAGTGTTCTCACATTCACATTATAAAAAAGAGGCTATATAACAAACAACACATTGAAATAAATTCTTAGGAGTGCGATATTCCCACTCTTTAGTGATTACACAGGCTAAAATTCAAATAACCGTTGGTTCTGTAAAATATTCAAGGCTGTAGTAAAAGTTAAGTGTTCAGAGCTGCTAGCAAAGTTTGAAGACAACCCTTCATGAGAAGTCTTTTTATGTGTAACCTCTTTTCTGTGCTTCAATTTTTCATGAAAATTTGCTAAACTTCCCGTCACATTTTGAGTACTAATTTGGAAAATACGTAATAATTTACCTATGTCTAATAATGACTTGAAAAAATATTTCAGTACATCGAAACTGGAAATATATAGTTTATCAGAAAAAAAAACATACAAATAATGGTCATGATTATTGATAATTTGGATATTTGGAAATAAAGTAGATGCACAATAAAAAAAAAGTTACTTATTTATTGAAAATAACCGAATATTTTTTTTTTTATTAAATTTAAATTGTTATTATTCGAAATAATTTCTTTACAGGTAATTTCATTAAGTTAAGCGCACTCTATCGACGATCACATCATTGCTTACCATCAGATAAGATGATAAATAAAAAAATTAAATAACATTTTAATTTTCAAGTTCATATATTAAAAAAACACTTAACGAAACGTTCATTTAAAAAGTAACAATACTCAAGTTCTCAGGTCCACAGAAAGTTGTGGTCTTGTTCTACCAACAAGCAAAGACAGGTGAACAAACACTCTCATCTGATGATTGAAAAGTCCCAAAGTAAACGCATATATAGAACCAACTTTACTTACTTAGGGGAATTTAATTTTTGCAATTACTTACACTGATTGATGCGACAGTACTTTGTAATCCCTTTGTGGATTTTCTCTTTACTTACGATTACTTTTCGAACGCGGACTTTCTCGGAATTTAATTTAAGGACCATCTCATGATCTTCTCAAGAGATTTTTTCCTACCGCTTTGGACAGCAGCATCATGATTTAACGTTTCTTTATGTCCTTTCATTTATCGAATTGAAGATGAAATACGAATCGATACAATATTCAAATGAAGTGCTTATACATCTAATCGATACGAAATTCAAATGGAGTGCGAATACATGTAATTATTTCAACGTATGTGAATATTTTTGACGTGCGTTGTTTATCGAGTTTGCTTTTGAACGTCGAGGTAGGTAATCAAAACAAACCACATTTTAAAAGTACATTTACAAACGTAATTTTGATTTTTATGTTCAATAAAATTGTTAGCGATCTTTGTATCTTATTTAAATTTAATTTTAACAGACAGAATTTTTGAATAATTTAAATCAAACTATACATATTTAAAGCTGTACCTGAAGGACTAACCTCGAATTTCTGATTAAGTAATTGAAGTTGAGTATTTCTCCAACTATAGTCTGAAAAGCTATCAAAATTTGGCACCAAAGTAGGATTTGAGACGTTTTTAACTCAAAATACTCAATTAAGAAACCAACCCTTATCTATATCTATTGCAATTAAATAAAATTAATTATTAACTTGATTAAAAAAGTACAACGGAAGCATCCAAAAAAATTTATGCCTACATAAAAACATAATCATCCTTCAAGAACCAAAAAAAGAAATATCTAACAAAAAAATAACTCACCTTCACACAAAACACGACACTCAAAAAATCCAAGGCTCGCTACGCACGGTCACTTTAAAATTCACGCACTATGTCTGACCACGACTAATACCAAAGTTTAATGATGACACATGGCGACTAAGAATGGGCTTAATGATACCCGCCCCTCCGACCAATTACATGTAATTGTATTGACCTAAGCTAACCCGAGTGATCTAATTCGGTAGCATGATGCATGGCCTACCTTATGGGTAATGTAAGGGATTAAACTGATCTATGAATTGATTATTTCTCAAGTTATCTGGCGTAAAGCGAGAGTGGGTTTGTTAAGTGGTCTAAAAATAAGACTTTTGGTTTGATTTGCAGTAAAGTGTAGTCAACGTAGACAACATCAAAACTTTTTACAAATAAACACAACGGAATTAAATGCAGAATAGTAATTTCGGAATTCAGTGTTTTTTATTTTGTTTTTTTTTTCGATATTTAACAGAAAGTTTAAATTATCCACAAAAATGGGGCTAGTTTTTTTTTTATTTCCCGCTCTTGGGCAGAGCGAGAGATAGTGCTAGTACTTTTACTGACTAAAAGCTCACTCCTGTTCCTTCGTTGCCTTTCATACTAGGGCCGAGTCTTCCTTTCAGAATCAGACCCTTGGCCCCAGTAGGCTTCGACCCTGCTGGGCCCTTACGGTTGCTAACATCTCCTTAAGACGCGCGTGGAACAGTATGCGCCGTCGACGACTTGGGGTCGGTCCGGACGGTTACCGGACGGTTGGACGGCGAGCTGCCCATTGCTTGCTGTCCGCGAGCCCACGCTTTTATTCTCAAAGAAAGACTCGGCCCTGATACGGAAGGCAACGAAGGAACAGGAGTGGGTTTTTAGTCAGTAAAAGACTGACACTATCTCCCGCTCTACCCAAGAGCGGATGATGTCATAAGATGATATACCCACCGACAAAAAAACACCAATCTTGCCACGTTACATCACGTTACCCAATTACAAGGTTATGCAGGTCATTTAGACGATCTTTTCATGTAAAATAATTCAATCCAAAAAAATCTAGTCAGATTGATTGGTCTGACCCATTTGGAACTGTTACTTACATACGTGTGTCATGGTAAACTGAGTTTGAGTCATCGGGCACTAACAGCTGCTCTATCAACCATTTAAACAAAGACAATGATAGAGATGTTCGTGTAGTTAAGTACTGGCCAGACAAAGAATCAGTTGAAAATCGACATGAAAAAATGCATACTTTATTTTTAGAGCAGTGGTGGCTGAATGGTAGCGACCCCGACTTACGAGTTGTATTTTGCGGGTTCAAACCCAGCCAGCCGCACTTTGTGTAATTTGCTCTCAAAACGGTGAAGGAAAACATCGGGAGGAAACCGGCATATCCTAGAACAAAAAATTCGAAGACATGTGTCATACACCAACTCGCACTGGGCCCGCGTGGATCCACCACTTGATATAACTTGGCAAGAAAAATCTCCTTTCACGCGGGCGAAGCCGCTGGCAGAAGCTAGTCTGAGATATACTTTCGTACATGGAGACATCATCACCATTCCAATAGATAGATGTTCATCTGCTGGAAATAAGTCTCCTCCAAGTATCGCCACAACGACCGGTCTGATGAGTCTCGAATCCATCGGTTTCCTGCGAGACACACATCAGGTCATTGATTCACATTGTGATAGGCTTTCCAAAGCTGCGTCTTCCACTACAGTCATACGTGTGTACGTTTATTAGAGTTATGTAGCCAAATGACAAAAAACTGAACCCTTATGGATTCGTCATGTCTGTCTGTCTGTCCGTCCGTAAGTCACAGCGACTTTTTTCTGAAACTATAAGAACTATACTGTTGAGACTTGGTAAGTTTATGTATGCTGTGAACCGCATTAAGATTTTCACATAAAAATAGAAAAAAAAAAACAATAAATTTTGGTACTTAGAACTGAAACTCAATTTTTTTTTCATCAAACCCATACGTGTTACCATCGGTACCCATCTATAGATAGGTCTTTAAAAATTATATTGAGGTTTTTAATATCGTTTTTTTCTAAACTGAATAGTTTGCGCGAGAGGCACTTCCAAAGTGATAAAATGTGTGTAACTTCTAAAATAAGAGAATGATAAAACTAAAAAAAAATATATGATGTACATTACCATGTAAACTTCCACCGAAAATTTGTTTGAACGAGATCTTGTAAGTAGTTTTTTTTAATACGTCATAAATCGTAAACCGCAATTTACCTTTCAAGTTTGTACGGGACTCTCAGTGCGCGAGTCCGACTCGCACTTGCCCAGTTTTATTTTTATTTTAAGCTGGTAAGAGAAAACAACAATCATATTTCAACATGGCATAAAAAAGACCTGGAAAATAAATCTGAAATTAAATATTCAGCTGTTTATATGTATAATCTCCTGGAGGTCACCAAAGTCAACCTAGGGGGAGCTTATCTTAACATCTGAAGGCGAGAAGCTTGCAACTCGTAATTATTTATGCGCGGTTGCCGTCTTTCATTAGGCACCCTTTTGCGTTAGCTTTGAGTGGTACCGACAAACTAGTGTTGGTACCGCTTCTAGTGCGGCAGAAATGGAACGGTGAAATAAATTGACGCATTATAAAGCAGTGGATTTTGCATTTTAGGTCTGTGGAGTTTATCAAACAGCTTCGATTAAACGTGATAGTGAAATATTCTTTTCCATGTACAGATATTGAAGAAAAAGAAAACGTGTTGTTGACTCGCACAGGATTTTAGAAGAAGTACGACGCACGTACGTTTAGCAGAAGTTTCGGACGGCAAACTACCCATTGCTCACCGTCCGCAAGGTCGCGCCTACGGTGGCCGGAAATCGAGATCGGAATCCCGGCAGTGGTTGGGGCGTGAGGACCGTTACATTACAGCATTACTGCTTCGCAGAAAGAGGCGTCCGCCTGTAACTCCTCCTCGATCCGGACCATGGCCTGTATCAAGGCTCGGCGAGAAAGATCGCCGCCGCCGATCGCACCCACGAGGACACGAAGTTGCTCTGCCCAAGCAGGGCACGCCCCCACCGAATTATCATCTTCATCATTTACCCAAGAGTCACCACGAGTGGCTGGTCCTGTGCGTCTTACATCAATTGCATTCCCGCAACTCTCACCAAGTCACCACCTTGTGGGAAGCTTTCCAACGCTGCGTCTTCTTGTACGAGCAAAAATGTACTCAACTTTTATTAAAACTTTCAAAGACATGTTTTTTTAAAAGAAGATACAAAAGATCCACAAAATTCTTCCCTAAACACTAAAAGGCCATTGCAAATCTATTGTACTTTCTGGACCTTCAAACAACTAAATGAAGTCACGTCAGTCTTTTCAAGATGATTGGTTTATTACAAAATTATGAGAAAAGCTTGCCCGTGAAAACGACTGCCGAGGACCCGTTTCCCAGCGGCAAACTCTCTTACACTAACTAAAACTTTGTTGTCGGAAAACAAAGTTCTAAGTGTATTCCATTTTGAGAATTCATCTTCTTTAAACTTTTAAAAATTAAAGACGAGTTCAAACTGTCAAGTGGGTACCTAGAGAGAGTTTTTTTCGTCTGAAAAGTTTGATAAATCGTAAAAATAATGTTGGTAGTATTTTAAATAAATAAAATAATAATTTATTGACTTAAAATATTTTGTACACTCAAACACAATAAACACAGAGAACAAAGAGCATGATAATAGAGAAGAAGAAAAATTCTGTGGCCCTAGTGAAAAAGGATCTAAGTCCAAAAATGAAAGTTTACAGTAGACGCAAAAAACACTCCACGCGCTTCAAATTCGTGTTGGACCTCGTGTGACATTTAAACCGCTACCTAATGAAATACATGTGATGTTTTTTATGTTTTTTATTATTATTGGGTTATTTTTTTATGTAAAGTTAAGATAAAGACTTATACCAAACACAAAATGAATTCCTTGAGGGTATAAAATAAGTTGAGTCCCAACAGTGGGAACATTATAAGGCCGACTATGCTATGCTGTGCTATAAAATAAGTTAGACCCCTTCTCCCATAATTTAAATATTAATTCATATAAGTGAAAAGGGATATCCATTTGGAATTATTTTATAATAACCAATTATCTAATGCAAAGAAATCTTTTTCCCTTTATTTTGGTGAAAACGGATATAAGTCTGGTAATATCGTTACTAACTAAACCATTTTTAAGGACTAATTGTTGTTGTATCGATAAACACTAACCACATTAAAACGTGGGTGATTTATGTTAATTTAGATTAAAAAACACAAAACATTTTATTTTTCCGTTTAAAAGGATATTTAAGGACTTGAAATCAACTTTTATAGTTTTTTTTTTTTTGGTGTCAGTTGAACCCTTTTGCACAAAGTAACTTCCTTAGTTATTTAGAAGTTAGAAATAGCTTAGATCCGTTTTCATCAAACGATAGAGCATTTTTTTCTGGTCATTTCGGTATACTTAACTCATTTTCGCCAAAATCTGACTTATACCCTCTTTCGCTAGGGCCACAGAATAAGAGTTATAAGTAACAATTACTTGAATCTGTTACCGATGTCAATAGCATAGCATAGTCGGCCTTATAATGTTCCCACTGTTGGGACTTAGGCCTCCTCTCTAGAAGGGGGAATGGACCATAATCCACCACGCGGGCCCAGTGCGGGTTGGTGGATGTCACATGTCTTCGAATTTTTGGTTCTGGGACATGCCGGTTTCCTCACGATGTTTTCCTTCACCGTTTTGAGAGCAGTGGTGATGAAATAAATTACACAAAGTAATGCGCCTCGCTGGGTTTGAACCCGCGGCCTACAATTTGTCGGGGCCGTTACCACTCGGCCAGATTTCAGAGACTTAATTTTATTTATTTCAATAAAACATTTAAATATACTAAATGCAAAAACTACTAGCTAAAATATGGCATCATAAAACTCTTCTGGTACCCAAGAATCATGGGTACCAGGATTCTCACGATAAATCCAAAGCCAAAAGGTCAAAATCAAAATCTAGTCTTTCATATGTGCAAGTGTGGTGCATGTGACGTTGTGACTTTAAGAAATGTGTTGTGTAATTGTTTGTGCACAGAGGCGCAAATTTATACTTAGGTTTGAGAAAAAAAAAATTGTTTAAAATTCAGCCAATCGTGCAAATAGAAAAGGTCGATTTAACAATTTTAATATTTTATTTTCTCGAAATTAAGGATAGATTTGTAAATATCTCGCGGTGAAACTGTTGGCACATCGTATCGTATTTATCGTTTTAAATATCGCAGCATAATATGCTGAGTTAGGCGCCTTTTTGGCTTTGCACTGATTTTAAAGTTTTTTTTTTTTCGTACTCTTGTAATTCTACTGTATGTGTGAGGTACGAATAAACGTTTTTTGTTGCTTTCTTTCACATCTGTTTAGGTTCTCCATTTTTTTTTTAAGTAATTCGGTGTGGAGTATTTTTAGAAATTTTGAAAACGGTAAGAGGCGTTTCTTAAGGACTCTCCTCTTAAGAACTCAACGATAATGTAGCTTTCCACGAAGAAATTATTTTCATAATCGACTCAATATTTTTAGATATCATATACAAACTTGCAAACAATCTGACCTCAGACTTGCGGTTGGATGCAGCTTTAACCTTTTTTTCGAGGTGGGAAATCATTCAATGAGTTTTCGCACTCTAGAGCAGTGCGTGAGGGCTTGTCGGACTTTTATTGACTTAAACCACACTTATGTTCCTTCAGCTGCCCTTTGCGTTCCAGGACCACAAGCTTCCCTTTCGGAGGTTAACCCATGGCTCCAGTAGGCTTCGGCCTGGCTGGGCCCGTATGTTTTTGCTGGTTTCTTGGAGCGCCCGACTCGGTGGCTAGAAGTCGGGATTGGTATCCCGACTACCATTCGTTACGTCAGGACTGGTATACCAATTCGGCAGCTGGTGCGTGAGAACGTCCCTCACGTATACGACCACTACCTATCAACAACACTCCGGACACCTTTGCTTAGTTTGATCTCTCTTTCTTGCAAAAATACTTGTACATGCTATACCCCAATAATTGACATTTAATCTACCGACCGACGAACAAAGTCAAAAGTCAAAGTCAAAGTCAAAGATTTTTATTTCATATAGGCCTACATGGGCACTTATAAAACGTCAGAAGCTAGTGCACGGTTCCAAATTGGTCGTTTCCTATGGAGAAGAACCGGCAAGAAACTCCATGGTTACTCTTTTAAAAAGAATTTGTTGATACAATACCTTCTCTTTACAATATATTGGATTTATTATGTAAGGACAGTGTAGACTGGTCAATAAAGTACAATAAAAATAATCATAATAAAAAGGAACCTAAGAATTCGCGGAGTCTACAGTGTTCTCACATTCACATTTCAAAAAAGAGGCTATACAAACAAAAGCAAGCAAAACAAATAATTACAATTATTAATAAACAATATGTCAACAATATAAATAATAATAAATAAATAAAAAATAAAAAATATTGCAAAAGCAATGTATATATTACAACAAATGTGGAGCAGTCAATAGATAAATTTACAAAATATTATGAGCTACCAGGGGGCCACATGTGCAGAAGCAGTCATTGCCAAACAAGCGTGTCTTCGACATAGTCTTTAACCTTATAATACGCTTTTTTAGTTAGGACACGCTTAATATGGGTTTTGAACTTTCCTTCGCTAAGTTCAGTCACCACTTTCGAACATTCTGCTACGTCCTGCTGTGTCTACGACGCAGCTACACATTTCACGCCTGCTTCACTACACGAAGGTTGAGGAAGTCGTAGAATATTTGAAAGTGCAAACCAACTGGACTCTGAGGGTCGTAAGGTTGGAAGCGCGCCACGACGTCAACTTCAAGTCGTTCGTGGAACGAGTTCCAACCCAACAGCTACAGACCTTCTTAAAAGAGGACTTCTAGCCGAAATGTGTTTTTTAAGGTGGGAAAGTCATCTGACAAATCCCACTCCTGCAGAAGGATATGGAATAATATTAGTGTATATTGATACTAAAGAATGCTTTCCAACTCTGTGCACACAGTAAATATAAATGGAGTATTTCGTTCCATATTCCAATAAAGGAGTACGAAGGCAGCCAGTTCTGAACACAAACAATGCAATTTCTAACAAGGAAACCTAGACTGTGTGGGCCTCACACGTTCGTTCCTATACAAACGTAGAATTTGCATTATATAACGAGTCCCTTTCAGTACTAGAGAGCAAAACTTGGAACTGAAACATATAAAATATGTGTATGTGTTAAATGGAATTTAATTTTCTGAAGGCAGTCACTTAAAAGAACGTTGTGTTTTAGTGTTCCTTTTTAAAGCTGTTTTTAATTTTGTAGAAAGGTATTTTTACTAATTTTCCCGGGAATCTTTAAGTCAAGAGTGAATAGGTTACTTCTAGGTAAGCGCGCTCCATCGTCGATCGCATCGTCGCTTTCTATCAGGTTCCATGAGATGGCGGTCAAGCGCGAACCTATCAAGATGAAAAAAAAAAAAACTGTGTTTTCTGATAGCTACAACCTAGGGACTTTTGACTTAAAGATAAGTCTAGAGTGAATAAGTTACTTTTTGGCAAGCGTGCTCCGTCATCGACCACAACATTTTGACCACCAGGTGAGAGAGTGGTCAAAGGTGAGCCTATCCAAAAAAAAAAACATCATAATAGACCTAGAAGTGTAAATACGGTTTATTTTTAATAAGGTTTCTTTTTTAGGGTTCCATACCTCGAAAGGAAAAAAGCGGAACCCTTATAGGATCACTTTGTTGTCCATCTGTCTGTCTGTCTGTCAATACCCTTTATCTTGGGAACGCGTGGAGGGTATCAAGTTGAAAATAAAACCATATACGTGTGCGGTCCCTTGAGCTGTGAAAAATCAAACTTGTAATTGAACGCAAAAAAAAGGTACAACCGTTTATGTCGCAAAAAACGTATAATTCGAGACTCTCTAGGGAATCAAAATTCATAGGGTACCTCCCGTTGACTCAGAATCCTGAAATTTGGCATGAAGCAAGGTCGTATAGCACATGTATAGAATTAAATCAGAAAACAGTTTTTTTTTTGTTTTTAGGTTTAAGGTTTTTTTGCGATTCAGGAAAATCTTCGAGACTTCATTCGGGAATTTAACTATTAACATAGGTGAATTTGTACGGAACTCTCAGGGCGCGAGTCCGACACGCACGTGCATCTGCTGTTTTCGCTCAGTCTAGGGTTGAGAGGGTATATCCGATTTTTACTAATTAAACTCGCACGTGTCCTTCAGTTGTCGTTTGCGTTCCAGGACCACGGTATCCCTTTCAAAAAAATACGAGGGCGGCATCCCACTTTTCTGTTGATAGCCGTATGTTTATACTTATATATGTTACCAGCAATCTGAATTATCTGGTATTCTATATAATATCTAGGCAATGTGTAGAATATCCAAAACATGTAGGTAAAATATGAAGTACTAGCTTTTGCCCGCGGCTTCGCTTCCGTCAACTGACTACTCTATCCTGCTCTACCCAACACTACCCTACTCTACCCTATACTCTACCCTACTCTACCCTTTTCTACCTTACTCTGCTATACTCTAACCTACTGTACCCTACTCTACCCTACTCTTCCCTACTCTACCCACTACATTTCTTTTTCTTGCATAAGATTCTTCTCCTGACAAAACAAACACAAAAAAAAGTGTAGTGAAATCGGTCGGTGGTTCACGCGTGATGGCGTAACCAAGGGAAATAGGGATTCATTTTTATGTATATAGATTATTTATTTTATACTTTGCCAAGGTATTCTATACAATACTGAATGCGCCTATGTTCCTTTATACAGTAGTTTGTATTAAAATAACGTTAAACATAGTCCGTTAAAAACAGAAGGTGTCGAACTTCAGGTCTGAGCTAAAATGGTTGCCAATTCGCCAGAGAAGAACTTTGCGCGCTTTGACTACACTTTTCTCTCTACTCAACTCTCCCTCACCTTCATCCTATCTCATTAGTCACTTTCAATACCTATGTTCTTCACACGCAAGGAATCTGCGTTCTTCTAACAATCTCTTTCTGCTCTGTCCTTCTCATACTTCTGATTTTGTCCATTCTTCCTTCTATATACAGTCCATTCTTCTGTGGAATGCGCTTCCTCTCGATATCAGGACGGCCGAAAGTCGATATGCATTTAAGCGGAAGGTGCGGAATCATTTGCTCCTTCATTAGCAGAATCGTCTCAAAACTTCTTTCTTTACTTTATATTAATATATATGTATATATATTATATTAAATATATATGTATGTGCATTTTAATTATATGTATACTTTTTTTTTTAATCTTGTTTTTCGTGTAAAATTACACTTTTATGCACCTACCATATTGTCTCTTCACCACCCTAGGTTGACTGGTAGAGAATGCCTAAGGCATTAAGTCCGCCTTTGTACTTTGTGTTGCATGAAGTGACGAGACCATACTAAAAAGTCTTAAAGTCAGTGTAAGAATGTTTACAAGTTCTTAGTCGTGTCATGTACACACATGACGTGTTCTTAGGAGAGCATACAAAATAAGCAAGTCAGCAGTCTAGAAGCGTGGCTAACTGCCCAAATTGCGCCGGACGAACACTTAGTACCATATCCGTCACTCATGGAAGCTCTTTTGACGTCAGCTTGCAAAACCAAAGCCAACACTGCGAACTAAATGCTCATGGAATTTAATTTTCTTTTAATTTCGAACAATATGGCAGGTAACCAAGTATAAATCCCCCGCAATTGGAGTGTACGTCACACTTTGCTACTTTACCACCGTCTTGGAATTCTCAGTATGTACAGAATGTTTTGTTTGAGTATGATGTTTGCAAAGCTTTCTCTGAAAGACCGGCTTTTACGTAGAAAAACATACTCTGCTCACTTTTATATAGAAGCGATGGTTGATCTTTTTGATCGTCATCTGTTTTTACATGCAATTTTTATTACAAGGGGATTGTGTACGATTGCCATGTGATTGTATTCACATTAAAGTCTAGTGTGATAGTATAGAGCTAACACATGAATGTGAGTTTACATTTACGCTTAGTTGACACTTCGGGTGACCCAAGGGCTGGCTTTTACCTTGGTCAGAGATTAAGCATCGCCATATAACGTGGCAATGCAGCCAGCCTTTTGGGCACACTTCCAGTCGACAGCGATGCGGAGGAGTTTTATGACGCCATATTTTAGTTAGGAGTAGCCGTTAATGTATATATATAGTTTTAATTAGTTAAGTGTTTTTGTATATAATTTTGTATATATATAAATATAATATGTAGTAAATTCTCAACAAACATATTCCAGTTTAATGTTTGTAAACACATCCACAATACAAGCTACGGGAAGATTTGAAATAGTGATCGCGGTCCTGGAACGCAAGAGGCAACTGAAGGCCTTATGAGGATCTGATACACCTTCTTGTTCCACCCTAAAGTGGGTGATGGGTACGGACATAGCAAGTTCGGGAGGTTCCTGCATCAGATTCAGGCGGAAGAAACGCCCGGGTGTCATCATTGGGCGGACCGCCCGGAGGACACAATGGAGCATACGGCGGAGGTGTGCCCTGCTTGGGCGGAGCACCGTCGTCTCCTCGTGGAGACAATCGGCGGCAGCAACCTCTCGCGTCGGGCCCTGGTTCGAGCTATGGTCCGAAGCGAGGAGGAATCCTCACGCCCCAGCCGCCGAGATTCTGACCCCGACTACCAGCCACGGTAGATGCTGGCTTGCGGACGTCAAGCAATGAGTTGCTTGCCGTCCGGCCGTCCGGTATTTGATCAGACCGAGCCCAGTCGTAAGCAGCGCGTAGTGGTCCACGCGCTGCTCAAGGAGATGTCAGCAAACCGTAGGGGCCCAGCAGGGCCAATGCCCGCTAGCTAGGACCGCGGAGAATTTCTGAAAAGAAAACCCGTAGTCCTTAAACGCAAAGGGCAACTGAAGGATACAGGTGTGGTTTTAGTCAGTAATAGTCTGACACGACCTCTCACTCCGACGAGAGCGCGAGAAGTCATTGGATAATTTCCACATAAAAAAACACAATACAGGAGTTATTCCTATGTATGGGCCAACAAGAGAAAAAAGATCAAATGTGGAAACGAGTGTGGCTGTTCAGCGCTTGCAGTACAGATATGGTGTCCGAGAGTATGCGTATTGAGTGATACTTAACTTCTTTGGTTGCGATGGCTGAGGCTGCGAGGGAAATGCCCAAGCACTCAGCCTGGAACACCGTGTTATATGTCCCTAATGGTGTGGCTATATGAATGTTGAGATCCTCCGAGAAGACTCCCGCACCCGTGCAATTACTGGTTTTGGATCCATCAGTGATGATCCGCAGCTTTGTAGGGCACAGCTCTTCGCAGCGGTGGTCCTCATGCAGTTGGATTTTGCATTTTTTATTAAAAATAAATTGCAAAGAACTTACGTGTGTGTTGAAACTGACGTGATAGACGAAATGCACCCAGTCGTATCCCGTGCAAGACTCGCCAATGTGTAAAAAACCTCAACAGATTTTACGAGAAATGTTATTTTTGAACTGATAAAAGACCTGTTTACACAAATACAGAAGTCAAAAAGTTATCCCTTATCTTTCCAAATTGAAATTAAATCCCGCGCAGCGCCAGAATTCTATCAACGAAAACAAAACTTATTCACAATAAAATATCCTTAATAGGGACACATTATCTAAAATTGCTTTCATTAAGACACAATCTAAAAGTAAATCCTAATCTCCTTGACATTCAGTCTTTATCGGCTGAGACTGTGATCTGGGCCCTATTCTCATTAAGCGATAATTAGGTAACCTATTTATTGTCGAAAAACAATTGCTTTTGTGCCCTTTGATGCATTATGCTGACTCTATTTACCCTTATCGTGCTATAACGAAGATCATATCGGGTGCCAAGGGTCTAAAAATTAAGAGAATATTGCTTTTGATGTTGTATTAAGCTTTCTTCTTAATGGAATAAGGTTTTTTGTTGTACGCAATTATGCTGACGGTAACGTGAGATTATTTTTGGAGATTTTCTGAACTCGATTTAACTAGGTAAAAAATGAAAGATAAATAATTTTTAACACACTTTAAAAACCCGCTCCTATCCATGCTGCTTTTAGGCACGCAATTTGCTGTTAATCGCACTAGTGCAGAAAAGTGTGCTAGCTTGCTTTGGCTACAATTTATTAGATTAATCGTATCAGGCTGGGCGCTATGCGATCCCCACAAGTTGCGCTTAAACTTCCGTTTATTTATTTCTTCGTAAGTGTATTGAAAAACGTCCTTTGATACAAGTTGAAAGTTACCGCAGCACATGGCTCCAAAACATCTCGCCAATTCCACCTCCGTTGCGATAGCAAACTTTCTGCATTTGTATCAAAATCTAGCATTTTTCAGGTTTCTATCCTGTCAATGCTTCGATGTACGCGGTGTAAGTGATTAGGCAAAACGCTTAGTTCGACCCTCTATCAACAACGTAAGGGTGGACACTCACTGTACATCGGGTTGTCCGATGGTAGAATAGTGATGGTGGATTCAAGCAAAACGCTTAGTTCGGCCCTCTATCAACAACGTAAGGGTGGACACTCACTGTACATCGGGTTGTCCGATGGTAGAATAGTGATGGTGGATTCAAGTGATATTCACTACCCATGGCCCCAGTAGGCTTCGACCCTGCTGGGCCACGCTAGCTGGTGGGCTGAGGCGTACGTGGAACAATACGTTACCGGAAGGTGGGACGTCGGGCTACCCATTGCTCGTCGGCCGCAAGCCCGCGCCTACGGTGACCGGAAATCGGGATCGGAATCCCGGCGGCGGTTGGGGCGTGAGGACTGTTGCCTCATGCGATCGGTCGACTCCTTTGCTAGCATTACTCTTCAAAATGTATCCTGCAAAATACCGAAAGGTTGGCTAGCCTACACCTGTGCTCCAGGCTTTGGAGGCGTAAAATTAGAAAATTACCTCGAATGAAATTCAAATACCTACTGTTTAAAATATCTTTATCCTCTTCATTTATTTATAGGTATATTTCAACTTTGTATCAGATTTCCCATCAGAAATATTTTCAAAGTAAAATTTTACCAATCCAGCTTCCGTTACATTGAGTAATTTATCATCAGCTGGAAATAATTTCCCTTCGAGTTTAAACTTTTATTGAAGGGTTATTTCTATTTTAAAAATAAATGAAACATCGAAAAAATAAATGAACCGATTGTTGTTGGATCTTGGATAGACTTGTGATTACAGTTTTAAACTGGGAAAGGGTAAGTTATAGTAAACGAACTTGCTGATTGAATGTGTGCTGCCAGGATCTATAAACTTTGGCTGGAAATAATAATAATAATAATACTTTATTGGTACCTACAAGGTGGACCGATGACCTGATGAAGGTTGCGGGAACTCGATGGATGCGAGACGCACAGGACCGTTATTTGTGGCGACATTTGGGGGAGGCCTATGTCCAGCAGTGGATGTCTATCGGCTGAAATGATGATGGTGATGAATACTTTATTGATACACATCTTTATAACATTCCTAATATCAGTTAAGTTACAATAATTAAAGGCGCACAAAAGTTGACACCCTGTCTCCTAAACTAGGAATTCCTGTGTCTTAGGAGTCAGTATTCTACTGCTACTTGGACACTATAAACACATATAAAAGAATTTTGAAGCTGGTAAGCTGATATTGCATTAAAGAATATATTATTAGGTACATAGTAAAAAAATAATTTAACAAAATAAAAGTAAAAGGTTGAATTAAAAGTTAAAATAGCTGCTAAAGTTTTTATTGTCCTGTTTTGTTAGGTTATGATTTTATGTTATATTTTATTTACCATCATCCGTGCGTCACTGCGGGGTGCGAGCTGAAAATCAGCGCTAGGTATCTGACGCCCAGCAATTGCTGAGTTGGCGACCCTTTCGGTTCGGGCATGCTCAGCGCAACTAAGTGCCCTCTTAGTCTAGTAGTTAGTGGCCCTGACTGCTATGCCGGAGGTCGTGGATTCGATTCCCACTCAGGACAAATATTTGCGTGATGAGCACAATTATCTGTTGTGTTTCTGGGTGTAATTTATCTATAATATGTACGTATTTAGAAATATATAAGTATGGTCATCAGTTGTCTAGTACTCATAACACAAGCTCTGCTTAGCTTGAGACTAAACGGCGTTGTGTGATAGTTGTGGAATATAATATTATAAATATTATTATTTTAATATACACCTCTATTTTTTAATTACTACAAAAAATAATGGGGCTCCATCCGTACCCGTTACTGATCATATTTGTGTAGTCAAAAGTAAAAAAAAAACGAAATCCAAATTTAAAAAAATTAAAATTTGTCATAATTGTTAAATTCACAATTGAATCAATTATTCATAAAAATTGGTACTAGAAAATACTACGCGCAGTATTTTTCCATTGTTTTTCATACATAATCATACAATACAATAACCAATACCTACTTGCCTGTACAATATTTCCATAAATTGAGTACCATTTTGGGATATAAACCAACTGTAATAACTTTGCTGTTTATGAATATTATTCATTGAGACTTTACTTAAATAGTAACGAGACCTTTTCTAAAAAGCTCTTTAAGCATTGTACTAATTAAAAATTAGTGGTGTATTGCTGACTGTTATTCTAGGTTTAGGATGGTTTTAAAGTTCATTTGTGATGTGTTGGAATTTCAGTCGTTCCAAATTCACCTTGATAGGTACGTTTAAATAAAGCACGGATGAATTCAGTGGACCGGTCAGGCCCACGGGAGCTGGTAGAAGTTGCCAAACTAATTTGCATACATCGCCCGGGATTTTGAGATGATTCTGCCAGAGTACTGTTTTATTTTTAAAAGGTTGTGTTGTTGTATGAGACGACTCTGGCAGAGCACTGATTTTTTTTAAAGAAGATCATGTTGTCATATCGGTGACGATACTGATTTATATTTGACCGTAATGTTTTTTGTTTTTGGCAGATATCTACACTAATATTATAAAGAGGTAAAGTAAAAAAAAAATACATAAAAAACAAATGTTTTTTTGTTTGTTGAAGGTAATCTCTGGAATTACTGTTATTATTTCCTATTAAATTTTTTCACCGATAGAAAGCTGCTTTATTGCTGAGTGTAGGCTATATTTTATGTACGTGGGCAAATCCGCGGGCAAAAGCTAGTTTTTAAGAGGGCAGAGGGTTAAATCAAATATAATCAAGATTCATTGTTTTATCAGATCCTATTTTTGTCTACATTAATTGGGATTAAATCGAGTCAAACAAACCGGTTATTTATCATTAATTTCTCTCTAGCTAAAAAAAGTCTTATTGCATCAGTTAGCAAGCTGTCGTATTATGTTGAGTACTAGCAACCAGCCCCGGCTGTCATTATCATCATTTCAGCTGAAAGACGTCCTCTGCTGGACATAGGCCTCCCCCAAGTGTCGCTATAACGACCGGTCCTGTGCGTCTCACATCCATCGGATTTTTGCGATCCTTGCGGCTTTGCTTGCGTGCAAATCTTACGCATAATTATTATTCTCGTTTATTACTCTGCCCAGTATTTGGCAACCTGCCCCCCTAGCTAAGTTACGACCGTTTTATTTCGATTCTCTTGCGTCGAACGCCTCGAGTAGGCCACGCCTCCGATTCCTTTATTCTGACGTCATCTCAACGCACAGTCACGTGGTCAGAACAAAGGAGTCGGAGGCGTGGCCCACTCGAAGCGTTTGACGTAAGAGAATTTAAACAAACCGATCTTAACATGGCTAGGGGGGCTGTACAACTTTATTATTGGCCTCGAATAAATTCTGAAAAGTTCAGGCGGTTGTTCAGGAAAGGTCACCTGTAACCCATTGTATGGTTTAGGAGGAGTAAGTGAACAAACATACAGACGCGAATAGCGACTTTTTAAACTATTACTAGCTGACTCGGCAAATGTAGCTCTGCTGTATTATTATTATTATTATCAAAGAAATAAATTCCCAAATCTACCAAAATACGTTTTTTTTTTAAATCAAACCGTTTTGGAGAAGTTCGATAACAAACACTGTGATATGAAGTCTTTAATAATAATAGAATAGATAATCGATAGAAATAAACAAACGAACCGCTAATTACTTTTAATCCGTAACTAATTATAAAACATCTTTCCTCAATATAAGGTTTCAGCAAAATTAATTTCCTGTGAAGAAAATCGTAGCCAGACTTTGAAAAGAAAATAACCGGCCAAGTACGAGTCGGACTCGTACACGAAGGGTTCCGTACCGCCCGTAGCAAAAATCTGTAAAAAAAACACGTTTGTTCTATGGGAGCCCAACTTAAATATTTATTTTGTTCGGTTTTAGTATTTGTTGTTATAGCGGCAACAGAAATACATCATCTGTGAAAGTTTGAACTGTCCAACTATCACGGTTGCAGCTATCATGGCCAGACAGACGGACGGCCAGCGAAGTCATAATAATAGGGTCCCGTTTTAGCCTTTGAGTACGGAACCCTAAAAATACGTTTCCCTTTGTCGTTCATACTGCGTACATCGATAACCGATTTCAAGAAAAGGAGGTTCTATGTTCGGCTGAATGTTTTTTTTTTTATTGATAGTTTATGCTTCCGAGTTGGTCCCATAAAAATGTTGTTATGATCTGATCATGAACTTCGAAGATATGGAACAGAACTCCCTATAGGACCACAGCAGAACCGTTGTAACAAATAAAATTGCTTTGTTTATACGTGTAGTCGATGACTGACTGAAAGAAGAGGGGAAATATATCGAACTGATCTGATGATGAAGCCTGAAGTTAGGCACCGGAACTCTGTAATAAATTAATGTAATCTAACTGTGTTTGGGATTATTAGAATTGTCATGAGATGCACTCTGGCTATAAGGTATTTAAATTTGGCTGATGGTAACTTTTTAGTGTTGGTACCATAACTAAAAAGTGTAAAATTAAAAACTTTTTACAAAAAAAAACTATAATATATATACAACCGACTTCAAAGTAAAAAAAAAAACACTGAAAAGTGCAAAATAACTTTAATTTCGGAAGTCGGTGTTAAATACCGAAGAGACAAAACTATTATAGAAACACCGACTTCCGAAATTAAAGTTATTTTGACTTTTCAGTGTTTTTTTTTTACTTTGTAGTCGCTAGTAATTTTTTTTTAAGTTTTTATCATATTTTAGGTGTCCTTAAGGCTAGGGTGATTAATCTTTTAATAAACTAGTGCGCCTCACCATCAACGTTTGCATCATTGCTTAGCATCAGGTGATATCGCAGCACTAGTTTATATCAAAAAAAAAAAAACAAAGTGCTCATAATTTTCTAAAATTTTAGGTTGTGTTAAAGTAAGTTAGCCAGCTTGAATCGAAAGTTATTTACGGATAAACCTGTCCAACGTAAATAATAAATTGTACTTTCGTCATAAATAATTTAGTGTGCGCTAACCTTGGGTACATAGAGTAGGAATAAGCAGTGGGATTTTAGCAAATCTCGCTCGCGTATTAAATTTTAGTGTAATGTAGCTTTAAAAGCATTATCATTTTCATAATTTAATACGAAAAAGCTTTAAAGTTAGCGTTCCACTGACTTGAACTTCTCTTCTTCAATCAACATGGAATATGGTTATTTTATTAAGATTGGAAACCATCCAATGACTTCTCCTAAACTAGGGTGGAGCAGGAGGGCGTGTCAGGCTTTTACTGACTAAACCACATCGATGTTCCTTCATTGCCTTTCGTTCCAGCACCCCGGGATTCCCTTTCAAACTAGTTATGGCCCCAGTAGGTTTCAGCCATGCAGCTGGGCCTCTATGATTTACTGAAATCTTTTTGAGGCGCACTTGGGACACTTCGTACTGTTGATGCATCGAGTCGTCAGTAACCATCCAGTTACCGGATGAATGGACGGTGAGCTACCCATTGCTCGTCGTCCGCAAGCCTGCTTTGGCTGAAAATCGGACCACAAGTAAAATGGAATGTGGATAGGAAGGAAGATGATGATGAGATATTATTAGTACGTTGATTTATTGTATGCCCAGTAAGTCGTTTTTGAATAAAGATGAATTGTGTCGTGAGGACCTTGACCTGGTGGGGGTTTCGGGAATTAACCTGGTGAAGGAATCCGATGGATGCGAGACGCACAGGACTGTTCATTGTGGCGATATTTAGGGGAGGCCTATGTCCACCAGTAGACGTCTATCGGCTGAAATGATGATGATGGGTCGTGAGGATTGGTAAATGGTTTACACTAAGAACATCTAAATGAGACCGCGGATCATGAAAGAGATGGTGGAAACACCTTGATGTGTTTTTTTTTTAATTTTTAAAGAAGTAGCGCAAAAAAAGTGACTGTTGGAAATCTTAGATTGTTTTTAATATTAAGCGGTTTTGATCACGCATGCGGAATTGCTCCGCACTCGTTACCACTGCAAATGTCCATTTCATGCAAGTATTTATTGTAATGCGCGGAATATGCACACGGGATTTTTGTACTGTCAAATTTTTGGCATGCGGAGCAATTCCGTATGCGTGATGAAATCCGCACGATATTAAAAATACCCTTTTCCCATCCCTTCCCTTATTTTTGCACAGAAGTGAAAAAGTATGGGCCAATAATAATACTAAGTTTCATGAGAGTACAGTTGTGTTCACATGGTGTACAAAAATCTTTGTAAGTTTGCACTGAGTCTGTAGACTTAGGGCTACTGTTCACGGACGCGTAGTGTCGTGACGTCGTGTCGATGCCGGTTCGACGACAGAGTTTTATAGTATTGTATAAAAACTGAGCAGATGTACACCAAGCGTATAATTAAGAAACTACGCTTCCATAGGCCTTAGTAAATATTTACATAGGTTTCAGTCTAATTTTATCTATGCAAATTTTTTTTTCCGGTGGGTAAATCATCCAATTACATCCCGCGCTCTTGGGCAGAGCGAAAGGGCGTGTCAGACTTTTACTGGCTAAAAACCCACCCCTGTTCCTTCTTTGCCTTCGTCCCAGGGCCGAGTTTTTCTTTCAGAAACAAACCCTTGGCCCCAGTAGGCTACGACCCTTCTGGGCCCCTACGATTTGTGGACATCTCCTTGAGGCGCGCGTGGAACAATACGCGTCTTCGATGGAACATAATAAGGATAAGGAAGGATATATTAAACTATATAGTGCGGATTTTACTAAAAGGAGACATTCCTTTATTTAAAAAAAAAAAACAAAACTGCATTCAAAGATTTTCTAAGAATCGCTTGCCTCGCCCGGGACTCGAACCAACTATAATTAAAAAAAATACAAACACTCGCTATTTATTACACTAATTGCGATAGGATTAATATTCAGGATCAAATTTCTCTAACAAACATTTGGTCTTAAAAATAAAAATGATCATAAAATCTACCGTGAACTTTATTTTATTATCAATTTGTTACACTTAAATTATTTAACTGATAAATTGTTCGTCGTTGTAAGTAAAATGAGCCAACTTAAGGATTTAAGGTCCATCCAGGGCCCGACTTATTTTTCCACACTGTATATCGTATGGAAGCACAATTATGTAGTTTATACACAGTTATTAGTCTGTACTGTTGTGTTGCACTGAGAAAATTCTGTGAATTCTATGTAGATGTGCACCGTGTGGTGGTGCCATTAGGGAATTGACAAAACTGAAAATTTAAAAAACAACCTTTTAGTTGCAATACTACGTTTACATAAGCATAATTAGCACACTGTTCTAAGTTTGCAATTTCTGTTGACACTTTATATTTGAACACTGCTTTTTCCTGCTCTGTGGCCAAGCTGCTAGGTGCTTGACTTAATAATTACTTAGCCACCGCAAAGCACGTACCATAGTCTCTCACTCCACTACACCAGATCAATCCATACATCACCCGGCCCGTGGTTTCGTCTGCCTTGGAACAGGTATTTAAATGCACATGCTGCTTAGAATTTATGGTTTTCCGTGTTGTGAGATAGGTTTCCGGAAAAATGTGTGGTCTTAGTAGAATTAATGGATACGAATATGATTTTTTGGTGTACCATTTTTTTTTCTTTAAGGGCATGCAATTCGACATACATTTTCACTGTTTTTCATACAACCGCCTTACGGGACTATGACGCTATTCCTCATTTTTCATTAGATGTTTTAAAAACACACTATCTTGTGGATATTATCAAGGCTTCTCATCATCTTCCTACCCTTGTCCCATCTTATTTGAGGTCGGCGCAATACGTTTTTTTCTTCCATTCTATTATCAAGGCTTCTATTGCAATTAATTTATAAATTTGTGTAAAACTAATCCAGTAAAGACCTCTGAAAATTTGCTATTTTGCATGAACACTTCAAAATTTACTCAAAAATATAAAAAGTCAAAAAAAGTATAACAATCGAAGCCTTGCAAATTTAATCAAGATTCTAAATGGTGATCATTTTATTCAAAAACTTTTAAGGATTTAAAAATCAACACGTAGGTATTTGCTGGAACCAGTTTTGTAAAATATTCGAGTAAATCAAGGAATTACCTATCGAATGCTAACAGAATTTTCAGGCATTATCTCTCTTTTTTCGCGTTGCCTTTTTGTCAAACATCGCGTTGGATTGCGTTAGATGAAGAAACAAGCTTTTAAACCATGCTCGATGTTGACGATAGACGAGTGAAAAAGGACCCTCTTAACTTATTTTTTTTTTTGTAAATGTTGAAAAAATTAGCGTTCTGTGATTAAGTCTGTAATTTGATTGATGCTCGTGATTTTTCATAGTCACGGCAGACCACGGAGAAGATGGCAGGATGACTTTAACACAGACCCGAGGAACAGTGAAAGGAATGGAGGAAGGCTTTTACCCAGCAGTAGCAGCACGCTAGTTTATTTTAATTTCTTGTGTCCCAGTTTTTGACAGCGTAGCAATTTTTATGCCTTTTTATGTATATTTGGGAGATCTGAGTATAAGTCTTAGATTAATTTTTATCCTTCTACGCCTACCCCCATTTTTAGGGTTCCGTACCTCAAAAGGAAAAAACGGAACCCTTATAGGATCACTTTGGTGTCCGTCCGTATGTCTGTCTGTAATGACTCTTTATTTCGGGAGCGCGTGAAGGTGTCGAGTTGAAATTAAAATCATATAGTCAAGTCTCCGGAACCCCTTGAAGTTGTGAAAAAAGTCAAACTTCTGAGTTAACGAAAAAAAAGATACGGCAGTTTATATTGCAAAAAATTATATTTTGACACTCTCAAGGAAAACCAAAATTCATAAGATATTTCCCGTTGACTTAAAATCCTGGAATTTTGCATGAAGCATGGTCTCATAGCACAAGTATAGGAAAAAGTCTGAAAACTTTAAATTAGTAGTAACGTCACAAGAAAAAATGTTTGTGCCTCGGAAAAATCTTCGTGACTAAATTCGTGAATGGAACTGTTTTCATAGGTAAGTTTGTTCGAAACCCGCGCGAAGCCAACTTACACTTGCCTGGTTTTTTTTTAATAAGATTTAATACGAGAGAACAACGTTGTTCAAAAGTCGTTCAACCATAGATGCCTTTTATTCTGAAACATGGTTGCTTTACTGGCAGACAGCGGTCATAATTATAATATTCTACGTTTAATATTGGAAGCTTTGGAAGGCCTTCTATAAGGTGGACCTGGTGAGTGTTGCGGGAATCCGATGAATGTGAGACGCACATGACCAGCCAATATGGCGAAGCTTGGGAGAGTCCTATGTCCTACAGTTGATGTCTTTCAGCTGAAATAAATCTTTATTACTTTATATCCAATTAGGTGTGAGTACCCATAATAAGGACTCAAAGAATGATAACTTAATCAATGGTCTTGATAACCACAAAATCACAAACCGTAAAAATCAAAAGCCATTTAAATAATTTGGACAAAAGAGGATGCATGAACACCGTTCCCATCCTGCAACAGATATGGGATGCATGTCAGTTTGTTAGTTTCTATCCACGAAAGACAAAACAGCTGATTTGTTAGTTAAAATGTATGGGATTTTTATTTAATTAAAAAAAAAAAAACAACTTCAAGATAATAATGTACATATTTATTTTTCCATACAAATAAATTTACTGATAGTCTTTTACAATATGATCAAGTCTTTGGACTGGTGCATTAAAATAAATGTGTCTCCGTAGCTTCATGTACCATAGAATAAATATTATGTGCTCGCAACTTAAGTTAGGTTATGTTAAAATATTTTATAAAACATGAACTCCATACTTTTGACATATGTCACTATAATAAAAAAAAACTCTTTTCTAGAGGCTTTGAATGATACCTGTTTCAAATTTATGTTGATGTATGGGGACCGTTTTACACAATGCCCTTTAATTTACAAAAAGTTGTAGATATTAAAATCTGCACTATAATAATTTGTATGCTAAGAAAAGAAATGCTTGCTTGCAGACGCATTTTCGTTTACAGCAAACTCTTTGTTCAAATTAAATGTAATTTAAATAAAATTAATTACGTGCTATGCACATGAAACATTTCTGGAGTCTGGTTAAAGTTTTATTTGTCAGAAACACAGGCTTACAAAACAGTTGAACGCAATGCGAAATATTCATGCATATTGTTATCAAGACGATCTCACTGATTCATTATACGCATTCCCTAAATTTGTCGGAATTTACTTTCGCAGTCGACCACACAGGATGTTAGTCCTACCAGATAAGTGCACGCGAGTATACACTTTATTCTAGAGTCAATTATGACTAAAGTTCTGTGAGGTTTTCAGGGATAAGTCGCAACTCTGTTCAGTAGTTGTTTAGCGTAATCCACAATGAAATAGAGCCGTGTGGCTACGTGTAGCGGAAATTGAATTTATTAAAGCGAAGTGCTGTATCTAGGTCTGAGCCTATGTAATAAGCCTGGAGTGCGTTCTGCTGTTAACTAGATAATCTTACGTTCTTTGTGGCGTTGCGTTCAAGAGCAGGTGGGATTTAAACTTGAGACTTAAGTGTCGGCTTTGTTTAAACTGAAAGTGAATACTAAATTATTTGTTGAGGTTTCATTAGACATGAATTTTCACCAACAAGAAATTGTAATACGCTCTCAATAAATTTTAAGGACCTGGTATAATAATAATTTGAAGCATCATTTTTCTAACTGATTGACTTCTTGACAATTTGAAATGCCTGTATATGGTATATTTGAAATTAATACTTTGATTTGATTTATGTCCGACCCGAACTAGGCCACGTGCTATACTGTAACCCATTCCCTCTCTTCCCTCTTACTTTTCCTATTGTTGGGACTCTGCTTGGCTCTGAGTTCTAGCAGAAAACTGAGTGGCTGATTGTGTATAATTAGCTTTTGCCCGCCGTTTTACCCGCGTACATAGAATATAGCCTATGTCACTCAGGAATAAAGCAGCTTTCTATAGGTGAAAAAAATTTTGTAATCGGACCGTACTTTTAGAGATTACCTCCTACAAACAAAAAAATAAACTTTATCTCTTTATAATATTAAGTTTAGATATATATATACATATATATAATTATTATTGATAAGCTCGCGTTTGACCACAATCTCACCTGATGGTAAGCGATGATGTAGCCGATGATGGAGCACACTTGCCTAGAGGTAACCTATTCACTCTTATATTTTCTCTATAGATAATGCTTTAAAATCTTTGACAATATATTAACATAGGGTCAATAGACTAGGAAAACAGTTATGTATAAAATAAACAATAAGATTGGTTTGAAACAAAGTAACTTGTTATGAATTCTTCTCAGAAATTCTAAAAAGTCAAAAAATAACCTTTGACAGATTTGCGTAGGATTAAAGGGAAATAGGATAAGAAAACTAACACGTAGTATACGTGTTTAGCTCTGGTTTAGTTAATTTCTCAAGTTATTCTCATAATTTGGCCCTGACTGCTATGCCGGAGGTCGTGGTTTCGATTCCTACCGAGGAAAAATGTTTGTGTGATGAGCACGATCATTTGGTCTGTATCTGGATGTAATTTATCTATATTATAAAGAAATATATATGTATGTTTATCAGTTACTATCACATTTTTAATGCTTGTGTTATGAGTACTACCCGTAGCACAAGCGCTACTTAGTTCTGAACTAGATGGCGTCGTGTGAAAGTTCTTGGTTATTATTATCATTAATTATTGTAAAAATCAATTCGTTCCGTATTACAAAGCGTTCCAAATATGAATAGGATTAATTCCTCATAACATAAGCTCTGCTTAGCTTTAGACTAGACGGTGTTGTGTGATAGTTGTGGAATATTATATTATTATTAATAATTATTTAAGCGTTTAACGACATCTATGGCGCCTCATATGAACTAAACTACGAAATCCTGCATCGCACAATTAGAGTTCTCCGTGAATTTCGAACATTTACAACAGCCCGAAATCTTCTCTCGGCAGTTGCCCAAATCAAACATTGTCAATCGTCATCGTCAATCGACTGGTCAGAGGATACTCACTTTTCAACAGAGGTTTGCGTAACTCTGTTCTGCATTTTTTCAAAATGGTGACCCCGACGTGATGTGAACACGTGAACTTCTGATAGCGTGATGCTGGATTTCGTAGTTTCACTTTTTCTTTTTTTCACTTATAAAAGAAAATCCTCCATAAACAATCACCGTTTAGCAAAAACACTCCAAGCTAAACCTAAAGACGGTATTCGATATAAAAGTTAAACTATTTCAACCCACATATTTAGGGTAAAGTGTGTTAAAAGGCGACAATTCGTTACAATGTCAAAAGTTAAGTACAAGTGAAGTTAAGTTACAAAGCTAGTTTCAATGCTTGTTCACCAACTTACCTTAACAACTGAGTGAAACTTCGCCCAAATTCTATAGCTATTGAACTAATCGAGTCTCGAATGTTTAAAGGGGTTTACGTTATTCCGGATACAGTTTGATTCAGAAGTTTGGTCTCGGTGTAATTATTATTCCATTATTGTTTTGTATGTCTTTGTATCTTTCAGGACCCTGAAGTTCGATCTTTGGAAGGCGTACGAGGGGATGAAGTCTACTTGCGGAGGTCCCTTAGATACATTACATGGAGCGTGTACTAACCATCGAATATCCTTGGACGCTTTCCTTTTAAATATTATTTTAACATAGGTAGGTACTGTTTACCAAATATGTACATGGTGTGGTCAATATATACTTTGGTACCGTCTGTTAACCCTTCGCGTATATAGGGATATTATTACTATGTAATTTCGCGGTTTTTACGTAAAATACCCAAAAAGATTTAAAAAAAAAACTGGATTTTTCTAGGAAAAACGAAGATACACCCGTGTGTACAAAACGACAATTATCAAGGTCACTCAAGTTGTCAGACGTATATACAATCGGCGCTCGAGGGGTCTAATACATTTTTTTATTACTTACTTTTTTTGAGATGGGAATCATCAAATAACTACTCCCTTTTCAGTAAAACGAGAGAGTGTCAGACTTTTACTAACTAAAACCCACCTGTGTAGCTACATTCAATTTCTAGAGCCTCGGTAACTCTTTGAAACAAACCCGCAGCCCGGGTTATCGACCTCTGCATGTCTATTATTACCTATATCTGCAAACATTGCCATATGGTACCAATTGTTTATCAAATTGGCTTCGACAAATTTACAACATGACTGCTTACTCATACTGCATGCGACGCATGAGTGTAACTCGTATACAACGTATATGTCATGACCAGATCTTAGAATTGATCACTTCATGATATGACCAACTAAAATTGGCCAGATCATTTAAACGTTTATTTGTTATTTATTTAAACTTCATGTATAGTAGTGGTACATAGGCGGACTTAATGCAACAAGGCATTTTCTACCAATCAACCATTGCACAATAATAAATAACAGATATATCAAGTAGAATGTAGTATCGTTAAGTTACTTACAATAATAAAATAACTTATATACATTATAATCGGAGAACTTAAAGAATAACAATTATGACGATCGAACGTTAACGTTTGAGGATGTCAATCTTCGTTTGGCCATATCATTGATGTAGAATTTTAATGATAATAAAAGGGTCTAAAGAAAAAAGGCCAAGCGAGGATTGACATAACATCAAACTTTAACGTTTAAAGCGATCTAGCCAGTTTCAGTTGGCTATATCATAAAGTGATCAATTTAAAAAATCTGGCCATATATTTATATTATTGAAATGTAAATTAAACATATTATTTTTATCAGATTTCTTAACCTTCCTTGGAGTCGATAAATCTTTTTAAGCCAGAAAGATGCTAATAATACCTAAAAGTTTATGACAGTGTTCCAATTTGCAAAAGAAAGAATATATTTTCAGTAGATATTTAATATGAAAAAAAAACATGTTCATTCGGATATACACATTGAATCTGGATAGAAATTGTGTCCTATAAAAAGAACATTTCAGTACGGATCGGTATTTAAAGCCGGCTGCCTGGGCAAGTCTTCGCGGTAATTCCACAAATTGCTCGGTTAAAAGCATTTGACACTTCAATTGGTATTAATTCGTAAAGACATAGGTCGAAGCAATAAAAGGCTAACGGTTAGATAATCTTTCGTAATTAAAGCCACCTTGCAGTGGAAGGATCTCCATATTTAATACCCATTAAGGTTCAGTTTATATCCTGTTAAGAGGATTATTCATGGATTGACAGTGAGATGTATAGTTTATTTATTTATTCTTAGGAACTCCAACAACATATTTTACAAATAAATTTAACATTTACGTGATTTTTTTATATCAGTGCAAATATATTTATATAATATTAGGTATATGGTATTTTTAATATTAAAAAATATACATATTAATTTTCTAATTGTACACCATAAGTAATTCCATTATTATTTTAAGTTCTTGCAGTCCATCCAAATGTTGTGCTATCTAGTAAATATCGATCTAATAATAACTAGGTTTTTTTAAAAAAAATATTGAAATATTTAAATTCGGAATAATAATAAATTCTTTATTTGCATAAAACATGATATAAAATGGTGTTACATAGAATTGAAATGTTACAAACATGTTTAACTATTTTGTGTTATAGCATACAAAATTTGAAAGTTTTATGAAGGTACATAGTTACAAGTAAAATGTTGGGAGGCAATGAATCAACATTTTTTATTCATAAATTCATTTAAATTGTAAAAACTACATTCATTTAATCACTTGCGCAATTTAATTTTCAACGATCTTGTACTCAATGTTTTGAAGTGGCTTGAAATATGGTAATAAATACGTACACACATTGTTAGGCAGTTTTTGTTATATTTGGTAAGTTTTGGGACATCATTCAGAACCAGTTTATATGGATCTCTTCTGTGCTGAGGATAAACTTTTTTTCTGTCTTAAACAGTTCGCTATTTTTAACTACGAACACACAAGTTTCATAAATTTAAAGAGATGGTAGTGGCAGCAAACCAAGTTTTTTAAGTATTGATCGACATGTATCATCAGGTTTAATTCCATACATTGTTCTTATGCATTTTTTTGAGCGGCATATGTTTTGTTTAGATCAACGCTATTACCCAATATAATAAGACCGTAACGTAGTAATGATTCTACATACGCGGCGTTTTTTTTCTAAAGACAAATCCCGCTCTTGGGCAGAGCGAGAGATAGTGTCAGACTTTTACTGACTAAAAACCTACTCCTGTTCCTTCTTTGCCTTCATCCCAGGGCCCAACTGGGCCCCTACAGTTGCTGACATCTCCTTGAGGCGCGCGTGGAACAGTACGCGCCATCGACGATTTGGGCTCGGTCCGGATGGTTACCGGACGGTCGGACGGCGAGCCACCCATTATTCGCCGTCCGCAAGCTCGCGCCTACGGTGGCCGGAAATCGGGACCGGAATCCCAGCGGCGGTTAATGCGTGAGGACCGTTGCCTCACGCGATCGGCCGCCTCCTTTGCTAGCATTACTGTTTCGAAGAAGGAGGCGATCGCTTGCTACTCCTCCTCACTCCGGACAATGGCCTGTACCAATGCCTGGCGCGAGAGATCACTGCCGCCAATAACCCCCGGTGTAGTGTGATATAGTGACAGTTTTTACATTTTTACCTATTTCAATGCGTAAAAAACCTAATAATTCTAGTGCTAACATTGTCTGCGTGTTCTTTCCAGTTTATATCCTTATCTATTATTACGCCTAAAACTCTGGTATGCGTGACCTCCTTGATTTTATTTATATTTAGCTTGAATTAAATTGAATGAAAAAAAAAACAACTCTTTTCTATAGGACTAGATCTCAACTTCTCTAAATGTGAATTATTCCTCTCTGACAGTACTGACAGACATCTGACTCTTCCAAAATTCAATGCAATAGCTCCTGCAATCAAAATTATAGATAAAAGTTCCCTTCGTCTCCTTGGGTCCCCAATCTTTGAGGATTCCTTTCCCAGTTTTGTGGAGGAAAAAATACAAAATTTTAGTGACGTTTCGGAAAGATTACTCCAAATTAACATGCATTCGGCCATTACCCTAATTCGTTATTGTTGTTTCGGCCCTAAATTAATATATTTCCTTCGTGCTTCCCACTTATGGAAGCACTTACACCTTTTGGAAAAAATGGACAAAATCATTCGGCATACACTTACTTTAATTTTAAATATGTCCTTGGACGATCGAGCTTGGGATCAAGTTACTCTTCCCATCCGTATGGGAGGCCTCGGCGTCCGCAAAATTACCAGTATTAGTTTACCAGCATTCATATCTTCGGTTCACAGCTCTGATAAATTAATCAGGAACATTCTAACTTCCACACTGATTTCTTTTGAAGTGCCGTGCTTCACCGAGGCTATGGATGCCTGGAGACTCGCTTGCCTGAATACAAATCCTGACAACCCAACCTCTCAGAGACGGTGGGATGAACCGCTCTGCAAAGTAGTCCAGAAAAACCTAATCCTTACTTCTGCTACTACTGCAGAGCGTGCACACCTCCTGGCTGTGGGAAATTGGGAGTCAGGTCTTTGGCTTCACGCACTGCCGTCGTCGAATATTGGCACCTTGTTCGACGACACTACTTTCCGCCTAGCTATTGCCTTTACGCCTAGGCGCTCCTTGCTGTTCTCCTCATCGCTGCCACTGTGGCGAAGTTGTCAACAGCCTTGGTCACCACGGCCTGTCATGCAGTCGAAGCGCGGGACGGATAGCACGGCACGCGAATATTAATGACATCATCCGACGAGCCCTTGTCACCGTTGGCGTTCCGGCTGTTTTGGAACCTCATGGCCTGGCACGCGACGATGGTAAGAGACCGGACGGTATGTCTTTATTTCCATGGAAGATGGGTAGGCCTTTAGTGTGGGACGCTACCTGTGTCGACACTCTTGCGCCATCCCATCTTCCTAGCTCTTCGTGCTGTGCTGGTGCTGCCGCTGCTGCTGCGGAGAACCTCAAGCGGCGGAAATATAACAACCTCGTCGGCAGTTATATTTTTGAGCCGTTTGGGGTTGAAACTCTTGGGCCGTGGGGTCCGAGTGCTCATAAGCTGTTCAAAGAACTATCCAAACGCTTAGTAGACACTTCGCGTGACCCAAGGGCTGGCTTTTACCTCGGTCAGAGATTAAGCATTGCCATACAACGTGGCAATGCCGCCAGCCTTTTGGGCACACTTCCAGTCGACAGCGATGCGGAGGAGTTTTTTGACGCCATATTTTAGCTTTTAGATTTTTATTTAAGTGTTTATATAAGTTAGTGTATATATGTTAAGTGTTTTATGTATGAAAAATGATTTATCTAAATTAATTTTTATACGATCTATGTCAAGCCAATGCTGTAATGTATCAATTGTATTAATCAATTGTATTATAAATGTCAAATTCGTGATCTGCGATGGTATTTTGCTTTATAACGGATGTCACTATAATTGATATATCGTCAGCAAATAGAATGCATTTATGCTTGACAAAGCATACATGCCTATATAATACACTACCTTCTTCCAGTGGCTCCGCTCGCGTGAAACTTTCCCCATACAAACTTTGGACCCCCGTTTCATAGGGGGTGAATTTCCAAAAATTCGTTCTTAGCGGAGTCTCCTATGAGGAACCTGCCTACCATATTTTAATTTTAAAGGTGTTATAGTTTCTGAGATTTTGATAATCAGTGAGTGGTATTTCACTTTTATATATATAGAGATATAACAATATGTATTATGTCATTTATATATATTATAAATAATATTGGGCCTAAAGCGCTTCCTTGGGGTACGCCGTATTTATTAACCTTATATTCTATGACTGATGGCTCTCTATACGTTATTTAATTGTTTAACCACTTGCGTTGGATTGACCCGACTAGTGTTTTTGTGTCCTATTCGCCAGGGTCATGTGTTTGTGACTGGGTACTCCACCTCGTTTAGCTCTTCAATCCCTATAGTTGACAGAAGAACTGACGAGATGGAGTATTTGGTCATGGATGTGCGACCCTGGTGGCCCGGCAAAAACTCTAGCGTAATAAACGCGAGTTTTTTCCGGATATATCCGACGTAGGTGCTTAAAAGTTTAACAATGTGTTAAAATGGTGTAGAGTGACGGGTGGTAGGAGGAAGACAGTACAAATTTGTATTTTCTTTCTTTGATCTCGATGCTCACTCATAAATCTTCAGATTAAATTATTGTTTTGAATGTATCGAATACATTAAATATATATATATATATATAAATGTTTAATAAAAATAATCAGCGTGGCAGTGTTAGCCAATGGCTTAATAGCTAAGAGACTCGACCAATACCTTATGAGGCTCTCATTAGGCGACTGGATCAAGTAATTTTTATTATTACAGTATTTAATTTCTTGAAACTTTATCAATAGGGAACGTCTGCTGAAGATTTTTGGGTAAGCATCGAAATCAAAAAATACAAATTCTTCTATGATAGTAACATAATTTTTTGTGATTTTGAAAGTACCAACGACTCTTTTTAATGTATTTATTTATAGCCAAACAATTTAATGAGATGAAAAACCACATATTCATCTCACACAATACAGTTTCTCGACATCACCAGTTTTCAAATAATCAATACGTGTTTAGGGTTAGCTGACGTGTGTTGCATACGTAAGCATTAATTTAGCTCAAGATGATAGAAACAGTGTGTTGACATATACTTGAACGTGTACAAGCTGTTACTGGGTTTTATGACATCGTAACTCTGGACATTAGTGTCAATTACTTCGGGCTAATCCTTTTAGAGAGGAAAACTGTTGTCAAATGGTTAAAGGTACCTTAGAATGGGAGCATTGTAATCAACATAACAGGAAAAATGCATGAAAACAATATTTGTTACGGAGTTCACAAATCAGATTTTTAGGTCCACCCTGTGGGAGTCCTTCCGACGCTGTGTCTGCGTCTTCTTTCTCTTTAAAGGGATGCAACTCGAAATACATTTTCACTGTTTTTCATACAACCGCTCTTACGCGATTATGACGTTATTACACATTTCTCATTAGTTATTTTGGAAACACAGTTTTTTGTGGATTCTAGAGTTTTATTGAAATCTATTTATAAATTTGTGTAAAACTATCAGTAACGACCTCTGAAAATCTGCTATTTTGCATGAATTTTGACAATTTATAATTTACTCAAAAATTTAAAAAGTCAAAAATGTATAAGAATAGGAAGCCTAGCAAATTTAATCAAAATTCTAAATGACGAATTTTGTTCAAAAACTTTTAAGGATTTTAAAAACACACGTATATTCTGAAAAAAGTTTTGTAAAACATTCGAATAAATCACGAAATTACCAAATACTAACAGAATTTTCAGGCGTTATCTCTCTTTTTTTCGAGTTGCCTTTTCGATAAACATCGCGTTAGATTGGGTTAGATGAAATAACAAGTATTAAAACCATGCTCGATATTGACGATAGGCGAGTTTAAAGGACCTTCTATCTATATTCAATTGATCTTGAATACCTTAGTACTCCGAAATCGTGACACATTATTTTTTTGAGGTAAGAATTAATCCCTTAACTTAACTAGCTGTTTATAGAAATACAGAGGCATATAATAATTAATCTTGAATATGATAGTAGTCCTAAATCATCTGGTTGAGTTGCGAAAGGGATAGCCGTGATCATGAAACGCAAATGCAAAGAAGAAAAAAAAATTAAATACATATTATTATTTATTTTAATTTATTTATTTAAAATTATGTAAAACTAAGAATATAAAAATAAGGAACAAAGGTGTAGTTTTAGTCAGTAAAAACCTGACACACGCTTTCGCTCCACCTTAGAGCGATAAAAGTATGATTTTCCCACCTTTTTTTTTGCGTTCCAGAGCCACGGTTACTCTTACGAAAAATCCTTCTAGCTAACTAAGGTCACCCTAAAACACAAACTCACGCATATCACATAAATCCACCATTATTATGTGACTCGCAAACACATAAACATAATCACATACAGCATTGCTTGTACGCACTATTGAAATGATAACGGAATTGATAAGCATACAAACCGTTTGTTTTTATTCATATTTTTATGTCAAACGAATCAGATCTGATATTTTATTTATTTTTGTATCAGAATATTTTGAATCCATTTTCCAGCTCCATAAACGTATATACAGCTGTTTGGAATTTTTGAATAACTTTTCGTAAACTAGTTTGTGTGAAAATGCTACCGAAATTGTTTTGAATTTTTAAACGTCATTAAAAAGTGGCGGCGTCTGTATGACAAACGTTGAGCGGGCTTATTAATAATTGAACGTGTGGACTTGACGAATGTATCGGGTTCACTCGTTTTCACAGGTCGTAGTACTGTTTTAACTTTTATACAAACAATATTTTGAATGTTACAACGTTACGAAAAACATTTTTTTCCACGTATTTCAATCCACAATAGAAAATCAATTTTACAAAATTGCTTTTTTTTTCATATGGAAAATCATCCAATGCCTTCTCCCGCTTTAGGGGTGGGGCGCAAGAGCGTGTCATACTTTTACTGACTATAACCTACTCCTATGTTGCTTCTGTGCCTTGCATTGCAGGACTCCGAGTTTCCCTGTCGGTAGTCAGCCTCAGTACGCTTCGGCCCTGCTGGCTCCAAACCATGGCCTCAGCTAGGCCCTGGTGCGAGAGATCGCTCCCTGATCTGATCACCCCCATGGGGATCCGGTGGTGCTCCGCTCAAGCGGAAATACCTCCACCGTATGCCCCACCGTGCGGTCCGCACAATGATGACACCCAAGCGTTTCTTCAGCCTGAATCAGGTGCTGGAACCTCCTGAGCTTACCATGTCTGGCGAGGACCTGCGTCATGCGGAAGGTGAGAAGGCCGTGACGTCTTTCTAGCCACTTCTACATATACATCCCCCTCACAGATGGACGGACAGACAGACAAATGGTCAGCGAAAACTTAATAATAGACAGATGGTCAGAACGATTCGAGAAGGAAACCCTGAAATGGGTGACCTGATGCAGTACATTAGTGCTCATAAAAGTGTTGAGAGAAGATAATACAGGCATGGTGTTATTGTGCCTAATGACTAAAGGAAAATAAAATTTTACTGCGGATTTTACCAGACAGCACTCAAACAGAACATAGCTTGGAATAATATACTTGTAACATACCAAAGCCTTCGCACGAGTAGGTGTACATTATACACAAAGGTGTATAATGTACACCGATGAACAAAGGTTCATCGCTTTTACTATTAGTGAAATTCACAGCAAAATCCATTGCGCGCCGTTACAAAATGGTTAGCAGATAAATAGACAGACATGAAAAGCGACTTTGTTTTATATTAAGTCTTCCCGATCTATTTTAATTTAGGTGTCTTCAAACTAGAGTAAATAGTCTAATAATAAACTAATTCGCTTCACTATAAACGATTGCATCACTGTTTACCATCAGGTGGGATCGCAGTAAAGCATTAGAATATATCATGAAAAAAAAATTAAACATGTTCGTTAAAAAGGACAATATAATAAATAACAGACACGCAAACTCACCCAAATCACAAAGTAAATATACAATAATCCCCATAGATGGGGGTTCTCAGATGATTTTTTTCTTCAGTGTTTGTGCGGTGTCTCTCCATGCAGACCATTTCCCACCTTCCATACGTTAGAGCAATGGTGGTCCCAACTTACGAGTCGGTCGTGGATTCGAACTCAGCCAGGTGCATTACTTTGTGTCACTTATTTCATCACCACTGCTCTTTTGAGAGCGCGGTGATGGAAAACATCATGAGGAAAGCGGCATATCCTAAACCAAACTGCACTGGCCCTGCGTAGTGGATTACGGGCCAGTCTTTCTCCTAGTGAAAAGGTCCCAGCAGTTTAGTTTGGGAACGTTATCAGACTGGTTATGTATTTATATATCCTGCGTTACGTGCCCTGTTACCTGTTTACGGAGGGATCTAATGAAAGCCTCAGCTGATGACATTGCCGGGGCCAGGCAAGTAATTTACACACCACAACGATTGATTCTGTGCGTCTCCCATCCTTTCGGATTCCCTTCAACTCTCACTAGGTCATCGGTCAACCTCATGGGGGTGGTAGGTTGTTTCAACCTACCCACTGAAACAAACTGAATTTAAGTTATACAACAAAAATCTGACTAAACTGGCTTTCTGACTTGAATGTTACCTATTCAATTTTCAGACACTGCAATTCAATTCCAGAACGCAAAAAAAACCCTCATTATTTCGCTGTCGAACTTTTAACCCATCCCTATTTCTCTATGGTTTCTCGTAATTGGTGACAAAAGGCTGCTTGTCGGAAGCTCGTTCAATTTTATCACGGCCAAGGCAGTCTATCTGGTTACTCATGATAAGCAATGTACAGGTTTTAACTACCTGATGAAGATATTGTGGCCATCGGGGATGATTTACTCTTACGAAATTACTCTTCTACATTATTATTTATTGTATATCTCACAGGACAAAAACATTTATAAAAATAAATGTAGTTACAATAGACAGTCTTATTCCAATGCCAGTCTAATAGCCAATCTTTGTATGAACTGAGCGACGACGAAAAATAGATTTAATGCTGTCAGTGTACAACAGTACTGTACAATAAAACTAGGTATATTTAGATAATGATAGACTATTATTGATAGGCTCACGCTTGACTTCTATCTCACCTGCCCCCCTAGCCAAGTTACAACTGTTTCATTTCTATTCTCTTTTCGTCGACCACCTCGTGTCATCCACGCCTCTGATTCCTTTATTCTGACGTCATCTAAATGCTCAGTCACATGGTCAGAACAAAGGAATAGGAGGCGTGGCCAACTCGAGGCGATCGACGAAGAGAATCGAAATGAAACGGTTGTAACTTGGCTAGCGGAGCTGATGATAAACGACGATGTGGTCGACGATGGAGTTCTAGCCTAGAATTAGTGACCTATTCACTCTTGACTTAAAGAACTCTTAGTTGTGCGTATAAAGAAAAACAGATTATTGCAAGTAATACCACTCCTTAGCTGTACGAATAAAGATTATGTTCCCTAAACGTTTACGTATTTATTAGCCAGACAGTCATCCTAAAATCACCAGATAATCTTTTAAACGCGCGCCTCAAGGAGATGTCAGCAACTGTAGGGGCCCAGCAGGGTCGAGGCCTACTGTGGCCAAGGGTCTGATTATGGAAGGAAGACTCTGCCCTGGTACGAAAGGCAACGAAGGAACAGGAGTGGGTTTTTAGTCAGTAAAAGTCTGACACTATCTCCCACCCCACCCAAGAGCGGGGGATGTCATAAGATGATTTTGCCACCGAATAAGAAAATCTTTTACATTTTAAAACTAGGATTAGTGTTTATAGCCTATTATTTATTTTTTTCAACTACAATATTATGCCATTCCATACACTATTTCGATGGATTAGTTATGCAACTTATGTTAATTTTATTTTATTATATTTCTGAAAAGAAATGTTCGTAACGCAGAATTTCTAATCACGCCAAATTTTGATTTGATATTTGTAGCGCTATCTATGACGTTGAATTTATACCTCGCAACTATTCTCTACTCATGATAACCTCGAACGTTGCGTCAAAAGTTCTCAAAAAAATAAATAAATAAGTATTTGAAATAAACCAATACTTTTAAATATTTGAATAAAACACGTAGAAGCACATTTAAATTACATAATAAAATGTCTAACTTGGTTTTTTGTACCTCCTAAAAAGTAACTTATTTCACAGTTAACAGTTACTAGAAACCAATGATGAGACTTATCAAAACGCACATTAATTTATCGTAAAGCGTAATATTGAATTGCACATACCTTTACGCAGCAACTATACAGGTATCGTGCACGAAGTCAGTCTCAATGTCTTAAGAAACAGCCAAAGCAAACTTTACCTGAAACAAAAAAAAAACAATTGAATTGGAAAACAATACAGCAGCAATAACTTCAGAGCTTTTAATTACCAATGCACAATATTGAGCGCTGAAAGATATCCAGCTTCCAACTTTACTTTAATTAGGAAAGTTGAACAATTAGCTATTTGGCTACCTTACCCAACTAGCTGGTATTCGAGCCAGATAAATTAGAATTGTTTAATTCGCTTCCCCTGCATTGTACAGCTATGTCGTTAATCTTTGTCGTTTGAGCGTGCTAATGAATTAAAAGAAAAAACTACAAAGCTCTGCTCTAGATGAACAATTAGTAACAAAGCAGTTAGCAGATTTGATAACATTCGCACAATGGATTTTGTAGGAGCACATAATCTTGTTATCGAAGTAATTTTGGACTGTGTGCTAGCTTTGTGTTTGTGCTTGAATGTACATCGTGGATAATACTGAACAAAACATAGCGAGTGGTTTTGATTACAGATGCATCTGTACCATGTGTTTTGTTATGCTATAATATATCACCTTTCTTATAGTCCCTAATTTTGGTATGTTTTGTCTTTATAACCCATCCACGCGTATATATGTACTAGTACCTATTTTTTTTTGGGACGAGAAATCATTAAATAACATTTTTCGTTTCCAAGTGCAGTGAGGGGCAGTCGTCTTCATCAACATTGTTTCACCCGAAAGACATTCAATGCTGGACATTGACCTCCCCTAAGTGTCGCCACAACTACCAGTCCTTGCGTCTCGCATTCCAGCTCACCAGGTTATTGGTCAACCTAGTGGAAAGCCCTCCACCGCTGCGTTTTTTGGTACACGGTTGCCACTCCAGAACTTTTCCGCCGCATCGACCATCTATTCTGTGAGGAATGTGCCCTGCACACTGCCACTTAAGTTCAGCGATTCTTTGGGCTATGTCGATAACCTTAATTCTTCTTCGGATATATCTATAATAATTCTTGATTCGATCATGCAAAGGAACCGAGGAGTATAGAAAATCTTAAAAAATCCGCACGTGTCTCTTCAGACACTTTTAGCTTTTCAAGGCCACGGTAACTCTTGCGAAAAATCTCGCAAATCAGGAAAATATAGGCCCGGGTGGGCCCTGTCACTCATGCTAACATCTCTTTGAGGCGTGCGCGGAACAAACATGCCATCGTCCAGGGTCTAGTCATTGGCATACCGTGAGCAAATAGTTTCCCATCCCTTCTAGCCATATTATTGTCTTTGATACCGTCCATAATACGTTTTTATTGCTTATATACTAATGTCAAGACTAGACTGAGAACTATCAGTATAGTGGTAGAGATTTTTCACCATATAGCCAGGGGTGCATACGGGCAATCCATTAACATTATCAGGCCTCAAGCCAACCTCACCTGCACGTAGAGCACCCTGCTGACAAACGAACACGGCAATGACAACCTGCCAATATGCGCTTTGATGAAATGTGAAGGAGATATGAACAGAAGGACAAGAGACAGGCCCCGAGTGCCCGGCAACTCGCAGTGCTTGTTTTGGCGTGGACGGGCGTGGGCGCAACCCTGGGATCTGGGGAGTTAAAAATCTCCGGGTGAGATCGATTAACCGTCAAACGACCTCGATATATTACATGAAAGTTTCCGACTACCCAGCTAAAAACGACGACTGGACATGGAAACGTGCCATGTTGTACGTTTCCATGTCCAGTCGTCGCACTCTTCGGTCCGATTTATTATTTTATTTATTTATATTTATTCCAAAAAGGTAAGTAACTTATAAGATAAGCCCCAGAAAACCGTTGCAATGTTTGACTGTGGAGTCGGGAGACATACTTAAATGTACTTAAAACATTTCTAAATAATATAATTTGAATTTGCGTCTAAATCTATTTATGTTTGTTTCAATGCTTATGCCTGCCGACAGACCGTTCAATAGGTATGATATTCTCTTTTTTAGTGTTCTGTCACCAAAATTATTGGTGACTCTGGGTATATTAAATCTACCATTAGCTATGGCTAAACGATCTATGGATCGTGTGCTATGATTATTGTATACGTGAGTCAAGCTATGCTCTTGGGTACTGTGGTGGTCAACTAATAAAAAATATTTATGTTTGAAAGTGATGAGAAGATAACCGAACTTGAGCGAGAATTGACCAGGTCACGATGGAGTATTGTGGGATTATCCAAAGTTCGAAGACATGGGAGGACACGATAATTCTAAAATCTGATAACTTGCTCTATTTTCGAGAGGGTGACCAGCAGTTCCAGGGTAGTATCGGGTTTACCACAAGTCCTTTGTGAACAGAGTGTGTCGACCAGGGTGGCGTACCTTATACTGAGAAAATCATCAAGATATTCGCTGAAGGTCATACAGGTTTACGCACCCAGGGGCGGGAATCTGATGGATGCGAGACGCACGGGACCGTTCGTTGTGGTGACACTTGAGGGAGGCGTATGGATATACGCCTGTGTGTGTGACTTCTTTCGGCTGAAATGATGATGATGATGAGCCAGAAATAATGGCCACAAGCTTAAGACTTAGCTCATCGTAATTGACATGGTTGATGGCAAATGACCAAGAAGCTGCAGCGCAAAAGGAGTAATTAAACAGAATGTAGAGTGTGGTCTTAAAAAGAAACCTATAAATATAATTATATATTTTTTGGTATTTAGGTATGCTTATTGTTTATGCTAATATTCAAAGTTTTTCTCATACCTTTGCATTATTGTTTGATTACTACAACATTATTAAATAATCGGTGCCATTAGGTATGTATTTTATTTATTCAAACTTCCAGTTTTTTTTTTCTTTACTGTGTATTAAATACTTTTCGCACAGGTACAAAAGCGGACTTAGTGCCTCAGGCATTATTTACCACTCAACTACCTTTAGTGATTCAAATTATATTAGTGACTATCATATTTTTTATTTAGTTTTTTGTACCGAGGACGGTACACGCTGTAGGCAAAATACAATGTTTAATTTGTTGTAACGACTATGTTACAATAAATTAAAGAAATTGTATTGAATTGGACTTTAATAAATTAAAAGATAAAATTTCTTATAAAATAAATTCTGACAAACAGTACTTTTGTACTTATTTTCAATCTCAAATTAAATATTACGAATCACAAGAAACATGGCTGTGGTTCGGGAAAACAACTTACTTGGATTCTTGTAAGTTTTGTTAATTTATGTTAGCTACTTGTATTTTATTGTATTGTATGTCATTTAATTTACATGAGATGAACGGTCAACGACCTACGATTCAATATACTTCTGTCCCAACTACCCACACACTCAATTTATTTGTTATCTCTGTGTAAACTTCTTGTCCTATACTTTTATGAAATCGATGAGCATTGCGTGGGTTATGAGTGGTCTTTACTTGTTTCATAGTTTATTTAGGAGACATGATTGCTTTATGCTTCTCATTGCCTAAATAACACAGACAGCGATCTTTTTATTTTTTTACTGGCTTTTGCCTGCGACTTCGTCCGCGTAGAAGTCGGAAATGGTTTTATTAGGTTTTTTGAGGTTAGGTTTATTGTTTAGTATCATAGCCGTGTGCAGCGTCCCTTAATGAACTCTACTGCGGGTGACTTAACCTGCGACAAACTTATTATTTGCGGTTGGTACAGTAATCGGGTCTAGGGATCGAACCACAAAATTAAGTTTGTTTTTTTTGTGTATACACTTTTTCGGGATAAAAAGTACCCAGTGTGGTGCCCAGGATATAAAAGAATAATTATACCAAGTTTCATCGTGATCGAACCGGTAGTTTTTGCGTGATACCTGAACAAACAGACAGACAGACAAAAATTTTTTTAATCATATTTTTGGGTTCGGTTTCGGTCTAGTAACTCCCCCGGCCATTTATTTTTTTGATATTTTCAATGTACAAAATTTTCACTTCAACAGATTCATTATTTTATTTTTCATATTTTAGGAAAGCTTACAGACTAATAACAACATAATGATAATAGTAAATATCTAAATTGCTAATTACAAGCTTCCACATATATAATGAAAATAAGAATAATTAAAGTTGGTCCCACAATACCTTAAACTGTTAGCCAATCTAAACAAACAATAATAATATAAATTTTAAGTAAAAATAGTAATAGTAGTAGTAGTTTATATTATAAGTATAGATTATTGATGAGCTGTCTACTACCTGATAGAAAGCGGAGCTTGAGTGCGCAAAAATTTATGTGATGGAAGTGGACTGATGTTTTATAGTGGTTAGCATATGAAAAAAATAAAAAACAGTAGAAATATAACTATAATGGATACAATGGAAAATAATGTAAAATTAACAGGCTTAAATTAGAACATCACAAAATATTTATTTATATGGATGTTTGTATTTTTGACATTCTTAAGACTCTAGGGTCCTGAACGTTGAACAAGAGTGAGAAGATGCTCCATAATATCTTACAAGCCTCAGTATGGTGGCGCCTCGCAAGCCTCGTAAACATCCGAGACACTGAGGAATGTCAACCGAAATAGCTGATTGAGCGATTTCAGTCTTTGAACTTAACATATACTTACTAAAGTATTTTTAACATCACCTATCTCAAACGGATTAAATAAGGGGAAAAACGGAATGGAAAAAAATGGAAAGGTTTAACGGATTAGTAATGTATTGGGTTTTATATAGGTAAATACATTTTTATATGTATATATGTGCTTATGTATAGATATTGATTAGTAAATTTGTTACAAATACACCGTAGACTACCCCATGTTTTATTTTCCGAACCATCCTAAGGTTGTCTGGGCGATATCGGTATCAACGATAAGACAGCCATTGTACCCACAAATTAATGTTTATTCTGTTCTATTTTAGACTGGCCTGTTGGCCTAGTGGTCTTGACTGCTATGCCGGAGGTCGTGGGTTCGATTCCCATCCAGGTAAAATGTTTGTGTGATGAGCACGATCATTTGTTCTGTGTCTGGGTGTAATTTATCTATAAAATGTTATATTTAGAAATATATAAGTATGTTTATCAGTTGTTTAGTACTCATAACACAGGCTCTGCTTAGCTTGGGTCTAGACGACGTTGTGTGATAGTTGTGGAATATTATATTATCATTCCATTCTGAGTAACGGTTTACTTACTAGTAATACCCATATATTAAGGACGATTGACCAATAGGTACTAGAAACAATTTCGTGATGACATTAATCCACTACTTACGCATATTGAAGTGCGTGGAAAGCGAATCACTCATCGTATGTGTATGTTTTCTACTGCATTACGCTCGAATAGCTTAACGGATTTCGATAAAACTTGGTATACAGGTGGATTATGTCCTGGAATAGCACAGAGGACTTTTTATCTCGTATGTTCCCTTGAAATTATTGTCTACTTTTACGCAGTCGACCGTGCCTTGCTCATTGCCACTTTAGTTTGGCGATTCTTCGTGCTATGTCGGTGACCTTGGTTCTCCTGCGGATATCCTCATTCCTGATTCGATCACGCAAAGAAACTCCGAGCGTAGCCCTTTCCATTGCCCTTTGGCTGACTTTAAGTCTTGTGGTGAGGCCCATAGTAAGCGACCACGTTTCAGAGCCATATGTCATCACTGGCCATAGACTTTCGTCTTGAAACACTGCTATATTGGACGAGATGATACCGCGTAGCTTCCCGAACATTGCCCAGCCAAGTCAGATTCAACTATATATATATAAAATTAATGCTGTTTTGGTAATGCCAGTAGATGACGTTATCCTTACTATTAGGCCGTACAAATTTCGCCGAGTCAGCTAGTAAATTCATAAAAAATACATTTTAACCATACTCTTAACAACGTCGTCCGACGACTCCGGTCCTTTTGGACCGAGCCTGAGTTATTGATGTAAAAATGTCGGAAAAACCGTAGGGGCCCAGCAGGACCGAAGCTTACTGGAGCTTACTGGGGCTGGGGCTTACTGGGGCTGAGGTTTACTTCAGAAAAGGAAACCCGGGAAACACAAAGGTTAAAAGAGGAACATTAGTGTGGTATATAGTCAGTAACAATTTTTCACCGTCCCACTCCGCCCTAGAGCGCAAAAAGTCATCAGATGTTTTCTCACCTCAACAAAAACCCTTAACATATTTTTTTATAAATAAAATAGGCTTCTCATTTACCAATGGTACCAATAAATCCTTGTCTATTGTAAGATGTCTAGACGATTTAGAATATGGGGCTTGAATAGGTCAAGGTCGTAAAAAACTTGGGCGTATTGTGTTTCAAATGTTTACAACTATAAATATTTTTTTGTAGTTACGCACAATAAAGCGAGAAATGAGTATATTAGAAAAAAGTTATAAAGTGGCGCCAGTGACTGGAAAATTTAAAGGAAATCGTTTGACAAAACGACTTGAAAATGTTACTCAAAGAATTAGGAGTATACAATTTAGATAAATGGAGATAGAGAGGGAGGCCAAAGAAAAGATGGATGGATTGTGTGAGGAGTGATATGAAAGAACAGGGAGTCAGTGATAGTGTGACGGTTATCGTTGAAAAAAAAAGGAGTGACTCGTAACTAACAATTTTCACGATTTAATGAATTTTATGACAACTATTTCTGGATCTTTAACTGGCTTATTGATCTAGTGGTTAGTGGCCCTGACTGCTATGCTGGAGCTTGTGGCTTCGATTCCCACCCAGGACAAATGTTTGTGTGATGAGCACGATCATTTGTTCTATGTCTTGGTGTAATTTATATATAATTTGTATGTTTTTAGAAATATATAAGTATATTTATCAATTGTCTAGTACTCATAACATAAGCTCTGCTTAGCTTGGAGCAAGAAAGCGTTGTGTGATATTTGTGGAATATTATTATTATTATTTTTGGATCAGAGGTTGGTACCTAAGCATAACACGAAGATATGGAAAGATATATTCCGGTAATTTTGGAGAAATTTTCCTTAGAATGCGGTAGTGCAATGAGAGAACAATCAATAGGTTGTTATCACTATTTTAGCCCAACGACGTCCACTATTGGGCCCACTATTATTTCCCAAATTGTCGCAACAAGGGCCGGTCTTGTGTGTCTCGCATTCATCTGATTTTGGTGACCCTCACACTATAGATACATACTATTACTACTAATCTGTTTACATAGTTAATAATAATGGATGTTTTTAGTTTTTTTTTTCTTTAAGTGTGGAAATCATCTAATGACTTCTTGCGCTGTGGGTGAAGCGGGAGGGTGTTTCAGACTTTTACTGACTAAAACCACACCTGTGTCCTTCAGTTGCCCTTTGCGATCTAGAACTACGGGTTTCTTTTTCAGAAATTCTTCGCGGTCCTAGCTAGCGGGTATCGGCCCTGCTGGGCCCGTACGGTTTGCTGACATCTCCTTGAGGAGCGCGTACATAACTACGCGCTGTTGACGACTGGACTCTTCGAGTCCAGTCAATTACCGGACGGCCGGACGGCAAGCTACCCATTGCTCGACGTCCGCAAGCCCGCGTTTACCGTGGCTGGTAGTCGGGGTTAGAATCTCGGTGGCTGGGGCGTGAGGACATTCGTTTCCTCACGCGTGCGGCCTCATCCTTCGCTAGCATTACTGCTTCGCAGAAGGAGGCAACCGCCTGCCATTCCTCCTCACTTCGGACCATAGCCCAAACCAGGGCCCGGCGTGAGAGGTCGCCTTCGCCGATTGCCTCCACGAGGACACGACGGTGCTCCGCCCAAGCGGTGCACACCTCCACCGTATGCTCCATCGTGTCCTCCGAGCGGTATGTTTTTAGTTGGAACCCGTTTACAGCAACTAAAAGTACAAAATTTAAAAACATGCTTTCTTTGTATTGCCCATTATCACCAACGTGTTATTTACATAATAAAATACATTACTGACGGCCAGCTTTGCAGTCGAATAAAACACGATTTTATCACCATTTCATGTTTTAAAATCTCCTGGAAAGCAGAACATATTTAAATAATAATTAAATACTTAAATCATTTCGAAATTCATTCTGTCTCATTAAAATTGATGTCAGTGGAATTTTCATTTGCTGATTTGGGAATAATATTATTTTGTAAATGCCGATTCTTGTTTTAAAAATGTTTTTATATCTTTTTACAATATTATTAATAGTCTCGGGTGAATAAAATTGTGATTATTATCTGTGCAGACCCAGACAGACTTTAAAATCATTTCTTTTTAATGAATAATATATAATAGTATTCGATTTTTTTTTAAATAGATTCGTTAGTACTCGGTGAGATTGTATCTGCGAAAGAATATCTAATGCTTGCTCCAAAAGTATTCAGTACAATGCGAGTAAAAGTATAAAATTGTCTCAAGGGAATATACAGCTGGAATAAAAAAATCTTTATGTGCTATTAGACTTAGACTACCCATGTACCACTTTTCATTCATATCTGTTCGGCCGTTGGAGCTGTAGAACTTGGGCATGGCCTTTGCCCTGGTGTGGGACAAATATAGTTAGGGAATTCAAATCCAAACATACATACATACTTTCAATATTATAATATTAGTGTAATGAGGTTGTAAAAAAGCTGCTGTGTAGCCGCTTCTAAGGAAAACGCAGTCCAAAAATAACTTTATTTTGAATTTTGCATCACTAAATTTTGATAGCCTTTCCGTACAAAAAACCTCTGATTTGAAATAGACATCTAAAAACTTAGAGTCAAAATTAGATGACCGCTGTTTTTTTTTTTCATGACATCAGAAATAATTAAACCATTTTCAGTATTTCTTCCATTTATAGGTACAACCTTAAGCTCCATACCTAGGGGGTAAAATAAACCCTATTGCTAAGATTCTGCTGTTCGTCCGTTTGTCTGTTTTTCTGTCTGTCTGCCCGTATATCACCAGGCTGTATCTTTTGAACCGTGATAGCTAGATAGTTGAATTTTTCACAGATGATGTATTTCTGTTGCTGCTTTACAGCAAATATTAAAAACAGAATAAAATAAATATTTAAGTAGGTTTTCTTTACAACAAACGTGTTTTTTTTGCCGTTTTTTGCTACGTACAGTACGGAACGCTTCGTACGAGAATCCATTCAAAAAGTTTTTAAATACATTCTAATGAAGCTGCAAGCTAGCCAATCACGGTAAACTATTTCTAACCCACTACAAAACCTCGGAGTTGACGTGTTTTTGTATTATTTCTAGAAAAGAGTAAATGTCTGTACTGCGTGAAGGCTTCTAAACGTGATTACACTTTTACTGGACTGTGAAAGATTATGATTATCTCAATAATATACTTTTGTTAAATTTTTATTATTGACTAGCTACCCGGCCCGGCTTTGAACGGGTGCTATGATACTAAATGTACTACAGAATGTTTTTATATACAACGTTCACAGCTTTTTTGTCATTAGACAATGCAAACATTTTACTCTTTAAAGAGCGACATATAATTGGTCGTGTGAAAAACAGTCAACGCTCAAATTAAATCTGCAACATTTAAGTTTAAACCTGTGATTTATTAATAGTCATTGCTAAAGATATCTTTACCGGAAATTGTAGGCGTTTAAATTGAAACGGTAAATCCGATGGTATCGTGAATTCGGGGAATCAATACAATTTCTTCTCCAGTATCACATCTGGTGAGTATTATGCACGCTATTATGAAAGTTTTTATTGATTTTACCAACAAACGCGTGCCATTGCAAAGTTTAGGTGGATTCAGGTTTTGTAATAAAATAACAGCCGATTCCTTTGTTCTGACATCATCTCAATGCTCACTCACGTGGTCAGAACAAAGGAATTGAAGGCGTGGCCTACTCGAGGCGTTTGGCGCGAACGAAACGATTGTAACTTGGCTAGGGGGGCAAGACAACCTTCTTTCAACACCATTTTCCGAGGAGGAAGTTCAGAGCAACCGCTATGTCCCAGCGTTTTAAAACTGTAATATCTTCGAAAATATTTATTTAAATTACATGCTGTAAAAGGCCATATTAATTTATATTAAATGCAAAATGTGTTTAAGGTACTTAATTTGATAAGAATGAATGCTGAATTGCTTAAAATCGCTTCGTAAATAAGCCATTATTTCTCGTAAAAAGTACAGGATAAAAAATGGTAATAGTGGGTTATTCCTAAGAGTTAGACATATACTATCGCGGATTTTTTGTAGACCTTTTTAAGGCGTTCAATAATGTGGTGCATTATTTTAATCTATTTCGTAGGGTTTAGCCAGTTTTTGCATTGTAAACGCAATAAAATATGTGTTTATTTACGACATCACACATTAGAAACCTCAAAAATTATCAGTGTTTCTCTACTATATTATGCATGTATTATAAATATAAAACTTTCTCTTGAATAACTCTATCCATTAAAAGATACCGCATCAAAATTCGTTGCGTAGTCTTAAAGATCTAAGCATACATAGGGACAGAATGAGGGAAGCGACTTTGTTTTATACTATGTCAGTGATAGGCTGTGTTCAACCACTATTTCAACTGATTGTAAGCTATGACGTGTTCGATAACGGAGCACGCTTGCCTAGAAGTAATCTATCGGCATAAAAAATCCTAGGTTGTAGCTATTAGAAAACACAGATTTTGGGAGAGAATTCCACTCTTAAATAGCTATTAGCAATTCGAAAGTGTTCTCAAATCGTGTTGTGCGTATGGGAGGCATTTTTTTTTAAATTTTAAATTGGTTTACTTACTGGACGCAGTGATTGAGCAATTGACTGCTACTATGCATGTCGCGGGTTCGATTTTCGCAAGGAACAAATAAGAGAATAAGATACTCGTAGATGTTTAGCGTCTGAGTGTCACACGCAAATAGTCCTGTATCTATCTGTAGGGCAGGACAAAGTTAGCGACATCTGTGGCGTCACATAAGAACTAATCCTGCATCGCGCAATCAAAGTTCTCTGAGCGACTTGAACATATAGAACAGCTCGAAATTATCTATTGGGCAGTTGCCCACCACACAAAAAATACATAACACCCGTCTGGTCGGAGGATCTCCCTTTCCATCGGAAGTATGACGTTACGTTAGTGGGACGTTACTCTCTGTTCCGCTTACCTCAAAATTGGGGCCCAAGTCTGCTATTTTTATAAATTTGTCATTCCAACACGATTCCATTCTCATTTTGCTAAAATTTCGTAATCTGCTAATCCGTAATGATTGGTCATTGATCGGTCAATGGTCTTCTAATAAAGTTGTGGTAGAATGACAATATTGAGCTTATTAAAAGCAATGACTGCATAATGACGTTCTAATGGTAAGTCACTGATCAAAAGAACTGTCAAAATTTTAGCAGATTACCGCGTACGTCAGATATTCATTTGTCAATATATTATACGAGATTACCACTTCTTTCAATAGATTGTCAGTGGTTGTCCATTGGAATAATGTCAAAATCAACAATTATGAAATCAATGATAGACCATTCTGTCACTATTGTCAGACTTGAGGCCCTTGTGACCCTCGACAAAGACGTCAACACAGCCTTCGAGTAGCTACTATTTCGTGATATCATCACCTCGACTCACTGGGGCATGATTCCGACTCACTGGTACAGCGCCAACCCGGCTCACTGGGACAGCACCACTCCGACTCATTGGGACTCGACTCACCGCAGATAGTTCCTACTCACCGAGAACTATGCGGCATTCGGCTCCGACCCCCTGGAACCAACCTATCCCTGGCCTGGCACGCATCAAGAAGCATCAAGAACCATCGATCTCCGATCTCCGGAGGGGAGTGATGTAGCAACATTTACGCGATTGCGCGATTCGAACATAATTATAGGACAGCATGAAATCATCTATCGGGCCATTGTCCACCTGACCTAACACCCGTTTGGTCGGAGAATTCTCTCTTTCCAATGGAGGTACGTGGGACTTTAGTCTCTGTTCCGCATACCTATCCAAAAAGTTTATTTTGTATAAAAAACCATCTTAGTAATAGAGTTGAAATCTGAACCTACCCCTCAAGCTAGAGCTACAGTCTTCATAAAAACTGTCAACGATTATCTTTCATTATATTTTTTTTTTATTTATAAATTTGACATGACAAATATTTAGCGAACTCATGGTTTGGCCATGGCCTAGCCCCCACATAGTTGCGGTCCAACTCTCATCAAATCAACAACTGTAACAACTTCATCAACACAAACAACAATTATTAATTGAATTCTCAACTTGTTGCTAACAACTGGTTATCGTAGAGTGGAAATTAAAATGGTTTTAAAGGGTTTTGTGGGTTCGCGTGATGCCGAGAAATGTAATGAAGTGTCTATTAAAGTTGGCGTGGGGTCATTAAGTGTTCTAGTTCCTTCCTACCTCCTCTTTTGTTACGCATCGTGATGTTTATGTACGTTTGACACGACTTCAGATAGATAATGCGATAATGGTTCAAGTGAAGTTCTTGTTTTATGGTAATTGCTTTGATTGTTAGCAAAGCCTCTACGGACATTTTAGCGCAAAACATATTCAAAAAAGATGGAACGAAATAATATACTTCGTTTTCATTTTTTTTTTCTGTGTGAAATCATCAAATGACTCCTCGCGCACTATGTTGGAGAGAAAGGTAGTATCAGACTTTTACTGAATAAAACCCTCCTATGACTCTTCAGCTACCCTTTGCGTTTCATGGCCACGGTAAATTTTTCAAACAATATTGCAAAAATATTTAGTCCAACACACATTTTCGGAAAACTAGAAAGCGTTGAATTTTAAGCGAAAATGCGCGGTAAATATATTGCACACAAGCGTGTGCGCAACACATACTCTTTCTATCAATAAGAGACAGAGAGCTCTCTTTCTCTCGCCGCTAATATTAATTTCTTATGGACATAAACAAATCTTTTTTACTGTCCATCCAACCGATTTTGATTTCTATTCTGTAGCCATAAGGATGTCATTGAAAGCAAAAAAGTGGTTACAATACCAAATATTTACTGCAGCTGCTATTCATCTTGCCACCAACGCAATAAAATTCAAAATTGTTTGAACGGACAATGAAAAAGAGGGTTTAAAAGTCTTATCTTTCGAATGTAGTAAAACGCAGCGTTGGAAGGGCTCAAGGAGGACCGACGACTTGGTGATAGTCGTGGGAATGCGGTGGATGCGAGACGCCCAGGACCGATCGTTGTGGCGACACTTGAGGAAGGACGTCTTTCAGCTGAAATGATGATGATGATGATATAATAGTACGATAAATTTTAATTAATTCGCTAGTTATTCCGAACTGAGTTTTGGTCATTCACAGACACGCTTTCGGCGATTCCCAATTTGTTTTATGTGTACCACCAGTAAGCACTTAGTGAAACTACACGTTTAATTCTGTTTGAAACAGAATTTTGCAGTAAATGCGGGTCATCAGCGAGTTAACGCTACACAAGGAACTATTATGGAATCTGACATATCTAATGCGGGCACAAGTCGTTTGTGGTGAGGGATGTCGCCGGGTCCGTGCTCGGAGAGTCGTGGTGTGTTGTATTTAAATGGATTACAGCTATTGTTGGTAGATGTACTTATTTATTTGTTCTTTAAAGTCGTGTTACGTGCATTCAAAGAACATATTATTTATGTACATTAAACGCCGAGCGAGCGCCGGCGTTCGCTCGGTCATTGTCTTTTTATTGTGTCTCTAATTACGCTACTCAAAAGGTTAAAATACATTTGACTGGCTGACAGTAACTGATTCTGTCAACTGCTTCGCCCACGTGCAAAAAGTTTTTTTTTAATATTGATAGGCTAGCGCATGCCCCTCAAGTTGAAGGGTAAAAAAAATCTACAAAAATGGATCAGAATGTTGTTCAGATTGATGAAAAAAGAGAGAGATCAGAATGTTGAGATGGATGTGTGGTACATCCATCTCAACATTCTGATCTCACTCGCCTAAAAATCTTGAAAAAATCTTGTTTTAATCCAAGCCTGGCCTTAAAGTCACCCAATACCATGTTCCAAGTGTACACACCACACTTGGAACATGGTATTGGGTGACTTTAAGGCCAGGCTTGAATTAAAACACGATTTAGATAACCACAATATTTTGGGTCTACTCGATCTAGTAATCCGTAATGAACGTGGAATATGCCTTTTTCAATTCGCTTTTGCCCAAAACTTATGTATAGGTAACAGCTTCTACTACAAAAATCCTCACAGGCGATGGACTTGGAAATCTCCTAATAGCGAAACTAAAAACAAAATAGATTACATTCTTACCTCTACTAAACAAACAATTAAATACATCCATATAATAAATCAATTTAAATTTAGCTCTGACCGTAGACCTGTTCGCTGTTCGTAGTATCAGGAAAGCCAATTCCGATCGTCATTGGTGAGACGAGGAAAACAAATCTCCGTTTCGCTGATGGCATTGTTCTCTTTTCTTCTTCAGACACTGAGCTAGAACGCATACTACAAAATCTAAGAGATGCAAACCTTGATGTTGGACTGAAGACGAATATGTCGAAGACTAAAGTCATGACCAACAAAGCACCAAAAATAATAAAAATAAACGGGATACCAATAAAATGTCCAGGAATACCTTTATTCCTGGACCTTTCTTTTTTCATTCATTTATTTATCAAAAGAATACCGGATTTTCGAAGTTAAATAGCAACCAAAAATCACTAAGGTTCAAACTTGTGCTATAATGAATCTATTATCTATATCAAAACTATCATCATCATCTTCCTGCCCTTGTCCCGTGTTATTTGGGGTCGGCGCAACACGTTTGTTTCTTCCACTCTGCCCTGTCACTCGTCATGCTATCACTAACTTCCTTTTCGTTCATATCACTCTTCACACAATCCATCCATCTTTTCTTTGGTTTCCCTCTCCCTCTCCATCCATCCACATGTAAACTCATAACTCTTTTAGTAACATGCGTCTCATCCCTCCTCTTCACATGACCATACCAAGACAAACGATTCCCTTTTAACTTTTCAGACACTGGCGCCACTTTCAAACATAGTACATTTCAATATCGAAACTATACAAAAGGATTTTTTATATGTGTACGTAATTGACGATAACGATTTATAAAAACTTTGTCTTTAAATAAGTAAAAAAAAACATTCTTAAATAAAACTTAAGTAATATTGCTTAAGTTTGCATTTGATATTTGTGTGTGTAATATTTTTTTTTCTGAGAGTAGACTATTAATAAGTCACATAATATATGGTCTCCGGTAAAACAGAGACTGATATTAGGACGGGCAAAGCTGCTGTCACCAGCTAGTTTGAAATAAATGCTTGGAGTTTTAATTTCTCAGAATGCTCCCTAAATGTAAAATATGGTTATTCATTTCCTTGAAATTGTAATGAATATACATACATTAAGTATACAAACGAATGAAAGTTGACAACACAGATGTACAAACGTGAACTAAATAGTTAAACTACGGCACGGTGGCTGTTGAATTAACAAACAAACTTTATCGAAACTAAGCTCTAACTTGATCAGTCATTGTAATTATAAGTCATTTGACGACCTTAACTAAACTGTTAGAGGGATGGAGCTATATAGGGTGCATAGCTTCATCCCTGTTTCTCTCTCGTTCGATTGACATTTTAACATGTCATGGTAAGCTCCCTATTCTAGCTTGTGTGTAATCAGGGCAGTGTTGGGCAGAGTTAACTACTATTTTGCAATCAGATTACAAATTACGATTAAAAGCAGTTAACTACATGTCGTTTGCTTACATGTTGTTATGATTACATGTAACTTAACTAAGTAATCAAACTACATGAAGTAGTTGTTACTTTGATAACAGTATTCTAGTAGTTACAATAAGTAATTATTTAAGAACTAAAATCTTATATTTTGAAATCAAATAAACAGGTAATGTGTTGGAATTAATGATTTATTAAAACTTATTCTGGCTCTAAAATTTAATTTAAAAAAAAATGGCATCGGATTGTATAAAAAATTCAGGTATATTTAGTTTCATGAATACAAGGTTTGAAGTCATAGATAATTAAGTAGGTACTTATATTTCACTACTCAACATCCAAGCGAACGCCGGCGTTTGCGTGTGATTTTGCGACATTCCGTTAAACACCAAGCGAACATAAAATATTATGCGTTCTATTTGTAGGAAATTTATCCAAGAATTTAAATAATCAAACTTCTTCAAACATTCTGTAAATATTGAAAATAAGGTCTACAAGAAGTGGGAGGAAGCGCGCATGCCAAAAAATAGGTACATATATCAAAAGGTATTTAATTATAGCTATGATTGACAAGTAATAAAAAAATCAACATTTCAATATGTAGTTATTAAAGTTTTCTCATAATCATGATTGCAACTACACTTAACTACAGTTTGTAGTTAATAATCATAATTTTTAACTACTTTTTAGGATTATTTAATGTGGTTTGTAATTATGATTACTGACTATACAATATGAAGTCGTAGTTATTAATCAGTAGCTAGATTACATATTGCCCAACACTGACTCAGGGGCACTTCTTTTTGAATCTCGTTTTGAATTTCTGACCAACAGGCGGCGGGTTTTTGTCTGTTACTTAATTTAAAAGTCTTCTTCTTCTCACCCTAGTCCTATATTGATTGGGATCAGCGCAACCCGTTTACTTAATTCAAAAGTACTGATACAAAAAGTACTTGTCATTGGAAGGAAAGTATCAAGTAAGAACTTGTATCGTTTCATCTCTAGCCCGATCCCTATCAATTTCCTTTTCCTCTACAATAAATGTTGAAAAAAACTCTGTTGCTTTTTATGCGAAATCATGAGAAGGTTCCTATGAAATTTCACCACAAAATCCTCACAAAACCCAGCATACATCGACCCACTACAAAATATTTACTGAGCCGGGATGTACCACGTATAATAAGCTTTACAGACTTGCAAGTGACACTGCCTAGGGGTGACAGCGATCGGCAATTTGGGAGTTTAAGCCCTACCTGTTGAACCACTATTGTGGTAAACTTCTACGGACATAAATATTGGCATATTGACATAAGTTTTGGTTATGTTTTATGGGTAAACTTGATTGGGAGAAGGCCGGGCTTCGATTTTACCTTCGTAGAGAACTAATGTTGTGGGTTTTCATAGTTTTGATAACTTTGAAATTGATTGGAATTTTAATTGTTTACTGTTTACTAATATCGTTGGTAACCCAGGGCCGAATTATGAGTTCTCTTTTCATTTTTATTTCCTGTTTATTCTCCTGCTCCGTTACATGTATTTTGAAGCGCAGAACTTTTGTTCTCATCTTTATTTATTATGGGTTTCTGAAGTATGTCTTAATCTTCCATTCTTCTTTAGTCCTGTCTAGTCAATTCTTTTCTAGTCATATCATCTTTCTTGTGGTTCATCTTCAGCTTCTCTTACTGCTATAGCCACATTCTTTATCAGTCAACTGAATTATCAATACCATCATCTTCTTGCCCTTATATTTCATTTAAGGTCGGCACAACACATATCTTCTTTCATTCTGAGCCCCTATAAAATTCATATCACTCCCACACAATCCATGCATTTTTTCTTTGACTTCCCTCTCTCTCCATCCATCCATTATATATACCCATAACTCATTTAGTAACACACGATCGATTCCTCCTCTTCACATAACCATACCTGGGTAAACAATTCCCTTTAAATTTTTCAGTAAATAAGGTCAATTTTATACTTCCTCCATTTCTACATCCTCATCTCTATTATATCAATGCCACCAACAAACAATCATCAAACAATTCGCATTCATATAACATAACTTCTGTGGATCAAAACATAAATAAACATCAACACAAAACAATGTTCCATTCCCAAAAACTATAAAACCGTCGCGTAACTTTTTTCAATGAACCGCCAAAGTTTTTACGTATTTCGGTATAGCTATTTAGACTTCCCTAGCTAATCTATTAAATCGTACCAAACTACTGCTTTCAACACTCAATTCTTATCATTCAGGTCATCGGTGATACGTAAGCTGTTCTTTGTGGTGCGTTTGGGTCAAGGCCGAGATTTAACGGGCCGCGTTTTATTTACCTTTTCCTTTATTTTCTTGTAGTGTTAGAGAGACTTGGTTCATTAGACAGAACTTTTGTGGAGATACGAGAACATTTGTGCACAGACAACACACACCATCACAGATACAAATAAACATAGGCTAAGGAGGTTTTTTTGTATACCCTGGGGTCCTGATCCATTAAAAGGCATACAAGGGGCCGAAGCCAACTCACAGAGGCCGAAGACACACTTTTTCATGGAATATGATACTAACCTCTGATTATCCCCCCCAGTTTGGATTTCTTGTTTTTATATGTAACCTATACTGTCTAAGAATCGCCAAACTTAAGTGACAGTGGGCACGGCACCTTGCTCGCAGAACTGATAGTCGATGGGGACGAAAGGTTCTAGAGTTTTGACCACGTACCGGAAGACGCAGCGTTGGAAGGCCTCTCACAAGGTGGACTGACTTGGTGAAGGTTGCGGGAATCCGATGGATGTGAGACGCACAGGATCGGTCATTATGGCGAAACTTTGGCGGTCATTCCAACTTCTTTTCAATTCCTAACATTGGGAACATAATTGGCTGATAATATGTTTTTTCTCCTAACGCTGGCATGACTATATGTTTGAAATCCCTTCGGGGCGTGTAGCCAATCCATCTCTACTTTTGCGGTCTATTGCTAGCTCTAAGTTATACTAGGATTAGTAGATTCAGATGATACGACGAAGACAATGATTGCAAGACTTTTATCCCCAAGGGATTTTTTTTTCGGTGTGAAAATCATCCAATGACATCCCCCACTCTTGGGCGGAGCGAGAGATAGTGTCAGACTTATAGTGACTAAAGACAAAACCACTTCTGTTCCTTCGTTGCCTTTCATACCATGGCCGAGTCTTCCTTTTAGAATCAGACCCTTGACCCCAGTAGGCTTAGACCCTGTTGGGCCCCTACGGTTGGCTGACATCTATTTGAGGCTCGCGTGGAATACTACGCGCCGTCAATGACTTGGGCTCGGTCCGGACGGTTACCGGAGGGTCGGACGGCGAACTACCCATTGCTCGCCGTCCACGAGCCCGACTCTTTGCTAGCATTACTGCTTCGCAGAAGGAGGCGACCGTCTGCCACTCCTCCTCCCTCCGGACCATGGCCTGTATCAAGGCCCGGCGCGAGAGATCACTGCCGCCCTCGCTTCTATGAGGACCCGGCAGTGCTCTGCCCAGGCGGGCACACCTCCACCGTATGCTTTACCGTGTCCTCTGGGATCCCCAAGGGATAAGAAATCGAGACAGTCCCTGCCAATTCTGGTTTTACACTGTGTTGACAGAAGCGAAGAGTAACGGTGTGATGTAGAGTGAGGTGAAATGTAAAGTCCAAGACCATTCGCGATAGAAGATTACTTGTGACACTCTACTCCATCCGGGGAATATAATCCAAGAGAACAAACACCCTTTTGCGTTCGAATGAGCACGAAAAGTGCAATGAAACGAATACAGGTAATGTTTTCATTCACATTCTCACTTCACCCAAATCTGGTCATCAAATAAGTAATTGACACAATTTGCCTGCTGCGGTCTTTCCGTCCAACTATAATTTAGATATCTTCAAGGCTAGAGTGAATAGGCTCTTAATAAACTAGTGCACCTGACCATCAATGATTGCATCTCCGCTTACCATCAGGTGGGATCGCAGTCAAGCACTGGTTTATATCAATAAAAAAAAAAAAAAAAAAAAATGTGACGTAGGGGACAATTAGCGTTTTTTTATAGGAATGGGTTTTTGCTCGTATAATTAATAAGTATTTATTATAAAGTTTTAAAAATGTTTTGAGATTAGAGTATCCAATACGGGGATATGAAGCTTTCTTTGTCTTAGGCGGATTGCATTCCTCACTTCATCAGGTATCTTTATTATATAAATCCCTCACTGACGTTCGGGATTAAAACTTAGTATCCACCGTTACGTTTAAAATTCAACATGCCACCCACGACTCAAAGACACTACTTTATTCCATAGTCACATAATCTACTATTTAACATCTCTCGATAATGCCCTTTAATATATCATACAACCATCACCTAAAGCAAGTAATTCTATCCCTAGAGAGATACTGTAATATGGGCGATCCCTAGGGAATAATGAGATTTGAAATTGGAACGGCTAAAATCATTATTTTGCAAAATAAGTTAGGAAGAAAGATTTTTCCGAATCGAAAAAAAAACTTTTTGTAACGTAATAAAAATTAACAGTTTTCAGATTTTTTCCCTGTGCTTGTACTATGAGACCTTGTTTCATGCTAAATTTCAGGATTTTAAGTCAACGGATAGTACCCTATGAATTTCGATTCCTTTGAAAGTGTTGAAATACACGTTTTTTGCCACATAACGGCCGTATTTTTTTTTCAATAAATTCATCAGTTTTTTTCACAGCTTCAAGGGACCGCAGACTTGATTTTAATTTCAACTCTATACCTCCGAGCGTTCCCGAGATAAAGGGTCTTGACCGACAGACAGAGATATAGACAGAGAGACGTACAACAAAGTGATCCTATAATGGTTCCGTTTTGTCCTTTTGAGGTACGGGACCCTAAAAAAACACAATTAGTTAATTAAAAATATAAAATTAATTATATAAATCTTTAAATTATAACTTAGCAACCTTCGTTTCGTTCGGAATTCAACATGCCACCCGAGACTTGAAAATACTGCTTTATTCCCAAGTCACATGGTCTACTATTATTTTTCAAATGCTTTTGACATTCATTTCACATTATTCAAATCACATTATTCCCAAGGAAACGATCATACTACATTCGATTTTTAAGACAGCATGACGATGAGGTGTAAGAAATATATAAAATACTGCAACTTTTCAAAATTATAATAAAACTTAATACAAAAATATAGATTTGTATACCTTCAAGCAATTCCATATTCAATCTTGGATCCCTAAAAATTCTTAGCAGAAAAACATACTGCTTTGTCAAACTTAATATTGAGCAAAGAAAGCAACACTACATCTCCACCAATCTGGTTTTGGAGTAAAACTTGGTGCCAGAACGTGTGTGCTAAGATGTCGACTTCAAATGCTCGTCACGTCTGTCAGCATAGAGGAATACTAAACTAGAGGATAGTATGCTTCGCTGGGAAGATCGATTTATAGGTTTTTCTTGCTGAATAATATTTTTTTTTGTGAAAAAGACGAGTGTTTTTCTATTTATTTATTCTGTCTCGTACTTTATTGCGCACCGATACGTACAGTGGGCGGTCTTATAACTCAGTGTGCTCTCTTACAGATGGACTGAAAGAAAATAGATAGGATTTAGTTTTATATTAAAAATATCTAAAGAAGATATTAAAATTAGTTACTCGGATTTTTTCGATTATCATCATAATCATTCCGCCTAGCCCCTTCCATCATCGGACTACTAGGCGTACGGCAATGCGCCACCGGTACATGGTGGACATCCCACCTATACGCACAAAACGTTTCGGGAACACATTCATTGTGCGTACAGCTAAGGAGTGGAATTCCTTGCCGGAATCTGTGTTTCCTGATGGCTACAACCCGGGAATCTTTAAGTCAAGAGTAAATAGGTTACTTCTAGGTAAGCGCGTTCCATCGTCGACCGCATCGTCGTTTTCCATCAGGTGAGATAGCGGTCAAGCGTAAACCTATCAAGAATAAAAAAAAACATGATGTATTTTTAACATTTCCATAGCTCATAAATCATCCCCCTCTTTAACTCGGATTACTAACATTAAATCCGTTTGCCTCCATTTTCTTCGAAACAAATTCCAATTGCTTTCAGTAATCGGTCTTTAATGGCGGCGTACACCTCATGTAAATATTCACACGCGTTCAAAGTTCACCCTACTTTAAAAGCAAAAATCCGGAAAGGTACGACCCCAGCTTTGCAAGAAGAGTTGGCTAATTATTTAAATTCGTTTACCCCAACAAGTACACTTCTTGCCACCGGATTTGCCATTTAGCAATTTTGAATCAATTAATTTGAACTTAATCGTCGAGGTGCACAAACTTGGGATGGCTCGATCTTACCCCAACCACTGAGTTGACAATGGATTTTCGGGAATCACCTGATTTGATCAATTTGTAATAATTTGAGCGACTTTTACGTCAATCAACAGGTGCTATTTCATTGGCACCTGTGATTTTTGTACTGAAAATTTTTGATGACTTACCTAAGAAATGTAGCATTGATTTTACGTCTTACATTGTACTTTTATCAGCTTTATAAATGGGATTAAGCTAGTCTCTTTTAATGCAAGCTACATTATTAAAAACAGATCTAGATAATACAATATACATCATAGGGGGGTTGGGGGTTTTAATGTTCCTCATACAATATTTCCCGATCTTTCAAGCACGTTTATGTGCCACGCTAATGGCACCTAGGGGAGCTTTTCTTTCAAGAGGGGAATATTTAAGCATATGGTGTGCATCCCATATGTGAGTAGTGAAGAGGACGTAATATGTTAGCTATACGGTGATCCCCTTCGTATTAAAGGGAGGAAGAAGTTTTTTGTTGCAACATGCATTAGAAGAAATTTGGTTATGACGTGGAAAATTAAAGTATCCAGAAATAAAATTTCTTTCTCAATCCAAATATAACTGTCTGAGAAAAATATCTTTAAATAAAACTGTTGGAATTTCCACATACACAGCAGCAATTAGCGGAATGATTCGCTTGAATCAGTCCGCATATTGTAAACAAAATAGTAACGTTATACACTATGGGAGCTAACATACCATATTTCAAAACAAAACTAGAAACACGTCTCTAATTCCCCCAATAGTACAAAGCAAAAGAAATAACAGTTAGAAGTTCCACGTAACAATTTAAAGAAACATAAATTGTCTCTTAATTATCTCACAGAAGGCGTAAAAAGTAAAATATTCAACGCCAAGATAAAGCTCTTTAGCTTGGGAGGCTTTTTCTTTTTTTGGTGGGAAAATCATCTAATGACAAATCCCGGACTTGGGCGGAGCGTGAAATAGTATCTGACTTTTGCTGACTAAAAACCCACTTCTGTTCCTTCGTTGCCTTTCGTACCAGGGCCGTGTCTTCCTTTCAGAAACAGACCCTTGGCCCCGGCCCCTTGGTATCGCCGTCGACGATTTGGGCTCGGTCTGGACGGTTACCGGACGGTCGGACGGCGAGCTACCCATTGCTCGCCGTCCGCAAGCCCGCACCTCCGGTGGCTGGAAATCGGGATCTGAATCCCGGCGGTGGTTGGGAATTGAGGACCGTTCCCTCACGCGGTCGGCCGCCTCCTTTGCTAGCATTTTCTCATGAAAATACCTGAACACACTGAGTACAGACACTGAGTACAGACTCAGTGCCCCAAAACCTGTAGTTGGATCAGTAGTTAGTATACACGTGTTTACTTGGTTATTTTTAGTTTTAAGTATGGTATAATTAAATTGTGTTTAGGTTGGTTGTGTATTTTTTTATTATTATTATTGATAGTCTTGCGTTTGACCACTATCTCATCTTATGGCAAGCGAAGATGTGGCCGACGATGGAGCATGTTTGCCTAGAAGTAACTTATTCACTTTTGACTTAAAGGCCCCTAGGTTGTAGCTATCAAGAAACACAGACTCTGCCAGGGAATTCCACTCCTTCTTCCGTCCTTCCTCCACTCCTTCTTCCTTCCGTCTGGGAATTCTCCTCAAGTGCAAAATGTATCTCTCATTCATATAAGGTTTGCTTTATTTTAAAAAAAGATTGCATGTAGATTGAAAAGATTGATGAGAATGTTGAGATGGATGTGCGGTGTGACTAAAATAGATAAAATGAGAAATGAGTATATTAGACGAAGTTTGAAAGTAGCGCCAGTGGCTGACAAGTTATGTAAGTATGGTCATGTAAAGAGGAGGGATGAAAAAGATGTTACTAAAAGAATTATGAGCATACATGTGGGTGGATGGAGAGGGAGAGGGAGGCCAAAGAAAAGATGGATGGATTGTATGAAGAGTGATATGAAGAATACGAAGTTAGTGATGGCATGAGGAGTGATAGGGCAGAATGGAAGAAAAAACATGTTGCGCCGACCCCAAATAACACGGGACAAGGGCAGGAAGATAAGGTTTGCTTTAAGAAAACCTACTTGTTGGTTAAGCTCGCCTGTGTATTAGCTGTCCTATTTTTGCTGTATTATAAAAAAATGTGTACAATAAAGAATATGAATAAGAAGAGAAACTAGAACTTCTGTGCTAAGATATATTTTCAACTTAAATAGTATATCTCATAGTTGCTCAATGTATTTACAAACTCGCTTTATTTTGCTAGTGTGGTAAATATGAGGTAGTGTTTTCGTTGGTTTATTAGAGGGTGCATGTCTTGGCGGTCGCTCATTGTTTTGTTGAGAAATTTACGTGACTATGAATATACAGTCAAAACAGAAACGGTGTACGTAAACATGGTTGTAGTAGAATATTAGCTCAAAATTTTGCTTGCGCGTATACGAAATTTTCCTAAGAGAATTACAAGCAAATATTTTGAAGGTTCTAGAATTGGTGTAGAACTTGCTTAAATATACGAGACTGAATGAGCAAATGGGAGCAAGGTTGTCTAGGTCTAGATAAGCAAAGAAATAGGTGAGTTACTTTTAACCTTTGTGTTTTGAAAGCAACATTTCTGCTAATGGTAGTCGATGAAAATGAATACACCTCAAGACCTTCACAATTGGTGCCACCGTGAATATTTTAGTATTCCGTTTCAATGTGTTACTTTTAAGATGACTTGCATGGTACTGGGTGCTAAGTAAGACACCTTTTTTTTCTGTGAGAAAATCATCCAATGACATGGTGGACATCTCACCTATACGCACAAAACGTTTTGGGAACACATTTATTGTGCGTAAATCTGCTTTGACCCTGCTGGGCCTCTACGGTTTGCTAACATCACTTTGAGGCGCGCGTGTAACTTTACGCGCCGTCGACGACTTGGGCTTGGTCCGGACGGTTACCGGACGATCGGACGGCTATCCGTTGCTCGCCGTAAAACTCTCAAAACTCGTGCAAAACTGCATAACTGTATCTTCTACTACTTTTCTGGTCTACAATGATCTGAACCTGAAAACTATCATCGGACCACCAGATGTATGGCGATGCGTCATTGGTACATGGTGGACATCCCACTCATACGTACTATACGTTTTGGGAATACATTCACTGTGCGTACAGCTAAGGAGTGGAGTTCCCTGCCGAAATGCGTGTTTCCTGATAGTTACAACCAAGTAGGAAGTTCTTTAAGTTAAGAGTGAACTTCTAGAAAGTTGTGCTCGACTGTCGACCACATCTTCGCTTAACATCAGGTGAGATACTTATTTATTACCTGACCTGGCGAATTTCGTACTGCCTAATAGTAAGGATAACGCTATCTACTGGCATTAACAGAACAGCATAATTCATTTTTTTAAATTATATTTTGACTAGAGATGGTGTCGTATTCGGATCTTTTTTTCGTGATTTTTTCCTTTTTTTCTCACCGTTTAAACCTTTCCTAGACTATATTGAATATTTTAAGACCAAAATTAACCAAATCAGCCCAACCTTTTTGAGTTTTAAAGAGACTAACGAACAGCTATTCAGTTTTATATATAAATAAAAGATTTATTTATTATATACTTTATTCTACACCTCGTAATGTAGACAGGATAAGAATGTACAAAAACAAAGTGTACAAAGGGTGGTCTTATCGCACAGGGCAATCTCTTACAGACAACCTCGATAGATAGTTGTCAGGAGCGAGCTTATCAATAGTAATAATAAAAAATACATCTCCACAGACTTTTTTTACGCAAACAACCACGAAAGAATTATATTCTTAAAAAAAACAGTAAAAAAATAAGCTAAGCAGCTAAGATCCATCTTCATACTGCATTCACAAAACAGAACGAGAATATAATGATAATGAATTATACACGCAGTTGCCAGCACCCCCTAAAATAGCTTCATAAGACAAAACTAAACAACGTGGCGCGTACTACGGAATGAAGATAAATTAATTTAACGTCAGCCCTTATTTACATAATGGCATCAAGAAGGGAGCTTCGAGTGTAGGACTTGGTTATGTGCGAGAAGATGTCTTTATTTTGAAAGTAAGTTGGTTTATATGGTGGAGTTAAAGAAGGGATAATAAAAAGGGAAGAACGTAGAATTAAAGAATTAGAGAGTTAAGCCTACTGTCCACAAACACATACATATAGCTTCAAAGACGCGTATTCGTTATTATATGCTTGGTGTACGCATATTTGAAGCTTGTATACAAAACTGAGGATAAAATCTACAAGTCCGTGATAAGGCCTGTCATACTGTATGGATCAGAATGTTGGGCTGTGAAAAAGACGGATGAAAAAAGATTGCATGTAGCGGAGATGAGAATGTTAAGATGGATGTGTGGTGTGACGAGAATGGATAAAGTGAGAAATGAATATATTAGGGGAAGTTTGAAAGTGGCGCCAGTGACTGAAAAGTTGAAAGGGAATCGTTTGTCTTGGTATGGTCATGTGAAGAGGAGGGATGAAACGCATGTTACTAAAAGAGTTATGAGTTTACATGTGGAGGGATGGAGAGGAAGAGGGAGACCAAAGAAAAGATGGATGGATTGTGTGAAGAGTGATATGAAAGAAAAGGAAGTTAGTGATAGCATGACGAGTAACAGGGCAGAGTGGAAGAAAAAAACGTGTTGCGCCGACCCCAAATAATACGGGATAAGGGCAGGAAGATGATGATGATGATACAAAACTGAGGAGTGGCTGGAAAGACTTCACAGCGTCCTCACCTGATGCAGGTTCTCACCGAACATGGTCAGTTCGGGAAGTATCTGCATAGGATTTGTGCGAAAGTAACGCCCGGTTGTCACCACTGTGTGGACCGCCGGGAGGACACGGTGGAGCACACGGTAGAGGTATGCCCTGCTTGTGCAGAGCACCGCCATGTTCTCGTAGAGGAGATTGGTGCCAACGATCTCTCGCGCCGGGCCTTGGTACAAGCCATGGTCCAAAGCGTTGAGGAGTGGCAGGCAGTCGTCTCCTTCTGCGAAGCAGTAATGTTAGCTAAGGAGGAGGCCGCGCGTGCCCGCGTGATGGAACGGACGTCCTCATACCCCAGTTGCTGATCCCGACCCCAACTTCTAGACACCGCAGTCGTGGGCTGGCGGACGACTAGGAATAGGTAGCTCGCCGTCCGGCTGTTCGGTAACCGTCCTGACTAAGCCCAAGTCGTTGACGCCGCTTACTTTTCCACGCGCGCTTCAAGGAGATGTCAGCCTTATGAGCCCAGCAGGGTTGAAGCCTACTGTTTGTTTTATAAGTGCCCATGTAGGCCTATGTGAAATAAAAATCTTTGACTTTGACTTTGACTGGGGCCTAGGGTCTGCTTCTGAAAGGAAGACACGGCCCTGGTATGAAAGACAACAAAGGGGGAAGAGGGTTTTAAGTCAGAAAAAATTTGACACACCCTCTCGCTCCGTCCAAGTGCAGGAGATGTCGCTGGAAGTTTTTTTTTTTGATAAAACTAGAATATTACAAAAAGATTTTATTTTGTATGTAGGGTTTTTTTTTTTGAAGGTGGGTATCGTCCAATGATTTCAGTTCTGGAAGGAACGGGTGTGTCAGACTTTTACTGACTAAAACCACACCTGTGTCCTTCGCGTTCAAGACCACGGGTTTCCTTTCTGGGTCATTCTATATGAAGCGGATATTGTCTGAAACTACTGAACCGATTCTAAAAATTTGTTCAATAATAAAAAGCTAAATTATTAATAAGTGAGAAAAGAATTCTCGTCCAATATACTACAGTGTCTCAAGACGAAAGTCTATGACCAGTGTGTGTTGCCAGTAATGACATATGGTTCCAAAACCTTCACAATGGGCCTCATCAGAAGGCTCAAAGTCACCCAAAGGGCAATGGAAAGGGCTATGCTCGGAGTTTCCTTGCTTTTCTTGCCTTCCTTGTGATCGAATCAGAAATGAAGATGTCAGCAGGAGAGGAGCCAAGGTTGCCGACATAGCACGAAGAATCGCTAAACTTAAGTGGCAATGGGCAGGGCATATTGCTCGCAGAACAGATGACTGTTGGGGCCGAAAGGTTCTGGAATGGCGGCCGCCTACTGGAAGACGCAGTGTCGGAAGGCCCACTACAATTTGGACCAATAACCTGGTGAAGATTGTGGAAATCCGATGCATGCGAGACGCACAGTACCGTTCATTGTGGCGATATTTGGGGGATTCCTATGTCCAGCAGTGGACGTCTATAGGCTAAAATGATAATGATGAGAAAAGAATATATTATTTTCTTGGACGAAACTGCTGGCAAAAGCTGGCAACGTACAATTATGAATTTGAAACCACCATGGAATGAACTGCGTCCTTTTTTTTCAATCGCTTTCGTTTCGAAAATTTCACACTACAAATTACCCTTATTCTTTGGGCGGTAACGGGGTAAAATTTCCAAAACGAAAGCTATTAAACCAATAATACACTATTCGTTTGCTAAAAGGTAGTATATATTATACGACATTGATATTTATTGCGTATCTTACAAAACATATTGTTTCCACAATGAAACCTGAAATTTGTTTTAAAGCAAGGTACAGGTATAGGAATAAATCTGAAAACAGTAAACTAGTTGTTACGTCACAAATAGAGATTTGGAAAAATCTTCGAGACTTCATTCGAGTTTTGAACTAGTAAAAAAAAACAAGTTTGTACGGAACTCTCAGTGCGTGAGTCCGACTCGTACTTGCCCAGTTATTTTTTAAATTTTAACCGTGAAGTTTCTTGGTGATTCGTGACCAATTGGACCCTTACACTATCTTTAGACGTTTTAAAATCACCCATTTCGGCGTAATATATTTTGAATTGAAGCATCTCAACGTTAAAAGAATGTGTTTGTAAAAAAAGAGCATCCAGTATTAGTAATATTCTCTCACTGGTGGTAGTGTCAAGAACTTGTATGCCTCGCATGTATTTGCGTTGGTTCAAAATGAATGCATGTTGTATAATGTTGTCAGTTCTTCGAAGCTTGCTACGCGAGCATTTTATTAGCTTCTACACTGATATATGAGTGAGTATATCGCTGAAGTTTTTGATGTAGTTTTGATAGAAGTTAGTTTTAGGACAGACAGGTTTTGTTTAAACGAGTTTATTTTTAATTCTGGTGTTAATGTGTGTTAGTGTTTGGCTTTAAGCCTTCTAATGCAGCTCATGGTGAGCGACCACGTTTCGGAACTATATATCATCACTGGCAACACGCACTGGTCATATACTTTCGTCTTAATATACTGTGGTATGTTGGATATTTAGTAGCCTGAAACAATACAAAAACAAAAAAAAACTTATTATTATTGTCTAAAAAAAAAATCTTAGAACAATTCTCTCAAGAATGACTTTGTATTCTTGTTCTTTCATGACAGTTTTATCTTATTTTAATGTAGAAGAAGTCTAAAAGCAACTCAAAACAATTACAGTGAGGCCATAAGTCTAAACAAAAGATTGCTTCTCTAACTTAGATGAATAATGTCATCAAACCTTGTTTGTTCTGACTTTTAAGTCTGATTAGCTGAGTTAGAGAAAACTGGTTGAACCAAAAATATTTGAACGATTTGGTGTTAAAAGTTTTGTTAGCGTTGTGAGTAATTGGCTGTCGTTCTACGGGTCAACGGCTTGTTACGATACTAATGTTCATCTACGTGTACAGCGCTTTCTGTTCCTAGTGTTTGGGCGTGTGGTATTTTTTTTGTATCTAAGTGACTCACGATAAAAGGACAAAGTTAAGTACACTTTTTTTTTTTTTATTGGGTGGGAAAATCATCCTAATGACATCCCCGCTCTTGGGCGGAGCGGGAGATAGTGTCAGACTCTTACTGACTAAAAACCCACTCCTGTTCCTTCGTTGCCTTCGTCCCAGGGCCCTGGGCTCCGCTTTCACACTAGACTATCAGCATTCATCATTTCAGCCGAAAGACGTTGAGTATGGGCCTCCCATAAGTGTCTTTACCGCATTGGTCATCGGTCCACCTTGTAAGAGGCCTTTTAACGCTGTGTCTTTCGGTATACGGTTGCCACTCCAGAATCTTTCGTCTTCATCAACCATCAGCTCTGCGAGCACTGCCCAGCCCACTGCCATTTAATTTTAGCGATTCTGCGGGCTATGTTGGTAACTTTTCCCTACTAATTTCTTCAAACGATCACTCATTTTACGCTTTCCATTGCTTTTTGAGTGATTTTAAGCACATAGATAAATTATTGACTAATTACAACCACATGATAACAAATCAAAAAAGCGATTGGCAGCTACACTGCGTGTTGCAAGTTCTATTCTCAAACGTAACAAATACATGTTTATAGGCTACAGATATTGTAGACTACAGATATTATGTGTTCCGGGCCTGGATGTCTTGTGTGTGTGAAATCACATGTTTGTGAACGCACCCACGATCCCACAATATAGGCGAAATTTCTTAATGTGAGCCAGTTTCAGTGCGGAGTTTCCTTGCGTGATCGCATAAAGAATAAAGATATCCGCAGGAGAACCAAGGTCGCCGACATAGCCCGAAGAATCGCCAAACTAAAGTGGAAGTGGGCATTGCACATTGCTCGTAGGACGGACGGTCGTTGGGGCCAAAAGGTTCTAGAATAGCGACCGCGCACCGTAAACGCAGCGTTGGAAGGCCTCCCACAAGGTGGACCGACGACCTGGTGAGAGTCGCGGGAGTGCGGTGGATGCGAGACGCACAGGATCGGTCGTTGTGGCGTCGCTTGGGGGAGGCCTTTGTCCAGTAGTGGACTTCTTTCGGCTGAAATGATGATGATGATGATGAGCCAGTTTAAAGTTTTTGGTTATTAATAACACTTTTACATGTATTATTTTATTCGTTTTTAAACTAAATGAGACCAGACAGATGATTGATATTCCAAATAAGACCTGGACCTTGCATTGGCTAATCAAGATTGGCACATATGTGAAGAAATCCTACTCAGTAGCGGTTGAATGAAACACACAGTGAAAATTGATAAATGAAAAAAAAGGGATTGTAAAAAAATTGATCTATTCCAAGAGACTATGCATTTTCATTTCCAACAATTTATAAAAAACAGCGTAATAAAATAAGACATCTAATTCCAAAACCGATTAATTAAGTATATTAACCAATTAATTCTATATTTTTATCTTCCACAAAGATAAATGCCACAGATTACTTGAGAAGATAAAACGGGGTAAAAAAAGATTAGGAACACCAAAAAGATATTCCCCGGGAAACAGTTGGAGAACGACCGTAATTACGGCAAAAAGCCTCCTTAAAAATAATTGTAAGGAGATCTTTTATCATCCCTCAGAATTTAAGATGACTGTAAAATTCATCCAAATTGAATTTTGTAGACACATTTAATTCTACTAAGTGTTATATGGAAATTTTTAAACCGTTTGGCTGCAGTACGAAATTGGAATTAAGTATTAATTACGTTCATTTAATTTATTGGCTTAATAACTTCTTGAGTTGTAATTTTATGACTGTGAGTGATGATCTTTGTGTTTTGATACTTTATGCTTTAGTTGCTTGTGGTGAAAAATGAGGATATAGTTAGTTAAGTGACGATGGGTATTTTTAAAAATAAAATTGGCTTGCGTTTGACCAGTATCTTAACAGGTAATTTATATTTTTTTAATCTAACATGTTGTAAAAATTATTGGAATTGATTCAGTAACTGATTCTGAATAAACTATATTTCTGATTCGCATATACATAATAATATACTAAAAATAAAGTTATATAAAAAAAAACTTATATGTTAAAATATTATCAATAAAGTAATACATTTGAACACTAATTAGCACATTCGTTAATCAGTGTCTAATCGAAGCATAGTACTCATTAGAAAGTTTTAAAAATAAAGATGAAAATGACTCAACAGAAATTTAAGTGACTTTCTCACTGAGTTACGTTCAGGCCCGAAACTAAAACACCAAACTTATTATTTCGGACCACCCACAGTTTAATGTCCACAGCGATGTCAAGGGGAAGTTTTGTGCAATAAAGTAAATGGAAAATGTTAAGAGCCTGCACTATTTATGTGCTTTCAAGCGAGGTTTACACAACCATTTTGTGCCGCAGCGCTGTTTTCGGTTGGAATGCAAATATTGCATACGTTTGATTGAATCTTTTCTACGTATTTTGATTTATCATTACACTATTGAGATCTACACTAATGTTATAAACGATAAAGTTTTTTTTTTTTTTGTTTGTAGGAGGTAATCTCTGAAAGTACTGGTCCGAATGTGAATGAATTAAAATGTATTCACCAATAGAAAGCTGCTTTATTCCTAAGTGATACGGGCTATATTTTATGTACGCGGACAAAACCGCAGACAAAAGTTAGTATAGAATGGGATAGAATGGGATAGAATGGGATAGAATGGGATAGAATGGGATAGAATGGGATAGAATGGGATAGAATGGGATAGAATGGGATAGAATGGGATAAAATGGGATAGAATGGGATAGAATGGGATTGAATGGGATAGAATGGGATTGAATGAGGTAGAATGGGATAGGATGGGATATAATGGGATAGAATAGGATAGAATAGAATAGAATAAAACTTTATTGTACACCAAATTAGTAACAAAAACTATTAAACTAACTTAATCTATGAGTACAAGTTATATCAAGGGAAAATACTTCTGGGATAAAAAGTACGTTACGTGTAGGCTATAGTGTAAACGTGTGGCAAATTTCATCCTAATGTTTTCAGCCGTTCGAGCGTTAAGAAGTCACTAACATACACATAAACGCACTCATAAATTTTCGCCTTTTTAGTAATAATGTGTTAGAATAAGGCAACACTTTACTAAGTATTTTTATTGATTAGCATTACTCTTGATTTAAAGACCCCTAGTTCGTAGCTATCAGGAAATACAGACTCTGGCAGGGAATCCCACTCCTTAGCTGTACTCATTATGAATGTGTTCCCAAAACGCTTTGTACGTATGGGTAGGATGTTCACCATGTACCGATGGCGCGACGCCGTACGTCTAGTGGTCCGATGATGGAACGGACTTGGTGGAATTAAATTGATCATAATTTAATTTGTTATCAATACTAACATAGTTTTACTTTGTTACTAACACATGTGTTAGATTTCAATAAAAGCCTGCTATTATTTATTTTATTTCCAAATTTAATTAATTTCCAAATTTATTTTATGTAATATAAAATAAATCAATTTGAGTGTTAGACCTGGAGTCGTTTAAATAACGATTTTAAAATATTGAAGGGGGAACCAATAAGCACTAGGCCGGGGGATTAGCGGTCGGACCAGAGCACTGGTGGCGTTCGGACGTAAATTCTAGTGGCGACTACCATAAGTTTACATACTTAGCAGCCTACATATTGTAGGTACTAATAATTATTAGAAACAGTGTAATTATCTGAAGATATAAACAAGTGCATTATTTTAAGGTGTGTATTATTCCTTGAATAAGTTGTCTTACCGCTATCCTTTAACCCAATTACTTGCTTGTACTTTATATGTCCTGGCCCCGTTGATACTCTGATAAAATACTACATAAATATTTCAGTCTAGGACCAACATCGTGCTAGACTGAAATAAACGTTTATTATTAACTTGGTAGGCTATTTAACATTACGCTACGACATAAAAAAGTGAATGACAGGCGGACGCCTCCTTCTGCGAAGTATTAATGCTAGCGAAGGAGGAGGCTGCACGCGTGAGAGAATGACGGTCCTCACGCTCCAGCCGCCGTAATTTCGACTACCACGGTAGACGGGGGCTTGCGGACGTCGAGCAATGAGTGGGCCGCAATCCAGCCGTTCGGTAATTAACCAGACCGAGTTCAGTCGTCAACAGCGCGTAGTGATCCACACGCTCCTCAAAGAGATTTCAACAAACTGTAAGGGCCCAGCAGGGCCGATGCCCGCTAGCTACGACCACGGGGAATTTCTGAAAAGGAAACCCGTTGTCCTAGAATGGAAATGTAGTTTAAGGACACAGGTGTGGTTTTAGTCAGTAAAAGTCTGATACTCGCTCGCGTTCCGGCCAGAGCGCGAGAAGTCATTGGATGCTTTCCTACCTTAAAAAAAAAACAATCACACAAAAGTGGAGCAGTAACCAAAGATGCGGGTGAAACCACGGGGGACAGTTAGGTACTGAAAAAGTCAATTCGACTATTAAAATCAGTAATATTTTATCTATACAATATAAATAAATAAACCGGCCAAGTGCGTGTAGTGTTCCGCAGTAATCCGTTCCAACATTCAGATTTGAGTAAATCTAAAAAAAAAAAAAAAAAAAAAGAAAAAAAAGATAGAAGCTGGCTTTTGTTAAATTTAGTAAGCCTATAACGTATAAAAACGGGCCCATATAAAACTATGGTAACTGAAAAAGGACTTATAAAATCCGACTTTACAAAATTAGTTAAAAAAATATATAGGTGCTACTAGCTGTCCTCATGGTTTCACCGTATTTGGTTACTGCTCTGCTCCCGTGGGTCGATGAGTTCTTTTCTAGATTTTTCAAGCTAATAGTTTAACTTGTGGAGGGTTTGACTTTGCTTACGGAACACTCAGTCAAAAAATAGTCTTCACAACTGTTTTCCAAGCAAATTTACAGCTTCCTAGCATCTAAGCTAAACCACGAACGGACAGACGGACTTAGCAAAACTATAAGGGTACCTTTAACGATTGGCCTGTTGGTCTAGTGGTTAGTGGGTCTGACTGCTATGCCGTGGCGGTCGTGGGTTCAATATCCACCCAAGACGGATGTTTGTGTGATGACCACGATCGTTATTCCGTGTCCAGGTGTAATTTATCTAGAAATATCACCATCATTTCAGCCGAAAGACGTCCATTATTGGACATAGGCCTCCCTCAAGTGTCGCCACAATGAATGGTCCTGTGCGTCTCGCATCCATCGTATAGAAATATGATTATGTTTATCAGTTGCCTAATACTCATAGCACAAATTCTGGTTGGGGACTAGTTGGCATTGTGTGAACGTTTTTTTTTTATTATTATTGATATGTCGCGTTTGACCATCATCATTTGATCATCACCTGATGGTAAGCGATGATGTTGCCTAGAAGTAACCTATTTACTCCTGACTTATAGACCCCTAAGTTGTAGCTATCAGGAAACACAGACTCCGGCAAGGAATTCCACTCCTTAGTTGTACGCACAATAAATGTGTTCCCAAAACGCTCTGTATGTTTGGGTGTGATATCTACCATTTACCGGTTGCGCAACGCCGTACGTCTGGTGGTTCGATGATGAAACGGACTTGGCGGAATTAGATTGTGCAATTCCAGTGCACACTCCCCGAAATTTAAACGATCGAAAACCGACAGGTTACCAACTCGGCGGTGATGCCCAAGGTTTTGGAGCTTCGACTCGATAAGAGTGTCATTATTGTCGATGATTTTCTTGGTTCGCACCTCCATCGACTTCAGTGTATCAAGCTAGTATTTGGCAGGCCCATCCTAAAGATGAAAACAGTACTCCATACACGATGGAATTTGCGCTTGATAAACCTTGATCAGCTGTTCCAGCGTGAAGTACCGTCTCACCTTTGCTAAGATGTCTAATATTTTGACAGCCAGTTGAGCCTTAGCTTCGATGTATGAACCGGAATAAAGAGTAGACGACAAGATAACCCCAAGAAGCTCAAGCTAGTCGGTTATCGGCACGGTCACACCTCGGAAAGACGAAGCCTGGTGGAATTGACTCTGATTAGCGAAAAAAAGACACGCCTGGGTTTTAGTTGCATTGAACTTGACTAGATTGGCATCCACTCCAATCGGAGACCGCCTTCAAAGATGAGTTTAAACGTTCAACCACGGCCTATCGGAATGACTGGATCTGTGACTCGCTAGCTCGTGCGTCAGACATATTTATCAAGTTATGGAAAAACAAATATTAAACCTTATCAGGACTCCGGAACCCTAATTAACACGAAGAGATATTAATTATTTATATCTTGTACTAATTTCTATATAGCTTTGTTGAAAGTTGAGTAATTGTGCCGGAAATAGAAAAGGGTAACGACAAAGCTTTGAGCACACCCTCCGTTTTTCTAACCATCTCTAGTGTCAAATCCAATCCTCGGCAGAATTAACTCAGTATATGTACGAATTAATGAGTCTACCCATTACACCGTACCATACCGTAACCGTATAAGGAACGTGGCAGGATAAAAATATTCTTTGTATTAAAATGTATGAGGCATGCCCAGATACCATTCCACCCTCAACTTACATCGTAGTGCTCAATTTTGTGGGTGACAATACGGATTGCTCAACCGGTGTGCATACGGGTTACAAACGCGTATGATGATTGTTCTAAGCCCGTTATATGGTTTCAAAAGTACATACAATACTTTTGCATCTTAAAAAATCATCTTAAAAAAAAAGCTCCCAGGTGGAGTGAGAAGACGTGTCAGACTTTACTGACAAAAAATACACCTATGTTTCTTCAGTTGCCTTTGCGCTCCAGGACCATCAGTATATCCTTTTTAGAACATATCCCATAACTCTAGCAGGCATCGGCCCTGTGGCATCCAACAGTTTGCTGACATCTTTTAGAGGCGCTCGTGGTTCACTCTTATAAGACGAGCGGGTGGCCGAGCTACCCATCACAAGACTGCGCCTACGGTGGCCGGAGATCACACTGCGATTCCCAACGCTCGGAACGTCTCCTATTGTGGCGGCTGGGGCGTGAGGATATATTTTCATCGCTATTTTTGGTGGGGAATACTATTTTCATGACTCAGGACTACAAGCGGCAGCCTGCTGATCACAAATAAAAACTCCCACAAATAATTTGGAACTTGCATGTCCCCAAAATAAACCTAACGGACGTTGGTATCAACACAGACAAAGCTAAACTTGAAACGTTTCTAACACTAATTGCAAATACTATTACAAAGTTGAAGATCACCACAGTACAACAGGTAGAGAGAGTGGAACTTTGTTGTAAGTTGTAAGTTAAGCGAGCAAACGGCTGGGAAAGTGAAGCTTGTTGACTAAAATTACGTGAAGGTGTGTTTGAAATGAGTTTTTTTTATTTTATATCGGATCGCGTTTGACTATAATCCCACGTAATGGTAAGTGCGTTGTTGACGATAGAGCACGTTTATCTAGAAGTAAGCACTCTTGACTTAAAGACCCTCAGGTGGCCACGTATTCCACTCCTTAGCTGTACGCCCAATGAATGTGTTTCCAATACGTTTTTTGCGTATGGTTTGAGGGGATATCCACCATATATTGTAAAATCTATTTTTTTTTTTAATAGAACAACCATGTAGTTTCATGCCGGTTCTTTTCGGTAGGAAAATACCAATTGGAACCGAGCACTCGCTTCTGGCGTTTCATAAGTGCCCTTGAAGCTGTGAAAAAATCAAACATCTGCATTAACGGAAAAAAGATACGACCTTTTAGGTCGCAAAAAACATGTATATCGACCTTCTCAAGGAAATTTATTCATTTTATGATTTATTTTCTCAAAATTCATAGTGTACTTCCCGTTGGCCTAGAATCCTGAAATTTGGCATAAAGCAAGGTCTTATAACACAAATATAGTAAAAAATCTAAAAACTGTAAATTTGTAGTCAAGTTACAAACAAAAATCTTTCTTTGCTATTCGGAAAAATCTACGTAACTCAATTTGTGAATTGAACGGTTTTCATAGGTAAGTTTGTACAGAACCCTCAGTGTGCAAGTTCGACTCGTACTTGCTCAGTTTTTTTTTATTTAATATAAACCAGTGCTTGACTGCGATCGTAAGGTGTGATACAATGGTTGATTGTGAGGCGCAGTTTATTAAGAGCCTATTTACTCTAGCCTTGAAGACACCTAAATTATAAATGGACGGGGAGACTGCAGCAGGCAAATTGTTCCAGTCTTTCGATATACGCGATACGATTTCAGCAAAAAGAAGTTTACTCTTAAAGATTAGCATCCTCCAATGGCTTTCTCTAAGCATCACAACCACCTGTCTTGTTATTAATTGACTATCAAGTTTAATAAAGCTGGATTATTCTAAGATAAAAAATTACCTATATTAAAAACAGCTAAAATCGATTCAGTAGCTTATTCTAAATTAGTATATTTTCAGGACTGTGTTCAATACATTACATGCCGTAACTTAAAGATTTTTTTTTAATTTTGAATTGAATTTAAATTCATCATTAATATCTCAAAGTTAACCCAAGGGCAAAGGAAAGGGCTAGGCTCGGAATTCCCATGCGTTATTGCATCAGAAATCAAGATATCCATAGGATTACCAAGGTTACCGATATAACCCAAAAAATCGCCAAACTTAAGTGGCAGGGGGCGACATTGCTCGCAAAACGGATGATCGATGACATCGAAAAATTTTGGAGTGGTGACGGTGTTCGGAAGTCGCAGCATTGGAAAGCCTCCCACAAGGTAAGCCGTTAACCAGGTAACGGGAACCCGATGGATACGAGACACAGGACCTTTCGTTGTGGTGACACTTGGGGAGGCCTATGTTCAACTGTGGACGTCTTTTGATTGATGATTTGAATGATGAAGATGATGACGATTTCGTGGGAGTACTCATTCCGTCTGTGATGCCATAAAACATAGATTGTGTCTCAATAATAGATTTTTTCTGCTAACACATACTTACCTGTGTTATGGAATTTTTAATTTATAGATTAAGTCAAACACAATGACACTTCTAACATAAAATCACATTGCTTGTCTGTGTACTCGAATTTTAAAAGCCAGATAGATAATCCAGAAAATCACGACAAACAGCCGAGTCGAAAGAAAAAAAAGATGTAGCAAGAAAAAGTTTTTGTTTACTCTATGGCAAAGTGGCGGGCAGAAATAACTACGGAAGAAGAAAAACTTGCAGGAAAAAAGGAAAAAGATTGTCTGCTACTGTTTGTTAAAAAATATCTCGAAGTACATGGCTTTTAATGATCTTGTAATTTTGTCTTTATTCATTTTCTTGTCACATTATGTGTGTATATTTGTTACACCTTCATGCTTAAACGGCTGAATGGATTTGGATGCAATTTGGCACACGGATAGACCAGATCCCGTGGTAACTGAGGATACATTTTATTCCGGATAAGCATAAGCATAATCAGCCTTTTATTATTCCCACTGCTGGGACACTGGCCTCCTCTTTCTAGGAGAGGGAATGGGCCGTAATCCACCACGCGGGCCCAGTGCGGATTGGTGGATGTCACATGTCTTCGAATTTTTGGTTTTAAGGCATGCCGGGTTCCTCACGATGTTTTCCTTCACCGTTTTGAGAGCAGTGGTGATGAAATAAATTATACAAAGTAATGCGCCTGGCTGGGTTTAAACCCGTGGCCTACAACTCGTAAGTCGGGGCCGTTACCTCTCGGCCACCACTGCTCTTTTGGGATAAGTTTCTAATATAACGCGGGTACCAACAATATTAAACACTGGCTGGTATATTGAAGAAATGTTTGTTTCTGTTAATTGACGGCTGGACACAGTATTGTTGGCGTAGTGACTAGGCGTCTACAGATAATTGTTGCCGGTTCTTCACTCTTGTGAGTTTATAATTTTTTGTAAAACTAATCCAGTAAAGACCTCTGAAAATCTGCTATTTCGCATGAACTTTGACACTTCATAATTCAATCAAAAATTAAAAAGTCAAAAAGTACAACAATTTTTACAAATTTTTACAACAAGCCTTTCAAATTTAATCAAGATTCTGAATGTCGACAATTTGTTTCAAATTCTTTTAAGATCTTAAAAAAACACGTGTTTCCTGGAGCAAGTTTTGTAAAATATTCGAATAAATCACGGAGTTACCGAATGCTAACAGAGTTTTCAGGCGTTATCTTTCTTTTTTCGCGTTGCCTTTTCGTCAAACATCGCGTTGGATTGCGTTAGATAAGTAACAAGCTTTTAAACCATACTCGATGTTGACGATAGGTGAGTGAAAAAAACCCTCTTAATGGTCACATGTGTATGTGTTGTGTGTGTGGTTACATGTTGGTGGTATTGAGTTAATGGTGGTGGGAATTTTAGCCCAACTTTATTTTTTTACGGTGCATATTTTTTTTTTATGGCGTCACTTCAATAAAGAGTATGTAATCATCCATCCTTCAATGGTGAGACCAACTTACTATCTATTATTAGCGCGACATTTTGGTATCTCAATCAATTGACACACATTCCAGTGCACTCATATCATCATAAAGCAATCGGGTATTTTACTATTTTACGTTTATACAATACTAAATTCTGCCAGCGGCTTTGCCCGCGCGAATATTGGTTTCTCCATACAAACTTCCAACCCCCGTTTTACCCCTTTCGGGTTTTTTTAAGTGGTAAAATCATCTAATGACAAATCTCGCTCTTAGGTGGAGTGGGAGATAGTGTCAGACTTTTGCTGATAAAAACCCACTCCTGTTCTTTCGTTACCTTCGTCCCAGGACCCCGGGTTTCGTTTTCACACTACGTATGGCCCCAGTAGGCTTCGACCCTGCTGGGCATCTACGATTTGCAGACAACTCCCTGAGGCGCGCGTGGAACAATACGCACCGTCGACGACTTGGGCTCGGTCCGGACGGCTACCGGACGGTCGGAAGGCGAGCTTCCCATTACTCGTCGTCCGCAAACCCCTTTAGGGGTGGAGTTTCGTAAAATCCGTTCTTAGCGAATGTCTACAGCCTATAAGAAACCTACTTACCAAATTTTAAGTTTGTAGGTGTTATAGTTTCTGACATTTCGTGATTAATCATTGAGTGGTATATCGTTTCATATATATAGATTTCATAAACACTAAACTAGCTGCTGCCAGCGGCTTCGCCCGCGTGAAAATAGAAAATTGTCCCCAGGGAGCATACTCCCGGAATGTAAAGTATATCATATGTGATATTCCAGGACATGTTCTAGCCCTGTGGCAAGTTTCATTCAAATCGGTTTAGCTGTTTGAGCGTGAAGAAGTAACAAACAATCACACATTTTTCCTTTTGAGGTACGGATGGTACGGAGGTACCAAAAATAAGTCAACTACAACGAAATTTTATCGTCATTTAAAGTAGGTAACAGTCAATTCTTTTGATGATTCACAACTGAATTTCGCACACATCGTAACAAAATTAAATAGCAGCCCTAAGAAATAGCCAGTCTATTGTTAAGAGAACATAAATAATTTGGTCGTGCAAACGAAGCATTTCAGGACTTATTCATTCAAAAATTGTTACTTGGAGAAAGCAGGCCGTCTTTGTAAAACATTTGTCATTATAATCACCCAAAGCTGCCGTCTGTGGTAATAAAATTATTTCACAGTAAACATTTTGAAAATTAAATTTTAAAGAGTTCTCACTTGGAGTAATGGCCCGTTTTAAGTGCGGACGTGACGTAATAAGTTGGCGCCCTGAAAACTTTGTATAGGTGTTTTTTCATTTTGATGGCAAGCCGTGAGATTTGTGTAACTGGGGCGATTTTGTAACCAAATTATACAATTTAGGTAAGTTCATTAATAAAACGTTATTTGATGAATTTTATGAGCTCATATTCAATTAAATTCCATTCAAAATATTTCATTCCACACAAGCTGTTCCAATTGGTTGTTTCATATGTAGAAGAACCGGCAAGAAACTCCATGCTCACCCTTTAAGAAAACTACAATTTAGGTGTCTGCTAGTCTTCATACAACCTGTCAACGATTATCGTCCAACTATAATATAGGTGTCTTCAAGGCTAGAGTGAATAGGCTCTTAATAAACTAGTGCGCCTGACCATCAATGATTGCATCTCCACTTACCATCAGGTGGGATCGCAGTCAAGCACTGGTTTATATCAATTTAAAAAAAAAAAACTATTTTACAATATTTCCGCGTTACAATACTATACTGGCCTATTGATCTAGTGGTTAGTGGTCCTGACTGCTGTGCCGAAGATCTTGGGTTGTATTCCCACCTAAGAAAGTGTTTGGGCACGCCACAATTACGGCGGTAAGTCCCCTCTTTGAGGAGGCTGAAAAGATAACATGGCGTCCTTGCCTTCCGCATGACGCAGGTTCTCACCGGACATGGTAAGTTCGAGAGGTTCCTGCAGCGGATCCGTGTGGAAGAACGTTGTGTGGATCGCCTGGAGGACACGGTGGAGCATACAATAGAGGTGTGCCCCGCCTTTGCAGAGCACCACCGTGTCCTCGTGGGGGCGATCGGCGGCAGCGATCTCTCACGCCAGGCGCGCGCGAGGGAAAGGCTCTCACGCCCCATTCACCGGTATCCCAATCTCGATTTTCAGCCACCGTAGGCATTGGCTTGCGGACGGTAAGCAATGGGTAGCTCGCCGTCCGACCTTCCGATAACCATCCGGACAGCAAGTCGAGACCTAATGGGGCCATGCAAAAGAGAAACCCTAGAACAAAAGCAAACAAGTAACAGGAGTGGGTTTAAGACAGTAAGAGTCTGACATGCCCTCACGCCCCATCCAAGGGCGAGAAAAGTCATTAGATGATTTCCCTCCTAAAAAAAAGCTAAAAAAAATGTGTAATGAGCACGATTATTTTTTCTGTGTCTGTAATTTATATATAATATGTATGTATTTAGAAATATATAAGTATGTTTATCACTTGTCTCGTACTCATAGCACAAGCTCTGCTTAGTTTGGGACGTAAATGGCGTATATAATCTATTCTCATTATAAAACTGCCTAGTGTCCCCCTGCTACCCAGCTAATACTAAGAAATAGTGCCTATAATTTTCCAAGAAGTTTACAATTTAATTAAGATCCAGCAAATACATAAATATACTTATATCAGTCTCTACCCACAATAGGCTTAGAAGCCAAATTTGCTTAGTAATACCAAAGCATTAAAATAAGACTTAAATTTCTAAGAATTTCAGTTTACAGAAAATAATTAGGCTACAGAATAACAAGGCTTGTGTACTTCAGAATTACTTAGATATTCTGAAAAGCCTGCTTAATATTTTAAAAAATGATTCAGTACACAAGCCGGTTAGCAACTTGTAAAATATTTTCGCTAATTACTATAGTACTAACATGGGGTAAACACATTGGCTCGTTACATCGCCAGCAGCCAGGGTCAACACGTGCGCTTTTGTAAAAGACTTGTACACAACTGTCAATTTCCACTCCCAGTACACTCAAAACAAGTATTTATATGAACTTAACAACAGCAACAAGTTTTTTTCTTTCCCACTGCTGACAAAGACCTCCCCCAACTTCTTTTCAGCCCCCCTAGCCAAGTTACAACCGTTTCGTTTCGATTCTCTTTTTGTCGATCGCCTCGAGTGGCCCACGCCTCCGATCCCTTTATTTTGACGCCATGTCAACGCTAAGTCACGTGGTCAGAACAAAGGAATTGGAGGCGTGACTCGAGGCAATCAACGAAAAGAGAATCGAAACAAAACGGTTGTAACTTGGCTAGGGGGCAGGTACTTATTTTTATCATATGTCACCACGAAGCAGGCCTGGCGGCCTACCGAAATCTCTTTCAGGTCGGCCTTATCGGTGGCGTTTGTCTTCAAGCACCTACTTTGTGGAGAGTGCTGCACAGCGGTCAATCTGCTAGTACACTCCTGAACAAAGGCTTCTCTTTACTTCTTCCATCTTTCGCGGGCTCACGTTTGCTCCTTCCAGTTCTGGCGAAATCTGTTTCATTCGTCGCGTTATCTTTTTTATAGTCTACCGCGACTCCATCTCACTGACTCAGGACACCAATTTTGTGCTACTTTGGCTTTCAGTTTTTCAGGCATGTGACAGATATATCATGTGTGTATATAGTCCTATTTAAGTATGCAAGCCTTTTGCTTCACATCTGATAACCTGGTATTGGAACTTACATTTAGAAAACAAAAAAGAATATCCTCTTTTAAGGGTGTACAATTTCAGTCACTGTAACCAGCCTCTAGGCTGTAGAAAAATAATGTTGTATTTGATCGGAAAAAATCTGTTATTGGTACTAAAAACGTATAATAAAGAAGTAAATTTAGTTTGTTTGTAGACGATATACACTTTTTTGAGGTGCGAAAAATAGTGTTAGACTTTTAATGTTTAAAATCCACTCATATATACGCATAGTCCTTCCGTTGCCCTTTGAAGACTGAAATCCCAAAAAAAACTGCGCAAGTGCGAGTCGCTTTCGGGCACTGAATGTTCCAAATACACCTACCTATGTAAACAGTTCGTTCCTGAAGGCATCTCCAAATCGCAAAAGAAAAAAATGTGACGTAGCAACGAAACTGTTTTCAGACTTATTCCTATATTTGTACTATAAGACCTTGCTTTATGCCAAATTTTGGGATTCTGGGTCAATGGTAAGTACCCCATGAATTTTGATTTTCCTGCAAGTGTCGAAACATACGTATTTTGCGACATAAACGACCGTATCTAAGTTAACTTAGAAGTTTGATTTTTTCACAGCATCAAGAGACTGCAGACCACGACTCCTCTCGATCCCGAGGTAAAGGGTCTTTACAGACAGACAGACGGACGGACAACAAAGTGATCCCATAAGGCTTCCGTTTTTCATTTTGAGGTACGGAACCCTAAAAAGAAATATATTTGCGATGCGAAGCGTCAGAAAAAAGCTATTATTCTAATATTTTCCAGGAAATTATACACAAAGCCCTACCACGGAGTTTAAATAATCCATTTTGCCTGAACTTTCAGCGTAATTACAAAACTTAATATCTATATACCAGTATCTAACTTTACTCATAGCATAATTTAGGACCCACATTTTATTATAGAATTAAAAGTTTCTCCCAAATATAAACGCACAACTATTCCTTTACTACGTAGCTACTAAAAAACAAAATTAAAATGAACTACCATAGCAATTCGTTCCCATCTCTAAACTCGAGTAATAAAATGTTAGAAACACAAAACCTCACTTCATTTTGCTACCCAATCCGTTTTACCTGCTAACGCGAAAATATATTTGTGCGTAGGGTTGGCAGAAGGTATTTAAAAAAAATATATTAACATTCCTATTTATATATAATAAAGTAAAATATATAACTTTTGGTACAGTAGGCCTTTGCCTAGCAGTGGAATACAATATATAAAGAAAAACAATAGTGGTACATAGGTGGACTTAATGCAACACGGCATCCTCTTTTAATTTTTTTTATTTAATTGATATACACCAGTGCTTGACTGCGATTCCACCTGATAGTAAGCAGAGATGCAATCATTGATGGTGACACGCACTAGTTTATTAAGAGCCTATTCACTCTAGCCTTAAAGGCACCTAAATTATAGTTGGACGAGAAGACCGCAGTATTTTCTACAAGTATTTTTTGGGTTAAAAAGACTACAGTACAGACTTCATAGGTAGTAGCTGTACAACAATAAATAAATATAATATTTAGAACCGAAACTGCGTTAAGTGGATGCCCTCGACGTGCACCCGTCGCGTGTATCGTGTGCGACGGTCCCCGACGCAGAAAGCGGATTATTACCTGCGCATTGTGGCTAGTTCAATTTTAACGGTTTGCATGTAGTCGAGTCAATGGAGAACTATTTATTACTTAGCAAAAAGAGGGCTGTGATCCGGCTTCCCGCGACGGATGCTCGAGCGGTTCTCAGCAACGGAGCACTTTTGTATGTGACCGCGCGGACGTTCGCTTGACGCATTTTCGGCCCTAAGATTACGTACTTATAATAAAAAATAAAAACATATTTATGGATGTACTGAGATGCACAGATTCGGGTTGTCGTGGAGACACATGGGGAATGCCTAGGTATAGAGACCCTGAGGACACTTGGGTCCAGCAGTGAGCTCCTTTCAACTAAAATGATGATGATGACGTATGCTGAAATAAAAAAAACTGTCAAATATTGAAACTTTTTAAAAGTCTAAAAATAAAATATAATTTATGAATCAATATACAAATTAAAAACGTCGACCGTATCGTCGCTTTCCATCAGGTAAGATAGCGGTCAAACGCAAACCTATCAAGTATATAAAAAAAACATAATATATTATTTAAAAATCTCCATATTTGTAAATTATATTTTAAATTTAGCAGCTGATTCGTTTTATTTATCTTTGAAGAAATGTGAGTAATCATCTCGAAAAGACAAATAAAGCTCAGTTACTAAACAATTTAGAGATCAATTCAGATATATTTTTCAACATGTCAATTTAGAGATATTTTTAAGAATAAAACTGCTGTAAATAGCACGTATATGACTGGCTTTATGTTAAAAATAAATTGAAACACAATTCTAAAAAATGAAATTATAGAACAGGCGTATAAATTAGCCAAAATAATAAAAAATATGATCGCACGGTACTGTTATCTTAATCAACATTGAAAATAATTTTGTAATTGCCGGCTGTTAGGTTGAGAAGATGGATGAGTTCAGGTTTAATATTGAAGAAAAAATAAAAACTCTTTTAAGGTAAAATAAATGAAGAAAAACAGAAATCCCAAGCGTGACAACCATGCCCCAGTAAAGTCAAAGTTCGCCTAATACGTCCTTATTTATTACCTGTTTGTATCTATATAAGCAAGGCATGTCGAAAATGTAATGATTCAAAGGGTCTTACAAATTGCAACGAAGCACCATTACTATACTAGCTTGACTACAGACGATGTCCGTGGAAAAAAAAATATTCCATTAGGTATTGTGAAAAATCTTTTTTAATCAGGTGCTAACGTAATTTAATCTAGTCATGGGTCATGGGATCCCTCAGATGAAAAGTCACTAAAAAAAGAAGAATGTAAACTATGACAGTTCAGGCGGTATGAAACTCTTGCACTTTTTTATTATTGATAGACTCAAGCATCAATCTCACCTGATTATAAGCGATGATGTAATCGATGATGGAAGTTGCTTGCCTAGAAGTAACCTATTCTCTTTTGATTCAGAGACCCCTGGCTGGTACCTAGTAGAGAAACTCCTCAGCTGATTGTCGCAAAATTAGTGTGTTTCCAAAAAGTATTGTATGTGGTGAGGCGTGTGAATAGCCTCACCTAAAGAAATATAGGAGGTGTTTTAGGACAACTAATATGGCGGTGAAAATAAATTTAAATTACACAAAATTAATCCCTGTTGACGATTCCTCTGAGACACCAATACCCACAACATCTATTTGCAGTAATTATGAGCGAACCAACATAAAAAAAAAATACAAACATCCGAATTGAGAACCTCCTCCTTTTTTAGAAGTCGGCTAATAAAGCCCACGTACCTCGCTAATCCAAGGGACCTCACTTCAACCAGGATGATGGGAAGACGCCTCGTTCACGGGTGCGTGGTTGCTGTGTGGGCTGCCGGCCGGCAGCTATCTTGTTTCATCCACCGTTGGACTGGTCAAAACTCGTAAAATCAACATTGCACTATAAGGTCTCAATGTCTCACAGTAGCAGATGCACTTATTATACGAGAATTCTCAGGTTTTCAACATATATGGGATTTTTATCGCGGAGCGGTGTACATTCGACGCAATGCGAAAAATGACAGCGGCAAGTGGACACTTTTTCTTGGCGGGAAGACGCCCTCTATCGGTCTTTAGCGAGCATCTCAAGGTAGCATTCGATACGCTTAACCAAGGGTGCGCTGCGATCGTAAATATTGGTGAACGAAATCGTCAACAGAGACTCAATTGACTTACCTTTTTTAAACTAAATAATGTTTTTATTAAAATGCGGAGAATGCGGGAAAAGTAACTAATTTATATTATTTATTCTCTAAAAATATATACACATTGAAAAAAGGCATTGACGCTTCACCAGTATGTATGGGTGAGATGTCCAACACGTACCGATGGCGCATCGCCGTACGTCAGATGGTCCGACGATGGAACGGGCAATTAACTTATAGGTACATTGCCGACACTCACTCCCCTAAAAGCAACCGGTAGAAAACTGACAGACTAGTAACTTGGCGTCGATGCTCAAGACTTTGTAGCTTTGTCTCGTCAAGTGTATCATTGTCGATGGCCGGGTTTTTTTTTTAAAGATTTTTATGGATGAATGAGAAAACCTCTAATAATGCAAATCTACTTACACCGCTATCAAACTTTTCCTTTTTTTCAAGTTAATATTTTGTAAGTCAAATCAATCCTAAAGACGTTTACTTTGGCCCAAATTTTATTGAGAAATCCTTTACAGATTCTTGAAAACAATGAAGCATTCAGGTGAAACGATTAAAAATTAATTACACTGTGGTTGAGTTCAAAGTTTTCCACGTTCTTCTTCGTCTGAAAATTATTCTGTTCATTTATTATCGACTAGCTTCTGCCAGCAGCTTCGCCCGCATGACAGTAGATTTCTGTAAACAAACTTTGGACCCTGTTTCATTCCGTTAGTAGGTGAATTTTGAAGAACCCTCTCTTAGTGCTCGCCTGCTTCATAAAAGGACGCTTTGTGCAAAATTACACACCTTAGTCTCAGTAGTTTTAGCTGTGCGTTGATATGTCAGTCAGTTTCTCCGTTTATATGTATAGATAAATCTATGGTTTGGCATAAACTACGCATAAGTTCGAGTCGTTAATAAAGACTGAAGTCTAAAATAGTTGGCAAAATTATGTTGCAGTGTCGTACTTTCAAAAATATTTATATTATAGATTTAATATCTTTCACAAAATCCATTTAAACATATTGTACGTTAATTATTCGTAGCAGTCCATCGCTTTTGTATCAAAATAGCGAGCAAACGGTCTTCGTTTCAAAATCTCCCTTCCCGAATCTGTAATAACTTCTCAAAATTTAAATTAAAGACCATCCAGCGAATAATTTCCTCCATAATTATTTGTTACCGCATGATTTTCCTGATAACAAGAGTGATGTGTGCAATCAATTATACGCTGTATTACTTACATCATAAACACGAAATTGGCATGTTAAATAATGGAGCTGTTAATTGTTGTTGCGTACGTGAATGGAGTAACGTATTCATAGCTTTGGTGATGGATTATGGGTACTTAATACAATATTGAAGTATAGCGATGTTTTGTATACAGGGTTTTATTGGTCGTAAATGTTAACAGCCTTTTAAGTTAGACTCGTTTCATATTAGACTGTCAACGTTTGAATCTTTTCAGAATATTTATTTACTAGCTGCACGCCTCGGCTTCGCTCGAATTCATTATTTTTTTTATTTTCCTTGTCAATTTGTTTTCAAATAAATCTTGTTCTGACAAATACAAACACAACAAATAAATAATTATAGCCGTTCTAAATTGATGCATTTATGTACACATGCATTTAGCAAATAATTTTTATTCATAATATAGAAAATTATCAAATGCTCACAGACAGGAGCAAATATCGCTACCTCTATTTGTAGCGAAATTTCCTTCCTTTTTTAAGGTGGGTAATCATCCAATGACTTTTCACACTTTAGGGTGGAGCGAGAGGGCGTGGCAGACTTTTAATGACTAAAACCACAGCTATTATCCTTTTTTGCCCTTGCATTCAACGACCACGAATTTCCCTTTCGAAAGTCAACCCATAGCTCCAGTAGGCTTAGCCGCTGGGCCCCTACGGCTTTGCTGACATCTCTTTAAGCCGCGCCTGGAAGACTACGCGCCGTCGATGAATCGGTCCAAATGGTTACCGGACGGCTGAACGGCGAGCTACCCATTCCTAGTCGTCCGCAAGCCCACGCCTACGGTCCCAGCGACTGGGATGTGAGGGCGTCTGTTCTCTACACTACAAACAAACACTACTGCATTGCAGTGGGAGACGTTCGCCGCCAATTCCTCCTCGTTCCGGACCAGAGCCTAGCATGAGAGGTCGCCACCACCGATCGTCTCCACAAGGATATGGTGGTGCTCTGCTTAAGCCAGGTAGGTACACCTCCAGTTGTATAGACAGTCCGTGACGTGTCCTTCGGGCGGTCCGCATAATGGTGACATTCCGGCTTTTTTTTTCGCCTGAATCAGGTGCAGAAACTTACCGTATGAAGACTTGCGTCCTACGGAAGATGAGGACGCCGTGATATCTCTCCAGCCACTCCTCAAACAGGGGACTTACCGACATACCGAAATTAACTTGCGATACTATTTTCGCTCGCTCGTCCTGTCACTACAATCTTCAGTGAACACGATCCACGTGTCGGTTACACTATATTCGTTCATGACCATTAAAGAGAATTTTATTTTAGTACTGAAGAAACATGACTTTTAGTAGCTTTATTAAGACTCACCAATTAAGAACCATGACATTAATAGAGAACACGAAATTCATGGAATACTGAATACACCTCTTAACCGTTTAATTTAAGAATCGGTTCTTCAGTAATATTAATTCAGAATGACGACTAAATATTTCAATGCCGCTCGACTGTCGTTCATCACGAAGATTGAATTTTGTTTGTTCCGCTTGTAAACAAACTGCCCCCCTAGCCAAGTTACGATCGTTACGTTTGCGTCGAACGCGCGAGTTGGCCTCGCCTCCGATTCTTCACGAAACGATCGTAACTTAGCTAGGGGCGCTGACCGTTTGCCGCTAAATTCCCGTGCGTGCGCTTGCAAGTTTCGCATCATCTCTTTATGTGTTCAATAAAATACAGTAAAAACCACATGTATTTAGTTGTTATGCTGACAAACCTGCTATATTTTTATAAGGATTAATTAGTAAATTACCAGTTAAACATCATCGAACAGTTTTAGTTAATTTTTAGTACATAGTACATCTTTAAAATCATTATATCTTCGTTACAAAATGTTAGAATTGAATAATTAAAAAAGTGTTATGTAGGTATTGAACCAGGCATCATTATGAAGTATATTTTTTCCATTAAATTTCAATAATTCCAAGTCAATCCAAAGATATTATATATACCTATACACTGGTTTAAAGCCCAAAGCAAACCGTTTAAAAAAAAATCTGGGTAAGTGCGAATCGGACTCGCGTACTGAGGGTTCCGTACAGACTTATATATATATAGCTTTTTCCGAATCGCAATATATATATTTTTTAACGTAACAAAAAATTTACTGTTTCCAGATTTATTCCTATATCTGCACTATAAGACCTTGCTTTATGCCAAATTTCAGGATTCTGGGTCGACGGGAACGAAGTACCATATGAATTTAGATTTTCTTGAGGGTGTCGAAATATACGTTTTTTGCGACATACACGGCCGTATCATTTTTAGCGAAGCGAGCGAATACAGACCTCGCCATCCCCTTCACGGTTATTTTTTTTAAATCTCCCAGAAAAGCATAATTTAATATACAATTAGCATTTTTGGTGGAATGAAGGCTTATTTTGCAGTAGAAAACAAAAATAAATTGAGGAACCTTTTCATTACTTTGGTCTTCAATTTTGTTATACGAGTACTTCTATCTCATAATCTTATATTTGTGGTTTATAACCCGATACTTAGGTATTGCAGCAGAAGGAGAAATATATCGCTATCATTCCGGATCCATATTCCAATACCGACCCGTTCACGCTATCTCAACCAGATTGATTTCAGGTGGCAGTCGCATCGTGTGAAATATATATTATAATCGGTATTTTAGACGAAGCGTCTGCTATTTGACTGCAGATTGTGGTTGTACTGATATATTCTGTAATCAATATATGTATATATATATATATATAAGGTGTAAAAAATTAACTTTAAGAATGTCAAGGGGAAATTGTACTCCTTATTCTGAACAACTTTGGGATGGGACCAAACCGGAAATAGCGGAAAAAAAACCAGCTGCTCCATACATTTTGACAAGTTTTTGTATTACATTATTATTATACACAAATAAAGTTTTTGTATTTGTATTTGTATTTAGTTATGCGAACATAAACGTGGGGAATAGCTGTTTTTTTTTTCGCGACAACTGACAGGACAGAATAGAAGAAAGATGTGTGTTTTGCAGACCCCAAAAATCCCTTAATAGCATTTTACTGACTTATTACTTGGAAGCATCGATATGAATTTATTTGTCCCATTTAGTTTTACTGTAATAATACAAACAACAGTAGTAGAAAAATATCAAAAAGCACCGTAACATATGATTTTAATAAATTGATCAACAACTTCCATCACTTAAACAAATATATAACCAAACAATGTATTTTTAATACAAACGTTTTTTTATTCAGCTATCCCGAAAAATACACATGTATGCATCAAATCAAGAACCTATTTGAACTCTGTCAACAATTCATCAATTACGTACAAACATAGTCAAACAAAGCACTCATCATCCGAAAAAAGCGCAATGAAAACAACGCGGGTAAAAACCCGAAACGATATTAATTCCCTTGTACTAAACGCTATACATTTGTTTACGAAGATATATGATCACAGGACAAAGGTACGTTCGGTCATATTAATTTAAGGTCATATATCATAACAATATGTTTTAGCCAACGTTTACTTTCGAGTGTAGCTGGCCATTATTGTAGGTGGCATTTAAATTTCGAACAAGGGTCAGTGTCGTAGTAAAACGTATTACAGTTTGGTGAAATTGATCGATTTATCTATGATCATAGTTTGTTTTCTATGCAAATAATTGCACAATTGCTGGAGATGTACCGTAACGTCAATTCCAAAGCGTTCATTATCCGAGTCCTAAACACTTTTGACCGCAGGGCGTGGTGTTCCGTCGCTTTCGTAGACAAGTGCCACAAAACAGCACGAAGTGAACATGATGCATTATGTAGTGGTACTAACATAGTCAAAGTTTTATTTACGAAAAATAAGTTGTATTTAATTTATAAATGTTAGTCTGTAAGGTATGTCTGGGTATCTATGGGCCAAGATACCTATGATAAATAATTTGGGTACTATTATTTTTATAATAAATACAAAGTTTTTAGGAATATGTTATAACAATATAAACTAAGAGGAATATCACCAACGCCTAACCATTCAATGGATCAAAGAACACAACTAATGATTCCCGAGGCAACGATGCAGCGGCTAAGCTCATCTGAAAAAGTACAAGTATGCCAGCATTGGGGCCTAAATCCATAATTGCTCTTAATTAATCTTAATTTAATTCGATTCGTCTTCAACCTTCGTAAGTATGATCATGTGTCAACGCATCGATCACTTTTAAAATGGTTACCCATTCGCCAGCGTAGAGCGTTAAGAGCCTTGACAACCCTGTTTTCTTTTCTAGATAACCATTCTTCTCCTTCTTATCTGACTTCAGAAATTCAATTCCTTTGCTCTGTGCACAATAAAAATCTTCGATCTACAAATAATCGTCTTCTACGATGTCCGACGCACCGCTCTGGGTTTGTCCATTCCTCTTTCTTTGTTCAGGCGATCTCCCTTTGGAATGCGCTCCCTCTGAACATCAGGACGGCAACCAGTCGGTTGTCCTTTAAAGTGAAAGCACGAGAACACTTTCGCAAGAAGTTGGTAGATTCATCACACTCTTGATTTGTTGTATTCGTTTTTCTCTCAATATCATTCTTTATTTGTATGTATGTATATAAGTATATATTTATTATTGTTTTTATTTCCTCTCTGTCAGTCTTCTTTTAAGCTGCACCTGCCATGTTATATCTCTGCACCACCCTTAGGTCGACTGGTAGAAAATGCCTAAGGCATTGAGTCCGCCTTTGTACAATGTTTCATTAGTGCATAAAGTTTTAAATAAATAAATTTCTCCTCTTCTACCTGCGCAATTTGGTAAGGAAGTACCAGTGCAAGTAGGCCAAGAAGCCAACTCTCCATTGCTAGCCGCTTCAAGAAAGAGACCTAAAAACCCACTCCTGTCCCTTCGTTGCCTTCGTCCCAGGGCCCCGGGTTCCGCTTTCACACTACCCGTGGCCCCAGTAGGCTTCGACCCTGCTGGGCCCCTATGATTTGCTGACATCTCCTTGAGGCGCGCGTGGAACAATACGCGCCATCGACGACTTGGGCTCGGTCCGGACGGTTACCGGAAGGTCAGACGGCGAGCCAAGAAAGAGACCTTGCGACTGATTACACTTGAGCTGTACAAAGTCACAGCCGTTACAACTGGCCATGGATTATTTGACAGGCACCTCTCTATCATAAGAGTAAGATACAGTTCACTCTGCAGAAAGGCCTGCATGGAGAAAGACAAGATACCAGCATTACCAGCTCATCTACTTCTAAGCTGCCTTGTGATCGCTGGAAACAAGGTTGAACTTCGGAAACCCAGATACCCTCCGCAAATTGGTCAGTAACATCAGGGCACTGTTAACCTTTCTTCAGCAGCTGAAGTGGATGAATTGACACACTTGTCCTACTTGTACAAAAGTACGCGCTTTGGACGTGGACTTGCAGATACCAGCCCGACATAATATACATACCTACATATTATATATTTACTTATACTAATAAGTTTCTATTTCATTACATTTTTTCAGAGCAAGGGTATCCAAAAACTAGATTGAAACCGTTGCGTTCTTTTTTATATTTTTTCACAGAATAAAATCTACACTGTACTTGACAGGTTAAACCATTTAAGAGAATTTTCCACAACCCTTATTTGTAGTAGAATAGCAATCACAAAAAAATCTAGTAACTTAAAGGACCCAACCATTTTATTTTATTTCGCTTCATTTGAACTTCAACACCATTAATACAGTAGAAGGTACGCCCCTGGAATTAAGGATTAAGCATTACAGTTTAGACTAATGAACTAGAACACTGAAACATTATTTTAATGTTTGAAATGAACGAACCACTCAGCTTGATAGCACCCTTTACGATCCTGAAACAATATGGCTAGGCTATAATTAAAAATATTTTGAAGTTAGAATTTTTATGTGTACGGGTGCTTACCCTCCAGCGCGATGTACGAGTTAACTAAGAGGAAAGCGAGAAAAAATACCTTGTAACCCTTTCCAAGATTTTTTCCAAATATGCGAGGGATATATACAAGAGAAAAAAAAATGGAAAAACAGAAGGAACAAGGGAAAAGGTTCTAGAGTGTCGACCACGTACCAAAAGACGCACCGATGGACGCCCACAAGGAGGGCTCATGAGTGATAGTAGACCTAGCGAGACGCAAAAGACCGATAGTTATGGCGACACTTTGGGGAAGCCTATATCTAAAAATCAGTGTCTTTCAGCTGAAATGATCATGATGCACAAGTGACACGAGCGAGAAAAGTGTGCGTAGTCATCGATTTGAGTAAAGCAAAATGTTTGCACCACATCCATGCATCACACAATCACACATTTCTACAGCGGCGGTACTCATCCTCGCATCGCCTAGCTACCTCGTACATGTCTGGTGGATAAGCACCCTATAACATCGTTCACATACGTTCATAAAGTTAGTCAGGTCAAAACAAAGGCGAGTTCGGTAGACGATTTCATTAAAATTTCTACTATAGTGAAACAGAGTCTTTATTTATTCAGAGCTACTATATTGGAGTTAGAACAAAAATTACGGATTTTGATGTCAGCGAATATAAAAAGTGAAGCCCTGCATAACAGAGTTTTATAACAATGTGCAATATAACTTTAATTTTGGAAGTCGGTGTTAAATAATATAGAGACAAAATTGTTATAGAAATACCGACTTATTTTGCACTATTTTTTGGTTGTATTAGTTTTTGTAAAAAGTTTTTTATTTTACACTTTTTAATTGTAGTACCTCTCAGCCAAACTTAAATACCTTCCACTTATTGGTTCCATTATCAGATCTGTTCGATGGTACCTTATAGCCAAAGTGCATCTTATGACAATTCTAACAATCATAAACGCAGCTAGGATACATTATTTTACTACAGTGTTCCGGTATCTACCTTCCGGCTTCATCATCAGATCAGTTCGATGTATCCCCTTTCCCTCTTTTTATATCAGTTATCGACTTACACGTATAAGCAAAGAAATTTTACTTTTCACGACAGTTCTGCTGTGATACTATGAAGAGTTCCGTTCCATTTCTGCGAAGTTTATCATCAGATCATAACAATATTTCTATGAGATCAATTCGTATAATTTTTTAATCATCATCATCTTCCTGCCCTTGTCCCATCTTATTTGGGGTCGGCGCAACACGTGATTTCTTCCATTCTATCCTGTCAACCGTCATGCTTTCACTAACTTCCTTTTCTTTCATATCACTGTTCACACAATCCATCCATCTTTTCTTTGGCCTCCCTCTCCACCCATCCACATGTATACTCATAACTCTTTTAGTAACATGTGTTTCATCTCTCCTCTTTACATGACCATACCAAGACAAACGATTCCCCTTCAACTTTTCAGTCACTGGCGCTACTTTCAAACTTCCTCTAATATATTCATTTCTCACTTTATCCATTCTCGTCACACCACACATCCATCTCAACATTCTCATCTCCGCTACATGCAATCTTTTTTCATCCGTATAATTAAAAAAAAAAAATACAAAATCGGTCCACAATTGACCGTTTTTGACGGTGAACATTCTTAAAAAACAATACAGCAGAATACATAACCTCCTCCTTTTTGAAGTCGGTTAAAGAGGAGGTATGCTGTTGAGACTGTTGGGCTTAACCGGTAGAAGAAACATAGCATGAGACACAATTTTGTCCTACACAATTTAGTTCGCTAAATGAATTTTCGGCGACTCATTTTCGGCAACGTAATTTACGTTGCTCTTTGTTTTCTGATATCTTCACTTTGTAACCCTCTGGCGATGCTTCACTAGTTGGAGGGACACTCAGTTCATTATTCTGAAAGTACGGTTATTAATTTCATATGAGCTCAATGTTTGTAGTCGGCATTTTGTTCTCGCAACTTTGCTTCATTAAATATCTGCTCGTTTGTGAAATTATGGCGTATAAAATTTGATGAGTCGTTCATATTTTATACAGTACAAGTAAATTGCGGAGAACCATGGTTAAAATAATAATAATAAACCTTTATTATTCCAAAACATACACAAATGTTGGAGCATAGCTAAGTGAGCCAGAGCAAAAAGACTCTGACTTCTAAACTAGGAAAAGGGAAAAAGGTTGCCGACATTGCACGAAGAATCGTCAAACTTAAGTGGCAATGGGCAGGTCACATTGCTCGCAGAACAGATGGTCGTTGGGACGGAAAGGTTCTGGTTCGTAAAAGTTCTCTACCGCGTACCGGAAGACCCAGTGTTGGAAGGCCCCCCTACAATGTGGACCGATAACCTGGTGAAGGTTGCGGGAATCCGATGGATGCGAGACGCACAGGACCGTTCATTGTGGCGACATTTGGGGAGGCCTATGTCCAGCAGTGGACGTCTAACGGCTAAAATGATGATGAGACCAGTAAATATTATAATGGTTTTGCATATAGCTGTTACGTTCAAAAGAATTAGTGGCCTTATCATGACCTGTTAAAATATTATTCCACAAATTTTGATGACAAGTCGTTTGCTGTTCAAGCAGTGCGGCTGTGGAATGCTTTGCCCGTGTCGGTAAGGCAAGCTCAAACACTCACAATTTTTTAAAATATGGTGAAGGATCGAACGTCGTCTTTAAGTTCATCATTTCTTTGCTTTCATAATTATATATATATATATATTTAATATATTATTTGTATTATATGCAATTTATTAGTTTATGTATTGTATATATGTAAATAGTACACCACGAACTACCTGCGTATCTTTTTTTCTCCTTCTCTGTCAAATCCATCCAAAGGTTGTGTGTAAAAAATCGCTTTTAGCGATAAGACCGCTCATTGTGACACCCTATTAATGTTAATTTCCTAATGTAAATTGTATTTTTGGTGTACAATAAAGAATATCTATCTATCCGTCCTTTTAACAGTTCAGTTTAGGTCGTAAAATGGATCGCGTCTAGATTTGTGGCCTCTGAGTATCGCTTTGACCCGTGTATGTCAGTTTGACCTGACTGTTAAATGTGTAAGAATGATTTGAAATAGTTAGGCAATAACTTTTAATGTTTTAATATTCTAAAGTGTGTTTTTATTATTTTTTGTTGGAGTTTAGATGTTTAATGTAGCGTTATGAAAATTATTATTATCGCCTAAAGGTAACTTTTTTAGTAATTCTTTTTTTGTTTTTTTATTTTTTTTATTATTATCGTTAGGTACGCGCTGTCTCACCTGAAAAAACAATAGTAATACGACGATACGAACGATACTAATTAAATAACTTCTCTCCTTTTGGGTAGAGCGAGTGGAGTGTCAGTGTTTTGGTCTATTACTCCGCTGCTCGTCCGACTGTCTGTCTGTCCGTCTGTCACCAAGCTGTATCTCATGAATGGTGATAGACCGTTGAAAGTTTTACAGATGATGTATTTCTGTTGCTGACAACAAATAATAAAAAAACAGAACAAAATAATTATTTAGAAGGACAAAAATAATCCGGGAAAAATGAATATTCATGATTTGATTACGTCATAAATAATGATGAATTTAACACGCGCCTGAAAGAGATGTCGGCAAAACCTTGACAGCCAAGCAGGGCCGATGGCCGCTAGGGCCATAGGGAATTTCTGAAAAGGAAACGGAAGGGGGAACTGAAGCAACATAGATGGGTTTTATATACGATACCTCAACGCTTTTCCGAGATAAAATGTCTTGAAAGATAGACTGACAGACAGACGGACGGACAATAAAGTGATCCTATAAGAGCTCCTTTTTTCCTTTTGAGGTACAAAACCCTAAAAATGAAGAACGTAACTGGATTGTTTGTTGTTAAATTTCTGAGAAGATGATGAAGTGATGTTTTGTGAGCAAATGAGGATTTAAATGAGCGCATTTTACATCCTCATTTTCTCTGTCCTTTACTAAGTAATTAGGTGATTTATTTAGTCCTCCCTAAAGGCCACCTAGAACACAAGTAACTACTCTAAACTTGGAAACAAAAATAGCTAATCTCGTTGCACTCACATTTTCTCTTGTTTATAGTATTAAAGAGTTTACGGCCTTCCTCATCCATTACCGTAAATTATAATTTATTGAGTCCCTCATGACTACGTAACGGCTATTAGCTCTTATATAAAAGTGAGTGCTTGTTTTGAGTACATTATATAAACGTGCCTTAGAATTATTAAAGGTTTTTAAACTAAGATCTGCTTATTTTTTAAGGAAAAAATTAAATTTATAATGTACGAGTAAAAATTTATATTTTTATTATAGAATCTTAGTAGAATTATTATAATGTGATAGTATATCACATAAAGAATGAAGATATCCGCAGGAAAACCAAGGTCAAGGGCAGGGTACATTGCTCGTAGAACGAATTGTCGATGGGGCCGAAAGGTTTGAAGGTCGTCCACAAGGTGGCCGACGACTTGGCGAGAGTCGCGGGGATGCGCTGGATGCGTGACGCACAAGATCGGTCTTTGTGGAGACGCTTGGGGTAGGCCTATGTTCAACAGTAGACGTCTTTCGGTTGAAATGATGATGATGATGATAGTATATCTCATATCTCAGGAGTCCTGGACTTTTGGAAGACGTATGAGAAACCGAAGCCAACTCGCAGAAGCCCCTTAAGCGAGAACTACGTTAGATCAACGCACACGTGGGTCACGCCTGATTTGTACGTAGAGTTGCGTCGTGTGGCGTGGATCTAATGTAGCTCTACAGGTCTAGTTGCCATATAAAATGTAAGGAGACTAACGCGCCCAGATCGGCGCACGTGTGCCCAATGCAGTACTACCTACTTAAAAAGTCTCACTTAGAAAGTATCTAAATACTTTTTAGGTATTGTGGTTCCAACCGGCGATTATCTTTGTACGCACTATGCTTGTGCATCCAAGGACAACCCCCGGTTAGTGGAAAACTGTTGCAATATTATGGAAAACAAAGATATAGGGTTCGGATTTTGGGAAGTTTAAGTGAACTGATTACCCGGAATTATGATAAAACTATGGTCCATACCTGAGTAATGTTATTAATATCGAATGTATATCGCGCTCCATAGCATGTTGGCAAAACTTGAGTTTGCATATTTGGATGTTAGCTAAAGACCAATAATCTATACGCTACAGGTTAAAACAAAGAGAAATGTGATCATTAGAATACGCTTAAGGGACATGAGCAATACTTATAATTGGATCTTTCATGGACTAGTACACCACAACCACGAGAGCTAGCTCTTGTAGGCATTTTTTGTTTGCCGAAGAGTTAGGCAGAATAGTATTTATGTATATATACACATTTTAGTTAGTCATGTTTTTAAACAAATAAATAACAAACGCCCTTCAAACAAAATCAAATACAATCATTTATGTAGTTAATTTGTAGTTTGGTACGAGTAAGCTCTTTATTTGCATGTAAAATTATAATTAATTATTTTTGTATGCCTATATTAGGCTGATCATAGCGCACATGAAAATAAATCATGTCCAACCACTTTACCTACCTATGTATCACAAATAAAGTATTTCTGATTTCTGATTTTCTGATTTTTCAAAAATCATACAAATAAAAACCACAAAAGTCAAAAAAGACCCAAAATTTTTAGAAACAGCAAAAAGGTCCCCACAATATTGCAATAGATACGAAAGAAAATCCTCCGCTTTGCTTCATCAGATATCTCTAGGTGAAGTTTGAATCGAGTTTCCACCGCGCAAGGGGTCAAAGGAATACTTTCCTTGTAAAATGCAACTGTTACCGGTCGTAAGGTCGCAAACTGTTCGTTTTGTATCGATGTGGCATTTATTGCGTTTTATTTTATGAGGATTCTTGTTTGTTTGTTTGTTGGTTTTTATTAATAAATGGTGTGATTTTGTGTGTGTGAGGTCTAGTTAAATGATGATTTCTGATAGCTACAATAAGTAAAAATGTTACTTGTTGTTGTAGGTTACTTCTAGATCAGCGTGCTCTATCGTCAACCTTATCATCATCATTTCAACCGACGTCCACTGTTGAATATAGGCCTCCATCAAGCGTCGCCATAACGACGTCATTTTCGCTTACCATTAGGTGGGATAGTACTCAAATGAGGGCACATGTGGGCTATTAATAATAATTAAAAAAAAACTGGGCAAGTTCGAGTCACAAAATTACATATAGAAATAGTTAAATTTTAGTTTTTTTTTTTGTTTTTGTTACGTAATAACAAATTTACTGTTTTCAGATTTATTCCTATTACCTATGCTATATGACCTTACTTTATACCAAATTTCAGGTTACTGGATCAATGGGAAGTACCCTGTGAATTTTGATTCCCTGGAGAGTATTGAAATATACGTTTTTTTGTGACAAACGGCTGTATTTTTTTTGCGTTAACTTAAAAGTTTAATTTTTTCACAGCTTAAAAGGACCGCAGATTCAAGTCTCCTTTATGGCAAGCTATGTCTGTAATACATTCAAAATTTAAAACTCCAAAGGAAAATACAAAAAAAAAGTAATATATAATCAATGATATGCAAGTGAAACCAGTAACATCAAGCAGAAATAGAATAAGGTCGACGAAACGTCTCCATTGTCATATAAAAAGCTGCTTGTGAATGTAACTGCATTGCTCATAATACTCATAGGGACTTAAAACGGGGACGTGAAAGCGTGTCTTTTGGTGGAAGTAACTACGACTCTTTTACAGCAATATGGCTTCTTTTGGGTTTTCTTTATCGTCTCGGTAAATTAAATCCGGCTTGTTATCATTCTGTTGTTGTTTTGTTGTTGTTGACAACAGAATTTTTCGAAGGAGTTACCGTAGCCCGGGAACACAAAGGGAAAATGAAGGAGCATAGGTGAGTTTTAGCCTTAAGTAAAAGTCTGACACGCCCTTGCACTCCGTCCGAGAGCGTGAAAAGTAATTTGATGATTTATCAGCTAATTAAAAAAAACTTGTTTTTATAGTGACTTTGTCAGACTCTACTCCTGATTTCTAGAAATAAATAATATCGAAGCGCATAATTTACTTATAAGGACAGCCCCCTAGTCAAGTTACAACCGTTTCGTTTCGAATCTCTTCTCGTAGATCGCCTCGAGTGGGCCACGCCCTCGATTCCTTTGTTCTGACGTCATCTCAACGATCAGTCACGCGGTCAGAATAAACGAATAGGAGGCGTGACCTACTCGAGGTGATCAAGGAAAAGAGAATCGAAACGAAACGGTTGTAACTTGGCTAGGGGGACAGAAAAGGTATTGATAGAGCCAGTTTGACGGCGCAGCTTTTTATGTTCCACGTGAGCCTCGAAGCAAAATTGATGGGGTCCACTAGGGCCAATGGCTACAAGCACTGCAGATTATTCAAAGGAGTTATGTAGCCCTCGCAAAAAAGGAAACTGAAGGAACACTGTCGATTTTAGTCTGTAAAAGTGCAATCGCTGATGGATTTTTTTTAGGTGGGAAATCATCTAATGACTTGTCCGCTCTAGGGCGAATGTTAGACTTTTACTGACTAAAAATCATTCCTATGTTTCTTCTCTTTAGCACAACCCATGACCCCAGTAGGCTTCGACCCTGCTGGGATCCTACGGGCAATCGTTGATAGTAAAGCGCACGAGTTCATTAAGAGCCACTCTAGTCTTGAAGACACCTAAATTATAATCGGACATATACTCATATTTTACTTTGAGATCTAAGTTATTGCTTATTTAAAAATGCTACATATACAAAGTACAAGTTACCATAAAAAAAAAAAAACTAAAACTGCGCGAATGTTCGTACAGTTGACTTTTGTTTTGGATAAAAATAAAATTATCAAAAAAGCTACGCGATCCGAATGTGTGGTTCGTAAACAGTCGTGTACGATCGTCACGTGACCGCGCTTGTCCCCCGAGGGAAGTAACTGAAACTGCTATTTTGTCCCCAATACATACCAGTGGTGACGGCAGAAGGTCCGTTCAATGGATAACATGAAATAAAGCCATTGGCACTGTATTTTTTTTTTCTTTATTGATAGGCTCGCGGTTGGCTACTATCTCACATGATGGAAAGCGATGATGTGACCAAGATTTTTGGCTTTTGCTGGAATTTTGCCAAGTCCCATTCGACTGACTTTTCCAGTTTTTTTTTTTTTTGTTTTGGCTTGGCACGGTTTATGCTTTTAACCAGTGTCAAGTTTAGAAAGTACATACGAGTAATATTTTGTATTCACAGTCACTTTGAGTTACAATGCGGATATAACAAACACATTCTAATTCTTTCGCAGTATTTGGCAGTAAATATATCGAGTCAGTTTTCTCGGCAAGCTTTGCAGAGGCAGTCAATATTAGATACAATGAGTCCACAGGTTTTTAAGTTGCGTAGATACTTGAGATACAAAACAACAACAATTTTACATCACAATATCCACTAGGACAACAAGGTCCACAGGTGGACCGACGACCTGGTGAGAGTCGCGGGAGTGCGGTGGATGCGAGACGCACAGGATCGGTCGTTGTGGCGTCGCTCGGGGGAGGCCTATGTCCAGCAGTGGACTTCTTTCGGCTGAAATGATGATGGTGATGATCCACTAGGAAACTACTACTGAAGTTCACCAGACAAAATCCCGCTAGATACTTCCAGGACCTTCTTTATATATTTCTTAGTGACCAACGCAGGTGTACTTATGTCATGACCCAAAAACAATTACGTGACGTAACTAAAAAGATAATTTTGATGGTGACAGACCACAAGGGCGACGTCCTCTGTGTATTGGTATTAAAAATTCATGTTACTATTAAAATAATATACCTGTATCTACTATTTGTATTTTATTTTCGTTTTTTAAGTTGAAAGACTTTTGTATTTTCCGGTATTTTGAAACAGGACTTTTGAATATGGAAGTTTGTAGTATTAATGTTGCTGACGTCTCTTTGAGGCACCAAGCCACAACTCATCCCGCCAGACTTTTTGACGGGATTTCTTCGAGTAAAGTTTAGTGTCTGCTTTAATTATTCGCAAATTGATTCCTAGTGGATACTGTGATGTAAAATTGATGTAGTTTTGTATCTCATGTGTCTGCAAAACTGGACTATATGTAGAATCATTGAAAAAGGCGCGGTAATATGAAGCTGAGAATTTTATTGTTATGTTGACTACCTTAGCAAAGTGTGCCAAGAAGGTTGACTTAATACACTTGCTGCCAAACACTACAAAAACATTAGAATGTGTACTGTCGTACTCTGCTACGTGTTTCTTCAGGGACCGGGACTTAACTACAATGAAATGCTTGATATCGTATAAGATCTTTGTATTATTCTTCATTAAATTCAGTACAAGCACATTTCGATATAATAGTTACGAGTATGTCAGATCTCCCTTTTACTAGACATTTCTTTTTTCTACTTAATTTTTAAACCTATTCTAGAACAACAAAATCCTTACGAGTATATTTTACATGCTAGTTCCGTTAACCTAACTCATGCGATCTCCTTTCGATACCACAGTACAGTACTTGCACATTCTAAAGGTAAACAAATTAACTATTTATTACGAAGATATTGCTTAAAGGACTTAGTATCCAAGCCAAGTTGAGAGCAGCGGTGGCCAAATGGTATCGGCCCCGACTTAAAAGTTGTAGGTCGTGAGTTCAAACCTAATCAAGCGCATTACTTTGTGTAATTATTTCATCACTACTGCTCTCAAAACGGTGAATAAAAACATCGTGAGGAAACCGGCATGTCCTAGAACCAAAAATTCGAAGACATGTGACATTCACCAACCCGCATTGAGTCCGCGTGGTGGATTATGGCCTATTCCCTCTCCTAGAAAGGCGGCCTGAGTCCCAACAGTGGGAACATCATAAGGTCGACTATGCTATGCTATCCAAGCCAAAAACATTAACAAAAAAACTCAGCTTACCTTATTCATTTGAATAGCGTGATGTCGCACTATACTACACTAAATAACATTCCGTAAATTATTCTGTGAGAGTACATTCCCGTCGTGGCCTCTTCGCCAAATATGCACAAGCGTGCAGCTTAAGCCGAAGCGACGTAAAGAAAACATAAATTCGGAGCTTAAAGATTGCAACACTACATGCACCGAGGAAGTGGACCTTTATGGATATTTACAATAGTAACCTATTTACTTTAGTTGAATCTAAGAGCTTGTGAAAAGTTGTGAAGGTGCAAATTTTATGTGAAGTTTTAAAATGAAAAAATAAATAAATAATAAATGAATTGTACACTGGATCCTACCCACTATTGTGATCTCTCTCTATCACTCAATGGTTTGCTGGAAGAAACCTCAACTTTTGAGTTAAGCTCGCCTATGTACATGAAATTTGTTATCTACTTATTTTATAAGTTGTATTAGTGTACAATAAAGAATTAAAGAAAATTTTGATACCGCTTTGTTTTATAGTTTTCTTTTACTAGATAAAGTCTTTATTAATAACGGAACCAAAATCAAGAGCAAAATCTAGTAAGTTAATATTTTTCTGCTTTGTGTTTCCGTCAACGTAAAAATAAAAATTATCGAAAGGAAATGTACATCTGGGACAAAAGGTTTAATCAAGTGTCTAGTTCTAGTACTTAGTCTAACTAAATACAAAATTTCATACAAATTCGTGCAGCTGTATGAGATTATAAGATAACTATAAACGCACATACATACATACTAACTTTCATCTTTATAATGTATGTGCTTCACTGAAAACTTTTGTATTATTACTATCGATAAAATAATTTGCTTAGGATTTTGGCAATAAAATATTTATGTATTGTATCAAACTGTACTCGAGCCAATGTTTTCGTAATTTTATTAATAAAAATACCATAATTTTTCATGAAGGCGAGAAATAATTTGAAGACATATTTATTTTTATTAAGCATTCTTGTTAAGAAAAAACAGTGGATTAGTCTTTGTAAGTTAGTGGACCTGTCTAAGATCCAATAGTTTATTTCGCCATGGTACCGCGACACTCGTCACCTATCAATAGTATATGCAAATCTCACCCTTTTATTCACCAAATCCATACAACAGTAAGTAATTCATCTTCCCGCCCTTGTTTCACATTACTTAGTGTCGGCACAACACGTTTTTTTTTTCATTCTGTCTTGTTAACTGTCAGTGGATCACCGACTCCTTTTTATATCATTCCTGACATAATTCATCAGTTTTTTCTTTGGCTTCCCTCTTTATTCATCCATATGTATACTCACATCTCTTTAAATAGCGTGCGTTTTGTCCCTCCTCTTCACATGACCGTGTCAAGGCAAAAAATTCCGTTCGATATTTTCATGATTCGTAAGTAATTGATATCCAGTATTTTCCAATAATTTCCAGTGAACAGAATTTAAAACACTACCACGGCAAGCGATTTCGGTATCGCCAAAATCCACCTATTGCAATAAGATATCGCGTTTAATGGCATCGCTTGAATTATGGCTCTACCCATTGCCAACCAATACCACATACGTTTCTCGCTTTATGTATTGTACTTTTAACTTGCACGATATGGTAAGACTGTTTTCGGATATCAGCCTAGAAGGCATCATAGTATCGACGAATATTTTGCTTATAGAATTTTGCTTCGAAAATGTGTTGCGCCGATATTAAATAAAACGGGACAAGGGCAGGAAGATGATGATGATTTAAATTATATTTTTTTTTTTTATTCTTTTAGGTTACTAAGCAACCGTTAGTAATTAGTTAACATACACATTGTCGAATAATAGGGAACGAAACAATAAATTTAAAGTTGTACTCAGATTTTGATATAGTCAACATTACATAGCGTAATCAGCCTTATAATGATCCTACTTCTGGACTCCATCCTCCTTTTTAGGAGAGGGAGTAGATGATAATCCATCACGTGGGCCTTATGGCAGTAAGTCCCCTCTTTGAGAAGTGACTAGAAAGGCAACACGGCGTCCTTACCTTCCTTATGTCGCAGGTCCTCATCGGACATGGTAAGTTCGGGAGGTTTCTGCACCGGATTCGTGCGGAAAAAACGCCCGGATGTCACTATTTCGTGGACCGCCCGGAGGACACGGTGGAACACATGGTGGCGGTGTGCCCTGCTTGGGAAGAGCAACGCCGTGTCCTCGTGGGGGCAATTAGCGGTGGCGATCTCTCGCGCCAGGCCTTAGTACAGGCCATGGTCCAGAGCGAGGAGAAGTGGCAGGCGGTCGCCCCTTCTGCGAAGCAGTAATGCTAGTAAAGGAGGCGGCCGATCGTGAGAGGCAACGGCCCTCACGCCCCAACCGCCGCCGGGATTCCAATCCCGATTTCCGGCCATAGTAGGCGCGGCCTTGTGGACGGGGAGCATTGGATAGCAAGTCGTCGACGGCACGTACTGTTTCACGCGCGCCTCAAGGAAATGTCAACAACTGTCCAACCAAGGTCGAAGCCTACTGGGGCCAACGGTCTGATTCTGAAAGGAAGACTCGGCCTCGGTACGAAAGGCAACGAAGGAACAGGAGTGGGTTTTTAGTCAGTAAAAGTCTGAAACTATCCCCCGCTCCGCCCAAGAGCGGGCGATGTCAAGAGATGATTTTCCAAACTAAAAAAAAAAATCACGTGGGCCCAGCACAGGTTGGCGGGTGTTACTGCTGTCTTCGATTTTTTTACTTTAGGTCGCACTGGTTCCTCACGATGTTTACTGACATCTTTAGATTGATGTAGTCAACTAGTCATCAAATCCTTCAAAAAATATTTTTCTATTCTTTATTATACTCAAAAAATCAATTGAGGGTTAAGCTCATTTGTGTACATCAGTAGCTGTCCTATTTTTATTATTTTACAAAATTTGTGTGTACAATAAAGAATATGAATATGAATATTCACAGTGATTTTAACTCAACAATAAATTTTGTCCCAGCAAACCTAAAAGTGATAGAAAGAGTAATCACATTTGAAAAAGAACCTTACTCTCCGAACGTTTCACCTTGGTACTTATAGGCCCTTACGCACAAGTACCAAGTATGAAACAAAAGCCAGTCCTACACAATATATCATTCTTTTTATTCCCCTACACCATGCGTTATCAGTCAAATTCCCTAACTAGGATGTTCGGTCGAGTAGACGCATTAGGGACAGTCGCGTTCTTGGCACGTACGCGTATCGTACGACACCCCTACGTGACGAAGAGCTCCCCAGCGGATAGCTGTCTGAAATAAAACCCCTTTTTTCGACAAAAATCTCGCATTGCCTGCATATAAAGACATTTCTAATAATGTTTGAAAAGGGACTGAAATGAATCTGGCGTTTTTTCGCTTTTGCGTAATTAAGTGTTTCCTTTTGGATTTGGAATGATGGGTTTTATTATTTGGTTTTCGTTATTGACGCAGCTTTAAAAACATCTTACAAGTTGAAACGATGACCTGGTGAGAGACGTCTTTCGGCTGAAATGATAATGATGAGTTTCTTTACACTTATTTGTGATTGAGCTGTGACACAAATATTTTTTTTTCTTTTCGGAGTACATGCTATTTTCTGTAGCGACTTTCACATTGATCAAGTGGACGTAAGATTTATTGCTGACCAAAATATTTTTTTTTTGTATATGAAATTGTTTATCCCTTTATTTTTTCATTTGCCATGACACCTGCTTCAAATCTTAATAAAAGTCCTACAATAAATTCGTGCCTCATCTTATAGATAACATTTGTAAAGTTTTAAAATAAGACAATTTAAAATTGTTTTCCGTCCACATTGGAGCGTTGGAACGAAACAAAAGGGATTTCTGTTCTACCGTGTTACTGGAATAGAGGTATTTTTCTTTGTTATGTAGGTAAAAGAAAACAGTGTTTGCTACACCGGTGGAAATGTGATTACATTGTACACGATACATGTTTTAGAGCCATGCAGAAGTGATCTGACGTTAATTTATTTGTCATTTGACTTTGTGTACCATTATTTATTTATTTTATTATTAAATAAATTGTAACTTATAAATATAAAATAAAAATATTTATAAACGGGTAGAAAAAGAACTCATAGGGCATCAAAACATTCATCCACATCGATGTCAATGGGAAATATGCCCATAACGCAGCATTGCCAAGTTGGATAGCAATGCTGATTCGTTGACCTTAGAAAAGCCCTTTGGTCACGCAAAGAGGCGACCAGCCATTTGCTGATATCCCGAACAACTCGAAATAAAATTTTATAACAATTATAAAAAGTCGCGGGAGTGCGGTGGATGCGAGACGCACAGGATCGGTCGTTGTGGCGTCGCTTGGGAGGGGGGGGGGGCTATGTCCAATAGTGGACTTCTTTCGGTTGAAATGATGATGATGATACAAAAGTACTGCTTACTTCAAAATAAACTTCTTCCAGCAGACCCGCCAAAGGAGAGATTAGAAGAAGTGCAGAAACAAGAAAACCAGAGTTTATGTCATCTTAAATTACCTTTGATTTAAGATGTCAAAAAACAAATCTATATAAATAAAAATCAAAGCCACTTTTCGTTTGTAATTTTATAACTCAAGAACGGGCCCACCTATCCAGACTAAATATTTAGGCTTTGTTCGGACTATTTAGTAGATGCTTTATGTGAAGTTTGCACAAAATCGGTCGAGCGGTTCTTCATTTATCACATTATTGCACCCGTTCGAAGCCGGGGCGGGTCGCTAGTAATACATAATTTAAAGATTAATAAAAACTTATATAACTATACACCATTCGCAATAAGATTAGATTTTTTAACGTACCTTTTTTACCGTCCGTTCAACTGATTTTCACTTAATTTTTTCTACACAAATTTCACAGCTTTGTTCCTTCTCTCTTTCTTCTTATGCAATATTGCAGATATATCTGCAGGAGAACCAAGGCAACAGACATAGCCTGAAGAATCGCCGAAGTTAAGTGGCAGTGGACAGGGCACATTGCTCGCAGAAAGATGATCGATGGGGACGAAAGGTTCTGCCCCCCTAGCCAAGTTACAATCGTTTCGTTGGCGCCGAACGCCTCGAGTAGGCCACGCCTCCGATTCCTTTGTTCTGACAACGATTTCTTTGTTCTGACCACGTGACTGAGCGCTGAGATGACGTCAGAACAAAGGAATCGGAGGCGTGGCCTACTCAAGGCGTTTGGCGCGAACGATACGCGTGACACGGCGTTGGAAGACCTCCCACAAGGTAGACCGATGACCTGGCCAGGGTCGCGGGAATCTGATGGATGCAAGACGCACAGGACCGGTCATTATAGCGACACTTCGGGGAGCCCTATGTCCAGCAGTGGACGTCTTTCGGCTAAAATGAGGGCATGATGATGATGAATATTGCCAGCTACGTTAAAACCTGTTGCTAAAACTACTAACCTTAAACGTTTTTCCTTCCATCTCAAGCTTATCATGAATACGAAGCTAATTTGATACAGTTACCATTTACATTCAGAAATCTTTTACTTCAGATACTCTTCATGTTTCAAGCATTGCTCATAATACTTGGCCTACTTTAACATACTTACTTAGTTTCCATCAGTGCCCCACAATTCTAAAAATTCTCTTCAGGAGCACTCATACAGCGTAACTAACGTGCATGTCACTTGCAACTCATTTTGCATTTCTCTGCCACAGTTGCCATATGTATGGACAGGGATATAAATGTGCTAGAAGAGGTAACGTTATAAAATAAAGTAATATTTTACTTTTTGTTTTATATAAACTTTGCCCTAGACTAGAAATTACTCCCGAATTGTGGGTTCATTCACAAATATTTAAGCTCAATGTTCCGTATGGAAATCGAACCCGCGATAAAGATGCAAGAGAATCGTTTGATCACCGTGCCAACCTATATTGTTCTTTTTTAAAAATGAAATAAACTAGTGCTTCACTGCGATATAACGTAAACAGCAAAGCAGTGATTTGATTGTTGAGGGTAAAGCTAAGCTAAGTAAGCTAAGGTAAGGTAAGCTAAGTTTTTTAAGAACTTTTTCATTCTAGCCTTGAAGACTAGAATCAAGTCACTTAATTATCGCGGAAACTCTCCAAATGCTTCCTGTAAAATACCGAAAGGCTGACTACCCTATGCCTGTACTTCAGGCTTTGTAGATTGGATTTTATCAAATCGGGATCACCAATTAGCCTCTTCGCACGCCTTTCCACTGAGTCCAAAGCTGCTAGATGGCATTTTGTAACACCAGCCGATATGTGACTGCAGTACTCCACATATGATCGGACCTGCTTTGTATGAAATTAAAAGCTGTCCCGAAGTAAAATACCGCTGGGCTTTTGCAAGGACGCTGTTTCCTAGCAGTTGCAGAGTTAAGATTAAAGGGCTCTTTTTGGCGGTGAATAGACACGCTTGTGTTTTGGTGGCGTTGGATCCCATTAGAATGGTTCCGCCTCATTTCGGGACTACCTGAAGTGAGACATTCGTACGCTCTACCATAGCCTTTCTTTCGGAACCGTGCCGTCAATGGCTGATATTGGTATCACGGTTCAAATAAATGTCATTCTTCTTAAAGACACCAAAGTTAGGACAGTGACCTGACAGAAGTGTAGGTTTTACTGGCCTTCATAATAACCTTTTCACATAAAACGTATTTGAAGTTATATCTTTTCTTAAAATAAACAGTATTCACACCTGAGAAACGCCCACACTACGACGTGCTTGCTCTTTAGGTGTGAGTCTTTGTATTTGGCAAGTGTGAAAATAGTCTTGATTCAATAAAAAAACCGATCAAGTGCGTGTCGGGCTCGCGCACTGAGGGTTCCGAATTGCAAGTAAGTAAAAAGTATGTTTTCATTTACTTGTGCTACGTTGTTTTTTGCAAAATTCCATTGTTTTAGGTTCTCGGCTGGTCTTGAAACCCTTGTGATCGGCAAAATATGCGCCATAAACGGTGTATAAAAGACTTTTTTTTTATTTTTTTAGGTTTTTTTTAGATAGGAAATCATTCAATGATTTCTCCGGCTCAGCTGAAGGGCTGTCAGACTTTTACTGACTAAAACCCACTCTTATGTTCCTTCTTTGCCTCACGTTCCAGGGTTTCCTTTTTGGAAGCTGACCAATGGCCCCAGTGGGCTTCGACTCTGTTCCCTACTATTTTGCTGACATCTCTTTGAGGCGCGCGTGGAACACTAAGCACCATCGACAACTTGAGCTTGGTTCTCACGGTTACCGGGCGGCCATCTTTTTTATGTTGCGTTTACTTAAAAACTTGATTTTTCAATGCTCAAAGAAGCTTTTTTTAGTTAGACACGTCCTTTACGCGTTTCTAAGAAAAAGTGTCTTGACAGACGGACTACGAAGTAATCCTATAAGGGGTCCCGCAAATTTGAAGACTGACGTAAGATACCCTAAAAAATAGTAAAGCCTCTTTCCTAAAATAGAAAAAGTTGTAACATTCTTTTTAAATTACGAGCAAATCAGACATCGAAATCCACTTTGTCTGCTAACACATTTTTTTTTTTATGTGAGTAATTATCGAACAAGTTCTTTCGCTCCAGGGTTCAACACAAAAAAAGCATATAAGCACACCATAATCGGTCTCATATCCATAGTATTCCAGTGAAGCTCATCAGATCAGTGGTTCAACTCCTAACGCTACAATTACTGGTATACGGTTTCTACTCAAGAACACGCCGATTCCTTTGTTCTGACGTCATCTCAAAGCTAAGTCGCGTGGTCAGAACAAAAAAAATTAAGGCGTGGCCTACCCGAGGCGTTCGATGCAAGAGAATCGAAAGAAAACGGTCGTAACTTGGCCAGGAGGGCTGCCCCCCTAGCCAAGTTACAATCGTATCGTTCACGCCGAATGCCTCGAGTAGGCCACGCCTCCGATTCCTTTGTTCTGAGGTCATCTCAACGCTCAGACACGTGGTCAGAACAATGGATTCGGAGGCGTGGCCTACTCGAGGCGTTCGGCGCGAACATAACAATTGTAACTTGGCTAGGGGGGCTGCTCTGCGAACAATGTGCCCTGACCACTGCCACTTAAGTACGATCATTCTTCGGGCTATGACAGTAACTTTGGTTCTCTTCTACTATATAGACGGGGCTTTATATATTATAGACATATCATTATCACGTACAGAAATACGAATACCTATAATTTTATGATACTGATTATTCCAATTTGAACCCAAAGTCGTTTTTATGACGGTTTGAGTGGGGTCCATGCTCAGCGAGATTGAGTCAAGAATATTTGCAAACAATTGAGACTAGTTTTATTTTAGTATAATGGTACAAGTCTTAGATTTTACGGTTATCGTTTTGTTATAAAACTGTAGTTTCAATAGGTTGATTATCGGCTTCATAAAATGTTATGTAGACATTTTTTTCGTATAAAAAAGTACAACCAATTTCAATATAAAAAAAAAACACTAAAAAGTGCTAAATAACATAAATTTCGGAAGTCGGTGTTTCTATAATAGTTTTATCTCTTCGTTATTTGACAACATAAAATAAAAGATGGCCCTCCAGTAACTGTGCGAACCGAGCTCACGTTGTAGATGGTGCGTAGTGTTTCATGCGCGCCTCAAAGAGATGTCAGCAAAACCGTAGGAAACTGAGTCGAATCCTACTGGGGCCATTGGTTAGCTTCCAAAAACGGAACTCTTTTGGAAATTCGGAAGTATACTTCCAAATTGGAACTTTCAATCAAAAAAATAATTTTCAAAATTGGTGCATAATTGACCGAGTAATCGGTAAACATACATAAAAAAGGTACACATTCAGGCGAACGTAGAACCTCCTTCATTTTGAAGTCGGTTAAAAATAATATTAAAACAGGTTGTTTTATAAAAGCACATTTACAAAAATGTTGTTTTAATATTAATTTTATTGAAAAAAGTTATAGCATTTTCTGAATAATAAACGCGATTATATTTTCATTCATTCATAAAAATGTAGTTTGCAATAAACGTAATACACAGAACACCACTAATATTATTTCATAATCATCTCCTAAAGCTTCTAAAGAAAATATCATCATAACATTTATAGAGAACGTATTAATCCTCCCACTACTGCTGCATCCACTATTTGGCCCGATGATGGATCGCATTGACACCAAACTCTAGACGTAATCGATCACCGTCGGCATATCTATAAAGAAAAAACTTCCTGTAATGTTATTCCTTATTCCGTTTATTGAAAGGAAGCCGAATTTCAGAATTTTCCTCGTACCATATACTGGTTCGATTTGTCAAAACAATGTCGAAAGTGAGTGCTAGAAAATATATTCGAGGTAAACTCGCAAAAGTAAATGGGAGGGTGAAAGAATTGGTTTATAAAATTCATGTCTTCATTTACCGTCGTCTAAGATAATATTTCTTATATGGTTATTGAAGAATAACGAGAAAATATTTCTCAATATTACCGAGTAAAACTAAAAAACCCAACTCCTACACATTTCATCACCCCGTCAGAACATCTCCCCCCTGGACGCGAATTGCAGTGGCCAATCTGGAAATCTCTTAACCGATTGCGGTAAATGGGAGGGTGAAACAACTGGTTTATAAAATTCATGTCTTCATTTACCGTTGCCTAAGATAATATTTCTTATATGGTTATTGAAGAATAACGAGAAAATATTTATCAATATTACCGAGTAAAACTAAAAAAACCCAACTCCTACACATTTCATCACCCCGTCAGAACATCTCCCCTCTGGACGCGAATTGCAGTGGCCAATCTGGAAATCTCTTAACCAACTGCGGACTCAGGTTGGCCGCTGTAAAAACAATTTGACCAAATGGGGCTTCCTCGACCCATCTCTAACACAGTGCCAGTGTGGAGCCGCTGCATTGAACATGCGTCATTTGCTATGCTGTCCATCCTGCACAAACCACCTGCAGTTTTCAAAATCTATACGAGGCCAATAATAGAGCCGTAGAGATTGCCAAATACTGGTCAGAAAAAAATTAGTTAGAGAACATCGACACGAAAGATGAAGACCAAGTAAAAATTAAAAACTCAAGCACTGAACTTTCGTATAGACAAAACACGCAAAGGATCAAAATACTGGCTATAAACGCACTCTTTTTAACTGGTTTAATTTTATTAAGCCAAATCAAAACTGCACTGCACTCGTTGAGTCGAAGCTTCAAAGCCTTAAGCACTGACGCTGAGTTGCTGGCCTGTCGGTTTTCTACCGGTTGCATTTCAAGGAGTTTGCGTCAAAATTGCTTAATTTAATTTCGCCAAGCTCGTTCTATCATCAGAACACCAGACGTACAGTGATGCGCCTCCGGTACATGGTGGATATTTATTGTGCCTACTGTTAAGGAGTGTAATTCTTTGCCGAAGTCTGTATTTCTTGATTGTTGGTCTAGGGGAGACCACATCATCACTTACCATCATGTAAGAAAGTGGTCAAACGGAAGTTTATCTATAAGACTAACTCAAAAGAATTTTTCTTGTCAGAATTTATCTTCTGTTTAAAGATTTTTTATTCAGTATAAGACAAACTTCGTTCCCATTAAAAGCACTACCGTAACACAACCCATTTCCAAACACAATTTCTCTCCATTATTCCTTCAATATTCCCATCTATTAGTTCCACATCTAGGTGACAGTCAGCACATCGCGTTTCTAACTCTTTTCGAATGCAGCTCGCTACAGAACCGCTCTGAATGTGACATTTGAGCGGAACGCTTGAGCGGCGATTAAAAGCGCGCTTAGCTATACACATGACGTTTTCAGACGGACTTTATGCCGACGGAAATTGAATCGGATTGAAAAACACACAGCTACCCGTTAATTGCCGTGCGACATGACGCTTAGTTCATTTTTTTTCCAGTCTTTGAAACTTTAAAGCGTTTGGTCCTTTGAGATTTGGCTGTATCTCGTGTGTCGTTAGCCTTACAATTTGTTTAAGCGTTTCGTTTGTAATTTTCTTAATTCTTGACAGGCCTTAGCTTTGCGTACTGCTTTGACTTGAAAACGACAGAAAACTTAAGTAACGATGCTACTTTTAGACGAAAATGATCTAGTAATATTATGCTGTCATGCAAATCTTGCACATATACGAGTACTACAGATAGAGATCATTTTTATTATTAACTCAAGATACAATTAAGCCTCAGATACACTAGAGGGTTAACGGTACTTGGTGGACAACCCAGCTATACGCACAAAACATTTTGGGAACACATTCATTGTGCGTACAGCTAAGGAGTGGAATTTCTTGCCGGAATCTGTGTTTCCTGATGGCTACAACCCGGGAATCTTTAAGTCAAGAGTGTATAGGTTACTTCTAGGTAAGCGCGCTCCATCGTCGGTTTTCATCAGGTGAGATAGCAGTGAAGCGCAAATCTATCAAGAATAAAAAAAAGGACAAAATGTCTCCCAACATGACGCTGCAACGTTACCCAGTGTCCCACAACTTGTCCCTCAACATTTTACTACATATTGCAATGACGCAGGACATTTTATTGGATATTTTGACAGCTGCGTTATTTTGAGCCTCAAATATGTTATGGCACAAAAGTCCCCAAAAAAAACGCAAAAATCACGAATTCATTAAAAAAATTTAGGGGGAAAGTTGCAGGACACTGCCTTGCATGTCATGTTAAGGGACATTTTGTCCCACAATGTATACAGTCATGATTTTGTGTTTTCATCATTTAATTTCCAGATAAACACAAAAATTAAAAATTATTCTTATGCGTTTGTTAATCGAAAATAAAATGAGTAGAAGTTAATAGACGTGAAATTAAAACAGTCAGAGTTTAATCTAAAAGCCGTGTTTAACGTCGAGAAAATCTCGTCTCAACAACAAATTAGTTGAATTTACTTCTTAACTAACGAAAGTTGAATCTCATAAAATGTTTCGCATAAAATAAAATAATGTTTTTGAAACAACAGTTTTTTTTTCTGTAATTACCTTGTTTTTAACAGACTGGATGTAATAGGGTAGCTCTCAGTGTTTCATAGAATAAATTGCGTAGTTACATTACTGAAAGTTCAGTGACTTGTTCGCCATTTAGGGTTCCTTTGATAGGACCATCAATCCTTTTAAATTAGTTAATTGCGAAGAAAACAATTGCTTTATAAAATACTTAGCTTCTGCCAGTAGGCGATTTCTCGCCCTGGGCCTTGGTACAAGCCATGGTCCGGACCGAGAAGGAGTGGCAGGCGGTCGCTTCCTTCTGCGAAGCTGTAATGCTAGCAAAGTAGGCGGCCAAATTTTACGTTCCCGGTACTTTCGGTTGTGTGTTGATATGTCAGTCAGTCAATTTCTCTTTTTATATATGTATAGATACATTAGCGACCCGCTCGGGCTTTGCACCGGTTCAAATTGTTTACATAGGCTTTTTTTTGGGTTTTTGGGTGGCAAATCTGCAAAACTTTTTCTTTTCTTTGTGGAACGAGAGGGAGTGTTAGACTTTTACTGGTGAAAACCCACTGACGTTCCTTTAATTTTTTCTCGGCAAGTGTGCTTCATCGTCGTACACATCTTCACTACCATCAGGTGAGACAGTGATCAGGTGTAAAAAAGAAAGAACTATCGGAGATTTACTGTGAAGGACGGTACGGTTGACATCTGTCGGGCATGTCACCGACTGGGTGAATCAATTCGTCACATTATCTCTGGTTGTTCTCGTCTAGCTAACGGAGAGTACTTGCGTAGGCATAACCTAGTAGCCAGGATTATCCATCAGCAACTTGCTCTTGTGGAATCGGTAGTGCCGTACTACAGGTATGGGCCCAACCCAGTTCTTGATAATGGCCATATCACTTTGTATTGGGACTAGCCCATCATCACTGTCAGGACTAATGTAGCCAATAAGCCTGTTATAGTGGTGGGCCGAAGTGAGAGGCATGCAATGATTGTTGACATTTCCGTTCCATATGATGAGAACCTAGTGAAAGCCGAAAAATATAAAAAAAATAAGTATGTTGATTTGGCTCGCGAGATTATCGACATGTAGGATGTGGACTCGGCGATCATTGTATCGATAGTCGTGTCAGGCAACAACTTAATAAAGCTCGCGTTAGGTGACTGGATTAAGGGCGTGATTCATAAAGTAGTACTCCTGTACACGGTTTGTATTGTTAGGAGGTTCTTTTCTCTGGAGCCCTGACTGCTACCGGTGGGATACTATTTTTTTTATTTCAAATGTTAATTTTATTTTTTTTAAAGTTTTAAAGGCCAATAAAAAGAGAGAAAAAAATAATAAATTGGAAGGTTGAATGGAATTGGTCCACACAGATATAATGGGATAACCAACATATTTATTTTATTAATATAAAAAAACAACAGTTCGATATAATATAAGTATATATTGTTACTAACCCTTATATAGATGCAAAATTGAATTAAATGATATATATAATAATATATATGTATATATATCATGTGAAAGTACAGAACCCTGAGTCACTTAACCATTATTACTCCTTGTTTTGCCAAGCGGATCTGAACTCGCGATGGCTTTCCAATCTTGAAGGCTTGGCAACCACTGTATTTTTTCCATTTTATTTTATAAAAATTGGATCAAATTAAGCATAAAAAAGTAAACACTTCGTTCTAAACGTACTCTGTACTTATTTTTCTTCTAATACTTATTACCATTTTTGTTTTCTGCTATTTTGTTATTATAGTATAATTTGCCTGCCGCGGTTTTCCCATCTGAATATAATATCTATCTTCAAGGCTAGAGTGAATAGGTTTTTAATGAACTAGTGCGCTTCACCATCAAAGATAAATCACTGCTTACGTTAAATCTACAAGTCCGTGATAAGACCTATAGATAATACTGTATGGATCAGAATGTTGGACTATGAAAAAGACGGATAAAAAAAGAATGCATTTATGGAGATGAGAATGATTAGATGGATGTGTGGAGTGACGAGAATGAATAAATTAACATATTGCAGAAAGTTTGAAAGTTGTGCAATTGACTAAAAAGTTGAAGTTAAATCATTATTTTAGTATGGTCATGTGAAGAGGAGGGATGAAACACATGTTACTAATAATAGAGTCATAAATATACATATGAATGGAGAGGGAGAGAGAGGCCAAAGAAAAGGTAGAAGAATTGTGTGAGGAGTGGAGTTAATGATAGTGTGACTGCGGACAGAGTAAAATAGAAGATAAAAACGTCGTGCGCCGATCCTAAGTAATAGGAACAAGGGCAGGAAGATGATGATAATAATAGTAGGCTGCAGAATCGTTCAGAAGAGTTATCAATGCCTTGGACAGCACTGGACAACTGATGATAAACAGGTCAATTTTAAGCATTAAAAATCTGACGCTCTCTCATTCGAAAGAGAATGGAAAAAGTTATTTGAAAATTTTCACCTCAACAAAAAACACAGAAGACTGTAGAAATTTATTCCTTTATTGTCTGCTGCTAACTAGTGCTTGATTGCGATCGTCCCTGACGCTAAATAGTGATGCAATCGTTGATGGTGAGGGCAATAGTTTTTGAAGAGCCTATTCACTCTAGCCTTAAAGACACCCAAATTATAATCGAATCAGAAGGCCTCAGCAGGCAAATTGTTCCAGTTCTTCGATGTACGCGGTATAAACGACGAGGCAAAACGCTTAGAGCGAGCCCGCGAGCCAGGCCACGCATTTTGTAAGGCCTTGCACACAAACACAAAAATACTGCACTTCAAAACCACCATGGAAACCCACTCAAAACAATCTTAGATCTGACGTCCAAAAATGGCGCCTAAGGGAAATGCGAATAAAGCAACAGAATCTAAATACAAACATTTACATGCCCTCGACATATTTGGCCTGAAAAGATGGCATAAAATGATACGAACGAAGGAGCAAGGGTTCCGTATCGGTTGATTTCCATAAGCGGTGTTTACAACAACGTAACTTAGGATCAAGGAGTTGAAATCTCTGCCGGGATACCATATCTTGAAGGCCTCGACGTGATCGGATTTCCATAATAGGGGGACCAGACGGCTTTCTTCTATGTAAATGTTGAGTTTTTCGCTGGAAACGGTATTAAGTGTAAAGGCTACGGATGATTGATACGAAACGGATGTGTTCCCAGATGATTTATGTGTCCTATGAACATGTGTGTAAAGACTGACTATCCCATGTTGGATGGGGTCAGATAGTATAACAGTATGTTTACGATGGTATCTTAAAACGATCTTGGGCTTTTAGCTGTAGGGTTTTGCTACGCAGGGTTGCTTCCCGTCCAGAAGCCCTACCGCGACCTCTTAATGCGATCCATTTTGACTCACACCATCGCTTTTCATCAGGTGAGATAGTGGTTGACCACTAAATGACTCGAGCCTATCAATCATCATCATCTTCCTACCCTTATCACGTCGACTCTGCTGGATCCATACAGTTGCTGACATCTCCTCGACGCGCGCGGAACGCGCGCCGTCGACGGCTTGGGCTCGGTCCGGACGGTTACCGGACAGTCAGACGGCGAGTTACCCAATGTTTGCCGTCCGCAAGCCCGCACCTACGGTGGCCGGAAATCTAGATCGGAATCCCGGCGGCGGTTGGGGCGTTAGGACCGTTGCCTCGCCCGATCAGCCACCTCCTTTGCTAGCATTACTGCTTCGCAGAAGGAGTTGACCGCCTGGCAATAAAGCTGTAATTGCATAATTGCTGTAATTGGCTGTAATTGGCATATACGTTGTTAGAAGTATAGGAAAGGAAATAGGGTACTCCTCTAGAAAAAAAAATTTGTTTCAGAGTGAATAAAATTCGACGGTCATAATTGCATTAGGACTCTAGATGGTGTTATGTCTCTTCCAATACGAATGTCTAAATCTGAGTAAACGCGAGTGAAGCCACAGGTAAAGGGTAGTGATTACACAAAAGATAAAAATAATAGTTATTTCGTAAATTAATAGGTTACGTTTATCATTCGATTCTCCTAATAATGCCAGTAACCTATAATTTTGATAAAACGTTTAATAGTACGCTATTAGCTCCTAATAACTCGTACATGTCTGTGTCAAATTATGGTACTAACTCGATAAATAAATTAACATGATGACAATTAATTACTTATGAGGCATTATAACTGTAGTCGTTGCCTTTTAACATGAAAGAAAATAAAGAAAAATGTTTATTTGGTGACAGACGCCACGTAATGAAATCTAATTCTTCTGTACGTGTATTTGACACCTAACCCTTCCTGAACGGCTTTATCGATTTGTATGAAATTATGTGTGTATATTTGAATGAGTCCCTGGATGATTTGACAATATAATTGATACTGGTAGGTGGTGCTGCAATCGGGTTCTCAATGTTTTTTTTTGTCACAAAAGCCAATTTTTGGACAGGTCAACGTCTATCGGGGCTAGTCTGTATATATTAAAGGGAAAATTTCACTCACTGACTTACCAACGCCAAGCCCAAATCCCAAAGGATTTTCAGCATCCTAGGTCAAACCTAGGATGCTGAAATTTTACACAGAGGTTCCTTTTATGATGCAAACAAAGAATAAGAAAGGGTTTGACGGTATTTAAAAGAGTATAGGTAAGGAGTAAGGTATTTAAAGGGTTTGACGGACAGCTTCTTATGTTATAAAAAGCACAGAACCGATCGTGTATGGAGTACTGCAGTCACATATGGGCTGGTGCTCGGTGGTGCAGCTTTGGATTCGGTGAAAAGGCGTACGAAGAGGCTAATTGAGTGATTTTTTTTTAGGTGGAAAAATCATCTAATGACAAATCGCGCTCTTAGGTGGAGCGAGAGATAGTGTCAGACTTTTACGGACTACAAACCCACTCCTGTTTTTTTGTTGCCTTTCGTACAGGGCCGATTTTTCCTTTCAGAAAGACCCTTGGCCCCAGTAGGCTTCGACCCTGCTGGGCCCCTACAGTTGCTGACATTTCCTTGAGGCGCGCGTAGAATAGTACGCGCCGTCGACGACTTGGGGTCGGTCCGGACGGTTACCGGACTGTCGGACGGCGAGCTACCCATTGCTCGCCTGTACCAAGGCCCGGAGGCTAATTAGGGATCCAGATTTGGTTAAGTCCAATCTACAAAGCCTCGAGCTCAGGCGCAGAGAAGTCAGCCTTTCGGTTTTTCACAGGATGCATTTTGGAGACTGTGCACGGGAATTGCATTACTTGATACCGCCATCTCCTTTTACGTTGTTGGAACTTCAACAGTCCGGACCAAGCGTTTCGCTTCGTTGTTTATACTGCGTACATCGAAGGACTGGAACAATTTGCCTGCTGCGGTCTTCCCATTCAACAATAATTTGGGTGTCTTCAAGGGTAGAGTGAATGGACTCTTAATAAACTAGTGCGCCTCACCGTCAATGATTGAATCACTGCTTACCATCAATCAGGTAGGATCGCAGTCAAGTACTGGTTTATATCAATTAAAAAAAAAAACCTAAAATCCATCCCGTAAATAGATGAATCGGTGGTCCAAAGTTTGCAAGGAGATAGTCTTTCAATCTGTTTCCAATAAACCTTGATAGTCGCAAGTGTGCATGGTAACTTACAGCGGTCATTAATCATCATCATAATTTCTGTCGAAAGACGTCCACTGCGGGACATAGGCCATGTGCGTCTCGCATCCATTCGTCTCCCGCAACCGTTACCAAGTCATCGGTCAACCTTGTAGAAGGCCTTCCAACGCTACGTCTTCCGGTACGTGGTCGCCATTTCAGAACCTTTCGGCCCTAACGGCCATCTGTTCTGCGAGCAATGTGCCCTGCCCATGGCCACTTAAGTTTGGCGATTCTTCAGGCTATGTCGGTGACCTTGGTTCTTCTGCGGATATCCTCATTCTTGATTGAATCACGCAGGAAACCCCGAGCATAGCCTTTTCTATTGCCCAGCGGTCATTGCCATTAGGTAACTATGCTTAAACCAATTACTTAACTTTACAGTGAAGAAATTACGTCAAGGATATTGCGCTGCTAAGACTGCGCTAGAATTCAATATAAGAAGTCTACATTGCTCACTTGTATTTAATTGTAGCGCAGTCTCTCACTGTTATTGCAAATACAAGTTTTATTTTTTATTTATTTTCTAAATTTTACATCTATCTTTACAGTATTTTTTTTATCCCCAATGCGATAAATGCGCTTATACTAACTTATTAATACTAACATCTGTAACTAATTGTAAATAATGCATTTCTTGTGAATTCACCCAGAGTACAACAAAATAAGTCCATCTCATTAGCTATCAAGGTAAACACTGCTAATAGAAATTTCTGCTTGGTAAAAGTAAAAAACTAAATGAGGGTTCCGTACTACAATTTTAAGATTGAGTAGAAAAAAGTACCAAAACAACTTTTTCGTGTATGGAAAAACCCTTTAATTTTTAACTTTATTTTAATTATATTTATTTCTATAAACATAATTTTTACATTTTTAAATATTTTTTAAATAAACATAACAAAAAAAAAATGTAAAAAAATAGTCGCACACCGATATCGAGGTCAGGGTCCAAGCTACTGGTGGTCAGGGCTCCTGAGCGAGTAATATCCAAGTGATAAGCGCCGTATTCAAAAATACTGTTTTCTAGGCCAAGACCTTGATCCAACTGTCGAACGCGGGCGTCCTCAGATGTTGATCGAGGCTCTTAGCTATTAAGCCATTGCCCGTCACGATTATTGTCACAATGACTGCTGTATCCACTTCCCAATATTATTATTATCGCTGTTAGCGATAAGACCGCCATTGTACCTACCCATAGATTAAGTTAGTTCAAAAATTTTTATTACTATTCTGGTGTACTATAAAGTTTAATTCTATTCTATTCTATTCTATTCTATTCTATTCTATTCTATTCTATTCTATTCTATTCTATTCTATTCTATTCTATTCTATTCTATTCTATTCTATTCTATTCTATTCTATTCTATTCTATTCTATTCTATTCCATTCTATTCTATTCTATTATTTAACATATGGTATATGAATGCAGCATGAATGATCGCTAATGAGTCAAACTGTCTATAAATGCTATTTTTGTACCTACAATTGCTTTACAACATAATTCGTAGAAGGCTACAAAATAGTGCTAAACTATACGCGAGGACTATGTACGATACTAACTCATACAGCTTCTGTTTCATAATTTGTACAAAGAGAGACTATTCTCGTATATGCAGTGGTCTCTGTTTACGTTTCCTATGTTTTATATCCTACCCTTTTTGCTCCACAAACTTAAACAAATATAGAAATGGCGAGCAACGAAGCAATCCTACGTTCACGAGTGAGTGCGGGCCGTATGATGAATACATAAAATTGGAATCTCGCCGCATATGTATGTATACGAGTGTATAAAGTTTAATCAAAATATGATCAACAGTTTTTGCGTCAAAAAGCAGCGAACATCCATATATTCAGATGAATGTCACGCAGTTTCACATTTATAATATCACTAGAACGTATCACCCGTCTCTTATGCATGAGGTTGTGGGTTCGAAACTGCGCAAGTACCTAGGCGATTTTTTTTCAATTCATAAGTACTTTTTGGAGTTTATTTAGAACATTACAAAGGCCGTTTGTCTTAATTGTTATTTCGTCCCTTAGCTAACAACACCGATCAAGTCGAAAATTGGCGGTTTTCACATTTGAATGCCTTTAGATGGAGCTGCTCATTGCACGTCTAACCATTGGTCACATGATATAGATTTCAGCCAATCAGAAGCCATAATTCGAAAAGTAGTGATGGCGTGAAAGTCGGCTAGCCTCTCAACACCACACAGTTTTTTTCGTTTTCTGTAAACTTGGTAAAAATGACTTATGCGGTGTTGTTAGCTAAGAAACGATTTGTAGATCTTTCAGAGTCGTTACAAGTAGTCAGATGCCAGAAAATCTAACCAGCAGTCCATCTAAGAAGTATAATTAAATATTGCCCAGTAATTGGGTTGTGAAGGTTTGGCTGGCCTGTTGGTTAAGTGGTTAGTGGCCCTGACTGCTATGGCGAAGGTCGTGGGTTCGATTTCCACCCAGGATAAATGTTTGTGTGATGAGCATGATAATTTTTTCTGTGTCTTGGTGTAATTTATCAGTAATATGTATGTATTTAGAAATATATAGGTATATTTATCAGTTGACTAGTACTCATAACAAGCTCTGCTCAACTTGGGACTAGAAGGCGTTGTGTGATAGTTGTGGAATATTAGATAAACAGTCGCTCTCTGTAAGACACGGGTAATCAGCCGCATCCAGTTGAACTGGAAACTGACGCCGAAGCGAGATGATGAATAGGATATTCAACAGAAATACATTTTTTTCCTGTGGTTTTATAACCATATAAACATAAACAGCTTTTGTTTTAATTGGGACAAAATATCATTATTTAAGTGGTAGTATATTTATTGTTCTTAGTGAAAAAGTTCATGTAACTTTCTTTTCTTGCCAATGTATCCACTGCTGGGAAAAGGAATTTCCTAAGGATGAATTTCGACTGATGCATAGCTGAGTTCAGTGAAATCTCTACTCCATATTAGTGAAAATAGTGTAAGTGGAGCGCAGGGGAGCTGAGTGAACTTATAAATAAAACAAATGGACATAACTCCGATCCGGACAGAACAAAGTCGAGCGGGCTGTGGTGCTGAGCGGAGAATACGAAGCATAGGGTAGCTGAACTCCACTACGCCCCGCTTTGCCTCCCAGTGAAAATGCAACTTTAGTACTTCCAGACGTTCTTCTCCCGCATCATCTTAAACCAGTTCTCATGGAACATATCTAAATCATCTCGCTATATCGTTTAGCATTAGCATAATCAGCCTTATAATGTTCTCACAGCTAGGACTCAGGCCTCCTCTCTAGGAGAGGAAATGTCCACACGGGCCCAGTACGGGTTGGTGGATGTTACATGTCTTCGAATTATTGGTTCTAGGACATGCCGGTTTCCTCACAATGTTTTCCTTTACCATCTCGAGAGCAGTGGTGATGAAATAAATTACATAAAATAATGCGTCTGGCTGAGTTTGAACCCGCGACCTACAACTCTTAAGTCGAGACCGTTAGTACTGGATCACCACTGCCATCTTGTTCAAATAAAAAAAAATACGAAACCAAAAATTATTAGGAAATGTTACTAATTGTATCTGTTTTAAGATGAACTATCTGCCAACGTTTGATATCTGTATCTTATCTTTTTGGTTCTACAAACTTGTATAAAGATATGGCGAGCAGTGAAGCAAGCCTATGTTCGCGGACGAGTGCGGGCCGCGTGATGAATACATAAAAGTGGAACCTCATGGCGTTTTTTTTTTTTTTTATTTTTTTTATTTTTTTTATTTTTTTTTATTTTTTTTTTTTATTGGGTGGGAAAATCATCCTAATGACATCCCCGCTCTTGGGTGGAGCGGGAGATAGTGTCAGACTCTTACTGACTAAAAACCCACTCCTGTTCCTTCGTTGCCTTCGTCCCAGGGCCCCGGGTTCCGCTTTCACACTACCCGTGGCCCCAGTAGGCTTCGACCCTGCTGGGCCCCTACGATTTGCTGACATCTCCTTGAGGCGCGCGTGGAACAAAACGCGCCGTCGACGACTTGGGCTCGGTCCGGACGGTTACCGGACGGTCAGACGACGAGCCACCCATTGCTCGCCGTCTACAAGCCCGCGCCTACGGTGGCCGGAAATCGGGATCGGAATCCCGGCGGCGGTTGGAGCGTAAGGACCGTTGCCTCACGCGATCGGCCGCCTCCTTAGCTAGCATTACTGCTTCGCAGAAGGAGGCGACCGCCTGCCACTCCTCCTCGCTCCGGAGCATGGCCTGAACCAAGGCCCGGCGCGAGAGATCACCGCCGCCGATTGCCCTCACGAGGTCACGGCGTTGCTCTGCCCAAGCGGGGCACACCTCCACCGTGTGCTCCACCGTGTCCTCCGGGTGGGCCAGACAGTGGCGACACCCGGGCGTCGTTTCCGCACGAATCCGGTGCAGGAACCTCCCGAACTTACCGTGTCCGGTGAGGACCTGCGTCATGCGGAATGTGAGGACGCCGTGAGGTCTTTCCAACCACGCCTCAAAGAGGGGACTTACCGCCATAATTGTGGCGTGCCCAAACCTCATGGCGTCCGTATAGGGACATTCATTCTTTCTAAAATGCAGTGGGCAAGTTGGAGTCATGGATATACCTACTACTTGAGCTGTTAACTTTCATTAAATAGTCTTTTAAGTGCCTTCTTTTTTTAGAGTTCAGCACTTCAGTTGTAAAAATCGAAACCCTTATAGGATCGGACTGTTGTTAGTCTCTCCGTCGTCATTTTAGCAGGAACGCAGTGAAAAAAATCAAACTTTTAAATCAATGCAATTTAAAGATAAGGTTATTTACTCCTATGCTCCGTTTATGGCACTCGGAAGACAACACAACAATAAATAGTTATAATAATATTCCACAACTATCACACAGCGCCTTCTAGTCCCAAGCTAAGCAGAGCTTGTGTTATGAGTACTAGACAATTGATAAACATAAATTTACCTATCTATAATACGTATGTATTTAGAAATATATAAGATAGTTCTAAATACATACTTAATATAGATAGGTAAATTACACCCAGACACAGAACAAATGATCGTGCTCTTCACACAAAAATTTGTTCTGGGTGGAAATCGAACCCACGAACCCACACGAATAGCAGTCAGGGCCACTAACCACTAGACCAACAGGCCAGTCAAATAATAGTCAATAGTGTGTGCCTCACGGCTGCGTCAAGTAAACCTACTTAGTGCAGCTGTGAGACACACACTCGGCATAATGTTGAACTGAACCCAATTCAGCTATGCCCGGCAACTACGTAGCAGTTGTCTGAAGCTGATTTTCAGGGTCATTTTAATTTAATCTATATATATAAAAGGAGAAACTGACTGACTGACATATCAACGCACAGCCGAAACTACTGGGACTAGGAATGTTAAATTTAAAAGGAAGCCTTGTGCAAAAAAATTGCACAAGGCTTCCTTTTATGACGTAAATAAGTACTAAGAAGGGATTTTCGGAAATTAAACTTTTAAAGGGGTGAAACAGGGGTATAAAGTTTGTATGGAGAAACCTACTTTCACGCGGACGAAGCCGCTGGAAGAAGCTAGTAAAAAATATTATAAGAAGATTCATGACATCAGTCTTGCAAAAACAAATACAATGGCAATGTAAGAATTTCCTAAGCATTTTACCATAAATTATATATTTACCAAGTCAAAAATAAAGACGTCACCAAAATCCAAAAACAAATTAAAAAACGCCACAATCAACAAAATGAAAATAGACATCAATTAACACCACTTCATTTCAAAGAAGACTGTTTATAATTTGTTCAATAGTTCGCCATAAAATAACAGGGAAACACGATCGCATCTCGTAATTATGATGAATTAGACCTCAAGGGACTCCCCTTCACTCCTCCCTCCCCTCACTCCCACGTACCGATAACGTCAAGTAATTAATCAACTTCATTCAACTTCCATTTAATGTTGGGGTTAAGTTACATTTTATATGTGGAACAAATAAAATGGTTATTGATATTCATTCATTCAGACTCAATAATTGCCAAACTTAAGTGGAAGTGACACATTTCTCGTCGAACAAATGATTGACGAGGCCGAAAGGTTCTAAAGTGGCGACTGCGCAATAGAAGACGCAGCGTCAGAAGGCCTCCCACAAGATAGACCGTTGACCTGGTGAGGGTTGCGGGAATCAGATAGATGCGAGACGCAGACGCAGGCCTGTGGTATAACCAACAGTGGACGTCTTTCGCCTGAAACGATGAAGATGATCAAAATGAAATGCGACACCGCACACCGATGCGCAGGTGGCAAAGCGGACCTCACACCGCATTCGCTTTTTTGACTGATCACCTCGCGAAGGCCCCAGAAACTCCGCCAGATGTGTGACAAACAGGATTGGCAGTAATAGTATTAATTGGCAATTAAGCTAGTTACAATGGAGCTAAGTGGTCTGATAATGATGATAGTGCTATCTTTTTATGTCATCTGTCATGTCAAAGCTATCACAGGTGAGGACACTGACTCCACGAATTCTTAGATTACTTCCTATTATGACTCACTTTTTATTATGATTATTTTTATTGTACTTTTGAGTACAATATTGACTGATCTACACTGTCCTTACAATAATATCTACTAATGCTATATGGAAATTTTTTAAGAACAACATTTTTTTTTTAAAGAGTAACTATGGAATTTCTTGCCGGTTCTTCTTCATAAGAAACGACTGATTTGGAACCGTGCACTAGTTTCTGACGTTTTATAAATGCCCATGTAGGCCTATGTGAATTAAAAACATTGTTTTTTTTTAAAGGCTGTGTAAAACAAAAATCAGAAAGAACCGAACAAGATCCAAGAAAACTAGTTACTGTATGGAATAAATATGATACATATTGTAAAAATTTGTTATGTACGCATCATAAACTTGATTTATTGAAATTACTAATCAGACGAATAGTTCATCATTGTTATCATTTCAGTCAAAATACACTGTACATAGGCCTCCCCAAGTGTCGCCACAACAAACGGTCCTGTGCGTCTCGCATCTATCCGATTCCCGCGACCCTCACCAGGTCTCAGTCAGATCAGCGTTCCACCTTATGAGGGCCTTCTAACGCTGCGCCTGCCAGTGCGCGGTTGCCACTCCAGAACTTTTCAGCTCTAGAACCATCTATTCTGCGAGCAATGCCTAATATACACTAATACCCTGCCTACTTACACTTAAGTATGGCAATTCTTCGGACTTTGTTACAACCCTGGCCCTCCTGCGGGTATCTTCATTCCTGATGCAATCACGCAAGGTAATGTTCTATTTGTTCTTAAAGAAAGTGATATTCCTCAGTGTAAGACAACTATAAGGCCAATAGAATTTACACACAAAATTCAAATCTTATGATTGACGTCGGATGGATGGTACAATTAGCGCAGAAGTTGAGTAATTGACTTCTGCGTTACGTGTCGCGGATTTATTCCCACACTAAACAAATATTTGTACATCCAACAGATAGCTTTTCCGGGTTTGGGTGTCTTGTAATTGATATTTGCTTTATGAGATTCGTCTCCGCCCCGAATAGCCGAATAACTATTAAATAATTGAAAAAAATCACGTAAAAAAAGTTCAAAAATATCCAAATACATCGAAAAGTGTCAGCAACTATCAAATACTTTGGTATCAAACATTAAATTATTTGGCCGATAAGTTTAGCTAAAAGGTAATCACTACATTTATTGACTGTTAGGGTTATATTTCACGGGGACACCAGAGCGGCTCGACCAGTTGCGCCGCCATGGTGTCCGTAAGCTACCAAACTGGACACCATACAGACACCAGAGTTGCTACTCCATACTGAGACAGTATCAAAATGGACCTTAAGTTTACGCGACCGAGCTAGTTGCGCCGCCAAATCGGTTGCGCAACCACACGGGCACCAGGTGAGTAACTCTCTATAGAGCTGTGTATACATTTTGTTGGTAGCGGCGACTGGTCGCGCCGCCATGGTGAAATATAGCCCTTAAGCGTTACGAAGTTCGCCGGTTTAGCTAGTAAATAAATAAATAAAAAAATTGGCTATTCTTAATACCATCTGGACGAGGTATTTCCCAAGAACTTAACTAAACAACATCTACATAAAACTCAGCCACACTACACAATATTTTTCTTTCATCGCTGCAAACAATTTAGGAGCATAATTTTTATAATTTCAAACGTGTTGTGACATGTCTGTACAACAATACCCGCTTAGTCCGCGGATTTTATACTCAGCTAAATTTATGCCACGTCACAGTGTATACTCCTGAATATTCATATTATTCATATCATGCTGTTGTATTCGCTGCGTAGGCGAAAATTATAATACCTACAAGTATGCATAGGTATTTGTTTATGAAGTCGTATGGAACTTAGACGAAGATTTAAAGGATGGAAATGGAATTGAGAGATACACGAACGAGGTGAGTTTGGAGCTGTTAAATCGCTGTGGTAATTAACGACGGTTTTGAGGTTTGATACAAGTGGAGAGAATTTAAAGCTTGAATAGACTGGATGCCTAGTGGGTGCTAGGGATGCCAGACATTGGCATCTCTAGTTCTATTTTAAGAAACAACATGTTCATGTTGTTTCTTATAACGCTGTCTTTGATAAATGATATTTATTTTGTGAGTAGGTTTAAAAAAACACTTACACGTCAATTTTTTTTTTCGACATTTCAAACTAGATGAGGCCGGTGTTTTCTAGCTAACTACCCTGAGAAGAAACACCGAAACAAACTCAGGGGTCAAAGTCTCTTTTAAAGTCCATACAGTTAATATGTAATGGTCAAATTACATGAGAACCATGCAGATTTGTCTAAGATGGTCTTTTGAAGAAAGAACCATAGAGACTATCGGAACAAAATTATAAAATTTGATTAAAAGCGTTTATGTGCTAAATTATTATTTGAATGTCGTGACATCCCAGTAGTTAAGGCACTAGTGGATGGATGTGTGGTGTGACGAGAATGGATAAAGTGAGAAATGAGTATATTAGAGTAAGTTTGAAAGTGGCGCCAGTGACTGAAAAGTTGAAGGGGAATCGTTTGTCTTGGTGTGTTTATGTAAAGAGGAGAGATGAAACGCATGTTACTAAAAGAGTTATGAGTATACATGTGGATGGGTGGAGAGGTAGAGAAAGGCCAAAGAAAAGATGGATGGATTGTGTGAACAGTGATATGAAAAAAAGGAAGTAAGTGACAGCTTGACGGTTGACAGGATAGAATGGAAGAAAAAAACGTGTTGCGCTGACCCCAAATAAGATGGGACAAGGGCAGGAAGATGATGATGTCATGACGGTCCAGTAGTTAAGGCACTAGTTTCTCATGCATGAGGTTGAGGCTTCGAAACTGGGCAAATACCAATGTGATTTTTTTCAATTCATATGTACTTTTCCAAGTTTATATACGACAATACTGCCTGCCTGCCTGCCTGACTGCCTTCAAAAGTACGTAAAGCCGTTGGTCGCGATTGTCATTCAACGGTCAAAACAGTCGTTATAGGTGACAACCTGCTGTCTAGCGACTGATTAGTCGCGAAAAAATCTGACTGTTAGTCTATGCAAGAAGTATCATGTTGCCTATTAACTCATTTGTGACGGTCTGATATGCAGTCTTTTCGCGGTCTAGGCGGAGCAGAAAAACAGACTTTTACTGACTAAAACCAAACCTGTGTCCTTCTCTTTGCTGGCTACTGGCAGCTGGCTTTAGCTGGCTTTTTTTCTCTTTTTCTGGGTCCTAGCTAACTGGCATCGGCCCTGGTGGGCCCCTATGGTTTGCTGAAATCTCTTTGAGGAGCGCGTTGATCACTACTCATAGCGGGAGAAGTTATTTTGTGATTTCTTACGTACAAAAAAGCCTAAGGTTTGATGTGGTTGAACTACATGTAGCGACACATATGGCGTCACATAAGAACAAATCCTGCATCGCGCCATTAAAGTTCTCCACGCGATTTGAACATATATAACAGCCCAAAATCATCTATCGGGCAGTTGCCCACCAGACATAACACCCGTCTGGTCGGAGGAGTCTTTCTTTTCAACGTAGGTTTGCGGGACTTTACTTTCTGTTCCGCATACCTCCAAACTGGTGACCCCGACGTGATGTACACGCAACCTTCTGATTGATTGATTGATCATGAGTGATCAATATTTATATTTTTTCTTTGTCTTTCTCATTTCCCTAATAAAAGGCCTGTGATGTGTTTCTCATTCACGTATTAATAGCTACAGATTTTTTGGCTAAAACAAATTATATTTATACAAAGTTGTTATCTATTCATGGAAATGAAACAATAACGTTTTTGCGCACAGGCCATGAAATATGAATATTTTGGAGTATCTGTTCAAATAAAGCGAAACAAGAGTAAATTAATGACACAGTTTTTAAACAAAAAACAAACCTGTTTTGTGAATTGTAATACAATATTGTGGTATCGAAAAGAATTCGTATACAAATTTTATTTTTTTACAAATTGTTCCAATACTAGTGTTTATTTTGAAGTTAGGTTAATAATAGGCAATGGATATATACATGTGATTGATTGATTTTTTTTTTCCGGTCGATCCCCCGCTTTTGGGCGGGGCGGGAGTAAGTGTCAGACTTTTACTGACTAAAAACCCACTCCTGTTCCTTCGTTGCCTTTCGTACCAGGGCTGAGTCTTCCTTTCAAAATCAGACCCTTGGCCCCAGTAGGCTTCGACCCTGGCCGTGGCGGGAAATCGGGATCGGAGTCCCGGCGGCGGTTGGGGCGTGAGGACCGTTGCCTCACGCGATCGGCCGCCTCCTTTGCTAGCATTACTGCTTCACAGAAGGAGACGACCGCTTGCCACTCCTCCTCGCTCCGGACCATGGCCTGTATCAAAGCCCAGCGCGAGAGATCGCCGCCGCCGATTGCCCCCACGAGGACACGGCGTTGCTCTGCCCAAGCGGGGCACACCTCTACTGTGTACTCCACCGTGTCCTCCGGGCGGTCTACACAATGGTGACACCCTGGCGTTACTTCCACACGATTCCGGTGCAGGAACCTCCCGAAGTGATTGATTGATTGATTAATTCAAAAACAATTTACATTGTAATAAATAAAAATAATATATAAGCTTAAAAACTAGAAAAATATAAGTAGTAGAAACTAATAATAATTCTGAATTGCGTAAAATTGAATTACATTATAATCAAAAATAATGATGTCAAAAAGATTTAAATTATACACCTCACAATATAAAAAAAAAAACAAATAATGAAAATGATGTGTGTTTTTAGATAAAAATTATGATCAGCAAAAACTATTTCGAAAAACACATCTGGCTTACTTTTACCGATGAGCTAGCTTTGATGACAGTATCAACTACTTCCTACTGGTTCCAATGGTTTGGTTACTGACTATAGCTGACATACAAAATACCTAATTTAATCATCCTTACACTATAGTAAAAGGTATTAATGACTATACTTTCAGCTATCACTTTCACCCGCATAAAAAAATAATAATTATAATTTTTGAGTTTATTCATTACACACAAAAATACCAATCTCTTTACAATATTAGTATAATAGAAGTATAGATTTCAGCATTCCAGCTAATGAACTGGAATGTTGAAATCTAATTCTAATTTCCGAAAATCCAAATTCGAAATCACATTTAATTTCGGATTTGGATTTTCGTAAATTATGACTCCTCTTTTTATTTATTTATTTAATTTTTCGTACAATCTATCCATCGTTTAATAGGTTTTTCATCAGACACTATTCTTACCTCGATAATTAGCATCATTGGCTTGAAGTGCATTAAGCAATTTTACTCGACTAATTTTTTTCTCTTTCCTTTCTTTCGACTTCTGCCACAGGGTGTGGTGTTCCGCGGACATACCACAGGACAGCACCAAGACGATATCAAGTCGAGCCCTGGTTCGGGCTATGATCCGAAGTGAGGAGAAATGACAGGCGGTGGCCTCCTTCTGCGAAGCAATAATGCTAACGAAGGAGGAGGTCGCACGCATGAGGGAACGAATGTCCTCATGCCCCAGCCGCCGAGATTCTGACCCCAACTACCAGCCACGGTAGACGCGGGCTTGCGGACGTCGAGCAATGGGTAGCTTGCCGTCCGGCCATCCGGTAATTGATTGGACCGAGCCCAGTCGTCAACAGGGCGTAGTGATCCACGCGCTCCTCAAGTCAGCAAACCGTAGGGGCCCAGCAGGGCTGATACCCGCTAGCTAGAACCCGTAGTCCTAGAACGGAAAGGGCCACTGAAGGAAACCGGTGTGGTTTTAGTCAGAAAAAGTCTGACGCGCCGTCCCGCTCCACCCAGAGCGCGAGAAGTCATCAGATGATATCCACACTTAAAAAAAAAATCATCAAGACGATATAGTGCGAAGTGAAGTGTTACTAACATAGTTTTAAATCATAATTACTAACAAAATAATTTGATATAGTTATGGATTATTGTTAGCCAATAAGGTATTTATGATATAGGTACTGTTTACTTATACGAAACGAAAAAAAAAATATATATTTATATAATTAATTTTTATATAAGCAATTTCGAGTGCATCAAAAACTCGAATCCATCTACTATCATAAAATCAACGCAATAAAAAAACATTATGAAATTAATTACTCGTTTATTACGTCACTAAAGTTGCTGTCAGCCAAAATAATTGGGTCAGTATTAATACCCTCATCATATCGGTTAATTAACAATTATTAAATATGGTGACGATACTTTTTTGAGGTTTGCATAAATTATGGGTTGTGGTAATGACATTTCAAGGTTTTATTTTCTTTTTAAATTAATTTAATATCAAGGAAATTTATTTTAAGAAATTTAGATAGTATCGTGAGGTTTAACTATATTCTTATTTTGAAAGTATGAAGTGAGTTGGGCACAACATCTATAAGGTGTACAATTCCAAATATTACAGTTTTAAAACACATTCCGATAATATTTAATTTCAAGGTAAATTCAAATCCGAAAGTCTGCAATTGAGTTTACAAGATCTTCAAAAATAAGATATTGCAGTAGTAGATCTAAAAGAATCTTCAAAATCAATATCCAACGACAGCTGAGATGTCGAAAAACAAAAATGGACAGTAAGCGCAGTGGTTTTTAATCAAAACTTAAACAATGCAAAAAGTAAGGCTCGGTCCAGTTCTAGCTGACACTTCTCGCAAGTAGGCCGTGTAGTGCACATGCTGCCAAATTAATATGCACAGCGTTTCTTGTTACTTGAATATTAATTTAGGAAAGTAAGATATGTAGCAACTTTAACAAGGTTCTGTGGTATCGACGATGAAGTGCCCTATTGGCACTTCGAACTGCAATTTTACAAGAAAATTACTTTTTAGTGCTTATAATTTAAATGTATGTTGTAGTGAAACCTCCGAAGCGAATATTTAGTTACAATTGCATCAAATTAAATTGTGAAATCACCTCCTAACTAAAATAATGTGTTAATTTATAGTGTTACCTTCTAACGTTTTTAAGCCAGGATTTTTTTCACTTTGATTTTTAGAAGATATTGGCACTTCATCATCGATATTTTCAATATGTTCTCTTTATATCGAGGTGGTTACTAGCTTTCCTTTTAGGGTTGTTTATTGAAGCATTTTAAGTGTCTATGCTTACGTAACTAATTTGAAGCATCATAAAAAAAGAAGTGAATAAAACTGCTTCGCTACGTAATTGTTAACATCCTGAACAAACAGTCCATTTCCCAGTAGCGCGTATACGTGATTCAAAAGCAGTCTCGTATTCAGTTGCCGAAAAAGGAGATGTCAACATTATATTCAAATATTCTACAAAAGCTTTTCAATGGAAATTCCAAAAACTCCCAGGCAATGTGTAAACTAATATCTATGCAACATACATCGCATAACGATGGGCCGTTGTATTCTTGGAATTTTCCTCAGGGCAATATTGACTGTTACAACATTTCTGACAGCAGGTGTACAAAGCCTAGTCCGTTGCATCGGACGCATTATGTACAATACAGAATGGCACATCTCGCTGCGAATGAAAAACAAAAGAAAATCCACTCGGCTCCGCTTTCAACGTGTATTGTGGCAATACAATACGATTAATATTGCTTTGAGCCCTACTTATTCCGGGGGGGAATTAGTAAATGTTTGGATGCATTGAGGATCACTGAATAAGAAAAGATTTGCACTATGTATTAGGAGAAAATATATTACCAATAAAGTTCATCTTATTTTAGAAATCTATATACATACTAGCTGACCCGGCCACGCGTTGCTGTGGCTACGACTATAATTTGAGATTTAAACTATCCTATCTCTCAAGTTGGATACTGCACATGGTGTGCGAGTTTTATTATAATCGGTTAAGTGGTTTAGGAGTCCATTGAGGACAAACATTGTGACACGAGATTTATATATATTAAGATAATAAAACAGCAAAATTATTTTCCGATGGTATTGATTGGCGCAAAAACTACTGATTTGATCCTCTTCAAATTTTGCTTATGTAATCCTTATAGGCTAGGGCAAATTATAAGCTATAAATTATCACGCTATTTGTTAATGGCGGTAAGCAATATTCCAAAATTTCGAATGAAATTTGTCGCAAGTTCGAACCCCAGGTATAGTAATTATTTTTGTGAGTATTTTGTCGTCAGTTATGCATATAATATACGATGGTACTTAGATTATAAAATAAAACTATTTTCAGCATATTTTTTAACATATCATCGACATTTTTACTTCAAGTTTTTGTATAAAGTAATCAAAACATAATAAAATCAAAGCGGCGAAATGTTTTTTTTTTTTTTCATTTGTCTACAAATTTAATGTCTTAGACGAAAATCATCACGCTATCAAGATAAAGGGCCAAGCAGTCAATTTGACGTTTATATAAGAACACTTATTTTATACTGAAATTAATGAGTGCCATAGCGTAGGTCTCATGACTAGACCGGCGCGCAGGACGATACGAGTTCAAATCACAGATAGAATTTTTTTGATTGTTTTATTTTACTGTAAACCAAAAATTCTAACATATTTGTGTTCTTACTTCTTTTTTATTGACAGTTTGGTTTCAAAATCAGCACTTTCGAAGCAGTTTATCAGATACTGAATTTCAATATACATTACTAAAATATTATAGTCATTGTTGCACTTAAATTTGAATATTTACGCATACGCATTGTTTTATAACCGGTTAGTGCACCACCTATGATGTTTTGTACTGATTGGTCGTTAGGTTGTGTCAAATCGTGACTGTGTGCCGTTAAAAAAAAAATGAAGAATATAATATTGCTCATTTTAATACAATTCCTACCTAAGTTCCGGTTCTTTTTTAATAATCATCCAATTCCGGAGGAATGTCTTTATTATATATACAATACGTATATACGTTTTGGATTAATGACCCCAATCAAGGAGATGTCAGCAAATCGTAGGGGCCCAGCAGGGTCGAAGCCTACTGGGGCCACGGGCAGTGTGAAAGCGGAACCCGGGGCCCTGGGACGAAGGCAACGAAGGAGCAGAAGTGGGTTTTTAGTCAGTAAAAGTCTGATACTATCTCCCGTTCCGCCCAAGAGCGGGGGATGTCATAAGATGATTTTCCCACCCAATAAAAAAACCCGAATTTTATCTACCTACTCCGATCACTGATCATGTCTAATTATAAGTTCCTACAAATTCATACGTCGCGTCGCCGTAAGGTGGAATTCATGAGATCATGACCCAATTTAATTACCCTATAAATTAAGCGTGAAATTGAGGTGTCTGTTAATATGCACCTTATATTTTACACATAGTTTCTTTTTATTTTTTTTTACAAAACGTTTTCCTAACCTCTTTAGAAAATGTAATTAAATTAAAAAAATTAGAAACTAAAGTGTGATCTGTAATTTATTTATTTAAGTTAAATTACAATTTTTTACATCAACATTCTTTTTCTTTTCGGTGGGAAAATTATCCAATGACATCCTCCGGCCTTTGGGGGGAGCGCGAGAGCGACTTTTACTGAATAAAAACCTACTCCTGTTCTTTCATTGCCTTTCATAACAGGACTGAGTCTTACTTTCATAAGCAGACCCTTGGCCCCAGTAGGCTTCAACCCTGCTGGGCTCAGCTCGGCCAGAAATCGGAATCGGTATCCCAGTGGCTGGGGCGTGAGGGCCGCCTACCTACATAGTATTTAATTTGACTTATATAATTTTTTAATTCATAAATGTTATTCTTATTTATTGTAATTTAAGTGGTTTAAGAGCAGTGGTGGCCGAGTGGTAACGGCCCCGACTTACGAGTTGTAGGTCATGGGTTCAAACCCAGCCAGGCGCATTACTTTGTGTAATTTATTTCATCACCACTGCTCTCAAAACGGTGAAGGAAAACATCGTGAGGAAACCGGCATGTCCTAGAACCAAAAATTCGAAGACGTGTGACATCCACCAATCCGCACTGGGCCCGCGTGGTGGATTACAGCCCATTCCCTCTCCTAGAGAGAAGGCCTGAGTCCCAGCAGTGGGAACATTATAAGGCCGACTATGCTATGCTAAGTGGTTTTGTAACTTTAAATGTTATGCACGTCTATTATATCCATAAATACAAGTTTGTTTATATCTGTGTTTGTATGGTTTTGGCTCAACATACGCAGAAGTAAATTAAATCTTAGATGAGTGTCAAAGATAGATTTTTTGTTCTAAAATTATCATCGCCTTTCCATCCGTAAGACGTTCACTGTTGGACATAGAACGTAGTCATGTGTAGTGTGTGTTGGTGTTGCATTGACGGTTTCTATGCGACGATATGGAAACGGTGCACATCTTTGGTGCGCAATTTTAGGGTTGCTGTAAGAAAATCCAATTGTGGGTTACGTTCGCATTTGTACATCAGCTGTCCAATTTTAATAATTTGTTATTTTATCAACAATAAAGAATATAAAAATAAGAAAGGATTGAATTTTAATATAATCTGTGTAATTGTGTATGTATACGTGTATTTATGTAAATTGTAATTAATTGTAGTGTTTAAATATGGGAATAATTTCCTGACAAATAAATGATTATCATTATAATTATAGGCTTCCCTATAGTATCGCCACAATAAAAGGTCCTGTGCGTCTAGCATCCGTCGGATTCCTTCGACTCTAACCAGGTCATCAGTCAATCTTACGAAGCCTTTTAAAGCTGCATCTTCTGATGCGCGGTTGCCACTCCAGAACCTTTCGTTTCCATCGACCATCGTGACATTCACCGATGACCAAGGGCCCAAGTCTACTATTTTTATAAATTCATCATTCCAACACGATTCCATTGTCATTTTGCTAAAAGTTAGTTATCTGCTAATTCATAATGATCGATAATTGATCGGTCATTGCTTTGTTATAGAGTTTTGTTAGAATGACAATATCAAGCTTATTATAAGCAATGACTACACAATAACGTTCTAACGGTCTGACACTGATCAAAGGAACTGTCAAAATTTTGGCAGTTATCCGCATACGTCAAATATTAATTTGTCATTATGTACGAAATTACCATTCTATGCCACTTCTTTCAATGGAGTATCAGTGGTTGACCATTGGAAAGTCATAATGACGCCATTATATTAGTAGATTACCAAACTTTTCAAAATCAACAATTTTGAAATCATAGATGGACCATTCTGACACTATTGTAATAGCAGACTTGAGGCCCTGGTGAGTGTCGCGGGACCCATTTTGACTACACTTAGGGTAGGTCTATGTCCAACAGTGGACGTTTTTCGGCTGAAATGATGTGTGAGTTCCCACGTGAGCGAAAACACTGGTAAAAGCCAGTATAATCTATGCGCAAGCCCCAGTTCATTGACTTTAATAGCCTCTTATTATTCCACATGAGCATAATTTATTAGGTAAAAGTGTAAACGGATATTCCCAAATAGACAGCCATTTTCTCAAGACACTTTCAAAGTTAAGTAACACTGTGTGTAAGTGTTATACATAAAAAATACTTATGAAATTGCCCCTTTACGTTTTAAGTGGAATTAGATAAGACAGCTAAAGGGGAAAATATTTGTATATATAAAACGTGTAATAATGTTATGTGCTTAATTTCACGGAAATTTTTATCCTATTTAAGTATTCTGGGTCTTTATATGTGAGTTCACATTTTGGTGAGCACACCCACGGCACAGGAGTCATTCCAATTAAGGAACAAGACGTATTTTTTTTCAAAAAAGGAAAGAATGAAAGAGAGTGATATTACATAGAGTCGTATTTAGAAACTTCTAATGACCTATTTAGTTTTTGACGTACGTGATGTGGTTTAGCATAGCATAGTCGGCCTCATAATGTTCCCACTGCTGGGACTCAGGCCTCCTCTCTAGGAGAGGGAATGGGCCGTAATCCACCACGCGGGCCCAGTGCGGGTTGGTGGATGTCTGTCTGTCTTCGAATTTTTGGTTCTAGAACATGCCGGTTTCCTCACGATGTTTTCCTTCACCGTTTTGAGAGCAGTGGTGATGAAATAGATTACACAAAGTAATGCGCCTGGCTGGGTTTGAACCCGCGACCTACAACTCGTAAGTCGGGGCCGTTACCACTCGGCCACCACTGTTCCTGATGATGACGACGTGATTTTGTTTGGTTAGAGAATAATGCTTTTGCGGTATAATTTTAAATTTTAGGGTTGAATTTCTGGGAGACTGCTTTTCGATACGTCCTTCTCCATAGCAGTAATGCGAGCAAAGGAGGTGGCGAAAAGCGTGAGGGAAAAGACATCCTGACACCACAGTCACCAGAAGACACCCCGGGTGATGAAAGACGTAAGGCGATTCCTGTCCGACGTACAATGCGTTCCAAATAAGAATAGGATCGATTGCTATGTTGTGACGTCACGTCATACTGTCAAATCGAAAAATTGTTATGGTGAGCAAAACAAGAAATTTTTTAGATTTAATTGATTTACGAACTATGAACGAAAAAGTTTAATCAGAATCCAGTTCTTCAATTTCGCTCATCTCTGAGTTCTTAAATTTTTCCCAATTTCTTGCGATTTGACAGAATGACGTGACGTCACAACATGGCATGAACGCATTGTAGACGCGGATTTGGGGACGGTGAGCATTGGCCGGCTCAACTTGCAATTCCACGCACGCCTCAAAGAACTGTCGGCATTAGGAAGGCAGCCTGCCAGGGCTGTAAGATAATTCAAAAGAGCTACCGTAGTTCTGGAATGCAAAAAAATAACCGAAGGAAGAAATACAGGTTGGTATAGTCTCGTCATTAATAAATCCTCCCGCGTTGTGTGGAACTTTGCGGGAGAATTTATTAATGATTTCCCAACAAAAAAAAGAGCTGAATTTCTCCATTAGTTTTTTTTTATATTTTGGCATATCTTTTTTTTAATTTATTTTTCTACATTGATGTAACACAGTACAGACAGTATAATAAATGGGGTGGATTGGAGCCTAAACTAGGGGCTAGCCCTGTATTTCAGGACTCCAGGTCTTCCTCCCGCGGTGAGTGAGTTCATTACAATTCATTGGTGGATGCAATGTAATCAATCTTCGTCGAAGGTGGGACCTAAAACATAAGCTTTGTATCGATTTTCATTTCTAAAAAACTGTGGACGATATAGGATTACCATTTGTGTGGATTTAGGAGGCTTAATGTCTTTCTAATCTAAGCCATTTAACCATGCCGCCATCCATGCCGAAATAAAATAAGTACCTATAGGATACTTCCTAAATTAGGGACGTTATTTTGTATCGATAAGTAATCAGCATCATAAGGTCTACTGTGGAAAGACGCATAGCTTTATGAACGCGTATTAGTCATTACGCTTGGTGTTTGCCAGCTGACAACAACTTTCATACAAAACTATGAAACGGTCTGTGTAGCCGGAGCGGCAACGTCGTGCAGTCGTGTTGTTGCCGCTCCGTCGACAGGTTTAGATACCACGCGTACGCCGTATGACGAATACGCGTTCATGAAGCTATGCGTCCGTGGATAGTAGGCCTAGAGCGTACCAAAGGAGTATTTCGTCCACTCTGTTACGTAAGTTAATAAAAAAGTAAAATATTATTAACCCATTGAAAGCCTTCGAATATAATAATTAATTATATACTTATGTTATTTAAGACCTTAGCAAGAAGTCGGGATAGCCCAGTTCTTGAAACACCCGCCTCTAATGCATGATGTTGCGGATTCGTAACCGGGTAAGTACTAATGTGAATTTTTCAATTTGTAGTATGTACTCGTACTTTGCTAAGTTTATGTAATACATACAAGAGCAGTGGTGGCCGACTGGTAACGGCCCCGACTTACGAGTGGTAGGTCTCGGGTTCGAACCTAGCCAGGTGCATTACTTTGTGTAATTTATTTCATCACTACTGCTCTCAAAACGATGATGGAAAAACATTGTGAGGAAACCGGCATGTCCTAGAACAAAAAAATTCGAAGACAGGTGATATTCACCAACCCGCACTTGGCCTGCGTGGAGGATTACGGCCCATCCCCTCTCCTAGCGAGGAGGCTTGAGTCCCAGCAGTGGGAACATTAAAAGGCTGATTGTGGCAAGCACCTGAAATCGTTGGTCCCGGTTCTCATTTGTAGATCTTTGACAGTCATTATAGGTAGTCAGACACCAGAATGTCTGACATCATAGTCTATCCAAGGTACTCCTTGCACGATACTACGTGTTTTCCAATAACTGTGTATTTTCCGGTTGTGGACGTTTGATGGGCAGTTAAACTAGAAGCCAAGATAGTAAGCGGTAGTAAGCGGGCTGGCACTAGCCGGGGATCATGGATGGCGTATCAGCTCCCACGATCCCCGGTCCAAGTGTGGGAGGGAACACCGGGGTGGTTTTTAGTCAGTAAGAGTCTGACAGACCCCTTCGCCTGCCCCAGGCGAAGGACATCCATGAGGATTTTCCACCCCGGCAACAAAAAAAAGAAAAAAAAAAGAAGCCAAGATAGTTGGGATAAGGCTTGATGACTTGTAACCTCACAATAAAAAAGAATTGAGAAACTTAAACATTTCAGCGTAAATACGATATTCACATTATTTTTCGAGAGGAACAAGTGATTATCCGTACAAAAGAAAAACATACCATTAATGCAAATGTCTCATTACTTCGATGTCTATTTTTTTAACAGAGTTATAACATCGATATCTGTTTGAAATTGGAATTTTAATATTCAAAATAAAATCTGACAGATTCCAAATTACATAAAATAAAAATAAAAAATTATGCGGTAATTTTACATTTGACATAATGCAGTCATTCAAATTTAGAAGGGCACAACATGTTTATCGCCTTACCAAAAACAAGATTCTACTTACGAGTAAAAATAAAATGGTGCCAAAAATACGAGTAATCAATCTGAACATAACAAGGCAAATAACGAAGTCGTTTCGTGGACATCTGGTGATATTCGAGGTTATATTGCTTTTTGTCCGAATAAGAGGCTACAAAGGCAGTTACGGCTTTTTTTATTGCTGTACTCCATAACGCTGTATCGCTTTGGGAGTTCTCTGGATTATATTTATTAAGTTTCGTTGGTATGTGGTACTTTAATGTGCTACCTATTTTCTATGATCTTTTTCGGCTATTCGGCGTTATCTGTAGTAAGGAAGAAACCAAAGTGAAAAATTTAAAGAGATAAATGTATAACTTAGTTTAATAAAATGGTTTATCAGACAAATATAAGAAAGGTGAAAGTTTGTGACCGAGTGTATATTTTTGTATGTTTGTTACTTCTTCACACTCGAACAGCTGCAAGCATTTTTGGTTTCTATTAACCCGGACGTGCATACATCTGGGAAGACCGGGAAGGGAACGTTCCTTTGGGATAATTTTCTATCAACGCGCGGGCGAAACCGCTAGCAGTAGCTCTCATCATCATCATCATTTCAGCCGATAGACGTCCACTGTTGGACATAGGCCTCCTCCAAGTGTCGCCACAATGAACAGTCCTGTGCATCTCGCATCCATGGGATTCCTGCAATCTTTACCAGGTCATCTGTCCACCTTGTAGGAGGCCTTCGAACTCTGCGTCTTCCGGTACGCAGCCGCCACTCCAGAAACTTACGGCCCCAATGACCATCTGTTCTGGTAGCAATGTGCCCTGCCTATTGCCACTTAAGTTTGGCGTTTATTCTTTGTGTTATGTCGGCAACCTTGGTTCTCCTGTGGATACCTTCATTTCTGATTCGATCACGCAAGGAAACTCCAAGCATAGCCCTTGCCATTGCCCTTTGGAGTCACCCAAAGGATAACTGGCGTGGTCGCTTACAATGGGCCTCATTAGATGACTCTAATGAGGCCCATTATAAGCAACTACGTTTTGTAACCATATTTCATCACAGTTACTGGTTTGAAATAAATGCTTTTAAGTGATTATTTAACAAGCAAAAACTAAAATTCATAACAGCCTCACTTGCTGTCGATATATTGGTTCCAAATTGTTAAATCGATTCCCTGAGCACCACAGTCGTCGTTATTCGATTTTTCGAGAAGATAACTTAAGTCAAAATATGTGTTCGGGAAAGTCCCAAAAGCCCCATGCAATTACGTTCACAAATATCCGCAAAACGTGGACACTCTAACGCTCCCCCAATTTGAGCTTCTCAAACACTATCTTTCAATAACCTTAAATACACAGTAGGATTTCGCATTTCACCTTTGATCCCAATAGTACTCAATGTTCCAGAATTGCAGATACCTTGTTCGGGATCACAGCACAAATATTTATCCGAAAACTTTTGATTACGGAACCGGCAGTTATGAAAACGAACTGGACCGATATTTTGTCATCTAACACGCTGAGGCGAACCCTAATAATATATAGCGAGCCCCTTTTTATTGGAAATCAAAACTTTCCGCCTCGACGCATTTTGATGAGAAAAATTTTCGGCGTTTTTTTCTAAAAATCGTAAACGATATTTATTTGGTATTTTTGCTTTATGGCGTTGTTTTTATTATCGTTGTTGTTGCAGATTAAAATTCATGGTGTTTTTTTTTTTTGGCCAAATTGCTTGTGGTACTTATAAACGGTAAAATGTAATAAAACTGTTTTTCTAAGTTACCAAACTGAACAGATTTCACCAGAACGTGAAGAATAAAGTATGAGCTTGCAAAAAATGGAATAAAGATAGAACATTCTAACAAAAAAAAATCCAAATCGAAGATCTCAGTGTCATGTGTATGTGAGATCTCCGAAAACCCGGATCTTCTTTAAAGGAAAACCCGGGGCCCTGGAAAGCAAGGCAACAAAGAAATGTAAGAGTAAGTTTAATTAGTAAAAGTCTAACTCCAGCCCTTTCGCTCCGCTCAAGGGCGGGAGATGTCAACAGATGATTTCCAACCTAAAAAAAAGTGTATGTGAGCTTATATATTTATTATAGATTTATAGAAGATAGATTATAGAAGCAATCCTAGTAAGGTAACATGGGCCGCGAGGTTTTTCAAAAGAATTACCGTGTAGTTGGAACGCCAAGGGCAACTGAAGGTCACAGGAGGGTTTCAGTCAGTAAAAGTCTGAAATTTAATGTTTTCTACTTCGAACAAAAAGTATAGAGCAACGTTTTTTAACAAATAGAAATTGTAGCTCATCATACCTTAGGCTATTTATCTAATAGACCTATGAAACATAATGCTCGAGCCATTGAGCATCTGCTCTAGCAAAATCTTGACCAAAGATATCGAAATATTTATTTATTTATTAAAACTTCATGCTACACAAAAGTACAAAGGCTGACTGAATGCCTTAGGCATTCTCTACCAGTCAACCTAGGGTGGTGTAGAGAAAATGTGGCAGGTGCATAAAAATACAAAAGAATATTAAGAAAATAAGAGTTTAAAAGTATATATGTACAAAATAAACAAACATATATAATTTAATATAATATATACATATAGATTTATATAAAGTAAAAGAAAGGGGTTATCGAGACGACTTCACTATTTGTGCAGAAAGTAATTTCGCAACATCCGCTTAAATGCATATAGACTGGTGGCCGTCCTGATCTCGAGAGGAAGCGCATTCCACAGAAGTATGAACTATATGAAAGGAAGAATGAACAAAGTCAGAAGTATGAAAAGGACAAAGCAGTAGAAGATTGTTAGAAGAACGCAGATTCTTAGCATAAGAAGAACATAGATATTTAAAGTGTGATATAAGATAAGAAGAAAGAGTAGAAGAGTTGAACAGAGAGTAAAGAGTAGTCAGAGCGCGCAGACTCCTTCTCTGACGAATGGGCATCCATTTGAGCTCAGATCTGTAGCTAGAAATATGGTCATATTTTCTCAAATTATATACGAAACATAGAGTTGTTGAGGACACTGTCAATTTTATCTAGTAACACTGCGCTCAGGTCAAAGTAGCACACGTCATGATAGTAATTATAGGGAATTTTAATGTTGGCACAAGCATAGTCTTTGTCTTAAATAAAAGTATACAAAAGTATAAAATTGTTAGTTGACGATTCTCATACGATTTTCTTCCCCAATTTTGCATACCCTTTAAAACTCATACCTACAGCCATCAAAGCAACATTAGAAGAACAATTATTTAAGCAAACGTTTCAACATACTACATTACACAACATAGTTGTACGCAGCCGAGTTTGTGTTTAATGGATGGAAAATGGATATCGCAAGTAGCTTGGCTTCACCACGCGACCTCAAAAGTATCGTTAAGCCTTGTCTTGGAGGATAGAAAAGATATGGAGCGCGTATCTCGGGATTGCAATTGCAATTGCGAGATACGCGTGATATTGTGTGCCAATATCGCGCGATAAGATAAGGTGTCATGTTGATGTGTTTAAGATTCTATGTAATTGTTACTTCATTGTGTACACACAGATACACATATCTGTGTGCCAAATAAATGTGTTTTTCTTTTTCTGTCTTTTCTTTATGTGCACTCACGAAAAACGTGTTTGATCTACAGCCTAGACTTTAAATGATACTCAGATATCAGCTACCAACAATTTTCAAACAGTCGAAAATACACTATAATATAATAATAATATTTCACGACTATCACACAACGCCATCTAGTCCCAAACTAAGCAGAGCTTGTACTATGAATACTAAAACTGACAAAAATACTTATATATTTCTAAATACATACACATTATAGATAAATTACACCCAGACGCAGAACAAATTAATGATCGTGCTCGTCACACAAACATTTGTCCTGGGTGGGAATCAAACCCACGACCTTTGGCGTAGCAGTCAGGACCTCTGACCACTAGACTAACAGGCCTGTCAAATAGATATGTGATACTGAAACATCATAAATATCTTGTGTCTTTATACTGTTATTTTCATATTTAGTCTATCGTTATCACTGCTAAAATGGCATTTTGTATTTTTAATAAAATATTGGTATTACTATTAGAGTATTGACACCTACTGATTTAGGCTAACATTTTTCGCCAAACGGTTAATGAGTCTCTAATTAAGGAAAGAAATAGGGTTAGTAGGGAAGAAAAAGAAGATTTGTATTGGAAATAGATCACTTATTTGAATCTGTAATAACTATTACTGTACGTGGGCAAAAGTAATTATTTACATTATATACGCCTAGAACGCAGACGCAAAGCAGAGTAGTATTGGAAGGCCCCCTACAAGGTGGACCGGTGACCTGGTGAAGGTTGCGTGAATCTGATGAATCATTGTGGTGACATTTAAGGTAGGCCTATGTCCAGCAGTGGACGTCTATCGGCTGAATGATGATGAAGATGATGATGCCTAGAAAATGGCAGTAGGAGAGATAACTGTAAACTATGAGTATAATGTAAGTAAACAGTGACGATTATGTGATCATTTAAAATGTAAGTAACTCGACAAGATAATCCAAACAATCCTATAAGAAATATATTTGGCACAAAATTAAAATGTTGAAGACGTCATTTGATTCACATAAGCTGCCTAAGATTCTACCAGTGCCCTCCATAGCTATTAATACCCCATCGACTCTTAACTTCGAAGCGCAAAATGTTCGTTTACACCACATTCGTGATTCCAGCACTCAAGGTAGGCAGCACAAGTAGGCTGTAACCCATTTAAATTAAAATTACTAACTTCGCACACCCAGCGAAGAGTCGTGTTTATCCTGAGAAACTTTTACCGCTGATTTCGTTTAGCGCTATTAAAAGGAAAGGCGAGAATTCAAAATTTAATTTCCGTGATGTTTGCGGTAGTGTGATTGTATTAGGGTGAAATGTTGTACAATGCAGTTAAAATTCCGCCAACCCGTACTGGGCCCGCATGGTGGATTACATCCCTTATCTTTCATCTCTCTCCTAGATAGGAGGTCTGAGTCCCAGCAGCGGGAACATTGTAAGGCTGATTATGCTATATGCTGTTTAAATGAGAATGTGACGAGCTCATTGGTAATTAATAAAAACCGTATGGTTTCATTTTTCACCGAACATGGTCAGTTCGGGAAAATACTGCACCGGATTCGTGCGGAGGTAACGCCCGGGTGTCACCACTGTGTGGACCGCTCGGAGGATACGGTGGAGCATACGGTAGAGGTGTGCTCCGCTTGGGCAGAACACTGCCGTGTCCTCGTGGGGGCTCGATCGGCGGCAACGATCTCTCGCGCCGGACCTTGGTACAGACCATGGTCCGAAGCGAAGAGGAGTGGCTTCTGACACGAAGACTCGGGCTTGGTATCAAAGGCAAAGTAGGAACAGGAATAGGTCTTTATTTAGTAAAAGTCTGACACTATCTCCCGCTCCGCCCAAAAGCGGGATTTGATTTCCGCCCGAAAGTCTTGGATAGCATGTTAAGCAGTTGGTCCCAATAGCTATTGTAGATTTTTGACAGTCGTTGTGATTATTCTGATTGAATCTATTTCTGACTTCTGATTATAAATGAGAGAATACCAGTCTTTCCAAGGAGTGCTATGTCACCCAGTTACTTGGTGGTGGAGATCAGACAAGTAATGACTCTATGTAAAATAGTGGTACACAGTTAATGTAAAAGTTGTTGTTACTATTTTGGTGTACAATAAAGTTTATTCTATTCTATTCTATTCTACACAGTTGCATCTGATTAGACAGGAAACCGACTCAATTACAATAATTGCAAAAATAAAAAACATTTATATATCAACATATTTGGGAATATAATTCTGGTTTTATCTGATGGAATATCGACTTGATTGCAAAAAAAAATCATTTACATAACAACATATTTGGGAATATAATTCTGGTTTTATCTGGTGTAATATCGACTTGTTAAGAGGGCTACTCTTGGGAGAACAACTTTCCTCAAATCTTAATTTTGGGCGGTTTATTGAGTCCAAAGCAAAAAAAAATAATCTGAGTTCTTCCAAAGGTCCACCAAGGCGGTAGTTCACACCGCAACAGCTTTTAATTTTATAAAAAGCACAGGTCTGATCGTGTGTGGAGTACTGCAGCCACATATGAGCCGGTGCTGCTGCAAAATGCCACCTAGCAGTTTTGGGCTCGGTGAAAAGGTGTGCGAAGAGGCTAATTGACGATCCAGATTTAGTTAAATCCAATCTACAAAGCCTTGAGCACAGGCGTAGGGTAGCCAGCCTTTCGGTATTTTACGGGATGCATTTTGAAGATTGTGTACGGAAATTGCATGACTTGTTTCCGCCATCTCAATTCTACCATCGGACAACCGGACTCATGGCGAGTATCTAACCTTACGTTGTTAAAACCTCTACGGTCCGGACTAAGCGTTTCGCCTCGTCGTTTATGCCGCGTACATCAAAGGAGTGGAACAATTTTCCCGCTGCTGTGGTCTTCCTATCCGATAATAATTTAGGTGTCTTCAAGACTAGAGTGAAAAGGCTCTTAATAAACTAGTGCGCCTCACCATCCACGATTGCATCACTGGTTACCTTCAGGTGGGGTTGCAGTCAAGCACTAGTTTATTTCAATTAAAAAAAGGGTTCTTCCCGATTCGTTAATCGTCAACATGAGCAAGATTTAAAATCTTGTTGTATAATATACAGTAAAAGGCAAACGTTTGAACGCTCTGTTGGCATTGAGTAATTCCGTCACTCATTCGAATATTTCACAATACTTGTTCCAGGAAATACGTGTTACGTTAAACCCCAAAGTTTTTGAAAAAAAAATTCGTCATTCAGAATTTCAATTAAATGTGCAAGGTTTCTATATATATATATATTTTCCTTACTTATTTAATTTATGAAAGCACAAGCTTTTGCCCACGGCTTCGCCCACGTACTTAAAATATTGCCTATGTCACTCAGGAATAAAGCAGCTTTCTGTCGATGGGTGAAAAATTTTAGCAATCGGACCAGTACTTCCAGCCGGCAGGCTGGAAGTACTGGTCTAAAATTTTTTAGCCGGTGGCAACCGGCTAAAAAAAAAAAGAAAAAAAATTAGAAATCGGATCAGTACTTCCAGAGATTACCTCTTACTAAAAAAAAAGCAACAGAAGAAAATTTACCTCTTTATAATATAAGTGTAGATTATGAAGGTTCACGTAAAATAACAGATTTTCAGAGGTCTTTACTGGAGTAGTTTTACACAAATGTATGATTGATTTGAATTCTATACAAATCTGTTATCCACAAAATATCTGTAGTGTTTCCAAAATATCTAGAGAAAGATGTGCAATAACGCCATAATCACACAGAGAGAGAGAGAGTGGTAGCATGAAAATATATCTCGGGTTAGGCGAATTTTAAAGGATTTCTGCTAAATACTTTTAACGAGTGTTTATATTTCTTCAATGCAAATTAGGATGGTGTTTCTTTAAGCTAACTGAACCTTTGATATAATTACGAGCAAAGATTTTTCTCCTAAAATTATACTAATTTTGTGTAAATATTTTTATTTTTTAGCCTAGAGGTTCTCTTTTTTCATTGTTGTTTCTAAAATCTTTGTTTATAATATTATTTGATGAAGGAAAGTTTTCTTGATTATGATGCTATTTAATCGATTTTATTAGGTTGAATTTATAACACACAAAATAATTTAATGCAAGAGAAATTCCCTTGATAGTCATCACCATCATTTTTTTTATGTTTAGGCTCGCGTTTGATGATGTGGCTGGCGATGGAGCACACTTGCTTAGAAGCAACCTATTCACTCTATTCTCTTCAGGGGTCTTTAAGTCAGGTATCAGAAAACACAGACTTCGGCAGGAAATTCCACTACTTAGCTATACGGATAATGAATGTGTTCCCAGAACGCTTTGTACATATAGGTGGGATATCCACCACATAGGCGTCACCCAAATGTCACCACAATTAATGGTCCTGTTTTTTTTTATTGTGTCGGAAAATCATCTTATGACAAATTCCGCTCTTGAGCGGAGAGCGAGATAGTGTAAAACTTTTACTGGCTAAAAAATCTTCTCTTATTTCTTCTTTGCCTACGACCCAGGGCCCCGGGTTTCGCTTTCACACTAGTCGTGGCCCTAGTAGGTTTCGACCCTGCTGGGCCCCTACGATTTGCTGACATCTCCTTGAGGCGCGCGTGGAACAGTACGCGAAGTCGACGACTTGGGCTCGGTTCGGACGGTTACCGGACGGTCGGACGGCGAGCCACCATTTGCTCGCCGTCCGCTACGGTGGCCGGAAATCGGGATCGGAATCCCAGCGGCGGTTGGGGCGTGAGGACCGTTGCCTCACGTCCATTGCTCTCTCCTGATCTAAATAGATATCAGCATAATTTTTACCTATGCTCGTTGCCTATGAAGTTCCCATTTTACAAAATGATATTTTGAGGTGAAAAATCATCAAATACCTTTTTCCTTAGTTAGGATAGATTGTTTAGGGTGGAGCGTGAGGGCGGGGCAGACTTTTGCCGACCAAAACCTACGTATGTTCATAGTTTTTTGAGGTGGGAATTTATGAAATGGTTTTTCACGCTCTAGTTTTTCTAGCTGTCTGAAGCAAGGAATGTTAGATTTTTACTGAGTTAAACCCATCTGTATCGTTTCGGACCGAGTCCAAGTCTTCTTCCGAGAAAAATCTTTGTAACTCAATACGGGAACTGCACTGTTTAAGAAAAAGATACGGCCGTTTATATCTCGTTGACCTAGAATACTGAAATTTGGCATGAAGCAAGGTCTCATACCACAAGTATGGGGAAAAATTTGAAAACTAAATTTGTGGTTACGTCACAAAAAAAAACTATTTGGAGATTTGGAAAAATCTTCGTAACTCAATACGGGAACTGCACTGTGTTCATAGGTAAGTTTGTACGGAACACACTTGCCCGGTTTTTAATGTTTTTTTAGATGAAATGTAAAAAATCGTGTTATTTTGGAATAATTATGAGCCATTCATAATGTATGCCTTCCGAACCACATCGCTGTCAAGTTGAAACCCATATTAGAAAACTCATATGCTTTTTATTTAGTGTTTATAAATGTGGATTACAAGTGTGGGTTCGGTACCTCGGGTCGCTTATCCAAGGAGATGGCGAGGTATACCGAGACGTATCACATTGGATCAATTCAGGATAGATGAAATGGCGACAGGTCACTGGAACTATTTGTGACCTACGGATGCCCCCCAAGTTGAAGGTTAAAATCTACAAGTCCATGATAAGACCTGTCATACTGTATGGATCAGAATGTTGGGCTGTGAAAAAGACGGATGAAAAAAGATTGCATGTAGCGGAGATGAGAATGTTGAAATGGATGTGTGGTGTGACGAGAATGGATAAAATGAGAAATGAGTATATTAGAGGAAGTTTGAAAGTGGCGCCAGTGACTGAAAAGTTGTAGGGGAATCGTTTGTCTTGGTAGGTTTATGTGAAGAGGAGATATGAAACGCATGTTACTTAAAGAGTTATGAGTAAACATGTGGATGGTTGAAGAGGGAGAGGGAGGCCAAAGAAAAGATGGATGGATTGTGTGAACAGTGATATGAAAGAAAAGGAAGTTAGTGATAGCATGACGAGTGACAGGATAGAATGAAAGAAAAAAACGTGTTGCGCCGACCCCAAATAAGATGGGACCAAGGCAGGAAGATGATACTTATAAATGTGGAAATACGACATAATATTACGGACCAAATATTTACCGAACTTGATGACAAGGAAAATAAACTCTGAATGTAGTAAACGAACACGAATATTGTCTTTGACTTGACATGACGCCCCTTTAGTATAATAATAATAATAAGCTGAGAAAGAGAAACAAATCAAATATCTCGATTTAGCACACCAGGTTATTGACATGTGGACTCGTCTATCATTGTGCCGATTGTCGTGACCGCCAATGTTCTTATAGCTAAAAGCCTCGACGACCATCTGTCGAAGCTATCGTTGCGCGGTTGGATCAAGGGCCTGGTACATAGGCAGTGCTTCTCGATCCGGCTCGCATTGTGAGGAGGTTTCTGTCTCTGGAGCCCTATCCACCGGTAGCTTGGACCCTGTTGCCGACACCGGCGGACAACTATTTTTTATATTTTTAAATGTTTTTTTAAAGAAATATTTAAAATGTAAGTTATATGTATATAAAAATAAATAAATGGAATAATAATAATATTCCACAACTATCACACAACGCCGTTTAGTTCCAAGCTAAGCAGAACTTGTGTTACGTGTACTAAATAACTGATAAACATACTTATATATTTCTAAATACATATATTATTATTATAGATAAATTATACCCAGACACAGAACAAATGATCGTACTCATCACACAAACATTTATCCTGGGTGGGAATGAACCCACGACGTCCCATATAGCAGTCAGGGCCACTAACCACTAGTCCAACAGGCTAGTCAGTTTGAAAATATCGTATCTCAAAAATTAAAAGTTGCAGCAGCTCCTTGAGGCGCGCGTGGAACAGTACGCGACGTCGACGACTCGGGCTCGGTCCAGACGGTTACCGGACGATCTGACGGCAAGCTTTCTATTGCTCACCGTCCGCAAGCCCGCACCTACGTGGCCGGAAATCGGGATTGGGATCGAGGTGGCTGGAGCGCGAGGGCGCGGCGGGAAAGAAGGACCTTTGCTAACATTACTGCTTCGCAGAAGCCTCCTTCTGCGAAGCAGTAATGTCGCCTGCCACTCCTCGCTTCGAACCATAAAAGTCTGACACTATCTCTCGCTCCGCCCAAGAGCGGGGGATGTCATTAGATGATTTTCCCCCACGAAAAAAAAGTACTGACTGTAGAGTAGAATTTTTGAAGACAGTTTATAGTCAAATCAGAATTTTAAGTTAGGTCACTTTCACTCCAAGGGCATGATTAGACTTTCAGATCTATTTATATTTCAGGAAATAATATTTAAATTATGGGCACGCTTTTCTCATTACCAAGAAACATCACCATATGCCAATATTAGTCAGACAATATGTGAAAATGAAATCCCGCATATTATATTGTAAGGGATCCAATAACGGCCCACTGGAACATCTGCGAAAAAGAAATTTATTATATACATGTTCCGCCCGCGGCGCCGCCCACGTGTGTGGTTTAAAGGGAAGATTACTTTATTTGTTGGTGCGATCAGCATAACGGTACTTGTAGAATATTCTATCTTGAGAATAGAGAAGCTATAAAAGTTTTTCCTGGATAGAATTTTTTAGGGCTTCATTCGTTATGCTTAATAGAAAAGTAGTTTAAATATTTACCTTTCAAACTTAGTTTCGTGATTTCTTGAACTTCTTAAGTTTCTTCTTAAGTTTTGTTACTATTTTGGTGTACAATAAAGTTACAAAGCAAGTGCTAGTGTGGGTGTGTGTTGCAAGTTGCTATTGTATTGTATTGTATTGTATTGTATTCTATTCTATTCTATCTATTCTATTCTATTCTATTCTATTCTATTCTATTCTATTCTATTCTATTCTATTCTTTTCTTTTCTATTCTATTCTATTCTATTCTATTCTATTCTTTTCTATTCTATTCTTTTCTTTTCTATTCTATTCTTTTCTTTTCTATTCTATTCTATTCTATTCTTAGGAGTTCTTGCACAACATGTTTAGTTTGTTTCAGGGCTTATTAATTTAGCGACTGTTTAAAAGAGTATCGTGATCCTGAGATGGAAAGCGTAACTGAAGGAACACAGGTGGGTTTTAGTCCATAAGAATCTCACTTCCTCTTGCACCACCTAGAGTGAAAGAAGCTATTTTTACAAATTATGATTTTCAAACTTAAAAAAAAATATCGGACGGACTTTGGTTAGTAATATGATGATTGTAAGTTCCTTATGATGAACTTGGCTTACCAAATAATTTAAGAAGGACAACATCAAAAAGTTCGTTAAAACTCGTCTGTCTAACAGACGTACGGTTTCAGGTTGTTAGTAGATACCCAAGTCATTTTTCCAAGCAAGCATCCAAGAGCAATTTTACATAAAAAGTCACTTACGCTAAGTCGACTTGTAGTAAAATCTTCGCGTTACATTTCGACGGCTACAACGAGAGTTGTGTCGATGGTTAGCAATATTATAACTTCAAAGCGCTCAATCCGTAATAAATGGTACAATATATATCCGTAATAAATGATACAATCTTTAATACTTTCCATACAACAATTCTTATGTCGTATCATTATTACGTTATTATGTAATAACATAATAATGATAACGTAATAACGTAACGTAATAATGATGATGTAATAATGAACAGATATTTTGGAATGGAAACATGTCTGTTTCTGAAACATATATGTGTCCATTCCAAACTATAGGATAGCATAGTCGGCCTTATAATATTTCCACTGCTGGGACCCCGGCCTCATCTCTAGGAAAGGGAAGGGGCCGTAATCCACCACGCGGGCCCAGTGCGGGTTGGTTTCAAAGTATATTTGCGAAAATTATCTAGGTTTCAAAAACTAAACATCAATTTTTTATAAATCTAATCCAGTAAAGACTTTCACCCAAAGGTTGTCAGTAAAAAAATCGCTTTTAGCGATAAGACCGCCTATTTTAAACTCTGCCTGTAATTTTCTGTTGAGATTTCTATGGTGTAAAATAAACAGTATAACAACCTGACATGAACATGACTAGCCTGTTGTTCTAGTGGTTAGTGGCCCTGACTGCTATGTCGGCGGTCGTGGATTCGATTCCCACCCAGGACAAATATTTGTGTGATAAGCACGATCATTTGTTCTGTATCTGGGTGTAATTTATCTATAATATTTATGTATTTAGAAATATATAAGTATGTTTATCAGTTGTCTAGCACTCATAACACAAGCTCTGCTTAGCTTGAGACTAGAAGGCGTTGTGTGATAGTTGTGGAATATTATTTATTTATTTATTACCTATCTATTAATTCAGAAAATCATATATTCTAGCCAGTATTTACAGACATAGTATTCCTTTCATTATTTAAGTTCTTCCGTCAAGTTCAGGAAAAAACTAAGATATAACTTAAGTAGACTTAAACCCGAGGGACATATTACTAAGAAGACAGATTACTTGTGCCTGGTAGGAATAAATGGAATTTTCGAGGTAACATCTACCTATTACCTACTAAGTATTCCGCTAACATTTATTTTTGCGTTAACAAAGCAAATAAGAACGTAATTCTGTTAATGTGTACATATCACCTTTTGTATGTAAGATGGGCCTGTCAGTTGCGTCTGGATATTGTTTATAGAAGCCTGTACTATGCCTAATACTCTCTTTTTATGTTACAAAGACATATGAATAAACAATATGAGATGTCAAAAAAACGGAAAGGTTGATAATATTTTTTTTTGGTTTATCATTAGGAAATTGTTTAGGTAAATTTTATTTCTTGTAGGAATACCTTTTTATTATTTACCGTTTATTACGTATGAAAATATTCGCAGGAGAACCAAGTTCGCTGATATAATCTGAAGAATCGCCAAATATAAGTGGCAGAGGACAGGGCACATTACTTGTAGAACAAATGGTCGATAGGCCCGAAAAGTTCTGCCCTCCTAGCCAAGTTATAACCGTTTCGTTTCGAGTCTCTTTTTGATGATCACCTCGAGTTGGCCACGCCTCCTGTTCCTTTGTTCTGACCACGTAACTGAGCGTTGAGATGACGTCAGAATAAAGAAATCGGAGGCGTGGCCTACACGAGGCGATCGACGAAAAGAGAATCGAAACAAAACGGTTGTTACTTGGTTAGGTGGGCTGGAGTGGTGAACGTGCACCAGAAGACGCAACGTTGAAAGGTCTCCCACAAAGTGGACCGATGACCTGATAAGAGTCACGGAAATGCGATGGATGTGAGATGCACAGGACTGTTCGTTGTGGAGACACTTGGTCGGCTTTTGTCCAACAGTGGACGTATTTCGGATGAAATGATTACAATGAAGATGACAGATAAATATATATTTTTATCTGTTCACTCGACTTAAGGTTCGGTTAAAAACTAGTGTCAAGCAATAACTTTGTGATTTTCTTGAATTTTCTGAACAGCATCTATTTGGCGCAGTTTTGTGATACACAATGCTATCTTTTATTTTATAATATATAAGTTTTGATTTCAATGTTCCTAAGAAAGAGAAAAAAAAATCATGTTTATTCTGCCTGAATAGACGCACAATTATTTCCAAAATGACTAAAACCAGTTTCCTTGTCAAGCCATGTGTGTATCGGGCATAACGGTGTTGCACCATATGATCATAGACAACACACTTTTCTAGGTTGTCTATTGCTTTTTGACGCCGGGCTCAATAGAGAAAAACATAAAAAAAAACTAAAAATGAAAAACAAAAATTAAAAAAAAAAACATTATTTTACCAATACAATTTAAAAAAGTTCGAGTGACAATTTTGAGTTTATAATACACCCCTGTTTTTTAATTTGTACAAAAAACATGGGGCTATATCCATACACGTTACTGATTACATTTTTGTAGTCAAAAGTAAAAAAAAAACGAAATCCCAAAATTTTCCTCGAAAATTTATCATAATTGGTAAATTCATAATAGAATCAATAATTCATAACAATTGCTACTAGAAAATACTACGCGCAGTGTTTTTCCATTTTGATTGTCATTTATTCGTTCATAATCAATAGCCTGTACAATATTTCCATAAATTGAGTGACATTTTGGGATATAAAGAAACGCTAATAACTTTGCTGTTTATGAATACCATTTATTAAGACTTTATTGGTAACGGCCCCGACTTAGTGGCCGCGGGGTATCGGCCCCGACTTACGAGTTGTACGTCGCGCGTTCAAACCCAATCAAGCGCATTACTTTGTGTGATATATTTCATCACCACTGCTCTCGAAACAATGAAGGAAAACATCGTGAGGAAAACGGCATGTCCTAAAACCAAAAATTTGAAGACATGTGACATCCACGAACCCGCACTGGGCCCGCGTGATGGATTATGGCCCATTCCCTCTCTTAGAGAGGAGGCCTGAGTCCCAGCAGTGGGAACATCAAAAAGCTGATTATGCTTATGCTTTGCTATAGATATAATAATTAAAAACAGAAATACAGTCCGTTGGCCAGTTGAAATGAAATTGTTTAATGTTAGCTTTGCATAATATTCCTAAATATTCACCCAAAACTGTCGACGACTTGGCAAGACAGATAAGTATGTTAATTCTAACAAATAATGCACATAAGCATATAAGCAATATCAGCCTTTTAATGTTCCCACTGCTGGGACTCAGTCCTCCTCTCTCTAGGAGAGGGACAAATAATGCACACATGGCATTAATGCTTTGGAAAGGGAAATTACATCCTTTTTTGTAAATTTACTGGAGTCCTGCATACCTGTACATTGAAAAAAACCCTGCTGGGTATTTAATATTAAACTCAAGCAATAAAATGCGAAGCAATCCTCCCCGCTTAACCAAGAAACTATAGATATAAAAACTATCCCTACCATCGAAATAACTTATTAGTAGCTTAGTAGTATCTTAATTCATAACAATATGATCGTGTCAAAAATTTACTGATAATGTATAATTATTTACTTTTTTTTTGCTCGCAGAACAGATGATCGATAAGGACGTAAGGTTCTGAAATGGCGACCACGTCTCACAAGGTGGACCGATGATCTGGTAAAAGTCGCGGGAATCCGATGGATGTGAAACGCACAGGACCGGTCATTATGGCGACATTTGGGGGAGGTCTATGTTTAACAGTGGACGTCTTTCGGCTGAAATGATGATATACTTTTTAAAACTAAATTAATTTTAAATTCCAATAATAAACAAAATGATTATTATCTTTACAATATATTGGAGTAGTGAATATTAAAAATTGAATTAAATCGTCATAATTATTGACTTGTAATAATATAATTCTTGTAAATTAATTCATAACAATGTCATAATTATCACTGACGTAAAAATCTGTTTAAGTACATACATTTTAGAGTTCATCAACTGAGTGTAAGCATTTATCTAAAAAAAAAGGTTTTGTAAGTTCCACTATACAAATTCTGTTTTTAAAAAGTAGGCATATATTCCACTTTCTTAGCAAAAAGCATCATAATAATATTCTATTAATATTGTAAGAACTTTACCACGACACTGGCGCAGAAAATGCTGCACCAACCACTTAACTGTTTGCAAAACTACTCATACAACCTTACCGTTTACGCAACACCCAACTTTCTCCTACATAAAATGTGCCTTCCGTGTAGTTTATCGTAATCCTAAAAGGGCTAAGCCTTCATCACAGATTCCCATTAGCTACACAATACCTAATCGTGCGAGACTGTTAAGTTCACGAGAGCAGACAAGAGGGCTTGCTATATGCAACCCTGGAGGGCACTAAATACGATCCAATGACCTCATCGACCCTTCTATTAATCTTTTTAACAGCCTTTTAAGAGATTGCGTCGGGAATGTGAGCCCCTTGTTGGGACTAATTAAAATCTTTCCCATTTTTGGCGACAGTTAAGCTCAAGTGTAGGGCCCTATGTCTTTCTGGAACCTTGATAATATGGTGATTGAAAGTCCTTTTTGTAAGGAATCTGTCAGCTTTCTCTACAAAATAAGTGTATATACCGCATACGTTAATGGACTGGAACAATTTGTCTGTAGCGATCTTCCCGTCCGATTATAATTGCGGTGTCTTGAAAACTAAAGTCAATTGGATCTTAATAAAATAGTGCAATTCGCCATCATTGATTGCATCACTGCTTAGGTGGGATTGCAGTCAAGCACTTCTTTACATCATTAAAAAAAGGCAGGTATTTGATTTCTACATTCAGTAATAGAGTAGCGTTATTTGACTTTCCACAAGGTGGACAAATGATTTTGTGGGAGTCACAGGAATCCGATGGATGTGAGACACACAGGACTGGTTGTTATGGCGGTACTTGGGGGGAGACCCATGTCCAGAACTGTACGTTATTCATAAATGAGGCTAGATTTTATTTTCAACAAAATATTTTGGACAGAAAAATTAAGACGAAAACGATTTTTAACAATGAAAGGTATATTCGTACTATCGTTCAAAACTCATAGTGGCAGAATACAGCAAACACTATATTTGTAGTTGAGATCATCTCCACGTCTGTTAAAGCGTAGTAATTATGGCTATTTCTCTTGAGACCATTAATTGGGCTTCCAATGTACAGAGCCAGATACAGCCGGACTGATACAATGATAATATATAGGTATACCTTATAACTGTAGTATAATAGTTGCCTGTAATGAAACAGTTGCCTAAAACTACTAACCCTATTATTATTAATAGTTCGATTCAGATAATAAAAAAGTTAGAACGTGATCTTATAAGCAGAGATTGACAGAGTGGAAAGTTTCACAACTTATTTCGTTTCGAACATTATATTAGTGTAAATAATATAATATCAGCTCTAAAAATATGTTACAAAATATAAAAGTATTTCTATTCTATTCAAAGGAAAAAAAAACAAATAATAATAATCAACATTCTGCATATGACACATAATAATAATAAAATCTGGGCATCTGCGATTCAAGATTTGTATGACGTATGGCCTAATTTGTAGTTCCTTTTTTGTGGCAAATATGCCATTTAGAATCTTATAAATCATTACTTGTAGTGTTAAAAAAAAAACTCAAAAGACGAAATATATTAAAAAATACTGGCTAAATATTAAGCACATTGGTTTTAATAACTCTCATAAAAAAAACAGTAGCTATATAAAAATCAAACAACTTACATTTCTGTCACCACTCAATATCCTTTGACCACCATTAATTTAACATCAATGATGCCTCACAACGCTTCCCAACAAGCAAAAGTATCACTAGTCACAACAGCACAAGATTCATATTCGTTTACACGTTTAAAATTGCAATGGAACGCACTCGTTAGTCACTGCATCAGAGGACACAATTTTAAAACTAATATTATTATAGAAACACACTTTTAATTCAAAAAATCTGTAACACAACACGGTTTTTGATCAAATTTCAAATGGTTTTTAGTAATTTTTATTCTAAATATTGCCTGTTAAAGCCACTGGAGCACAATATTGGTCTGAAGCGTGTTCGTTAGTTCAATTAATCGTCAGAATTGAACATCCAAAGGCGCGACAATGTGTGTAAACAAAGCGACGGATATAGTTGAACTAAGTCTAAACGAGCGGCTGTGGTTAGATTGGTAATTTAATTCCTAGGAATATTATCTTCATTAGGATCTCCTTGACATTCTAAGGGGCTCCACAGAGATCATGGATCACAGATAAGAACAATAGATAGATGACACCGATTAATAACACATGTAACATTTATTATCGTAGCATACAGCTGATGTCATAATTGGCCTCGCACAGATTTTGTTGTTTTTTTTAAGTAGTGCAAATAAAAATTCTGTAATGTAGTTACAGGTCTCCCAAAGTGATAATGCGCATAGAAACCTTCGTCAGTGTTCGGCAACGGTCGTATTCCCAGAGCGTCGGAAGACGATATGTACATATATAGAGTGGTTAAGTGCATTTTCTTCATGCATAATTCAATTAATTAATTTTTCAATGTTTCGGGTGTTTCCGGCAATACAACAATTAGCGAAGATCTGCATGCGCATTATTGATTTGGGAATACTGTACATTTATATTAATAATTACTTAATAAGTATGTCGGTAGATTTTTTTTTTCGGTGGGAAAATAATCCACTGGCATCCCCCGGTCTCGGGCGGAGCGAGAGGGTGTGTCAGACTTTTACTGACTTAAAACTCACTCTTGTTCTTTCGTTGCCGTTCATATCAGGACTGCGTCTTCCTTTCAGAATCAGACCCTTGGTCCCAGTAGGCTTCGACCCTGCTGGGCCCATGCGGTTGCTGACATCTCCTTGAGGCGTGCGTGGAACACTACGCGCCGTCGACGACTTGGGCTCAGTCCGGACGGTTACCGGACCCTTGGACAGCAAGCAACAAAGATGCATAAGCCTTTTTAAATATTTTTTTCTATGAGTTTATTACTCACTACTGTCCCCTGCAGTTACAATGATGTATTTGTCATAAATCTGACTATCTTACACAGAAAGATTTAATTCAATCTGACTGGTAGTTTTAGAGATTAGGACGTTTAAATAAACAAAAAAAAAAGTTTCCGCACACACATACATAGATAGTGTCATTCATTAGCTAAAGTGACGTTAAGTGTCATTTGAAGACTTTTCGTTTTTCAAATCAATGTTATCCAACCAAAAATTTTCCATCGATGTGTCTAAGCGGTTTTTAAGGTTCCGTACCTCAACAGGAAAAAACGGAACCCCCATAGGATCACTTTGTTGTCCGTTCGTCTGTCTGTCTGTCTGTCAAGACCCTTTATCTCAGGAACGCGTAGAGGTATCGAGTTGAAATTGCTCAAGTCTGCGATCTCTTGAAGCTGTAAAAAATCAGATTTCTAAGCTAACTGAAAAAAAAGTGCAGCCGTTTATGTCGGAAAAAACGTATATTTCGAAACTCTCAAGAAAATCAAAATTCATTGGGTACTTTCCGTTGACCCAGAATCCTGAAATTTGGCATAAAGCAAAGTCTTATAGCACAGATATCAGGAAAAAACTGAAAACTGTAAATTTGTTGTTACGACAAATTTTTTTTGCGGTTCTGATAAATTTTCAAGACTCTATTTGGGAAATGAACTGTTTACTTAAGTAAGTTTGTACGTGGAACTCTCAGGGCGCGAGCCCAACTCGCACTGGCCACTGACACTTTTTAATGTCAATAGATTCCAATGTAAAAATCACCGTTAAGTTCCCTTAATTTGTATGTTATCCAATACTGTTTTTGTGTGCCTCGTTCGAAATGCGATTATATGTCAAATAACAGCATAAGTGTTACTGGACGGCAGCATAGGACAATTTTTATGAAAAACGTTCATCACATCGTTGGCATATTATTGCGTAGTGCACGCCTAAAAATTTTAAAATGTCTTACGTTTTTCAAAACGATATATCATTCAAAGAATGACTCCTGAATTTGTGGTTGCGTTTAAAAACATTTAAACTATCTATAGGCCTTATAAGTATTTATTCCATACAAAAATGGAACTCGCAATGCACAGCGCGGCAGCTAATCACTCTTTCGTCAGCATCAATAAACTCGAAATGTCAACAAACCGTCGGAATCCAGCAGGGCCGATGCCTCTAAGACTGCGGGGATTTTATGAAATGGAAACCCATAGTTTTTGAACGCAAAGGACAACTGAAGGTCACAGGTATGGTATTATCTAAGGAAACCAAAAGTAATACATTAAATTCCAAATACTATTTTAGCTTTTATTATTATACTAGTAATCATAATTTAGCCTTTATTATTATTCTAGTAATCATATTGCAGTCGTGTCAAGTTAGATCTGAAATGAGAGGATTATTTTAGTACAAGTTAACCTTCAAGCGGTCGCGCGGCGTCGATCGACCGCTCTATATTTACGATCACAGTTTCAAAATTTCTCGTCAAAAGAACGTATCATCTCTAGTAGCTTATCATTAGTACACTACTGAGGAAAATAACTCCATTTCCTCTTTCTACACTGAAAGACACGAAATGTGTGTGTTTAGGTCGTGACACAGACTTCGAAAAGACTACATGCGCCTGCCTATATTACATTGACGCGAAGACTGATTCTGAAGAAAATTAGACCTAATTAGATGAAAAACTCTTTGATGCCGATTATTCAACCTCTTGAAGAATATTAAAAAAATACAAATTAATTGAAGATATAATCAAGACTTAAAATAGAACTCTTGTTATGTCGGGCAGAATTGATTCCTAATCCGAAGAAACTAGTTTAACTTCAATATTTTATTTTGAATTTAAACAAATTATTGTTGAATTGAAAAATAGGTAATATCTGAATATTAAAAAAAAATATCATTAATTAATCAGTTTTCTAAGTTCCTGAAATCTCCCATCGGTCTTATAAGTTACGCGCGACCGCTACTGTTTCAAATAGTCACGCGCCTGCTTGAAGGTTAAAATAACTCCAAATAGACAAAATGAATAAATATATTGGTAATTGAGTTTCACAAATTTCTAACCCTTTTTAAGATCGCATTTTCATTTTATAAAATCAAAAACTCCGTACTTTATTATATTGCCAAGAAAACCTCAAAACAACAGTAATTATTCTCTCCGATTAAATTTTATATGAGAATCTGTACAAATGTCTAATCTCAATTCGTTGAAATGAAATACTGCAAAAAGTTTACCAAAGTTTCTAACCTTGCCCGAGGTTGACTTGAGCGACCCCTGTACGCAGATAATAATTTGTTATTCGTAGCTCCATTTTGTTAAAATATTATGATTTGGAAATTTTTCTAGATAATAAACGAGGTCGTAAGTTCACATACGAACTCTTAAAATAATCTACTCAAATACTGTTTAATTAGGTTTAATTTTAAAAAATGATCTTTTGTTATACTGTTTTAATTGACTTCATCATCATCATCATTTCAGCCGAAAGACGTCCACTGCTGGACATAGGCCTCCCCCAAGTGTCGCCACAATGAACGGTCCTGTGCGTCTCGCATCCATCGTACTCCCGCAACCGTTACCAGGTCATCGGTCCACCTTGCAGGAGGCCTTCCAACGCTACGAGAGATTAATTGACTTGTTTAATTTACTAAAATTTCACTTCTTATCACCTACACCTAATCTAATAAGCACGCTGGGCGTGGGTCAAGCCAATATGCTTACTAATTTTATCTATTTGTAGTTATTTTTATTCGTACTAAAATAATCCTCTCAATTCAGATGGAATTTGACACGACTGCAATATAATTACTAGAATAATATTAAAGGCTAAAATAGAAATTTGATTATTTGTTATTTTTGATTTCTTTAAATAATACAAAACATAATACCCCACTGAAGTTACTGTATGAACACGATAAACTAAAAAACTAATGAACGGATTTTCATGCAATTTTCACCAGTAGACATACTCTGTCTTTCTATGAATACTATGAGTTGACTTTGAATTACTATTCATGAGGAAGATGTGAGAAAGCCGAGAATTCCAAAGATTTCTAACACCCGTACGAAGTTGGGGATCGCTTGTTTGATTATATTTTAGCAAAGAAATACAAACCAACACTCCTTCCATTTGATAGATTACTACCCATTCCATATTCTAGAAAACTAAGTTTCAGCACTGAAACATTCATCATCAACTTTGCCCACAGCTGGGCAAGCGTCACAATCTACACGTTTCTGCGCCAATACTATCCTACGATGACAACAATATCGTCATCATCTTCTTTGGATCATTATTAGATTGGTTATGTTATTTAAAATAAAACACATAAAAAAAGCAGTATTAAATCGCGTCTAAATGACTTGGGTCCCCATATATTGCACAAAACGGCTATGAATGAACAGTATTGAAAAAGGTCACAAGACACCTGTCTTCGATAAACCCCACAGTTTGTTTCCACCATCACTTTAAGAAACCCATTTCTCGAAAATAGAAAGGACCCTTTAAGGAATAGGAAGACCCATAATAGAGGAGGAACCCAAAAAAGCTTAAAGTAATGACTTTTACGTGGATCTTTAATAATACAGTTTTCTCTTTACAAATTTTCCCGTATTAACCGTGCCGGAGTACATAAATCAATGAACTGCGCAATTAAAACTTTTGAAATGTTTTTTTATATATATATTTTTAATGAAAATTACGTCGAATCAAAGCAAGGATGATGTGATTACAAAATGGTGAATTATTAATTAAAATTATGATTTTAGCGACTGAGGAGTTAGAAGGGAGAGGGATCTGAAATTCAAAAGGACTAATTAAAAGCATTGAGTTAGATTTGAATTTTACACAGAGATTTAATTCTTATCTGTATTCAAATCTGCTTGATTTTAAATAACTGAATACCTAACAATTGAAACTTTAAAAACATAACTTAAAATTATCAATCATTAACTTTAATAGGCCAGTAATTTAATATGTCAGTCTGCCATATTGTTCTCTGGTGATAAAAATATAGTTTGTTTTTTTTTGGTTTTTAGGTTTGATTGATAGATTCGTTTAGAACATAATGAACTATCCCTACATTATTTTAAGAATGTTCGCATTTTATTCCTTACAAAATAAAAAACAGAAATTAACATCAAAAAGTTTTGGACACTGACGGGTCTCTTTTTAGTTTTAGGCAGGAAGTCACATGACATCTTCCGGTCTAGGTGAATCGAGAGAGAGTATCAAATTTTTACAGACTAATACCTACCTGTTTTCCTCGAGTTGCCTTTTGTGTTCCAGGGCCACGGTAAGCTCCATTGTCGACTACATCATCGCTTTCCATCAGGTGAGATAGCGGTCAAAGGCGAGCCTAAAATTAAAAATGGCCATCTTTTATCTACACTAATATTATACAGAGGTAAAGTTATTTTTTTTGTTTGTAGCAGGTAATCTCTGAAAGTACTGTTCCGATTGCAAAAAATATTTCACTGGTAGAAAGCTGCTTACACTACACCGTTGTGGTGTCTTTATTTCAACACCACCACCGGCCCACGCTGAAAACCAGCGCTGTGAGCTCATCGAATTATGCGTGAGGCCGCAGCTTTATGCTGATCGTTCGGCCGTTTTGCGCGGATGTTACACATATCTTCCCTATTTATTGATTATATTTGTTAGCTAGTTTTAAGATTGCGTCATTTCGCGTAAATATACTGTTTTTATTTCTTTATTCCTAAGTGACATAGACTGGGACGGGCAAAAGCTAGTCGTCAATAAGACTCAAATTATCGTGCTTTCTAAGACACGAAGGAATCTTTTCTAACAATGCCGCAGCTTATAAAGATTCAAGATTACAATTTGAGTTGTAACATCTTTAAGTACCATAATTTTATTGACATTCACGTTACCATCGATAAACAAAATAACGTTATAAATTATTAACATTATCGCTCAACACAATTTCATCCATATAACCTATATTCCGGCATGTCGGCATTAAAAGCTTATCCTTTTACTTCATACACGAATTAATGGAACCAATCTCGCTCGAAGTCGGAGCAGATTATAACTTTACGTGAGCCAGAGATGAAAGTTCTTTTTGGATTTTATCTTTATGAGTATCGATGGAAATAAAAAAATAATGTAATTTGACTTTTCAAATTTTGTTGAGGAATTGAGGTGTTTAAGGTTGTTTGGGGTTGTATTATGTGTAGATTAAAATTCTCTTCTTCTTTTCAATGGTTTTCTTTTCCCTAAAAGTTTTTGAGCTCTGTAGGTGGCCACGTTTATAGCGTCAGTGACGTGAGTGGCAGGAGCCGTGGTGGTTCATACTGTATTGTACACCATTACAAATACAAAAGGAAACTAAAACTAAAACACATACAATGGGCGGCCTTATCGCATTCTGCGATCTCTTCCAGACAACCTGGAATGGACAGTAATTGCCTGGACAAGAAATGGGGCGGTCATTGGTGTGACAAAACCAGCATTGAACATATTGTATAATAAAAGATACAAAGATATATACGTATGCTATATAATAAATACATATAATAGTAGATATGTTGTTTGTCACGGATTCAAACCCAGCCAGGCACATTACTTTGTTTAATTTATTTTATCACCACTGCTCACAGAACGGTGACGGAAAACATCGTAAGGAACACTGCATCCAAGAAAACCCACACTTTTTTTTAAGCGTGGAATCATCCAATGACTTATCCCGCTCCGTGTCAGACTTTTACTGACTACAACCACACCTGTGTCCTTCAATTGCCCTTTGTGTTCTAGGACTACGGGTTTTCCCTTCAGAAATTCCCCGTAGTTCTAGCTAGCTAACATCGGCCCTGCAGGGCCCCTATGCTGACATCTCTTTGAGGAGCTCGTGGATCACTACTAACTGTCGACCACTGGGCTCTGTCCGGTTAATTACCAGACAGCCAAACGGCGAGCTACCCATTGCTCGACGTCCGCAAGCCCACGTATTGACCAACTCGCACTAGGCCCTCGTGGTGGATTATGGCCCATTCCGTCTCCTAGAGAGGAGGCCTGAGTCTCAGAAGTGGGAAAATTTTGAGGCTGAATATGATAAGCTATTATAATTATGCTCGGTGGCTACGTTTAAACGGGCGTCAGTGGTATTTATATGTCCCCCAAAGTGCTGATGAAGAGACACTTTGAGCACTCTAGTAAGTGGTAATCATCGTCTGGTCAAGAGCACTACACTCATACTAGGTATAAGATAGCGGCCTATTTCACGTTGTTGAATTGGAGCACAAAGTACCTGGCACAAAAAAGTTTGATGCAGTCTATAATTTTCTGTAGTTTTCTCAAAACGATGCCACACTAGTAATTTCTCCCGTATCGTGGGTGCGATCACAAACATATAAACTCTTCACAAACACCCAGACAAGGCAAAACTTATCTGTAGGATATAGAAATATTTGATTCGTGCGAGAAACAAACCAGCGTCACGCAGTGAAGCAACCAGTTACTTGGCAACGGCGTCAACAATGTCATGTATATGTATATTAGTATGAGGCGATGAATTCAGATAAACAAATAAAGTAATTGTCTTGTTTTTTTTATACTTTAATCAAGCCTACATTGTAACACTGCTAAGCGAGTCAATTCGATCCAGCCCTTGTATCACGCGTCTCGTTCGTCTCATCGACTGTGGGCTGGCTTTGGTATTATTATTATTTTAATTAATATAAACTATTGCTTGACTGCAATCCCACGTGGTAGTAAGCAGTGATACAGCGTGTTCACTCTAGCCTTGAAGACACCTAAATTATAATTGGATGGGAAGACCTCAGTAGGAAAACTGTTCCAGTCCTTTGATGTTTGCGGTACAACTGAAATAAACTAGTTCTTGACTGTGACCCCACCTGATGGTAAGCAGTGATGCAATCGTTGACGGTGAGGAGCGCTAGTTTATTTGAAGCCTGTTCAATATAACTTTGAAGACACCTAAATTATAATCGGACGAAAAGACCGCAGTAGGCAAATTGTCCCAGTCCTTTGATGTATAATGCGGTACAATTTTTTTTTTTTTTTTAATTGATATAAACCAGTGCTTGACTACGATCCCACCTGATGGTAAGCGGAGATGCAATCATTGATGGTCAGGCGCACTAGTTTATTAAGGGCCTATTCACTCTAGCCTTGAAGACACCTATATTATAGTTGGACGGGAAGACAGAAGCAGGCAAATTGTTCCAGTCCTTCGATGTACGCGGTATAAACGACGAAGCGAAACGCTTGGTCCGGACCGTTGAAGTTTCAACAACGTAAGGGTGGATACTCGCCGTTCGTCGGTTTGTACAAATGATGAAATTGAAACGCTTAGTCAGGACAGTAGATGTATTAGCAATGTACTCAAGGATGGATACTCGCCGTATGTTGGGTTGTCCAATGGCAGAAAGAATTAATGGTTCAATAATATTATTAGGATCATCGGTACACTCTTGCTAAATGATTGTGTAAGTTTAGGCGAAGTGTTCATGTACGTCGATGACATTACAGTGGTTGTCAGTGCACCAGATCTAAACGTTTTAGAGTAGCAATTGAGTACTGAAGCGACAGTTGTTGATACATGGTTTAAGCTAAATATACTAGTTTTAAATCTTGGAAAGATACACTTTTTAACTGTTGCATAATAGCATAACAAACAAAGCATTAACGTATTTATAAAAATATGAAAATAGGTCGGGTGGAGTGCGGTGTACGCGATACGCACAGGATCGGTCGTTGTGGCGACGCTTGGGGGAGGCCTAAATCCAACAGTGGACGTTTTTGGCTGAAATGATGATGATGAGGTCAGATGGAGTCTACTAGATGTTTAAAATTTCAGTTTGACATAGGCTTGAAATAGAATTACCACATGCATACACAGGTATGTATTTCAAGATCCTATTATTAGTTAGGTACTATGAAAAACGTTGTCCAAGTTTTACAACTTTTTTTTGACCTCTCGGGCTCTGTTAATCCCGCTTTATCTCAAATAAATAAAAATTAATTCTAATTCCAAAGTTTTCTAGAAGATTCACAGCATTCACAGAAGGAAACACTTTGAAACTACATAATATATTACTATTAGGGCTACAGACTTAGAACACTCTGAGTTCCCACATACCTAAGTAAGTTATTACTCCAAGGAGCTTGCAACTAATAGATGCCGAACGTGTAAAGTTCTATCCACCGAGAGGTTTTGACACCAATAGCGGATTATAGCTGACTAGATGTAGCTACTACAGTATCAAACTTTTGAGATTAGCTAAAGGATTCTTGTTTGAGATTGAGAAAAGGTGTTTATACATTATACACCTAAAAAGTTGTAATTAAACTGTGTATGATTTTGTATATCATCATCATCATTTCAGCTGAAAGATGTCCACTGTTGGATATAGGCCTCCCTCAAATGTTGCCACAATGACCGGTCCTGTGCGTCTCGCATCCATCGGATTCCCGCGACTCTCACCAGGTCATCGGTCTACCTTGTGGGACGCCTTCCAACGTTGCGTCTTCTGGTACGTGGTCGCCATTCCAAAATCTTTCGTCCTCATAGACCATCTGTTCTGCGAGCAATGTGTCATTTTTTCCAGTTAGTTCTTCATCTTCCTTGTACAGATCAGCTGATTACAACCATTTTTTTTATTGCAAATATCATTATTAGTTTATTAGCAGCGCGGTTGTTTGTGAAGTGTGTTTAGTTCATTTGGTGAATTTTAGAATGAGTGACTAGAGAGCAAATGGTTGCTGGGATTTCTTGTATTGAACTCGGTAGTTTATTTATGCTCAAGATAGCTTATGGCAACGACGTTGTCAGAAAGAGTGTGTTATGTATTTTTCAACAAACTGATTTTGGTGAATTTTCTACTCAAAAAAAATTTTTTTTTTATTAATGACAGGCTCGCGTTTGACCACCATCTCACCTGATGGTAAGCGATGATGTGGTCGACGATGGAGCACGCTTGCCTAGAAGTAACCTATTAACTCTTGACTTAAAGACCCCCAAGTTGTAGCAATCAGGAAACACAGACTCTGGCAAGGAATTCCACTCCTTGGCTGTACGCATAATAAATACATCATCATCACACATTTTTTCATCATTAGTTTGTAAATCAATCCTCGAAACAGTTCAAACCGATGTTCTATGATCACAAATCATCGTAACACCAAGAATGAGAATTGCATAAAATTCTCCATCCGCAAGAGTTTCTCAGTTTACACAGAATCTGACCCGTGCAAATATACGAGTTTCTTTTTTTTCTCAATGTGTACTGACGTGGAAATGGGACAAAAGACTTTCGGTTCAATTCAAAGGATAATCAAATAGTTTACGGTTGGAAAACATTTGCGTTTCGTACTTTTGGGGTAGCAGGTTTATTTATTTTCACAATAGCTTCGGCGACCGCTACGTCTTTGACAGATCATTTTGTGGTTAATGAAATGGACCGGTTACAAAGAGAGATAAGTATCGCCACGCAATTGACTCCTTCGGAAAGTTTCTTAATGAAATTCGGTCCTTCGAACGTATGTTTTATTTGTGTTACTTTCCCGAAGACTTTGTAGGGAGTTAATGATTTTGTTTCAGTGATCCGGAGTTGATATAACGTAATGATATTATCTTAGTTCGAAGGGTCCCAAAAGTTTTCAGCAGTTTGACGTTCAGTTTAGTTGAAATTAGTTTAGTTTTTGTTTGCTTTTTGATCACTGTGTTTAATAATTTGTGAAGTACTAAGTTGAAGATATAAAGTTAGATGCGAGTAACAATAATAAAAACTGGGCAAGTGCGGGTCGGACTCGTGCACTGAGGGTTGCGTACAAACTTACCTGTGTAAATAGTTTGATTCCCGAATCTCTAAGAAATCTGTTTTTTTTACATACACAAACATAACAACAAATTTACTGTTTTCAGATTTACTCCTATACCTCTGCTATAAGACCTTGCTATGTATCAAATTTCAGGATTCTGGGTCAACGGGAAGTACCCTATGAATTTTTATTCCCTTGAGAGTGTGCTACATAAAGGGCCGTATTTTTTTCCGTTAATTAAGATGATTGTTTTTTTTTTTAACCGACTTCTAAAAAAGGTGGAGGTTCTCAATTCGGATGTTTGTATTTTTTTTATGTTTGTTCGCGCATAACTTCGTCGCTTCCCAACCGATTTGAAAAATTATTTTTTTGTTAGAAAGGGTATACTTTCCAAATGGTCCCATAGTCACTAAGTCAGGATCTGATGATGGAATCTTGGCGAAATCGAGGGAACTCCTCAAATATTATAGGCAACTGTATAGTGATTTTGGTATTTTCATCAAGAACACACACACACAGTCAAAAAGTAACATTTGATGAAGTGGAACTGATGAAGAAGATCAGAAATGGTCAACGGAACTTCATACTATTATGATAATACAAATAAATTAATGGTTCTGAATAGTTCCGTTGAAAATGGTATCATCAAATTGATTTGATGATGATGATGGAGCCAGAAGGTAGGCACAAGAACTCCGTCATTAATCAATGTAACCTAGCCGTGTTTGGGCTTATTAGAATTGTCATGAAATGCACTTTGGCTATAAGGTACTATCGAACTGATCTAATGATGGAGCCGGAAGGTGGAAGGTAGACACAGGAACTTCATAATAAAACAATGTAACTTAGTAGTGTTTGGATTAATTGGAATTGTCATAAGAAATAGGCACTCTGTTTATAAGTGAATCCCAACTAAAAAGTGTGAAATAAAAAACTTTTAACAAAAAAAGATAACCGACTTCACTAAAAAAACACTAAAAGGATCAAAATAACTTTAATTTCGGAAGTCGGTGTTAAATAAGATACAAATAATACCGAGAAACACCGACTTCCGAAATTAAAGTTATTTTGATCCTTTTAGTGTTTTACATTTTCAAGTAACTGCAGACCCGAGTACATGGTTTAATTTATTTTAACTAGATACCACCTCGCGTTCAAAATATAAAGGGTCTTGGCAGACAGACTCCGTTTTTTTTTCTTTTGAGGTACAGAACGTTAAAAATACCAGTATAAGTTCCTAAGTACCTAAAAAGCCCACAAGAATTCTCGAACACACTTCCGTGATTCTATTACGACAAACGAGAACGTCGGAAATTTCCAGCATCAATTCCCGCCACGGAACAGAACAAATTCTTTAGATTTTAAACCAAAACATTCCGTTCAAGTCAGAATTTAATTTAAAACAGTAATTACACTCCCATCTAACGTTGTATGTGCAATCCCATAGCATCTGTTCTAACAATTATCTGTCTAATTACTAAGTCCATGAGTTCTCCGGAGTAATTGTGCCGAGTCCCCTTAAGTCGGGATTTGTTCGTATGATCCTGTAGTGTCCACAGTATGTGTTAATTGGAAATAGAAGAATCAAGATTAAATCTGGATCGACTGGCGTTAGAAAATACCAGTTCTAATAAAAAATAAACACGAATGTGTCTCTCTATGTATTTTATTTTACGTATTTTTATTCAAACTATTGTATTTTTAGTTGTGTGCCGCATACGTCGTGATCTCGCGTGAAAAATTCTGTAGTGCATTGAAGAGCAAATTCAATCGGATTGTACAATTTTATGGAGCAGGGATCCAGTCCTTGCTCTCTTTGCAAGTTACTTTGTATTCAGAACTTCATGTGGGGTTTTAGTATTTTTATGAATAAGATTTTATGTATATAGGTTTGTTTACGCTTCTCCGAATTTTAAGTCTATTTTTGTGGGAAATCAAATGATATATGTCTCTTCCCACTCTAGGTGCCGCGAGAAGAGTATGCGATATTTACTAACACCCACTTGTGTTCCTTTCAGTTGCCCTTTGTGTCCCAGGGCCGCGGTAACTCTTTCGAACAATTCCGCAGCTTCAGGGTATTTTAGGTCTAAAAGAAATCAGTATGTGTGTGTTTGGAGATTAGCAGTATCTTCTTGTCCTTTCCCCTTTTTAACTGACTTCAAAAAGGAGGAGGTTCTATGTACGGCTGTTTGTTGTTGTTTTTTTTTTTATGTATGTGCATTGATTTCGCGATCAATTGTGGACTTATTTTGATTTTTTTTTAAATTGTTAGGTTTTGCTTCCAAGTTGGTCCCATAGAAATATTGTTATGATCTGATCATGAACTTCGAAGATATAGAAGGAAAGAAAGAAAAAATAATTTATTTGGTACAGCACAAGGCACAAAAATAATATTAGATAACACTAAACACAAAATAAAAATAATATATAAAAAACAAACAGTAGCAAAAAAATATAGTTGCGCGCCTCACGGCTGCACCAAAATAGGTCCAGTTCAGCATAAATGCCAGGCAACTAGTGCCTGACGCTGGTTTTCAACTGAACCTGTGGTTGTGAAGCAAAGGACGCAAAACAGTTTTGGATTGTAATATATATGTATCGGTGTTGTATACTTAAATAATATAAACCATTAAAATAGTATTGTGTTAATTATAATAAATATGTGTAAGATAGTGTGTTTGTAAAATAACTAGTAGACGAATGAAACAAAAGTGTAACAAGAGAGAGAAAAAACAATAAAATAAAGACACAAAATGTGGGTAAATAAATTTCGAACGAGTTAGGATGCAATATGGAACATAAGTCTTCACAGAATCACAGCAGAACTGTCGTAACAAGTAAAATTGCTTTATTTATACGTGTAGTCAGTGACTGACTGAAAGAAGAGGGGGAATAATTATATCGAACTGATCTTATAATGAAGCCTGAAGTTAGGCACCGAAACTCGGTAATAAATTAATTAAATCTAACCGTGTTTGGTATTATTAGAATTATCATGAGATGCACTCTGGCTATAAGGAATTCAAATATGGCTGAGAGGTACTTTTTAGTGGTGGTACCATAACTAAAAGTGTAAAATAAAAAACTTTTTACAAAACGATAAATACAACCGACTTCAGTGTAAAATAACACAGAAAACTTTAATTTCGGAAGTCGGTATTAAATAACGAAGAGACAAAATTACTATAGAAACAACATTGAAGGCGGTTGTATTTTTTTTTTTGTAAAAAGTTTTTAGTTATAGGTAGGCTTATGACAATAAAGTTTTTACCTGACTAGGCCAGAAGGAGGGTCATGTTTTTCAATGATTTGTTTGGATGGATACTATTTTTACACCCTTTATTTATTGTGTATACTTACATATAATTTATATGTTTAAACTTTTTTTTTTAAACGAAATCATAAAATCATTAAAAAATATATCCCACCGGCATCGGGAACAGGGTCATAGCTACCCGTGGTCAGGGCTCCTCTGAACCTACGAACAATACGCGCCTTAACCAGGAGTACCTTCTTGATCTAGCCCTTGATCGAAATGGCTATCAAGAGCCTCTTCACAAGTTGGTCGAGACTTTTGGCTATTAAGCCATTGGCCGTCATGACTATCGGTACAATGACCACTGTATCCACATTCTACATATCGACAACCTCGCGAGCATTAAGGCTAACATTTTTTTCTTTATAAAATCAGCCAGTTTTCACTTCAAATGCATTTTTTTGTTTACATGACATATTATTATTGTGTTATTATATAATAGTTTTACGAGTGGTAACGCCCTGACTTACGAGTCGTAGGTCGTGGGTTCAAACCCAGTCAGGCGCATTACTTTGTGTAATTTATTTCATCACCACTGCTCTCAAAACGGTGAAGGAAAACATCGTGAGGAAACCGGTATATCCTAGAACCTACCCCTACTGGGCCAGCGTGATGGATTACGGCCCATTCCCTCTCCTACAGAGGAGGCCTGAGTCTGAGCAGTGGGAACATTATAAGGCCAACTATGCTACTACTCTATATTGTACTACTGTTGGGCCAAGGCCTCCCTCCATTCCGTCAATTTTTCCTAGCTCTGAGTTGCTTCTTGACAATTTCCAAGGGAGGCATCTAAGTCATCCCGCCATCTCACAACTTCAGATTTCAGGCCATCAATTTTTTTATTTCAATCAGCATACCGCAGACATGTCCAGCCCACACTTATCTCAATCAATATACGGCAGACATGTCCAGCCCACATTTAAGTTGGGCAGCATTCTGTGCCACGTCAATGAAATCTGTTGGAGCGCATATTCAAAAAAAATATCGATATAATTTTCGCACCTCTACAAAACTGTAACAGGAAAAAGGTACGTGGCCGATTACGTTCACGAGTGCACATGTGTGGCAGCCTTCATCCATCGATGCACACGTTATATCACTCGTTGTGACTGACTGACCTTGCCTATTCAGTGTTCAGGTCGTTTTATAGCACATAATGTGTGTCTATCTGTTGATCACACTGTCGGTTTTTAAGATCCGGCTAGATCTGTTTCTGATACAGTTCGAAATAGTGAAATGTTTTGAATGAAACGTGAACGTTTTAATCGACTCCAAAAAGAAGGAAGAAATTTAGTATTACGATCATTTTTAAGGTTCGTACCTCAAAAGGAAAAAACGCAAAAAAAAACGTGTATTTCGACTCTCTCAAGGGAATCAAAATTTATAGGTTACTTCCCGTTGACCTAGAATCCTGAAATTTGGCGTAAAGCAAGGTTTTACAGCACAAGTATAGGGATAAATCTGAAATCGGTAAATTTGTTGTTATGTCACATAAAAGTAACTTTTTTTGCGATTCCAAAAAATCTTCGAGACTCCATTCGGGAATTGAACTAGTTTGTATTTAACCCTTAATGTGCGAGTCCGACTCGCTCTTGCCCTGTTTTTTAAAGGCATTCGCGTTACTACGGTCTGTATATTTCATTCAACTCACCCTACCGCAATCCATGGCTGTATATACTTATAAAAGTATTTTCCGCTAAAATACGCAGCAATCTTAGGTAGAGATTAAAAAAAAAAAATTGAAAGACAAATCAGTCGATGAAGCCTTTTTAATTATAAACATTTTAAGTAATTTAGTTAACTTATTACTTTACCACTACTTTCAATGTTGGTAGAAAAAATTGGGAAGAATCCGACATAATTTCTAGAGTCGCAAAGGTCTTGTATGGTGGATTACGGCCTAGTTCTTCTTCTTGAAAAAAGAAGCCCTGAGTCCCAGCTATAGAAACATTATAACACTAATATGGTTATTGTAGGTGAAAGAAATTTCGCTTTCAAAATTAATTTACCCTGTAGGTTACTTTAAGTCCAAGATTTTCGTAACAATAAACAATGTAAAGGCTCTTTAATACTAAGGCAACCAAGGAAGTACCGTACTGTTTACAAATCTAAACCTCTTCATGTCTAGCAGAACACGTAAGGCGGTCGTTCGCCACCGTTCATGCAAATATTCAGTTGTCTCTAACATCCCGGAGCCCGAAAATTATGAGCTGAACATGAACTTTATACGTAGATCTATTCTGGCATGAATATTATTGTACAGTAAGTGCGCCTTTAATTAACCTGGCTAGACGAGTTTTTGTTCATTTTATAAGTGTCGGTGAAGTTAATAGTACGGAAGCTTGACAACGAATGAACGAGCCAAGTGAAAAGTGACACATGTCACTTTCACAGAATCCGCGTTGACGTTTGTATGAACCGAGCAAATAAAAGTGCCGACCGCAGAGGTCCGGGGCTCTTTTCTCTGTCGACAGCCGTGCGTTCAACGTCTAGTCTCGGGGACTGCCTCACGGCTCGTTGTGTGAAATGGATACCTAAAGCTTGCATCATAGTAAAGCAGTTGTGTGATCTGAAATATTTTACGACATAAGTATCAATTAGCATAGCAGTAATCAGCCTTATAATTTACATGTTACTACTAGAGAGAATGCGCTGTAATCCACCACGCAAGCATAGTGCGGGTTGGTGGATGTCACATGTCTTAGATTTTTTGGTTCTAAGTTCTTTGTTTACCCGTGTGAGAGCAGTGGTGATGAAACAAATTACTCAAGGTAAAGCGCCTTGGAGTTGTTACCACTGGACCGCCACTAAAAGGAAGAAAGAAAGAAAAATATTTTATTTGCCACGCGTGAATACAAACACTGTAAAAACAAAATTTAAGATAGCTTAAGATAAAAAAGGGCAAGTGCGAGTCGGACCCGCGTACAGAGGGTTCCATAAAAACTTTACTATGAAAACAGTCAGGGTAGTTGCCTGACGCTGGTTTACAACTGAACTATATTGAGAGTGAACGGCGCTGCTCCCTTCTTTAAGTAGATGCAATAGTAGATTTAAATTAGGTTATATTTCGACATCCTGTTAGCATAACATTGCAAGAAATCAATTAATTAAAAAAATCATCTCCCTAGTCTTTTCACAACTAACTTGGTTAGACCAGAAGTTGACCCGGCTTCTAGTCTAACCGGATGCGGCTGAATATGTTTTACATGGAATGACTACCTATCAGACCTGCACAACCCAGTTACTGGGTAACACGATACTCCTTGAATAGACAGATAGTGAAACTTTCTGCCATCTACGTATTACAACTGGAACCAAGAGAAAATGTTAAGCAAAATATAGCAAAAACCTACCTTCAAACAATATTGGCACCAACATCAACATATGTATACCACAGTACCAACAACAGAAAACGAAAACATTCCACGTTGTGTACTGATCTCATTCACTACAAAATGTATACATTCGCTCACATACAAATGCACTGGTGCATACAATGTCGCAAGAAAACTTCAACGGTCACATGGGAAAGGACCTTACGTAGCTTTCCGACTAGCTGGCTCCGTAATGTGCTGCTCTGAAATAACTATGCATGAACAGAACGCATATACAGCGCAACAACGGACAGTAACTACAAATTGTTTGGGCCAGTATTACCATCTTTATTAGTCGAGACTCTATGTAATTTGTCGGGAAGCCGGCTCTCATATTTCCCGTACGGGTTTATTTAGGCAAGCGCCATTAGCATAATACTGCATTACGGTGCCCGCACTCCCGCAGCGTCCCTTGCCCGGACATTTCTGTACATTGTTCCCTGCAATTAACCAGATTTTGTACCGTAAAAATATCGGCGTTAATTTTCTGTAATTAATGGCCAACCGTTGCATGTTGCCGCGATATTGACTAACGAGAATTATGCAGTATGTTAATTTGCTAATGAACGTACGTCTTTGTTTCGGAATTGCTTTTTATTTGTGTGAATGTTGTTTCGGATATTGCTTGGATAGAAAATATCTTAAAATAATAATCTTTGCTGTCCATAATGTTGGAATAGTTTTTTACAAACCGGGGGTTGTTCTTGGGTCTTCGGTTGGTACCACTTTCCATGAGAAGTGCTTAAGGGTCACCTCTGCGAGTTAGCTTTGATCTTTCGTACGCCTTTCAAAGGTCCGGGTCCCCAGGGCCCTGAGAAAAAACAATACATAAAAATAATATAATATACTATAATAAATCCCTGGCTCCCAAGTTAAGTACACAGTTCCTGTGACCTGGGAGTTAGTCCCTTCAAATATTCCACAACTATCACACAACGCCGTCTAGTCCTAAGCTAAACAGAGCTTGTGTTATGAGTACTAGACTGCTGATAAACATACTTACATATTTCTAAATACATACGTATTATAGGACCGGTCCAAGGTGGACCGATGACCTGATAAAGGTTGCCGGAATCCGATGGATGCGAGAAGCACAGGACCGTTCCTTGTGGCGACGATTCGGGGAGACCAATATCCAACAGTGGACGTTTATTGGCCGAAATGATGATGAACATGACGTATTATAAATAAATTACACCCAGAAAAAGAACAAATGATCGTGCCCATCACACAAACATTTGTCCTGGGTGGGAATCGAACCCACAACCTCCAGCATAGCAGTTAAGGCCACTAGGTAACTACTAGACCAACAGGCCAGTTACTTAGAAATTCACAATTAAATGTTTGCAATCGTAGCAGTGTGTGTATTCGCGATGATATGTAGAAAATAGCTGCTAAAAAGTTAATAATAATGAGTTACAAATCATTTGTTATTTTGATTTTAGGCGTTATCTATTACATTATTTTTTTTTATAAAACCGTTGCCCTACACTGGGAATACCGGGGAGGCCTATGTCCAACAGTGGACGTCTTACAGCTGAAATGATGATGATGATGACACTAGGACTTCTGTATCGTGGGCGTGTTCATAAATATGTAAACTCATGTACACAAACCCGGAATCTGTAGCCCATACACATATTTATTCGGTGTGTGGATGAAACCAGTGACACTCAGCATAGCAGCAAACAGCTCTCTACTGCGCCATCCGTGCCATCAAACAAGCTATAAATCAAATTTAGGTTATTTTACTTAGGTCTACCATTTTAGAAGGTATATCAACAAATACACGTAACTTAATTTAACTTTTGATTTATTTTCCTTAGACCTAAAATAATTTCTAGCTTTTTAAATATTCTTAAATAAATGGACTAAAGTTGGCAAAAAAAAAAATAGGTTCGTTTTGACATTTCTATTTTGACGACCTAGGGGCTTGTCCGGCGTAGTGTACTACTAAAATAGCTACAATAGTTACTACTACAACGACTACTTATTATTATTTTATTGTTTATTGTGTGTAGTGGTGACGAGGTGGTTGCGGGTTCAAACCCAGCCAGGCGCATTCATTTGTGTGATTTATTAATAGTAAGTAATTTTTCGGTGAAGGAAAACATCGTGAGGAAACCGGCATAGAGAAGAAGAACCAAAAATTCAAAGACATGTGACACTCACCAACCCACACTGGGCCCGCGTGGTGGACTACGGCCCATTCCCTTACCTAGACAGGAGGCCTGAGTCCCAGCAGTGGGAACATTATAAAGCTGATCATGCTTATACTTATGCTTCTCTTAGTTTCGTTCCAAGTTACATTCTAGGGCTTTTCTCAAATTTCAAAACGTGTCTTTTATTTTTAACGAGTTTTAGGTGTAAATATCTATACTTTTCATTATAGCCTATACCCTTCAAACATCGGCATCACACTGAACAGTTTTCAGTTCGTACTCAAACAACATTTTCCTACTTAAAAGCCGGAATCGATATTAGGTCTGGCCTCCAAATCTTCTCTTATGCCTACTAATAATTTTCCAAATCTTACCAAGTTCAAGTATTAGTTTTATAAGATAAGAAAACTAGAAAGTTGGGAAAGATAAGGACCTTTCATCAGAACTCCAATAGCTCTAATGTTTCTTTACTGAGATTTATTTACGAAACTTTGGATCACACCTGGTTTTGCTCAAGTAATTTGTAAATACAGACTAGTGTTGAAATTTGGTACAGTATTTTAATAAAATTTAAGCAGAGAGTATGTGCAGTTGGGGTCGAAAGGTTCTGGAATGGCGACCACGTACCGGAAGACGTAGCGTTGGAAGGCCTTCTACAAGGTGGACTGATGACCTGGTAACGGTTGCGGGAGTACGATGGATGCGACACGCACAGGACCGTTCATTGTGGCGGCACTTGGGGGAGGCCTATGTCCAGCAGTGGACGTCTTTCGGCTGAAATGATGATGATGTTGAGAGAGTAGGTGATAAAGTAAACACAATAGCTGCAAAATAGAAGGAAAGCTATTTACAAACACATTTAAGGTATTGCAAGTAGTGATAGTAAAGATACCTGCAGGTAAACCAAAGTGGTCAACATAGCCCGAAGAATCGCTAAACTTAAGTGGCAGTGGGCACAATGCTCACAGAAAACATGGTCGATAGGCCCGAAAGGTTCTGAAGTGAAGATGAAAGGCTGTGTTGGAAGGCCTCCCATAAGGTGGACTGGTGACCTGGTGAGAGTCGTGGGAATCCGATGGATGCGCGACGCATAGAACCATCGTTGTAGTGACACTTGGGGAGACCTATGTCCTTATGTGAAACTGTTAACGTTTTTCGGCTGAAATGATGATGAGGAAGTAGTGATAGTGTTAATTATATTTAGCGTAGGTTAGTCGGCCTTATAATGTTCCCACTATTGGGACTCAGGCCTCCTTTCTAGGAGAGGGAATGGGCCGTAATCCACCACGCGGGCTCAGTGCGGGTTGGTGGATGTCACAAGTCTTCGAATTTTTGGATCTAGGACGTGCCGGTTTCGTCATGATGTTTTCTTTCACCGTTTTTAGAGCACTGGTGATGAAATAAATTACACAAAGTAATGCGCCTGGCTGGGTTTGAACCCGCAACCTATAACTTGTAAGTCAGGGCCGTTACCACTCGAATTATATTTACTTTTGCCTAATCAGGGTTCTGGAGTTGGAAACTAATAAATACAATATATTTAAATACTGCGCTACTCTAGAGTTTCGAGATGGTTTACTCCGAATCTATAAATATGGGTGGCGATTCAAGCCCTGTCAGGTTTTAATTTTTATTAAAGCCTTCACAGGGTTTAGTTTAAATAAGCAGTCGAGAACCTCATCGTCATTCTCACCTGAGAAAAGCAATTCGAAAAAAAAACCGGGCAAGTGCGAGTCGGACTCGCGCTATGAGGGTTCCGTATCAACTACCTATGAAAACATTTCCCAATTAAGTTACGAAGATTTTTCTGTATCGCAATTTTTTTCACGTAACTTAACATTTACAGTTTTCAGATTTTTTCCTATACTTGTGCTATAAGATCTTACTTCATACCAAATTTCAGTATTGTAGGTCAACGGGAAGTATCCTATGAATTTTAATTCCAAGAAAATATTTAATTATTTTATTGTGAAATACACGTTTTTTTACGACAGAAAACGGACTTACCTTTTTTTTCGTTAAGTCCTTAGTATATGGTTTTAATTTCAACTTTACGCGTTCCCGAGGTAAAGGGTCTTGACAGATAGACAGACAGATAGATGTACGATGTGATGAATGGTTTTTCTTTTTGAGGTATGGAATCTTCAAAAGCAGTGACTCCCTCAGCGTTTGACATGTGCGTTTGGTAAACAAACCACTATTAAAAGATCAATTTCAATATAAGTAACACGAAGATAAAACTCATGTACCATTTCTTTTTGAGGTAAATTATCAAATAAGTTCACCTGTTCTGAGTGAAACGAGAGGTAGTGTCAAACATTTACTGATTGAAAGCAACCTGTGTTCCTTTAGTTGTTCTTAGTGTTCCAAAGCCACGGTGACTTATTCTCGCAGGATCCCTAGTGCCCACCGATAGTGATACTTTTTTTTTAGGTGTGAAAATCATCTTATGAAAAATCTCGTCCTTTGGCGGAGCGGGAGATGTCAGCAAATCGTAGGGGCCCAGCAGGGCCGAAGCCTACTTGGGATATGGGTGATGCGAAAGATATCCCCGGGGCCCTGGACAAATGGCAAAGAAGGAACTGGAGTGGGGTTTCAGTCAGTAAAAGTCTGACACTATTTCAGGCAAAGAAGGAAATAGAGTGGGGTTTTAGTCAGTAAAAGTCTGACACTATTTCAGGCAAAGAAGGAAATAGAGTGGGGTTTTAGTCAGTAAAAGTCTGACACTATTTCAGGCAAAGAAGGAAATAGAGTGGGTTTTCAATCGATAAAAATCTGACACTATCTCCCGCTCCACCCAAGAGCGAGGGGTATCATTCTATAATTTTCCCACTCGAAAAAAAAAAGGAAACGGTTCCTTAGATAAGGTTCAAAAATCATAACTAAAAATCACAAGTGAATTTACAATGCTACAATTTTTCTATTTTTTTTTTATTTTTGAACAATTAAATTACCTATAGATACATTGTAAATGAATGAGATCTAATAGGTCAAGTAACAAATCACGAGATCGAACCTGTTCTTGCGTTCAAACGTATAAATGCAACTTGTTGAACTTGCGGTAAATCTCTAATAAAACGGTTATTCTACTGCATCAACAAGTCAGATATATTTTCCAATTACCTTTATTTATTTGTTATACTTCATGTACAGTAGTGTTACATAGGCGGACTTAATGCAACAAGGCATTCTCTACCAGTCAACCTTTGGGTTAAAAAGACAACACTGTGGTAGGCTTGCACAATAAACAAATAACAGATAATTCAAACAGAAAAAAATAAAATAAAAAGATAAGTTTTTTATAATAATAAAATACATATATATGCTAAAATTATAAACTAATAAATACTATGAAAAATATCAAATCATTAAGAGTATTTAGTAATAATTCTGACGAAGACCAAACTAAAGTTGAGAGGACTTCAAGTAGTAGTTCCGAATTTTACGCTTAAAGGAAAACTTAATTTCAGCTTTTTTTATGTCAAAAGGGGAAGCACATTCCAGAGTACCTTTACCTAATAGAGGGGTCTTTAAACTACGTCTCAGTATATTTAAAAATTACTACATAGAATTTACATATTTATAAACACTAAGCTAATAAAAACGAGAGCAGTGGTGGCCGAGTAGCCCCGCCTTACGAGTTGTAGGTTGCGGGTTCAAACCAAGCCAGGCGCATTACTTTGTGTAATTTATTTCATCACCACTGCTCTCAAAACGGTGAAGGAAAACATTGTGAGGAAACCAGCTATGTCCTAGAACCAAAAATTCGAAGACATGTGACATCCACCAAGCCGCACTGGGCCTGCGTGATGGATTACGGCCCATAACAAATGGTATGGGCCAGGATCCTAGAGGGGAAGCCTGAGTCCCAACAGTGGGAACATTATAAGGCCGACTATGCTATGCTATGCTAATAAAAACTACTTAAAATTATCTAAAATATAGTGTTGAAAAATACCTTCGCATTAAGGGAATTAGTTACTTTACTAAACTACTCAAAACGTTTCGGATCGCTCGTCGCGATACACCGAGGTGTATAGCCACAGATCTCTGAGACTGTTCCTCTTGTAGCAAAGATACTGCTCTGGCAGCGGTTTCCATGTCCATATGTCGTCGAGAACTAGGCATAGTGATCACAACTAACACAGGAAATAAACAAAATGGTTAAAAACGTGAGTGTTCCACAACAGCGTTTGGTGTAGACTGAAAACTTAAGTGAATGAGAATTTGTGCATTCGTTGTTTTTTTGAGTACTTCACTTTTTTAGCTACCCTCTTGAAATCAATATGAATGTTGTCGGAATAAATATTGATAAGGGCTCTTAAACATGTCACCTTGACGGTTCAAACCATAACTTTGTCAACAACTACACAGATAACTTCATTTAGACCATAATAGTGACTGATTCGAGGTGGGCCCTATTTTGTTTTGAGTAGTATATTAATTAAGATTGTGAACTATGCGCCATAAATTTAGTTAACACACTTTATCATCAATTATCGAGTCTTTCTATATCAAACCAGCACTAAAAACAGGTTGAAGGATATCGAAACTGTGCTTGTTTTTAACGCTGTTGTTTTTATTGGTTTAGTATAAACACCTGGAGTATATCGACGATATTGGACCACAAGCAATAGGTAACTCGCCGTCTGATAAGAACCAGGCCCAGGTTTAAAACTGCGGTACTATATGAAAGACGGAACCTGTTAGGGTCGATGCCTGCTACGGTTGGTGGGATCATGCAAAAGAATCTCCACGGTCCTAAATCAAAGAGAGCAGTTGAAGGAACATATGTGGGTTTTATTAGTAACAATCTGACATTTCATCTTACTGTACCCAAAGCGGGAGAAGATTTTTGATGATGACTTGTATAGCACACCAAAGTTCCACTAGTAATGTTGAAATTCCATGTATCTATCTAGTCAAAAAGAAGTTATTAAAAGAATCCCATCCTCAACAAAAAAAAAGATATCAACAACACGTACCAACAAAACAAAGATGTCTTGTTAAACAAGCGTACAAAAACAAAAAAAATATAACCTCCTAAAACAATCAATAAAACAAACATCCTAACGCAAGAACAAGACCAACTCATACATGCGAAGCAATATGAAAAACCAATCGAGAGAGGGGGTAAATAATCCGGCTCTAACTTTTGCAATATCGGCTCTTACGGGATTAATTCATATCCTGATACCATAAGTTACATGCTCGTATGAAAGTTTTATCCATTCTGACGTTAACGAGTGTAGTTCGACCTGATTTGACCTTCAGCAACACGTGTATTTGATGTTAATTTTATGTGGATGAGTTAATGGTTCAGTCTTTGGAGTTCGTGCGTGTTTTCCCTCTGTTTCAAGGATTTTAGAGTATAAATAGGGTTTGTTTTATTGGAGCTAGTCGTTCCTATAGACAGTTTTTTCAGTAAGACATAGTTTAAGAACCTTTATTTTTGTTTGACCTTTGTCCAGCATGAGTATGTTGTGTCTACTGTATAATAGGTTTTTTTTTTCGGTGGGAATATCATCCACTAACATCCCACGATCTTGGGCAGAGCGAGAGAGTGTGTGAGACTTTTACTGTCTAAAAACCAACACTCCTGTTCCTTCGTTATCTTTCATACCAGGGCCGAGTCTTCCTTTCAGAAGCAGACCCATGGCCCCAGTAGGCTTCGACCCTGCTGGGCCCCTACGGTTTGCTGACATACTGAGTAATAGGTACTGTAAAAATTTTGGCGTTGGCTCAAGGTGTAGGTTCCTGAGATCTGGTGTGTATGAAGAGAAACTCCGAACAATTTATTTCAATGCTCATATTTTCGGTACATACAATAAATAAATTACATGATTTATCATAACTGACATGAACTGTCTTCAACATTTTGAGTATTGTGCCTCCGAATTAAAATTTTATTCTAAAGAAAACTTTTTACAATAAAATAATCCCGATTTCAAAAAAAAAAAATACACTAAAACGATCAAAATTACTTTAATTTCGGAAGTAGTGTTTTTCGGTATTGTTTGTTTTTTAAATGACTTTCAAAAAAGGAGGAGGGACCTCTTCTAAATCCTTTATAGAAATCATTAAAAAAAAATGACCACTATTGGACATAGGCATCGCCCCATTGTCACCACTACGACCGATCTAGTGAATCTTGCATTCATTGGACTTTCGCAACCCTCACCAGGTCATACTGTCCACCTTGTGGAAGGCCTTCAAACGCTCCGTCTTCCAGTACGAGATCGCTTAGAGAAATCAAAACTAACTAAAAAAGTAACCTGCCAATCACAATCACAACAACAACTTCAAACATCACCGAAATCAAAGCATCGGTTTCCCATCACGAATTTCAAACATACCAAACAGCTGTTAACCAAAAATTCCCCAAATTTCGAGCTCGAATGAGCACATCTAACGTTTCACATCTCTATTTAGCTGCCGGGCCTAATTACCATAATGCAACATTGCGACGCGCGACGATTTTGATTACATTGCCGCCTGGCGCGGTGAATGCTAATAGACTGTGCATACAAGAGCGGCATACTATTCGGAAACGTCTATGATTGTGGCGTTATGTAATATGCCATTTTCTTGTTATGACTAGATGGAGTAATTGTTAGTGATTTCATTAGGAGCTGTGTGGTTGGAAGGTTTTCTTTGTTTGGGTTTTGGTACAAATGATTAATTAGAAATGCGTGGATGTTAAGGATATAAGTTACACTTGTTTTTTTTTAATTCCTGATAGGATCGCGCTTGACCGCTATCTCATGAGATAGAAAGTGACGATGCGGTCGAAGATGGAGCGAGCTTACCTAGAAGTAACCTATTCACTCTTGACTTAAAGATTACCGGGTTGTAGTCATCAGGAAACACAGATTCCGGCAAGGAATTCCACTCCTTAGCCGTACGCACAATGAATGTGTTTCCAAAATGTTTTGTGTGTATAGGTGGGATATCCACCTTTTACCGGTGGCGCATTTTTGTACGCCTGGTGTTCAGATGATGGAACGGGCTAGGCGGAATAAGGTTATGCAATTCCGACGCACACTCCCCGAAATGCAACCGGTAGAAAATCAACAGGCAAGCAACTCGGCGTCAATGCTCAAGACTTTGAAGCCTCAACTCAACGGTATAAGTAATATCCTTTATTTGTTATTGTTTGTTAAGTCGTTATGAACATTACTAGTCCTGAGATGAACTACATGAATACTGAAAAATGCTTGACAAGTCCAATCAAATCTGTGTAGTTCTATCTTCAAAAGATCATATCAGACGCTAATTTGTATTGTTCTCATATGACCGACCTCTAAGATCTCTAACCTCTGAGTTTATTTCAATGTTTCTTCTCAGGATAATCAGTTAGAAATTACCGGTCTCATCCAGTCTAAATTGACGAAAAAAATGACGTGTAGAGTAGAAGAGTTCTTTAATTCTTTGTTGTACACTAAAACAACTTATAAAATAAGTAGATAACAAAGTTCATGTACATAGGCGAACTTAACTCAAAGTTGAGTTTTCTTCCAGCAAACATTGAGTGATAGAGAGAGATCACAATAGAGGGTAGGATCTAGTGTACAATTTTAAAATTACAAATAATACGAATAAAATAATACATAAATATACCTACATACATAAATGCAAACATACTTATATATTATAAACATATAATATTATAAACATATAATATATATATACAATGTCATCGTGAAAGGAAATGCTGTTTAATTTTCCTCTTGAAGACATCCAAAGAAGGGCTGTCACGTAGGGAGTGTGGAAAGGAGTTCCACAGGCGCACAGGTGTTACTATGGTGTAAAGAGTTTCATTATAATGAACAACAATCTTCAGACTAAAGTGTGTCTGAAGATTTTTATAACATTATACGACACTTATTTCCTTTTCTTTCTCAGTATTACAGACAGATCGGATGTCCATCGCAACATACCATCATCTATATTTCCATCTCCAATCACGTAAATGTATCTACACAACATACGAATATGTCGCTTAGTCTTGTCTTCTCTCTCACCAGTGTCACGATTATGAGGTTGGTGACTTAAGATAGATTACGTTAAGAGGATTGGCAGGGCCAGCTTTCTAGGAATACGCTATTATGACCATATTACAATTTACACCAACCCGATACTGTGATAATATCTGCGAATATAATTTGGGCAATGAAAACCGCATATCAACGCACTGTTAATCTGTTGGAATCAAAGTCTGAAAGGGATCAGGGTACCTTAACTCTAAGTCAGATGAAAACCAAAAAAAGCGAGTGCGAATTGGACTCGCGCAACGAGGGTTCCTTACAAACTTGCCTATATAAATATTTCAAATCCCAAATGGAGTGTCGAAGATTTTTCCAAATCGTAAAAAAAAGGTTTTTTTTTTGTGACGTAACAACTTTATTGTTTTCAGATTTATTCCTGTATCTGTACTATAAAACCTTGCTTTAATATTCTATTCTATGTTAACGGGAAGTATTCTATGAATTTTGATTGCCTTACAAATGTCAAAATACACGTTTTTTGCGACATAATGGCCGTATCTTTAATTTTTCGATAACTTAGAAGTTTGGTTTTTGCACAGCTAAAAGTATATGGTTTTAATTTCAACTCAAAACCTTCACACGTTCCTGAGATAATGGGTCTTGGCAGACAGACAGATAGATGGATAACAAAGTGATCCTATATGGGTTCCGTTTTTTCCTTTTGATGTACGGAACTCTAAAAAAACTCAGCAGTTCTCACACAGTGAAAAATCTTTTCATATTTTTAATGAGCTCACGGCCACTACTTAAAGGCATCCTTAGCAGCCAGCATAACGTTTAGCAAAGAAAAGCCCTATCAACAAAAAAAAGTTTTTAGGTCCACTCGAATTTTCAAAGTACTAGCGACAAATACTGCCGTCGTTATTAAAAAGGGCACAAATAACAATTTTTTTTCTGAGTTTTATAAATTGAGTTAAATACATATTCGGAATCAGAAACATTGACTCCGAAAAATAAAAGTAAAAGTAAAAAATAAACCTGCGAAATCTTGGTATTTCACGCTCATAGATGAGTTTTGTTTTTTAAGCGGATTTTTTTCAAATTGTTTTGTATCTCAAGTGTCACAATTGGCACAATGCAGGATCATTGAAATAGGCGCGATCTTGATAAGATGTAGATGAGAATCATATTGTAGGTATTATTGACTACCTCAGTAAAAGTCACCGAGAGGTCTGGCTTGTTACATTTAGGTACTGCTAATAATTCTTCCAATCGAATTTCTAATATGGTGGACAATCTCAACGGAGATTAACTAAACATTCAGGGAATATTCTCTAGAAGAAATATTGTGCTCAAATGTGTACGCAAATACAGGTGTGCAGACAGCGTATCACAGAATGTCTCTTCATAGGTATAGTCTGATAACCGGAGAGAGATCAAGATAACCCATTGTACATGCTTTTTGAGATACGAAGGTGTCACATCACCGACTTTCTAATTCTGCCACTGAATAATTCTCACAGAAAAAAAAAAATTGCTGCCAAATACTGCGCAATCACATTCTAATTGAAAACAAAGTGACCGTATTCTGTATCAAAAACTAAATACTAGTAATACTTGATCCTCATAAAATGCACAACCCATGCGAAACTAAAAGAAAATCAAAACCTGCGAGATTTCAGTTTATTGAAACAAACAAAAATCTCGCAACTAAATTTTGAGCTCGAATGAAATTGGCAAAGCTTTATCGCATTCATTCTACCTGGTGCTACATTTTGCTATGAAAATGAGTGTGCAAATGAGGTTGAAAGTTGTCGGTGACACTGCGTCCACAATGAAGTGAGGCCCTTAACTGTTGAGCGAACAGAATTAAAGCGAGACTGGAAGAGGTTTGTATCAACATGTAATAATAGAAATAGGGCGAGGAGGAAAAACCTTTTATTTGGCTACAGACAATGAGAAATCAGAGCACAGTCGAATTCTTCTTAAAAAGACGTTTTATACTTACAAGCAGGTGTGAAGACGATGATTTGGAAAATGGTAAAGGATAATATAGTAAGAAATTGAAGTAAATCTGGTAGTTGAAAAATTTACAACATGTGGACATTCGGAACATTATTAGATTCATCACAAAGAACAGGCCAGAGTATACTAGGATATATAAAATGAGTATATAGCATAATTAGCCTTATCATTTTCCTACTGCTGGAACTCAGGCCTCCTCTCTAGGTGAGGAAATGGGCCGTTATACACCACGCGGGCCCAATGCGGGTCACATTGCTCGCAGAACAGATGGTCAATGAGGACGAAAGGTTCTGGAATCGCGATCTCGTACCGGAAGACGCAAAGTTGGAAGGCCTCCCACAAGGTGGACCGATGACCTGTTGAGGGTCACGGGAATCCGGTGGATGCGAGACGCACAGGACCGGTCATTATGGCGACATTTGGGAGAGGCCTATGTCCAACAGTGGACGTCTTTCGGCTGAAATGATGAGGATGATAACATGACTTCGAATTTTTGGTTCTAAGATATGCCGGTTTGTTTCCCTTCACCATTTTGAAAGTTGTGGTGATGAAATAAAATAGACTAAGTAATGCGCCTGGCTGCAAAAGGCCAGAGTACCCGCAGTAAGAAAACTATATGCTACTAAAATTAAAAATTTGGCTGTGATGAAGCGACATGGTCAATATTGTGACAAAGCTCCTTAACAAAGATTTAAAAAAAAATCATGGACACCTTATATTTGTAAGTAGAAATTTCATTGATCGCTTTCACTCTGAAACGATCGGAAAAATCTCTCTAAGCTCTTATAAACTAAAACCACACGTAATTCTTCACATTCCTTCGATCGATTCTGTCCCTGAATGTGTTAATCTGTGGGTTGAAGGCATTTACTTCTAAAACCGAGCCTTAGTCATATAAATTCTTTATGAGGACTGGAAAGCATCGCGCACGCTTGGTTATGCTCGTCTTTGCGCATAATTTTTTCTTAGGACTTAAAATAAATTATTGGAACAATACGACGCTTCCATTTCCCATACATCTACGATAATGTCGACTGTATGTCACAGTACGTAATTAAATGACTCGTGTGGACAACTCGCAGCGCAAGTTTCTACAACGCGCACTGTGAACTGTCACAGTGTACAGTCAACACAACAGACAAGTACGCAGGCTAACTACAACAACGTTGTGACCTAAGTTCTGCATGTGTTGAGTATACATCCTTTATTAGTAAAAGGTTTAATTTAATAAGCCAACGCCACGATTTTGTGACATTTTGCGTTTGCTGCGCTAAATAGAGAAATATTCTGAATTATTGATAAAATACTGTTATGTGAGTACTGTTATGTGTAGAGCAGTGGTGGCCGAGTGGTAACGGCCCCGACTTACGAGTTGTAGGTCGCGGGTTCAAACCCAGCCAGGCGCATTACTTTGTGTAATTTATTTCATCACCACTGCTCTCAAAACGGTGAAGGAAAACATCGTGAGGAAACCGGCATGTCCTAGAACCAAAAATTCGAAGACATGTGACATCCACCAACCCGCACTGGGCCCGCGTGGTGGATTACGGCCCGTTCCCTCTCCTAGAGAGGAGGCCTGAGTCCCAGCAGTGGGAACATTATAAGGCCGACTATGCTATACTATGCTACTGTTATGTGACCATGACTAAAAAGATTTGTATACTGTGATCAGAATGATTTCTATTTTCGTATTAGAATAATATCATTTAAAAATTAAATAATAAAATATATATTTTAGTTAAAGACTGTTATTTGTCTAAAAAACAGACTACGCTGGCTAATATTAATGAAAATTTCAGTATTGTTAAGCTGATAGGTAAAATTTATTTTTATTGTAACATATTATTCCTAATAAACCTTTTTATTATATCCCGTACACATAATATTGACAGTCTTATTCATTATAAAAAATGTAGTGATTGGCAAGCAGCAGTTGTTTAACAAGTGCTTTAGTTCATAGCTTTGTACGACTAATCATATCTAGGTAATACGTTTTACTACTAAACTCTTTAACCTAGTGTACACGACAATTGCGTTATTTTATACTTACCTACCTATTTGCATATCTGATTTGCTAATGGATTTCTATGAACGAAATTACTTGTCGTGCAAACTTGCACGTGTAATATCTCTGGGGACAGTGCGAATTAAACCAACACCAACCTCCTCCATGCTCCTGAGAAGGACAAATACGGAATGGACGGTCTGGTTAATTTATCATCTCATTTTTTATTTGCTTCACCTTCAATCATCATCTCTCTAGCTGGACTGACTGACTCTAATTGGAAGCCGACCCCAAGCATGTTAGGAAATGCCTAACTAGCTTGGGGTCGGCTTCCAGTATACCTGTGTTTTACATGGAGCGACTGCCTATCTGACCTTGAGTTGAGATGGATGTGTGGTGTTACGAGCATGGATAAAGTGAGAAATAAGTATATTAGAGGAAGTATGAAAGTGGCGCCAGTGACTGAAAAGTTGAAGGGGAATCGATTATCTTGGTATGGTCATGTAAAGAGGAGAGATGAAACACATGTTACTAAAAGAGTTATGATTATACATGTGGATGGGTGGAGAGGGAGAGGGAGGCCAAAGAAAAGATGGATGGATTGTGTGAACAGTGATATGAAAGAAAAGGAAGATATTGATAGCATGACGGTTGACAGGATAGAATCCATCTCATTTCTACCATCGGACAACCCGACGTACGACGAGTATCCAATCTTACGTTGTTGAAACCTCTACGGTCCGGACTAAGCATTTCACCTCGTCGTTTATACCGCGTACATCGAAGGACTGTAATGTAATAATAATATTGCCACTTCAATCTTCCATGATAACCATGGTACTATATTGTATTCATAGCACTCAAAATTCCCCAAAAGTCCTTTCACAAAGTCTAAATCACACTTTGAATCCAATAGAAGCAAATAAATTTTGTGGACTACAGAAATCATGACATTTGATTAAATGAGTCTTCATGAATCAAAACACCCTCTCCTTACCCTCAGCTTAACGCTTGTAACATCCAATTTCCCTTAACATTGTACAAAAATATTTATATCAAGGTATATAATAATAATATTTCACAACTTATAAATTTAAGATACACAACCATTTATTAACACGCCAACCTGTTCCCGACGAAAATTTTCAACTTTCCGTCGCCTTGGGAACGATTTATCGTTTAATATAGCTTCGCATAGCTGCGGTGAACCTTCCCAAGAGATACTATCTTACCTGACATTACTATGAAAACTATACAAAACTTAATTTCGTTCATATGTGGCGGGACGTGATTTAGAAAATAAGTTCTTCGGAGTTTCGCGGTGGGCGAAATTGTATGAGATTTGGGTTTAGATTTAAAAAGTTTCGTGTCACATGTTAAGGGTAATAGAATAAAAAAAGTTGTTTTTCTGTACAGGTTTTCAAATTCATATTTTATTTTATAAAAGTCAGAAGAAAGCTCACGGTTCCGATTGGTTGTCTGGAGAAAAAACTGGGCAAGTTCGAGTCAGACTCACGCCTTGAGGGTTCCGTACAAACTTACCTATGTAAAGTACCAGTTCAGTTCCTGAATGTAGTTTCGAAGATTTTTCTGAATAGTTTTTTTTTTGTTGTGACGTCACAACAAATTTACAGTTTTCAGATTTTTCCTATATTTGTGCTGTGAGACCTTGCGCGCTTCATCCTAAATTTCAGGATTCTAGGTCAACGGGAAGTACCCTGTGAATTTTGATTTCCTCGAGAGGATCGAAATATACGTTTTTTGAGACATAAGGGCTGTACCTTTTTTTTTGTTAACTTTGAAATTTGATTTTTTCACAGCTTCAAGAGACCGAAAATTTGAGACATATTCTCAAATTTGCGTTTTAATTTCAACTAAATACCTTTAAACTTTCTTGAGATAAAGGGTCTTGACAGACGGATGGACGGACAGCAACGTGATCCTGAAAGGGATCCATTTTTTCCTTTAGAAAAACCCTAAAAACTAGCGAAAAATTTAGATTCTCATTAAAAAAAAATATACTATAACTATTTATGATTATGGCTTGCCCGTATTGCCCCACTGCTGAGCAAAGCCCTCCCTCCATTGTTTTCATTGATCACGGTTCCTCGTTTTCTCATTCCAATTCTTAAGGGAGCCATCCGCGGGCTTGCGGACGGCGAGCAATGGGTGGCTCGCCGTCCGACCGTCCGGCAACCGTCCGGACCGAGCCCAAGTCGTCGACGGCGCGTACTGTTCCACGCGCGCCTCAAGGAAATGTCAGCAAATCGTAGGGGCCCAGCAGGGTCGAAGCCTACTGAGGCCACGGGTAGTGTGAAAGCGAAACCCGGGGCCCTGGGACGAAGGCAACGAACGAACAGGAGTGGATTTTTAGTCAGTAAAAGTCTGACACAATCTCCCGTTTCGCCCAAGAGCGGGGGATGTCATAAGATGATTTTCCCACTCAATAAAAAAAAGGGAGTCATCCAGGTCGTTCCACCATCTCCTTCGTGGTCTGCCGCGATCCTGCGTCACTGTGTCCGGGAGCCAATCCTGTGTTTTACGGGCCCACAGCTCATTAAAAAATAAATATTGATATTAAAAAAAAAACAATATTATTAGATATGCACGAATATTCGGATAACGTAAACCGTTAAACATAGGTACCAAAAAATATGCTTTTTTATTTTTATATAAAAAGTATAATAGTCATCACTTTAATAAATAAAAATAAATCTACAAAAATATGACTTTTTTTTTGGTTTTCCTGTTTGATCCCAATCCTGGTCTTTATTTCAAACTTTATATTTTTTTATTTAAATAAAGATTATTATCTCGTTATTTTATTCATTCACATGTCAGAAGTCAGAAATCAGAATCAAATAGATCGATTAAAGGCACTTTTGAATTTGCAAAATATCGGCCAGTAAAAAAAAAAGTGAAACTATATTGCACGTTCCAAAGCGTAGAACTCTATGGAGAAGAACGTGCAAGAAACTCCATGGAAACTCTTTTAAATCATATTATGAGTTACTTAAATGTATACTTATAATAACTCTCTTAGTAACACGCGTTTTTTCTCTCTTCTTTAAATGATTTATCTAGAACCCTTTGACTCCTAAAACACAGTCATCATCATCATCATCATTTTAGCCGATAGACGTCCACTGCTGGATATAGGCTTCCCCCAAATGTCGCCACAATGAACGGTACTGTGCGTCTCGCATCCATCGGATTCCCGCAACCTTCACCAAGTCATCGGTCCACCTTGTACCGCCTTTCAACACTGCGTCTTCCGGTACACGGTCGTCACTCCAGAACCTTTCGGTCCCAACAGCCATCTGTTCTGCGAGCAATGTGCCCTGCCCATTGCCATTAAGTTTGGTGATTCTCCGTGCTATGTCGCCAACCATGGTTCTCCTGCGGATATTTTCATTTAAAATACAGTAGATCTAGATAATAATAGACAACCTAGACAACTGTGTTCTGTCTATAGTGCAACACAGTAACCCGGTCCACACATGGCCTATCAGAGAAACTGATTTTTGTAATTTATTGTGCGTCTATTCGGAAAGAATAAACATGTTTTATTTCTTCTTCATTCCTTATTTTCTTCTTTTATATATATAAAAGAAGAAACTTACTGACTGACATATCAACACACAGCCGAAACTACTGAGACTAGGAGCATGAAATTTTGCGTAAGATTTCCTTTTATGATGTAGGCAAGCACTAAGAGACGATTTTCCAAAGTCACCCACTAAGGGGTGAAACTGAGATAGATAGATAGATAGATAGAAATTCCTTATTGTACACCAAAAATACAAATTACATTAGGAAATTAACATTAATAGGGTGTCACAATGGGCGGTGTTATCGCTAAAAGCGATCTCTTACAGACAACCTTTGGAACCTTTTTTCTGAGGTCCAAAGTTTCTACCAAGAAACCTATTTTCACGCGGGCAAAGCCGCTGCCAAAAGCTAGTCTTTCGATAATGGAAAAAGAATATATAATGTTTTACCCTACAGCGACATTACAGGCTCTTAATAAATGAATGTGTACCCATAAGGAAAGCATTACAAAAGATCAAGTAACTAATAACAATAAAGTAACTTCGATTACCCCATTACTTCCTTCCAACCAGTATCAAAGAACAAACGGTATTCAAAACATGGAAACCTCTTTACGGCTCATTTACATTGAGTTTAAGGCTTTAAGCGATCGTTACGAGAGGCAAGTGCTTCCGAATGTGGCCAAACGATTAATGAAAATGCTACATCGTTTCACCAAACCTATATAGATCCATTCCTGTTTTCTCTTTACGTTGTTTAAATTAAATTGAATGCATTAATTTGGGGTTATCTTACTTATTGTTGGCAGGTAGGTGGTTAAATAAGGGTTTGGTATCTGTAAATGAAGAATTTAATATCACTCTTCGGGCCTTAACATGAGAAAGAGGGACGGAGCGATACACTCTATATAGCTCCATCCCTTTTAATAGTACAGTTTAGGTTTTCAAATGGATCACGTTAAAAGGTCATGGTAGAGCCCTCTGTATTTCTAGAGAAGGTAAACGTGTACCTCCAAACGCCGTGATCTAGCCGGCCACCGAGGGGGTTTGTAGACGACAAGCAATGTGTAACTCGCTGTCCGATACGGACCAGACCAGAGTTGACAGTGCGTTGTGTTCCACATGAATTCTGATTTCTTTGTGAGTGTTGAAATAAACGTTTTTTGTGATATAAACGGCCGTATCTTTTTTTTTTGTTTTTTTTTTGACGGTTTCAAGGGACGGCAGACCTGATTATATGGTTTTAATTTTAACTCGATACCTCAACGCGTTCCCAAAATCCAGAGAGGAGGGTCCCGCAGGGCTGAAGCCTGTTGAGGACATGGATATTCCGCAAGGAAACCCCGGTATACTGAAACGCAAGGCAAAGAAGAAATGTAGGTGTGGTTTTAATCAGTAAAAGTCTGACACAGAGCGGGAGACGTAATTGAATAGTTTCCCACCTTAAAAAACAACATTAATATTTGTACATCTATTCTTGTACCTATTCGCCTTTTCTCTCTTTTTTATTGCACCTACCACTATACTATATATTACATGAAAATCTTTTCCGGTAGTAAGATCCCTTGAGATAATTTCCTACCTTCACACGGACGAAGCCGCTAGAAGAAGCTAGATTTTAAGGCCTAGAGAAGTTCTAAAACAAGAAAGACTCGGACACAAAAACATTCTACCAAAAGCATTTTTACTTGGCATACAGTAATACTAACCTTTTCTACGAAAGGGTTTACAAAAGGCATTTAAAATGCAATTAAAACTTATAATTATACACTGCCTCATAAACTCGCAAGGAAGTAATTCCGCAAATAAACCATATAAAATGTATTAACACTGAAATGAAAACAATTAGCAATCAAAAGAGTGATTATGTTCGTGAATACGGCTTTCAATAATAGAACTGTGAATAGCTCCGTTTTCGTTTATGACCATCGTTAGTTCAATCTAGGGCATGCGGGCTGAGGTATAATGTTAATTAAATTTTAAGACCGAGTTCTACCTTTAGTTTATTTTAATAGTAAGTGGTTGCTGTTTTATAATAACTCTAATTAACTCTATGCTAATATTATAAATAGGAATGATTTGTATCTTTGTTAGTAATGAATGAAGTCAGAAACTACTAGACTGATTTTTAAAATACTTTCATCAGTTGAATGGTACTTTATCACTTTTTTTTCACGTTCAGGCTTCACTTGTACATTTTCAAAATATTGGATAATTTAAAGTTGCGTCCTCTAGCCGTAAATAAGAAAAAAGTTAAGATAAATACACCGTGTATTCAATGCGGCGCCCTCTAGCGGGCAAAAAACTCGGTGTTAATTCGATGTCAATAACACGCGGACGGCGAGCAATGGGTAGCTCACCATCCGACAGTCCGGTAACCGTCGGGACCAAGCCCAAGTCGTCGACGGCGCGTACTGTTCCACGCGCGCTTTAAGGAGATGTCAGCGTCTGTAGGGGCCCAGCAGGGTCGAAGCCTACTGGGTCCAAGTGTCTGATTCTGAAAGGAAGACTCGGCCCCGGTAGGAAAGGCAACGAAGGAACATGAGTGAGTTTTTAGTTAGTAAAAGTCTGACACTATCCCGCTCCCGCTAATCCCACTATCCCCGCTCTTGGGTTTGTCATTTGATGATTTTCCCACCTAAAAAAATGTTAATAACATCAAAATAGTTTAAGTAACAAAAAGTAAAAACACTAAAACCCGACTACAACAAAAAAAAACGATGATGAAAAAATATGAAACAAGATTTTCAGGATGCTGATATAAATATAAGATTACTGGAAAAACAAGAACAGAACAAAAAGAAAAGCTGTAGTCATACGTTGTATAGGTACCAACCGCAACACTTTAATAACGTGTGACTACGACTTTTTTTTGTGCTGTTTTTATGTGTTGCGTTATAGAATAGAATAAACTTTATTGTACACCAAAATAGTAACAAAACTTTTACCAGGCCAGGCAACTTAAATCTATAGCATAGTCGGCCTCATAATGTTCCCACTGTTGGGACTCAGGCCTCCTCTCTAGGAGAGAGAATGGGCCGTAATCTACCACGCGGGCCCAGTGCGGGTTAGTGGATGTCACATGTCTTTGAATTTTTGGTTCTAGGACATGCCGCTTTGCTTACAATGTTTTCCTTCACCGTTTTGAGAGCAGTGGTGATGAAATAAATTACACAAAGTAATGCGCCTGACTGGGTTTGAACCCGCGACCTACAATTTGTAAGTCAGGGCCATTACCACTCGGCCACCACTGCTCCCTACTTAAATCTATATGTATCTACATGTTATATTTTTAAAGAAAATATTACAATAATATCCAAATGACGTCTTCACCTATGTAGTAATACAGGTATTCCATAGAGCATATGACTACAGCTTTGGGATATACAAGGATATTGACTAGGTAAGATGACAATAATAATTAATTAGCTTTTAGCGCAATTTCAGTACCAAGTTGGTTGGAGCCGTAAATTCAATGCTGTGCTTTGACGAACCCACTTCCATGTGAACTATTCTATATATATGTGCAATATATAATGCATTCTAATAAGCCATACATATGTTGATGAAGTCTATAGTACGGAAGCTTTAGAAAGAATGAATGAGCAAAATGTCACTGCCACTTTTACAGAATCCGGGCTAACGTTTGCGCGAGCCGAACAGACAAAAGTTCTAACCGCAGACACGTGGGGCTTTTTTCTCTGTCGGCAGCCTTGTGAACAAAATCTAGTTTTAGGGATGTCTTACGGCTCATTGCAAAGTGAGTACCCTAATGCTTACATCATATAAATCAGTTGCGTGGGGTTACCAATTGTAAGTTCGAAAAATATTTGACCGAATTTCATTCCACCTAAAACTTTCAACTATTTTCTTTTCGTTTATTTTTTATTTCATCGAAGTCACGGGTGCCAATGAATCAGTTGACCTATTATCGATTCGATTTTTTTCGTTAATCCGACGTTACATTTGGTCGAAAAAAATTTCACCGGTGTTACACTTAGCCGAAATAACATTTGAAATCAGAAACGTTTATTAAAAATAGACCAATTACAGGCACTTTTGAATTGTCAAAATTGTTTGTTCGAAGTATTATGTTTCCTAACATTCATTATACCTCTGTTTTAAGTACCATATTTTCATTTCATTTCAGTATGCACGCAGGCATGTAGTATGCAAGCAGACTTGCAGCAAGGAAGCAAGCATGCAACAAACTGCAGGTTTGTAACATGCAGCAAGCATGCAGTATGCAAGCAGGCATGCAGCATGGAAGCAGGCATGCAAACAGGTATGCGATATGCAAGCAGGCTGGCGGCATGCACGCAGGCATGCAACATGCAGCTAGCATGCAACATGCAGCTAGCATGCAACATGCGGCAAGTATTGTTTCTGTCACGGCTCCGGCGCTGTGGAGTTTGGGTGGCCCACGCGAGCTCATCATCGCAGCTGGTTTTAACGCTCACCACCACAGCTTCGGCTTGCTGGCCGGCTTCACCGGTCAGCCTCAACCGCGGCGTCGATACTTAACTTTCGTTCATATATGGCGGCTTTACTGTTACGTTCCGATATTATTCGACTTCAAAAAAGCAATAAGCATTGATAGATAGATATGCCAAGTTTAAAACAGAAATAAAAATAAATACAAATTTTCAGATTCAAGAGTTTACCTAGGGACAGTCGAAATAGGCTCAAAGGTTACATTGAACCCCAAACTTTTTACTAGTAGGATACACACAGACAGAATCTATAAACTATTTCAGAACCAAACGGGTCAGTACACCTTTTCAATTGGCAGAAAATCCACAAAAAATATTGCAAGCAACTTGTGACCCACTCTTCCCAGTATCGTTTTTTGACACGGCATATGGCGGTTAAAATATAAAAAGACAATTTGAAAATGGAATCTAGAAAACCAGTGAAGCGTACTACCCATTCGCGATATTTTTGCAGTTGAAAGTCAGAAAAACTAGACGTATCGGAAAAAATGGAAGAGTATAACTTGAATTTCGAAGTTAACTGAAGTGCACAAAATGTTTTTTTAGGACTCTGGGGCTTCGGTTTGAAGGAAGCATTTAGTTGAGGGTTACGTGACAAGTTATTTCCTCATGTTGAGTTACGTACTTACCTGCTTGGTTTTTTATTTTAACCGACTCCAAAAAAGGTGTAGTTTCTCAATTCGGTTTTTAGGTAACAAACGTAAATACTAATAATTATTATTATTTACGTTTGTTACTCAGAACTCCGTCGTTTAAAAGCCGATTTACTAAAAAAATATCCCCTAAAAGGATATGCTTCCAGATTGGTCCTATTTTTCTCAAAATCGAGTTCTGATGACGGGATCCATGAGGAATCGAGGGAACTCTTCAAATATTCTAGGCAACTATGTAATGATTTTGGTATTTTCATCGAGAATTTAAGCATTTACAGTCTAAAAGTAACATTTGGTGAAGTAAGACTGATGAAGAAGACCAGAAATGGCCACGGAACTTCACACTCACATAGATATCACAATGAAGATAGTTAAGCGACTATGACAACACAAATAAATGAATGATTCTGAATAGTTACATTGAAAATGGTATCATCGAAGTGAACTAATGATGATGATGGAGCCGGAAGGTGGGCAATGGAGCTCCGTCATTAATCAATGTATCCTAGCCGTGTTTGGGCTTATTAGAATTGTCATGAGATGCACTTTGGCTATAAAGTACTATTGTACTGACCTGATGATGGAGCCGGGATGGGAACTCAGTAATAAAATGATGTATCCTAGCAGTGTTTGGGTTAATCCGAATTGTCATGAGAACTTATGTTTATTTTGATCGTTTTAGTGTTTTGGTTTTGTAGTGAAGTAAGTTATTAACATTAAGGGTTATACAATATTTATTTTGATAATCAGAGTCGCTATTTCATTCTTCTTCTTCTAGGTAAGATTTTTTTTTCGGTGGGAAAATCTTCCAATGACATACCCTGTTCTTGGGAGGGGTGGGAACCCTCCCACCCCAGTCAGCCCAATCAGTAAAAGTATGACGCACCCGACTAAAAACCACTCCTGTTCCTTTATTGCCTTTCATACCAGGGCCGAGTATTGCTTTCAGAAGCAAACTGCAGTTTGCTGACATCTTGAGGCGCGCATGCAACAGTATGCGCCGTCGACGATTTGGGCTCGGTCTGGCCGGTACCGGACAATCGGACGGCGAGCTACCCATTGCTCGCCGCCCGCAAGCTCGCGCCTACGGTGGCCGGAAGTCGGTATCGGAATCCCGTCGAACTTCACCCTAATTTTGTAATAATAATTAATTAGCAAAAGCAAAACAAAATATTAACAGATTTGTATCAAAATTAAATGTTGAGCACAAGTCACACCGGTGCCATAAAATTTAAAAAAAACACACTCAAGTAAAATAATTCCATCAATTCGACAATAGTACTAAGCCCATGGAAACTACGAATTAATTATTAAAATCATTAGGTAGGTAGTGAGTTTCTGCCTTAACTGTTATAGTATGAGCATTTGAGCAATCAATATACCAGATGGACTTGCTACGTTTCGTAATTACTATTCGGTGGACGGCTAATGGCGTCACACCGATTTAGAAAATATTTTTGAAAAAGTTAATGTTTACACTTTTTGGTAAGTAAATTAATTTACTATATCCACAAATATAGAGCAGTTCCGTGATTGAATTTTTGTTTGTTTTTTAGGGTTCCGTACCTCAAAGAGAAAACACGGAACCCTTACAGATTCATTTTTTGTCTATCTGTCTGTTTGTGTCTATCTGTCTGTCGGTCAAGTTCCTTTATCTCAAGAAAGAAAGAAGGAAGTATCGAGTTGAAATAAAAACCATATACTCTGTAGTTTCTTGAAGCTGTGAAAAAATCAGTCTTCTAAGTTAACGAAAAAAAAGATACGGCCGCTAATGTCCCAAAAAAAACGTAAATTTCGACACAAGTTAATTTTTAAATCTGAAATCAGTAAATTTGTTGTTGCGTCACAAAAAAAAAACTTCGGAAAAATATTCGAGACATTCGGGAAGCCAAGTGTGCGAGTCTGGACTCGCACACTTGGCTAGTTTTTATCCAGCTGGTTGACGGAACAACCAACGCTCAATCACACACAGTCTTAACCAGTCTTAAGCAGTCTTTTCCGTCTTTTTTGGGCAGCGAGAATGGTAGAAAGAGCGACCGCGTTTCTAGAACGAAAAGGGCAAATGAAGGGCACATGTAGGTTTTAGTCATTAAGTCTTACACTCTCCTCTCGTTTCACCCTAGAGCGCAAGGATTCCCAATTTTTTAATGAGTTCGCTTCAAAACTCACCTGTATTTCTTGCGTTGCGAGGCCACGGGAACTCATTCGAACAATTCAGGAGAAAGATCTAAGTCTATGTTCTAAACATGAGTGGATATTTTTTTCCTTGTATGGAGTCAGAGATATTTAACTTTGATACTAGAGGACGCTAAGGATCTCAGCTGTGTTTAATGGGGTTGAAGCATAAATTAATGACGAACAAATTTATATGAAAAGAAACGTCTTTCAGTCCATCCTAAATTTGTCTGCAAGAGATTGCCCTTTGCGATAAGATCTCCCATTGTACACTTAGTGTTTTGTAAATATTTATCCAGTACACATTATGACGTGTACAGTAAAGTATATAATGGCAATTAATCTCTCATAATTTAATCTATTTTTTCTAATTTTAATTCCAAAATTAATTTCAAGCTAAATTGTAACTGTATCTACATTTTTGCTAAAATTTCTCTTATTAGTCCGTTTGCATGTTATAGAATTATCCCCGTTAGGAAGGGAAACCTGTTATTAGCCATAGTCTATAAGCACTTACTATGTAATACACATTTTTTTTCTCTCTAAATATAATGATATGTTTTTATAGTAAATATTATAATAAATAGGTGGCACAGTCTGCAGTTGTAATAATCCTTTTTATGTAACCTCACAGCTGAACACTGTCTCTTAAGATACAGGTTATCCTAGTTTAAGAGGCAGGGCTCACAATATCTGTATACAAACTTCAGCAGTGTAGTTAGCATTTTGTTTTTTTTATTTTTTTATTTATTATAATTAATACAAAGAATACAATTTTATAGGTTAAATAGCAACCAAAAACCACTAAGGTTTAAACCCGTGCTATCATGAATCCATTCTCAACATCAGAATTATACAAACGGATTTTTTATATATGAATGTTATTATCGATAACAATTTATCAAAAAAACTTTAGATCTTTAAGTAAGTAAAGAAAAAAATTCTTAAATATTACTTAAGTGATATTGCTTAAATTTGCATTTGACATTTTTGTGTGTAATATTTTTTTTTTATTTCTGAGGGTAGACTATTAATTGTTAATTAGTGTGTACAAATGTATGTATGTTTCGTGGTGACAATAAACTTTATTATTATACTTTGTGTATCGCTATTAGTTAGGTACCCAAATAAAAAATAAAATAAAAAAAATTCTAAAAAAATAAAAACTTTTATTTACCCAAACTGTAGGTAAGGGCTATCTATCTATTACCGATTTGTCGAATGCAGCTTCCGACCTTGTAACAATCGTCGGATTGATATTGATTGATTGATTCGACGACCCCAATAGCACGGTGGTTCCATGTCCATTTTTTGCGTATTTAATTTGATTCTCGTGCTGGAACAAAAATCTAAATCAGGAAAGTTTTTGCTCATAGCTAGAATTTTGGTTTCTGAATTATTCAGTTTAGGTTAAATTGGTGGATGTCTCACGGTTTCGATTTTTTTATTTCAATACATGCTGGGTTGATCTCGTAAGTTCTGGTCGTCATCAATAAGATACTATTTAGAAATAAGTACTTGAATAATAAAAATTGTTGGTATATTTATTAAAAACTAGCTTTTGCCCGTTTATTCTGCCTAAATAAAAAATATAGTTATATTAGGTTTTTTGAGATACGAAAATATAAAATATTCTTTATTATCTTCGTCTTGTGTGATAGTCCATTGAATCGTATGGCGAGCGATATTGTATCTTAAGATAAAATACTACTCTGTCAAGAAAGTACCGGGAAAAGATCAATAATACACAAAATGTCTGTTATTCATCCAAATTTATTTTATCACCTTCAAAGTATGCTCCTTTAGAAACGATACACTTGCGCCAACGAATAATCCATTCATCAAAACATTTTTTAAACGCTGCTTCCGGAATTGAGTTCAGTTCTCGCCGCGAATTCTCCTTTATGTCTTCTATCGATTGAAAACGGGTGCCACGAAGTGGTAATTTGAGTTTAGGAAAAAGAAAAAAGTCAGTAGGAGCCATATCTGGTGAATATGGTGGTTGCTGGATGGTATTTGTTGAGTGTTTGGTCAAAAATTCATTCACAATGATAGCCTTGTGCGAAGGCGCATTGTCGTGGTGCAAAATCCAAGAATTTTTATTCCACAAATCTGGCCTTTTTCGTCGAATTCGCTCTCTTAAACGCCGCATAACGCTCAAATAATATTCTTTATTTACCGTTAGACCTTCCGGTAAGAATTCAGATTGCGCAACACCGCGATAGTCAAAGAAAACAGTCAACATGACCGACTTTTGATCGACTTTGGCGTGGTTTTTTCGGTTTCGGTTCAGTTGGAAGGCGCCACTCCGAAGCTTGTTGACTAGTTTGCATGTCAAAATTGTAAACCCACGTCTCGTCACCAGGATGAAAATTTCAGGATTCTGGGTCAACGAAAAGTACCCTATGAATTTTGATTTCCTCGACAGTCAAAATATAGGATTTTTGAGACATCAACGGCCGTATTTTTTTTTACGCTAGCTTAGAAATTCGATTTTTTGCAGCTTCAAGAGATTGCAGACTTGAGTATATGGTTTTAATTTTAACTCGATACCTGCACGCGTTTCCGAGAAGAGAGAAGGGTCTTGACAGATAGACAGACAGACGGACATCAAAGTGATCTTATAAGGGTTCTGTTTTTTTCCTTTTGAGGTACGGAACCCTAAAAGTCAGTTAAATCAACTGAGGATTCAGCATAGGATGGTTTGAGAGGTCATATCCATAAAGCAACCATGTCTACCCGCCTACTATTTCAGAGATCACCCCTCTAATGTCGGTGACATAATAATGTGTTCGCAATTATTCCTACATCCCCTCCTAACACTCTATATCGCAGTGGGTACACAATTTACACTGCATGATATATTTGATAATCCCCTTCGCCTACCACAAGCGCATTCAATTTAATTGAAGGGATTCGGGTTCCGTCTCCCAAACAGGGTATTACATTTTTCAACTTGACGTGTAGCCACAAGTCAAATGAGTGTAGTTGATGCAATGTAGCAAGACACTAGCGGCCATTGATTTAAGGACATCAATTGGCATTTTTCGTGTTATTAATTGATTGATTGATTGCTCATTTTGTTTTTTTTTTCGGTGGGAAAATCAAAATCAAAAGATCGGGGATGTCATTGGATGACATCCCCGCTCTTTTGTGTCAGACTTTTACTGACAAAAAATTTACTCCTGTTCCTTCGTTGCTTTTCATACCAGGGCCGAGTCTTCCTTTCAGAAGCAGATCCTTGGCCCAAGTTGGCTTCGACCCTGCTGGACCCCTACGGTTTGCTGACATCACCTTGAGGCGTGGAACAGTACGCGTCGTCGACGACTTGGGCTCGGTCCGGGCGGTTACCGGACGGTCGGACGGCGAGCTACCCATTGCTCACCATCCGCAAGCCCGCGGCTATGGTGGCCAGAAATCAGGATCGAATTTTATACAATCAGGAGGCGAAACCGATGGCAGACTTTATATGAGAAATTTATAAATGTGAAAAATTGTGAAGAAAACTTACTCCACGAATTTTCATGACACCTGTAATTGAGATAAAGTTTTTTTTTTGGTAACGTTTGCGGGAGTCCGATAGATGCAAGACGCACAGGACCATTCATTGTGGCGACACTTGGGGGAGGCCTATGTCCAGCAGTAGACGTCTTTCGGCTAAAATGATGATGATGATGATGAACTCCAATTTGGTATTCGTACTATCCTAAAAAAAAAACCTATTGCACCAGTCAAAAACAAAATGGCATATTTCTACCAGTTTCCAGCAACATAAATACTGTGAAGACAGCATAATAAATCCAACTGTAGCCTGATAAATCATTTAAGCCTCTGATTAAGCTCCTCAATTAAAAGTGAGGGGTATCAAATGAGCTAAAGAACTTAATTACTCGAGTGAGCACCGTGGAACGTGCGAATATGCGGTGTATTCGCACGATCTATGATGCTCAGTCCTGTGTATATCTTGGCTTTACATGTTAGGATTTCATAAAAACACATTGAATTCAGTTCTTGTGTGTTAATTATACTGATTAAGAACGGTAACGCTTTTCGTTTTGATGATTCGAGTTTCTTTGTTGCGTTGTCAAGCAAATAATTTTTTAAAACATGTTAAGCCAATAATTAAGTCCAGACTTTTACTGACTAAAACCTACTCCTGTTCCTTCTTTGCCTGCGTTAGAGGTCAAGGGGTTCTCTTTCGCATCACCCATGCTCTTTGCCATTACAATGCTGAGCCCCTACGGTTGCTGACATCTTCTTGAGGCGCGCGTGGAACACTACTTGGGCTTGGGCTCGGTTCGGACGGTTACCAGACAGTCAGACGGCGAGCTACCCATTGTTCGCCTCGCGAGCCCAAGTCGTCGACGGCGCGTACTGTTCCACGCGCGCCTCAAGGAGATGTCAGCAAAGCGTAGGGGCCCAGCAGGTTCGAAGCCTACTGGGGCCACGGGTAGTGCGAAAGCGAAACCCGGGGCCCTGGGACGAAGGCCACAAAGGAACAGGAGTGGGTTTTTAGTCAGTAACATTCTGACACTATCTCCCGCTCCGCCCAAGAGCGGGATTTGTCATAAGATGATTTTCCCACCCAATAAAAAAAAACCCATTGCTCGCCGTCCGCAGGCCCGCGCCTGCGGTGGCCGGAAATCAGGCAACCTTGATAACTCGTAACATCGATAAAACAAACTCCAACAAAGAAATATAATCCCATCGCATCTATCTACTGTATACTGAACCATCGAAATATGATGCGATCGAAGCCAGGGCTGAGCCCAAAATAATTAATTAATAACCTCGATTCGCTACTCGGGATCGATTAGCCAAAAGTTTACCTAATTGCCTCCTAACTTGCCGTAGATTGCGTTCAATTTGTTACTCGTTCCATTTCATTCTTAATTCCGTTCGATCAAGAAAGTCTTAATTAATTGATTTTTAATCTACTTGATTCTTTCTGCTGTTAGTTAACGTTTTGTCGATGGTCTCTATGGTATTATACTACAAAACTGATTTACGTCCAGCACTATATTACCTCAGGTCGAGTTGTATACCATGGTCAGACATTTACTGTCTGGTATTCATCCCAACTCCAACATCAAAAACTTCGAACGATGCGTCTTGCGATATAGATACCGACACGGATCTTGAGCGCTGACTTCTACAGTTCTACTTGCGCAGAAGCACAAAGAAGTGAAATATCGGGTCTCTTTAATGGTAAGATGCGGGGGCGGGGAGTGCAATCCTTGTACAGTGATTGGCTCGCCGGTGTGTACGATGCGCAAAGCGATACCCGCTCTTTCGCCGAGTGCTTATAATTCATGCCGCTATCTGTACGCAGAAGCACACGTTAGTTCTCATTATTAACCCGATTTATTTTGTTGTATATAACTATTTTATTTTTGTTTCTTCTCGGTTTATAATTAAATTTTTTTGTGTTTTTGCTCCTTCGTGTTTATGCAAATAAATGTAAGTTCATTCTTTACTTAATTATTTATAAAACAAGGCACTAAAAAGATGTCTTGCATCAAAATCGAATCCAATTCATGTGACACTCAACTCAATTGAGAAACGAACCAAGAAGATCTTGCACTCATCGAGTTAAAGCTTCAAAGTCTTGAGCTGCGGCACCAAGCTACTAACCATTTGATTTTCTATCGGTTGTATTTCGGAAAAAAGTGACTGTAGCACTAGAATTCAACTAGAACAAAACAAGGTTATATTGCAATATAGATTAATTCGAGAGCAGTGGTGGCTGAGTGGTAACAGCCCCGACTTACGAGTTGTAGGTCACGGGTTCGAACCCAGCTAGGTGCATTACTTTGTGTAATTTATTTCATCACCACAGCTCTGATAAAGGTGAAGGAAAACATCGTGAGGAAATCGGCATGTCCTAGAACCAAAAATTCGAAGACATGTGACATCCACCAACCCGCACTGGACCCGCGTGGTTGATTACGGCCCATTCCCTCTCCTAGAGAAGAGGCCTGAGTCCCAACAGTGGGAAAATTATAAGGTCGACTATGCTATACATTGAATGATGAAAATGAAAACTCCTTATGTTTTTCAAAGATTATTTATTGGCTACCATTGCTTGTGCTAAGAGTAGAAGCTTAAAAAGTGGAAGCAGACTGTACCACTAAGTTATCCACCTTTTAAATAAAATAAAAAACAGTACAAAACAGCCTTTGTTTTATTTTTCATTGATAGATTTTTCGACAAAAAATGATAAAAGAAAAAGAGTTTATGGCAAACATGGCACATAACTTACACAGCCACAGCGCTGATTTTCAGCGCCAGTTGTCATCGACGAGACGTTGAAAGGCTAGCAAATTTACATCTTAAGATCTACAAACAACTTAATAAACAAACTAAAGAAATAACATAATAATAAAACATTATACGATACAATAATAATAATAATGAACATAAACAAAACACATTGATAAATATGCACAACGTAGTTACACTTCCTTTTCTTAAAAAAGTTTTGCCAGCTATTATTAAGAGAGATAACTAGACATCATCATCAAAAAAAATACGTTTTTTTACTTAAACTGCCAACCTCCTAACAATTCTTCAACATCAGAAATCAATATCATATCATAATTATTATCAACTTAAGACAACATTACTCTCTCCCACCATTTCAAATTCTTAACTGTATAATTCCTGTGGGTAATTCCACCATAAGTGTGTCAGTGTACCTAATAAATTACTAGTGTGTAACTTACGGTAATATAGGTGGAGCAATTATGTACTGGAACACCGCACCGAGGACATAAATAATGATAAACTGCTTACCCATTGCTTAATGTACGTATGTACTGTAATTATGTAATTGTAGGGTCGTGCTTTAAGGCTTCGTCTATTAATTGAGTTTTTTTTGGTGGTTCTTTTTAATTTCTTAATCAACTTCGTCGATGTTGGTATAATTAACTGTCACTGTTTCCGTTTCATTTACTTACTTAATTTTTGGTTCGTTTTGTTTTCATTATTATTTTTTTATTGAGTTGAAAAATCGTCGAATAATATTTTCTAAATATTTTCCGGTGTGGGTAAAGTGAGAGGGCGTATTAGACTTTTACAGACACACTTGTGTTCACAGGGCCACAATGACTCTTTCAAACGTTCCCATAATTTTAACAGACATCGGCCCTATCTGTTCCCTTATGTTTTGCTGCATAGCATAGAATAGTCGGCCTTATAATGTTCCCACTGTTGGGACTCAGGCCTCCTCTCTAGGAGAGGGAACGGGCCACAATCCACCACGCGGACCCAGTGCGGATTGGTGGATGTCACATGTCTTCGAATTTTTGGTTCTAGGACATGCCAGTTTCCTCACGATGTTTTCCTTCACCGTTTTGAGAGCAGTGGTGATGAAATAAATTACACAAAGTAATACGCCTGGCTGGGTTTGAACCCGCGACCTACAACTCGTAAGTCGGAGCCGTTACCACTCGGCCACCACTGCTCTCATGTTTTGCTGATATCTCTTTAATCCTAGCTCATCATCATCATCAACATTTCAGCCGATAGACGTCCACTGCTGGACATAGGCCACCCTCAAATGTCGCCACAAAGAACGGTCCTGTGCGTCTTGCATCCATCGGATTCCTGCAACCCTCACCATATCATCGATCCATGTTGTAGGGGGCCTTCCAACACTGCGTCTTCCGGTACGCGGTCGCCACTCCAGAACATTTCAGCCCCAACGGACATCTGTTCTGCGAGTAATGTGCCCTGCCCATTGCCACTTAAGTTTGGCGATTCTTCGTGCTATGTCGGCAACCTTGGTTCTCCTGCGGATATCTTCATTTCTGATTTATTTTCTGAATCCTATCTCACTAACCTTAATTTCGAGTAACGTTGTCACTAACCATTCGTAATATTTACGACAGATTAAAACATCAATTCTTATTTAATCAACATTATTCATAGCACAAAACTACCTTAATCAGGAATCTTACTTTTTTCCTAATAAAATCACATAATTTGTTTTAGAAATAACGTGCATTATAGAATTAATGTAGATCAAAACGATTTGGTCCTTAAATATCGCTTTTTTGCAGACCTTTCAAAAGGTTGTGGTTGATTATTGAGGATTGACTCCATGTACGGATCTTCTAACTATTGCGATTTTTTTTATTCTCCCACTCAAACACTTCTCAAACATAATATATAATCACAAACTAAATAAATTTTGAATACAAAAAAATTATAAATTTAAAATTATAATGTACTTGCTTTTTAAATAAAGTAGATCAATTATTTATGTATTGTAATAATACCATAAAAGAATATGATTTATCGTAATTATTGAATATAACAGAGAAATAAAAAAATGTATAACTTGGAAAAAAAGTTGCGTAGTTACTAACCTTTCGTATTTTTTACAATAATTTACTGATCTGATAAGTGCGCGTCCGCAATGGATGATTGCAGATCACTAAAAATGCAAATTTGGAAGGTACTAGAAACCGGTGGGATGGTGGGGGACAGTATCTTACCAAAACACTAAAATCGTAAAATGCGCGTCGTCATTTTTACGAATGGTAATCACACACACTATTGTCTACATTTCTTCCTATTTCTTCTTTCGCAAGTCTGCTGGAAGAAATTTCTTTTAAAAATAAGCAGTACCTTTGTACATTTTTTAGAAGAATGTATTTTCTTTCGTATTTATGTGTGTACATGAATTATAAATTAAATAAATAAATGGCTAGTAATCTAGGGTTAAGGCAAGTGTAAAAAACAACGTGTCGTCAACTTTATCAGACGTTTGAACGGTAAGCACCGCATTGCTCGTCGTCCGTAAGCCCGCGTCTACAGTGGCCGAGGCCTGGGGTGTAAGAATCTTCTTTCACTTACGGCCATCTATTTTGCTCGCATTACTGCTATAATATAAAATGGCAGTACTAATACACCATAAATATGTCAATATAAACCTGTGTAAATAAAACTATATTTTATATAATTAGTTAATTAAGCCAATCTTTTTAGAAATTAGTACTACTAAGTATTTATAAATTTGATTTATGTATTTCTTTGTAAAAGTACTTAAATATATATATATTTTTTAATTATAATGTATGTATTTTCAACATTCACTTCAATAATAAATTTAAAAAAAGAAAAGCAGTTCAATTCACGTTCAGTTGAAATTCAACAAAGCAAATGTCTGAAGAATTCGATACGCTGGTGAACTCGCTGAAGGTTTGATACCTTTGCATGTAGTACGGACGGCCCCATTCCATTCGTTCTATCTATTCCCATGATTGTTATTGTAACTCCGTATCGTACAATCCACATTCTATTTTTCCTTTACAACGGATCCGTTGCGTTGGTTTTTCGTGATCCTATAGTTGGATTTGATGTTTGGAAGTCTGGTTCAATGCTGTTGTTTCTTTTTTTTAATTGTGCTACTTTGGACTTCTGAATTGGCTTTTTTTGCTCTTTTTTTTTTGTTCTTGTCTTATTAGTTTTGTTTTTAATGATCTTCAGTTTCAACAATATACTTAAGTATGCAATTTTATTCTAAACCAGGTCTTTACTGAGATAATAAACTATACAAGTGGTACATGTTTATTTGAGACAGTGCCGGTTAAGAACAAAAAAAAACCGGCCAAGAGCGAGTCGGGCCTTGCTTAGTATAGCGTTTCGTAGTTTCCTGTCTGTCACAATAAGTGTCCCCACTTAAGAGTTAATGAACAACAGACAACGAGCAAGAACCAATACCACCAATGCCAACGAGAGACCAACCGAACAAATCGACAATATAATAGTTCATACCCATCCCGACCCCACCAACTCAGAAAAAATCTTAACAGCACGAAGTAGCTCAAAGTACAACGCCATCTCTATTAATAATATAAATTCATACAAATTAGGGTACTAATTTATACAAACGGACGGGTTATGTATGTTGGGTTTTTGTTGGTAATTTTGGATTACGTTAACCGATTTTAATCATTCTTTTTTTATTTGAAAGAAGATACGTTCAGGATTATAAAATATGTAGATTAAGTTAAAAAAATGCTTGCATATACGGTTAAAATTCAAATTTAGTTCAGAAATTATTTTGTACAACTATACAAAAACTCTTCAACCCATCAAGTTCGTGGCAGGCGGCCGCCTCCTTCTGCGAAGCAGTAATGCTAGCTAAGGAGGCGGCCGATCGCGTGAGGCAACGGTCCTTACGCTCCAATCGCCGCCGGGATTCCGATCCCGATTTCCGGTCACCGTAGGCGCGGGCTTGCAGACGGCGAGCAATGGGTGGCTCGCCGTCTGACCATCCGGTAACCGTCCGGACCGAGCCCAAGTCGTCGACGGCGCGTACTGTTCCACGCGCGCCTCAAGGAGATGTCAGCCAAAAAAAAACCCATCAAGTTCAAAATGATTTTTCTAGAAAGTCTTTATAAAGTTCTACTTTTGAGATTTTTCATATTTTCTAAATATAAGTTAGAGGGGACACATTTTTTTTATTTTTTTTAATATTACCAAAATATCACTTTTGTAAATTCCTATTCATTTTTAAATACCATCCAACAATATTTCACACGTTAGGGTTGAAATGAAAAAAAAATAACTCCTCATTTTACGTGTAGAGTTCACTTTTTATTTTACTACTTTGTCGTCGTGATTGATATACATACTGGTACCAAATTTCAGCTTTCTATTGCTAACGGTAATTGAGATTATCTATGGACGGACGGACAGACAGACAGACAGACTTGGCGAAACTATAAAGGTTCCTAGTTGACTACAGAACCCTAAAAAGTTAAAGCGAGATATGAATATTACAGGAATAGAAAGTCGACGGCGTGTAATGTTCCACGCACTCCTCAAAGAAATGTCAGCAAACTGTTGGGGATTTTTCTGAAAAGTGAACTGTCCTGACCGCCGTGCTCTGAGAACGCTAAGGGAACTGAAGGACACAGGTGTAGTTTAAGTCAGTAAAAGTCTCACACGCTCTACTCAGAGCGCAAGTCATGGGATGATAACCCGCCTTAAAAAAGACAATTTATATTATTAAAGTTTTTTATTAGAATAATCGGTCATAATTGTTAATTTGTTTGATTGTCCATTACACAGCAAAGGAAATTGAACTCAATTACTTACACGAATCCCCCAAAAAAGTCCCAGTACCTATGAATAAAATTAAACGAATGAATGAAGGTGCACCAGTCACAATTCGTTGGACATTTGGCATCAATAATTCAACCAGCTGACCACGATCTCGTCCAATCTCTGATTTATTCGCGAACACATTCAATGTACGCATCCCTGATGGAATACTGAATTAGTCGTCGTAAATAAAGTTTTGAATTTTGGGAACTGATCGAATTTCAGATTCGAGTGTATTAGAATAGATTTTTAATTGGACGTCAAACATTTTTGTAGTGTGGATTTATCATGCTAACTTGAGAAGATGAAGAATCATATTCAGTTCCAACTGACTTTGTAATATTTGAGCTTTGAATTTTCATTTGAATTACAAATCATTTTTTTTTTGTTTGTGGCCTCTCGCAAGTCAGCCTAGGAAGTTGTTGGCTGCTTAACCGAACTTACCGTGTGGCGGCCCCAATTCTAGAATCAAAGCCTCCAGCCAGGGCTTGCTTAATTAACTTAAAACTAAGCGACTACACGCTAAGGGCACCCCCTGTGGGGTACGGACCTAGGCTTAGGACGTCGCTGGGGGAGGGCAGCAAGGGACGGGCTGAATTGAACAAGGATATTATTATTATTAACGGGGAATTTTAAACTACAGGCTCAGCGACGCGGGCTGGCTCGAGCAAGGGATGGGGCGGACGTTGACAGAATTGTCGCGGCGGGCCTCGGCAGCGAGGACAGAAGGATAGCGGTCTGTAATGTTTGCGAACTGTATTGGTTTCCTTACGGCTCTCTTGGAGCAGGGTAATGGGGTTGTCAAGGGTGACGAGAGTATGCCTAGGACGGCGAATCTTGGAGATGCGGGAGGGTTCGTATTGGGCGGCAACTGTTAAAATTATAAGTAGAAACTCTTAAATCTCATAAAAAGCGTATGACCGCTTGGCAAATAATTTGATGGCCAAACTTTCCAACACAGTATTCCAGAGATATAAGAGAAAAGCACCACCAAGTTCTTATATCGAAATAAGATACAATAATAAATAATAGGCTTGGACCCTGCTGGGCCCCTACGGTTTGCTGACATCTCCTTGAGGCGCGCGTGGAACAGTACGCGCCGTCAACGACTTAGGCTCGGTCCGGACGGTTACTGGACTGTCGGACGGCGAGCCACCCATTGCTCGCCGTCCGCAAGCCCGCGTCTACGGTGGCCGGAAATCGGGATCGGAATCCCGGCGGTGGTCAGGGCGTAAGGACCGTTGCCTAATGCGATCAGCCGCCTCCTTTGCTAGCATTACTGCTTCGCAGAAGGAGGCATCCGCCTGCCACTACTCCTCGCTTCGGACCATGGCCTGAACCAAGGCCCGGCACGAGAGATCGCCGCCGTCGGTCGCCCCCACGAGGACACGGCGTTGCTCTGCCCAAGCGGGGCACACCTTCACCGTGTCCTCCGGGCGGTCCACATAGTGGCGACACCCGGGCTTCACTTCCGTACGAATCTGGTGCTTCCCAAACTTACCATGTTCGGTGAGAACCTGCGTCATGCGAAAGGTGAGGACGCCGTGAGGTCTTTCCAACCACGCCTCAAAGAGGGGACTTACCGCCATAATTGTGGCGTGCCCAAGGAAGAAAAAGGGTAACTGAAAGACACAGGTTTATTGTCAGTAAAAGTCTGACATGCCTTTCCATCCCACGAGAGAAGTTAATAGATGATTCCTCACCTAAAAAAAGACTTCATTTACTTCACACCTCTAAAATTACATCAATCAAACAAGTTTGAACCAAATAAAATAACGTGTATCGTCCACATATAAATTCCGAAGTCATTACTATATCAGAGGCACAGAACGCATAGCTGGTCATCAATAATTCAGTGGGATGCTCTCAATTCGTATCTGGTGTCGCCCCGCTAACGAGATTACCTGGACATTGTAGATACACGGTTTACACGTAGGATTTATGACGATTTAGCATTTTTTGCTAACCTTTTTTGTTTTGAGCTTACAATACCTGGAACGCAAACCAGCTTTGTGACCAAAAGTGACTAAAATTCAGTCAAAATCCTACAACTGAAGTTCAATAAATGCTGAAAAAAAATATTCAAAGGAAGGCGCTTTCCCTGCATTTTCCCACCAAAAAAACATGATAGGCAACCAAAAAATAAATGAAAAAGTTATCAAAGAACCTGCTACAAGTTTTCTGAACAAAATAAATATTTACGACTTCGAAAACAACTTATTCAACGTGTATCTCAAGGCAAAATTGATCAAATGTGCTGACAGAGAGATGCTGCCTTTTCAGCTGATTTTCATTAGATAAACATATAAATATATTCTTTATTGTACACCAATAATAAAATGTCTTTTTTTTTCTCCTAACCATTACTGTCCCACTGCTGGGCAAAGGCCAGGGTGGCCAGTGAGACCGCAACCTTATGCTCCAAAATGCTACTACAGTACGGACCTAAAAATAATTTTCGTATATTAACTTATTCAAGCTACATTTTTTTTAAAGGTTCAATTCAACGCGAGCCTATCAATAATAAAAAAAGAGGATAATATATTATTTCCTGTTACTGTATCAAAAACGTCTATCAAACTAATTCCTAATGCTTTCAGCAAATTGATAGAACTGATCTTGTACGAAGTATTCGTATAAATGTAAGGTACTAAAGGTCATTCAAATGTCAAGCGAATATACCAGTCAATGAAGCAAAATATAAATGAATTGATTAATTGAGGTTTGAGCTAGTAAACCCAGCTCAAGCTTCTGGTAAGGATCACGTTATTCACTTACATGATAATATTAAAAACTGAACATGAATAAAATTTTGCTGGACGTATTGCAAAAACTAGACATCGATTATACTATGATTTAATGATAAGGGTAGATTTTAAATGTGAAAAATATATTTAATGAAGATCTGTTAATGCTATACATTCAATTTGATTTAGATTTTAAAGTTTCTGAAGACCCTACACGTGTGAAGGTCCAAGATAAACATTAAAAATTTGACAGATTTTTTCGTATGTTTTTATAATAACCAAAGATCAATCAACTAAATGTGCCTAATTAATGTAAGGTTATTATTAGTTACTGTCAGCCTAAAAGCCTCTCCGACTTCCAGCTATGTCGATACAGACTGCAAGTAAGGACATATTGAATTTTGTTAAACTTGTCTCATCATCTTCTTCTTCCTGTCTTTGTTTCATATTACTTGGGGTCGGTGCAACTTCTTTTTTCTGTCCTGTTAACAATTACTGAATTTATTTTCTTTCATACTATTCCTCATACAATCCATATATTTTATCTTTGGCCTTCCTCTCCATCTACATGTATACTTATATCTCTTTTAGCAATATGCGTTTCTTTCTTTCTCTTCACATAGTTGTATCAAGACAAACGTTTCCTTTTAATTTTTTAAGTCACTATCGCCACTTTCAAATTTGCTTTACTATACTCGTTTCTCACTTTATCCATTCTCATCTTTATCTTAGCCATATTTAAAAAAAAATACCTAAATTAAAATTGACGTTCAATAATTCAGCTTAGACTCGACAGAATATAAAATTTTATTCAAATATTTGAAAGTTTTATGCAAAATTATTTTACATACGTCTATTGAAATAGGATCAGCTTTTCTATATTATTTGTTTCAATCGCAATGCATCTGTTCGCTAGGAGAGTCAAATTTTATTACTCCTTTTTACGTTTACTAATAAATCAATAAAACTGGTTTTATTTTGCAGATGTTAAACAAAACAGTAAAGTCGTGAATTTTACGATTTGAGAAAGACTGAATGAATAGTAAAATTTTTATCTTTCCTTATGTTTTTTTGTACAAATTTCCGAGATTTTATTAAGTTGTCATGTCATCTATATTAAAATATAAAAGGAAAAACTGTCTTACTGACATATTAACGCACAGCCGAAACTATTAGGACTTGGAGCGTGAAATTTTGCATAAGGTTTCTATTTATAAGTTAGACGAGCACTAAGAGACTATATTTCAAAATTCACGCCCTAAAGGTATGAAAAAGGAAACTAACTTTCAAGCGATCGAAGTCGCTAGTATAACATATTGATGATTATTTTTGGTTGGCACATAAAGGAGATCTAAATCCTGTGAGAGGTTAACACCTTTTATATCTAAGGTCCTATTTATTTTTCAAATAACAATTCGACTTATTACGTATCTTTAAAAAATAAGCCTATTTAAATGTATTATATGGAGCAGTAGTGGCCGAGTAGTAACGGCCCCGACTTACGAGTTGTTAGTCGCGAGTTCAAACCCAGCCAGGCGCATTACGTTGTGTAATTTATTTCATCAACACTGCTCTCAAAACGGTGAAGGAAAACATCGTGAGGAAACCGGCATGTCCCAGAACCAAAAATTCGAGGACATGTGACATCCACTAACCCGCACTGGGCCCGCGTGGTGGATTACGGCCCCTTCCCTCTCCTAAAGAGGAGGCCTGAGTCCCAGCAGTGGGAACATTCAAAGGCTGATATGCTAAATGTATTATTACCCGATTTTTTGAAAGTAAAGACGTATTTTTTGGGTTATTACGTGTAATAATCTCTTATGCAAAGACGATTGAATACTTATCCAAAAGGCATCAGATTTTGCTTGCTAACCTTTTTCTTTGAGTATTTTGAACAGAAATATTGCTAGATATAACTGCAGTGTACTTGAAATTAGCCCTTTCAGTGAGATGCGGTATTGTACGAAAGAGTAACCGTGGCCCCGGAACGCAAATTGCCAGTGAACGAACAATCAATGGGCAGCTCATCGATTGATGCCAAAGCCGAGTCGACGGTGCGTTGTGGCTGTCAGCATATTTGATGTGCTGGCTGCAGGATTGTTTGAAAGAATTATTGCGGTCCTGAAACACACTGAAGGAATACAAATAAGTTTTAGTCCGTAAAAGTCTGACATGCCCATTCCATCCTAGATGGGAAAAGTCATTGGATAATTTCCTACCTAAAAACTGACACTCCCTCTCGCTTCACCGAGAGCAAGAGAAGTTATTTAATAATATATCACATCAAAAAAGGATACTTGAAATAAATAATACTACTACTTACTATTTTGGTGAACAATAAAGTTTATTCTATTCTATTCTATCCTACACTATTCTAAGTACGTTTTATTAGTATTTGTTGTAATTGGACCCACTGCTGTGGGACATTTAAGAAATTTCCTTAAATTTTGAGTTATTCAGTTTTCCTTGTCACGACTAAGTTAAAAATTATTGTTATTATAGATATTCCTAGAGCTGATAGATTTTTTAATAACTTTTTTAAAATTGATATAAACCAGTGCTTGACTGCGATCTCACTTGATGCAATCTTTGATGGTGAGGCGCACTAGTTTATTAAGAGCCTATTCAGTCTAGCCTTGAAGACACCTAAAATATAGTCGGACGGGAAGACCGCAGCAGGCAAATTATTCCAGTCCTTCGATGTACGTGGCATAAACGACGAACTGAAATGCTTAGTTTGGACCGTTAAAGTAACTTTTTAGAACCTGTTTTAATTTTTAGGACAAATCATTTGAAAGGTGTAAAGCGAACACTCGCAGCTTTTAATTGGAATTAACTTGAGTCCGGACGAATGGAAGACTTTTTAAAAGACCACCCCAGATCCCCATCTTATACAACGCCTGTAAGGGCACATCCCTGGGGAAACAGTAAAGGAATCTCTCTTGAGAATTGTAGGTATCTAACAAAGTTTAAAGTAAATCCAACTAGTTGTTGGAGCTGTTAGTTGATTGTAAAGCAATCTGGTAGAGTGCAAGACAATTGCTAATACTGACTTTGAAGATAACGCAATTTTATACAACGATACCTACACATTCCAATCCCTTGAAATTACACCTACTATAAAATGTAGAAAGAAAGAAACTTCGTCTTTAATAAAAAAGTAGTTAAAAAGTTCGTTTAAAAGAATCGCACGGTAGGTTTTAATTGATTGGCAGTAATATTAATAACAAGGTGAGGTGGACAATGACCTGGTGATGGTCGCGGGAATCCGATGGATGCGAGACGCACAGGACCGGTTATTGTGGTGACATTTGGGGGAGGCCCATGTCCATCACGTGGACGTCTTTCAGCTGAAATGATGATGATGATGAATATTAATAATATAATAATATTCACACAACTATTCCACAACGCCGTCTAGTCCCAAACTAAGCAGAGCTTGTGTCATGAGTACTAGAAAACTGATAAACATACATAAATATTTATAAATACATACACATTATAGATAAATTACACTCAGACACAGAACAAATAATTGTGCTCATCACACAAACAATTGTCCTGGGTAGGAATCGAACCCACGACCTCCGGCATAGAAGTCAGGGCCAGTAACCACTAGAGCAACAGGCTAGTCTATAGAAAATATTACAGGAGGTGAAAATACTTATGAATAAGAACAACTTTTACCATGGGGTGAACTTTGAAACACGGAAAATAATTATTGTCTTCACTTAGGGCGCTTTCAATTTATGCGTTTTTGACGGCCAGCTGCAGGGCCGATCAACGCAACGGCGTTAGTCCTCGTACGTATGGACGATCGTATTTTTCATAAAAAGCGTGCGGTGAACGGTCGACAACAGGACGGCAACGTCACAAGCAATAGTCCGGTGTTGAATAACGTACCACTGGCATCCGAACACACGGCAGCCGGATTAGAATAGCTGAATTTAGGCGTTTATGTCGGACTGCTAACGTACTGCAACCATTAATTTTAATTTCCTTGAGAGTGTCGTAATACACGTTTTTTGCAACATAAACGGCTGTATATTTTTTTTTCATAAACTTAGTAGTTTGATTTCTTCATAGCTTCAAGGGACCGCAGACCTGAGTACATGGTAAAATTTCAACACAATACCACAACGCGTTCCCGAGATAAATGGTCCTGACAGACAGACAGACGGACAAAAAAGTGATCCTATAAGGGTTCCGATTTTCCCTTTTGAAATACGAAACCCTAAAAATTTTTTTTTTTTACGAGTAACCGTGAAATTTTTGAGACTTCAAATTAAAACCTTTTTTAAAAAAAGGTTTTCGAAACTATACAGTCTTTTCGAGTCTTATGTTTAGCAACACTTTTAGCATATTTTGAATATTTTTTCTACTTTATCTGTTGAGATAAATTAACAGCGTTAAAAAAATAGAAAAAGAAAAAATTACTGAACTCAGAAAAAAAAAACAATGAAAAGTCGTTTAATTTAGAACAAACTAAAAACGATACAACTAATAAATAGGCCACTCGCTCAATAAAGAAATTTCTGAACAAAATTCTCGAAGCCAGGAAAATCATAAATAGAACCCAACAAAAAACTTTCCAAATTAATACCCTTTCAGAAAGTCGAAAAGGAATCTTCCCTCTAATATTACTTAATCCCATAAGATTACCCTTCGTAGGTACCTACCGGCCATTCGTCTCAATGCTCTTGCTAATCGCTTTCCCTGAACATGGTAAGAACAAAAATCAGACTCTATTTAGACCGTGTAGTCTCTGAGGTACACTGTTCAATAATTCAGCGACCCAGTGTGACTCGAGCTTTACCCAGTCTTATTATATGATTAAGGTAGTCTGTAGTGAAAATGTATTACTGTACAGAGATATATTGGTTTTATATTTGATGAGGGAAAAGCGGGGTATGAGATTTTCTGATTTGTTTGTATTTACTTACTTGGTTTTTGATAAATTACTGACTAATGTTGAAGTGACAGTCGCAATACACTTGGATTTGTAATGTCAAATAATATTTTAAGAACAAAAAATATTTGAAAAAAGTAAGATATCTGAAACAACTATTTGTGAATCAAATATGTGTTCGGGCTGGTTCAGGTGAGAGAAAATGCGAAGCAGTCGCCTTCTTATGTAAAGAAGTAGTGCTGTTGAAGAAGATAGACGCATGGGTGAGGGAATGGATATCTACACGCTCCAGCGGTCTCGACCGCGACCTCGACTACTGGCCACGGCTACCGGCCATGGAAAGTGTGGCCTTGCGGATAACGTGCAATTGATACCTCGCCGTTTGGCTATCTGGTAACCGTCCGGACCGAGCTCGAGTTGTCAACGGCACCGGCGCGTAGTGTTTGTAAATTTCTGAAAAGAAAACATGCGGTCTCAAAAGGCAAGGACAACTGAAGGACACAGGCTTGATAAATATAATAAAGATTTTTTTTGTAGTTGGGAAAATCATCCAGTGACATCCCCCGCTCTTGGGCGGAGCACGAGATAGTGTCAGACTTTTACCAACAAAAAACCCACTCCTTTTCCTTCCTTGCCCTTTGTAACAGGGCCGAGTCTTCCTTTCAGAATCAGACCCTTGACCCCAGTAGGCTTCGATCCTGCTGGGTCTCTACGGTTTGCTGACATTTTCCTGAGGGGCGCGTGGAACAGTACGCGCCGTTGACAACTTGGGCTCGGTCCGGACGATTACCGGGCCGTCGGACAGCGAGCTACGCATAGCTCGCCGTCTGCAAGCCCGCACCTACTGTGGCCGTAAATCGGGATCAGGATCCCGGCGGTTGGGGCGTGAGAGCCGTGCTTTCGCGCGGGCACGTGCGGCCTCCTCCTTTGCTAGCATTATTGCTTCGTAGAAGGAGGCGATCGCCTGCCACTCCTAAACAGAATAAGGATTATATGTAAGACTTTGTTGCTATGTTTCTATATACACATTTCATAATATTATGCCAGGGTGGTATTATTTTGCGGAATTATTCAAAAGAGTGTTTACTGTTTTCTGGTTTATTCCTATACGAGTGCTATAAGACCTCGCTTTATCCAAATTTCACGATTCTGAGTTAACGGGAATGAGAGTATCGAAATATATACGTTTTTTGTTACATAAACGGCCGTATCTTTTTATTCGATAACTTAGAAGTTTGATTTTTTCACAGTTTTAAGGGACCTCAGACCTCAGTATATAAATTTAATTCAACTTGATACCTCCACGCTCTCTTATGATAAATTGTCTTGACTGACTCAGACAGACAAACAACAAAGTGATCCTATAAGGGTTCCGTTTTTTTCCTTTTGAGGTACGGAACCCTAAAAGTAAATCTCGAACAACCATTTTCATGTAAACATCGAAAATGACCGCTTCAACAAGCCGATAGTGGACGGAATGCGTCCGGGAGTCCTAATATTCTGCCTAGGGATAATCGGAAACTATAATAATGTAATGTACCCTATAGTCCTTATTAGATGTTGTTTAGTCAATGTCTTTATATTGGGGAATTTCCTTGTTTATGAATGATGGGGTTTTTTTCATTGCGTGGGGGGTGAATCATCTTATGACAAATCCCGCTCTTGGGCGGAGCGAGAGATAGTGTCAGACTTTTACTGACCAAAAACCCGCTCCTGTTCCTTCTTTGACTTCGTCCCAGGGCCCCGGGTTTCACTTTCACACTACCCGTGGGTGAATGATAGGGTTGCAGATAACGTAAGAAATAGGCTCTTAATAAAATAGTGCGCCTCACCATCAACAATTGCATCACTACTTACTATCAGGTGGGATCGAAGTCAAACACTAGTTTATTAAAATAAAAAAATAAGCGGTACTCATGATTAGTAGCCGTCACGTAAGAACTCATGCGTGACGTCACGAAAATTCTACTCCTCAGTAGTAGGATTCTCTGTGCGATTAGAACATATACAACACCTTTACACCTTTTTTACCCTAAATATACCCCTCATCTCGTCCCCAAAATAAATGGTCTTGATAGACAGAAAGACACACGGATGGACAATAAAGTGATTCTATAAGTGTTTTAATCTTTTCTTTTAGAGGTACGGAACACTAAAAATATCGAATTTTATCGCGTGTCTACTGAAAACGTCACCAGACGCTTTCCCTGCAAAATGTATAACGTTTGTTTAGACCAGAGAGTCGTGCATGAGTCATGTGGTACGTGATACAGCACTAACTGCACGAGTGTCGCCTGAAGTGGTCCGGCCATATTGAAATAGATACACGGACTTTGTTTGGACTGTAACCCTTGCTACAGCGAGGTTATCTGAACAATCAATACTGGATAAATCTCGAGATGCGCTGCGAGGTTTCGGTTGTTGTTGATTTAGTGCACATGGTTCTCCTTGCGTTCTGTTAGGATGGCGATCCGTGGGTCCTTTTTAAAAAAAACACTTGTTACTGCTAAAAGAATATTTAATGAACAGAGGTTACACTAAGACACACTGGTTACACAACAACTGAACTCTCGACACGGAATGTACAATATGTACTGCGAAATGGCTATGACTGTCTGTCTGAGCACATGGAAATGCCCTTTTATAATATTGGTAACAATATGGAAGCGGCGGGGTTTATATCATAGTCAGCATTTGATGCGTTACAAAGTCCGTTTATAACATCTCCCCCCTTTAGACTGAGCTTTATTTAATTTATTTTAATTAAAAAATAAGCGAAGGAATATTAAAATGAATATTAAATTAGTAAATAAAACTCAGTTACGTTACAGAGTGTGTCTTAACTAATTACAAAGTATGCTTAAATTTTAAAACTTAGTTAAGATACTATAATTATTTATTAATTATTGAACCCAAAAATAGAAATTGAAACTTATATTTAAAATGAAAATAATATTAAAAGTTACTGATATTTCTATTGGTTTTCTTTAAACCAAACAAGGCTTGATTTTTACCAATTTCTATATTTGGAAGACTTTTTACAGATTTGTTATCATTTTCTAAATCATCAGAAATTTCAGTAAGTTCTATGGACGAGTGAACATTATTGTTTTTCCTCGTTTTCTTAGTATTATAGCATTGGTTATAAATCTGAATACAACAAGAGGAATTTCTAAAACTAAAACATTTGTTATACAGTTTATAAATAATAAAAAGAATTATTGCTGATATTATAACATAAGTCAGCCCAGAATAATAATTACCGTATTTAACAATATGGGACTGATTTTCACTATTGTGAATTTCGGTTTCTAAATTTTCCAATTTGTGTGAAGCCAATTTCAATGACTCTAAATCAATATTTGATAAGCTAATTGGATTGATAGAATGAGTACTTTCATTCAGAATATTATACTTGCAACAATCATCCAAGGTCAAATCAAAATTCAGAATTATCTGACTCGGTACAGTAGATTTATACACATTTGAGGGATGGAATTGCAATGTTTGAAAATATGCTACACAATTATTTTCTAAAGATAAAATTCCTGTTCCATGTAAAATATAATCAGTAATGTTATTGTTACATTTCAAAGTTAATTTATTAGGTTTAGATTGTACATAAATATATCTGTTGTTATTTAACTTTTGCCAAACATTTATATCACCATAAATAACTTTGGAGTCACAAATTTCAGGAAGTGATAAGGTGACTTCGGTTAATAACTTAGATTCGCATGAGGGATTGTTAATCGTTGACAATATTGATGGTGAAGGACATAAAATATAATCACTATTGACATGCTTACATTCACTTATGCTATCTAATAAGACGTAAGATAATCTGTCATCCGTTACTGCTACATATAACTTTGAAGGACGAATTAAAACATAAGTTAAATATTGATTTGTATCGCGTGGAGTAGGTAGCGGCAAATTCTTGTAAAGGTTGAACTTAATAGGATATATTAATGGTACTTGTATGATAAACATTAGTTTGTTATTATAATAATATACAGTTAGTTTGGATAAGTCGATTATAGTGTGAATGTTTTGCAATGTTAGCGAAACCGGGAACTCGGTGGTTCTCTTTAGTTGACTGTTATTCGATAACTCGTTGTATAATTTCTTGGGAGTTATGACGTATGGGTGTAAAATATTAGCTTTAGCGAATAAAATTGAGTTAAGTATTGTGTCCAAAATATTGGAAATTGACAGTAATGACCCTTCAATAATATTAAACATAGAATTGATTTTTTCTAAATTCAATATGTTGTTATTTATCTTAGAACTACTTGCAAATATATAATTAAGTTTTTCAATCTGCCTATTGAGTAAAATTTCATTATTATTTAATTTTTGAATAGAAACATTAAAACTATTTATCGTAGAGCGTACAACATGTATGTTATCTTTCATTAAAGAATAAATATGATGCTCATTTTGTTGACAAGTGCTAACGGCTTCGTCGTATTTTCTAGCGTCGTCAGCATCTAATGTACCAAAAAGAATTTTAAAATTTCGCCTCCAAATTCAAGAGCGCGTTTTTGACGATTATCGGAAATAAGATGCGACAAGGATTCCAACTTAAGATTATTAGAATTAATAAGTATTTCTAAGGGGTTAATAGTATCCTTACACTCCAAATTAATGTTAGGTAAATTACGAGTTTTTTCGCAAAAATTTGATATATTTTCAATAGACTTTTCTATATTTTCCATATAAGGTCTAATAGGAATCATGTCTACGTATGTGATAACATTCCAGTTATCGTTTTGGAAATAGACTATTGATGTTGGATCAAAATAGATTCCTGCACTATGTTCTATTATTTCAATTGGCTCGGACAAACTTGAACACACGAAACATCTGAAACAAATATTCACGCTGGTTTAATTTCGTTAACATGATATTTTACATGTTTTCTATTGACGCATAGAGTGACATTATTTTTACCATGTGTTTTTAAAATCTTAAATGGTCCCTTCCACACAGGGGACAGAGCCTTACGGAGCCTGTGATGGTGTTTTAAATAAACTAAATCACCGGTTTTATATGTTTTTTCTCGGGCTGTCGAATCATAATATGTTTTTGAGAATTCTTTGCTTTTATTCATATTTTCAATAGCTTTTTCGCGGGAATATATCATCCTATATTGTAAAGCACGAATGTATTCCTGATAGGTAACGTTATCATTCGACTCGTAAACACTACTGGGAATTGATGGCTTATAACCGTAAAGAAGTTCGAAAGGCGAGAATTCGGTAGTGCAATGAGGGGTTGTATTATATGACAGAATCGCTGTTGCTAGATAGCAATGCCAGTCGTTTTGATTTTCGTTAACAAAAGACCTTAAGTACTCCTTAAGAGTAGCATGGCTTCGTTCTAGTGCGCCATTTGTTTGAGGATGATATGGAGTAGAAAATAGATTTTTTATTTTAAGTATTTCAGTTAACTGCCTAAATAACTCTGACGTAAAAGTTGTACCTTGATCCGTCAATAACATTTTGGGAAAACCAAATAACGAAAAGAAATGTACGAGGCTGCGTGCAACTTCATCAGTCGTACAGGTTATCATAGGATAGGCACATGAAAATTTTGTTAAATCATCCTGAAGCGTTAAAATATATTTGAATTTCTGTAGGCCTGCCTCGGGTAAAGGACCAACGATATCGAGGGCTAGTCTTTCAAAGGGCCTGGTACTCGTTGATGTTATTACCATAGGTGCCTTATTTGATGCTCTTAAAGGTTTATTTACTTGGCATAATTTACAGTCTTTAACAAATCGTTCAATATCTGAACGCATTCCTTTCCAATAGTATGAGGCTTTGACTCTACTTAACATGCGTTTAACGCCTGGATGACCCGCTATAGTAGTCCCGTGATTTTCTTTAAGGATGTTACCGATCTCGGCAGGAGTTGGATAAAGTATTTGATTTTTATAAATATGGATCTCAATTTTAGTGCCATGAAAAATGTAAGAGATTATATTATATATTTTAACGTAAACTAGTTTAGAAAATGGTTCAGAAAAATCAGGCAAAGCTAACTCTTTTTCGTAATCGTTTTTAGAAATAATATCATCACGTAATTTTAGTAGTAAGTTATAAATAGTTTTATAAGTTGTTTCATCGAAATGATGGACTTTAGTGTATAAGAAATAAAGTATCTTATTGTTTTTACAGACAACCGTTTGTGAGGTGTCAGGTTCGCGTTCGCCTGCGCGATATTCCTGTGGGTTGTCAAGCATCGCTAATAATTGCTCTGTATGCGGCATTGAGTTATCTAGATCTAAAGAAACTGGACAGGCAATACACTTTTGTTTTGCTTTGTGTAAACTCTCGCTATGTTCTACGATTTTTGTGTCGCAAACTGAAATGGTTTTTGTGAATTGTTTTTTAAAGTATTCCTCATACGTAGTCGAGTTGATGTTGGAACTTGGGTTAGTCACAGCATTGACTGGATAACGCGATAACGCATCAGCGTTACTATTAACTCGGCCGGGTTTATACACAATCTCATACTCGTATTCTTCAAGTTTTAGTCGCCATCTTAACAAACGGCCACCCGGGTCCTTAGCGTTAAATAACCACGTTAAAGGGCGATGATCGGTCACGATTTTAAATTTATAACCGTAAAGATAGGGCCTAAATGTGTTGACGGCAAAAAGTATAGCGAGGAGCTCCTTTTCGGTTGTTGAATAATTACCTTCTTGTTTATTTAAGGTGCGAGACGCATATGCTATGGGCTTATCTTTGCCTATCTCACCCTGTGACAAAACTGCTCCGACGGCGTAATTTGAAGAATCCGTCGTCACAATAAAAGGTTGGGAAAAATCTGGATATTGTAATAAAGGAGCTGAGATGAGCTTTTCTTTAAGCATGCTGAAAGCTTGCTCTTGTTCATGAGACCAATGAAAATTAACATCTTTTTTTAGTAGAGATGTGAGAGGTTTAGTTATAAAAGAGAAATTCTCGATAAAGCGACGATAATAACCCGTTAATCCAAGAAAAGATTTTACATCTTTGGGGGTTTTCGGTGTGGGGAATTGAGATATAGCCTTTACCTTATCTGGATTAGGCGAAACACCGTTATCCGTAATAATATGCCCTAAATAAGCCACTTCTCGTCTTAAAAATTCACATTTATCGGGCTGTAATTTTAAGTTTGCCTCTCTAAGTTTAGAAAATACAGATTCCAATTTCTGTATGTGAGTTTCAAGGTTATGTGAGTAAATTATACAATCATCAAGATATATGTAACAATGAAGACCTTGAAGTCCTGAGAGAACAATATTCATCATTCTTTGAAATGTCGCCGGAGCATTTTTGAGCCCGAACGGCATTCTTGTAAATTCAAATTGACCTGATATACTGTTGGTCGTTACGCTGAAGGCCGTTTTTTCTGTATCTTTAGGATCTAATAAGACTTGGTGGAAACCTGAAGATAAATCAAGAGTACTAAAATATTTTGAATGACCTAATTGATCCAAGATGTCGGTTATAAGAGGAAGAGGATAAACCTCGGATACAGTAACGTCGTTTAAGCGTCGATAGTCAATTACAATCCGCCACTTTTGTTTACCTGATGCATCTATTTTTTCCGGAACCACCCACACAGGCGCATTCCAAGGAGAAGTTGAGGGGCGAATAATGTTTTGATCGAGCATTTTTGTGATTTGTTTTTCGACTTCGTTTTTATGCACTTCAGGGAAACGATACGATTTGACGTGAATTGGGGGTGCATCCCCAGTATTAATTGAATGTTTAATTACGTCTGTATGAGTTAAGTTTTCGCCATCAAGATGAAATATATCCGTATAATTGGAAATACAGTTCATCAAGGCCTTATGTTCTTGCGGATTTAAATGAGAACACCTTATTTGTTCAAGAACTCTTTTATGCCGGTCAGTTTTTGAGAAATCTAATTGGTGAATAAATTCCTTATGAGTGTTATCTAATTTAGAAGGCAGTTGGTCAAGTGGAGTTAACTTGACTTCGTAGTTATCAATTGGGACCTCATGTTCCGTGGTGTTTAGAATAGAAACATTAACTCTATTATTAGGTTTTAAGCTCACTATGCAGTTTGCTAAGAAAACACCGTCACGAATTTCATGATCTAAGATCAAACCTTCTTTTAGATTAGTAATCTCAGAGAGATTGGAAACAGGACACTCAATGACAGTTTCTGATCGCGGGGGTATAACATATGATGGCTTACTGAGAGAAATAGGTATTTTGTAATATTCTAAATTAAGAGTATTGGTAGAGTAATGAATATCTATTTTAAAATGTTGGATAAAATCACTACCGATAATACCATCGTAATTTAAGTTGACCGCATCGTTAATAGTATGAAATAAATACTCGAACATTATCTTATTTTTCGATGAAATGCCATGTTCAAAAATTAGTTTAACAGTCCCAAGGGATTCGCAATATGATTCATTATCGCTTAAACCTCTAAGTTTTATAATTTCGGGACCCAACACTGGTTTATTAAGTAAACTTGAAAGTTTAACAATAGAAACTGAAGAACCAGTGTCAATTAGAAAGCATAAAGGCTTGTTATTATAATTTGTTTTAAGATAAACGTGAGGTAAGGAAACTTTATAATTTATATTAAGCGTTTGCTCACGTGTTAGAGAAAATGTGGAAACACATTGTTTAGAATTTTGCGTGTCATTTTTATGATTTGAAGGTTCCGGTAGACACGAAACCGAAACCTTATTTAATTTAAATTATTAGAATTATTAACGTCTACTTGATGCACATTAGAGCGATTATCACTGTTATTCAGTGCACTTGAACTTGGTGGTGTAGAATTACTAGCCTGTGAGTTCTTTGCCTTAAGTTTCCGACACTCGCTTATCGAATGACCGCGTTTTTTGCAATATTTGCATGATTTCTCGGGGTCAAACTTGGAAGTAGTAGTATTATGAGAATTATCTGATGAATTTACATGATACAAATTTGGAGAAGACCGCTTATTTTTGTAACATTCGGATGCGATATGACCACTTTTGTTACAATGTGTGCATTGTTTATTAGAACGCGTAGTTAATTTAAATAAATTAAATATTTTTTCCTCTTCAATGGCATGCGTTATTGCTTCGGATAATGATTTAGGATTCCTACACCGCACTATATGCGAAAAATTGGAGTTCAACCCTAACAAGAAAGTATTGAGGGCGAGATCTTCCATAGCGGCTAATCGACCTATAAGTTCTTTATCATTATCGCAGCTATAATGGATGTCAGATTGCAATCTTGTTAAACATGATTCGATACGCACAGCATACTGCATCGCGTCTTCAGAAGGCAATTGCTTGCACTGTTGTAAATTAACTAATAAATGTGTGGAGTGTTTTTTCTCCCCAAAAGTAGTTTTAAGGAACTGTTTGATATCAGCCCAATTGTCAAATTTCTTTAAGCAAGCGGCTAACTGAGCTTTGCCTTCTAATTGCGAGATGATGTATTTACATAAAAAGTTCTGTTGTTCTGTAGTTGCTAAAGATATCGCACTCTCGCAGTTTGTTAAAAATGCGGGTAAATACTCGCGATCCCCGTTATAGGGCTTAATGAATTTAGTGAGAACATTGAGGGTAATTTTGTCCGACATTTTAGTTTTATGCTTTACTGGAATGTTCTCTGATTCTGAACTGGATGAAGATGCGATTTCCTCTGATTTTTCTTTCTTTAAAGACATTAAAATAACAATATGATTATTATTTAGAGCACTTACAGAACATCAGATAAAAACAAAGCATGCACAAAAAAATCTAAATTAGTTTTGTTTTAATTAAATACGAGTGATTTGGATATTTGGGAAACGGCACTTCACTTCACTAAAGCACTTTTATAATATTTGAAAAACTCACATTAGCAGATGTACAGCAGTCGCACACGTGAACATTCTGGAAAGGTGACGTCACGAAGCACGCGGCGCCAGCGCCTGGCGACCCAGAGAGTCGTATTGCAGGCAGTTCCTGCACGTGGTGCGCTCAAAACACGTGGCTGATGATGGATGGAGAGACAGCCACAAATTCCATGCGTGAGATGTTGATGCAGTTCAGAGATCTTGTGTTGACCTGGTGATGCGGGCTCACACTCGAAAGTGGAGGCTGACCGTCGACCACGTGGTAGCAGATGTGTTCGGGGGTGATGCGGGCTCACGCTACACAGCGGAGGCTTATCGTCGATCACAGCAGCAGCAGCGCGGACTTAGGCGTTTTTAGGGAGCCTAAGATTTACCGTCGACCACGACACTTGCAAAGGACCATCGACCACGGACCAAACAACAATGGTGCAGACACGTGGAAATATTCGCGACGCCTACACCTAATGGATCCCAGTACTTAACGATTTTCCTGGGATCCCACTTCTGACACCAGTTTGTTAGGATGGCGATCCGTGGGTCCTTTTTAAAAAAAACACTTGTTACTGCTAAAAGAATATTTAATGAACAGAGGTTACACTAAGACACACTGGTTACACAACAACTGAACTCTCGACACGGAATGTACAATATGTACTGCGAAATGGCTATGACTGTCTGTCTGAGCACATGGAAATGCCCTTTTATAATATTGGTAACAATATGGAAGCGGCGGGGTTTATATCATAGTCAGCATTTGATGCGTTACAAAGTCCGTTTATAACAGTTCGTATATATTAAAGAAATGTAGTCGAGTCCATTTTTAACCGACTTCATAAAAGGAAGAGGTTATTGTTTACTCTGTTTGTTTTGTTTTTTTAAGGGTTTCGATACTTAAGTCGACAGAAACGGAACGCTTTTGCTATATGGTTCAAAGATTCCATTCCAAGAAACCATTTACAGGCACTTTTGAAATTTCAAGAAGTCAGTCAGTCAGAAAAAATGATGCTAACTGAACATTCCAAAGCATAGATCTCTATGGAGAAGAATGTGCAAGAAACTCAATGGACACTCTTTTCAATCATGTTATTTATTTATTTTTATTTATAGTTAATTAAAACGGTACACCCACTTACAAAAAAGGGATGTATTAAAAATATCTTTGTTACATGTATCTAGTCGCTATCATGTGAGAACAATGTAAAAAAGTAAAAAAAAAAACTAAATATAAATATTGAATTAGTAACTGGCAGCTAAGACATGACCAGTCTCAACTGACACCACCCGTTCACGGACATGACGTGAATATTAGCACCACTTAGCTCAACCATTTTGAAGGGAACCGAATGATCCAACACACGCGCCACCATCAGTGAGACATTTGAGTGAGCATGACAAACTCTCAACTTCACTCACTTTGTTCTCCGCCTCTCTTTCTGTCCGTCTATCAAGAACCCTTTCGTTAGAAACATGTGGAGGTATGAAGCAAAATGAATATCAAATAATCAGGTCTACTATCTCAATTAGCAGTGAAACAATCAAACTTCTAAATCAAAAGCAATCTAAAGATAAGGTCGATAAAAAAAAACTTTTTTTTATCTGTTCGGAAAAATATTCAACCATGGAACTATTCACATACGTAAATTTGTACCGTACCCTTAGTGCGCGAGTCCGTCGAGCACTTGTCTGGCTTTATTTTTCTGGTAACCTAATTGTTTCTCTTCATCATCCTCTGTTTTTCATTGGCATCACAATTCTATATTAATTTAGCAACCGAGCAGTAATCTGCCATTTATGTTGTAAATGTTGTGTTTAGCCGCAATTGGCATATACATTAGGATATTACCTAAGATTTTGTATATGTGTGTATATATGATGATCCCTCAAAATTTCATAGAGCGGTTGATAAACTCTATGCCTAATCGTAGAGAGCTGTGATAGATGCCCATGGAGGCAACACGCGTTATTAAATTAAACCTTTATTTGATAAAACATGTTTTTTATTCAAAAATCAATTGCCTTTAACAAGGCGCATATCCGACTTGTTAGGCGTAGCTCCATGTCGTATGGTATTCTGAATTCAAATTTAAAACAATACGATCGAAAAAGATGGTAAAATGTATCAGGTTTAAAACTGCATCAACAGTTTTTGTTCAATCTAGCAATCATATTTCGGTAGGGGCCATCGAAACCTAAACTCTAAGGTGGGCCAATAGATGTGTCCAGAAGTGTATATGCTGTAGCTGGAAGAGACTAAATAAATATTTTTTTAAGTGAACCAGAGTACAGTATGAAAAACGAAATATATTTACAAAGACTCGTATATTAATTACTATTATACTGCGGGAACGTTTGGAAGCATGACTAGAATGTAAAGGGCAACTAAAAGGTTGATAAGCCCTCTTGTTCCACCTCAGAGTGGGAGAAGTCATTGGATGATTTACTACCTCAAAAAATAAATGAGCTCGCCATAATCACGGCGGTAAGTCCCCTCTTTGAGGAGTGGCTGGATCGGCAACACGCCTTCCGCATGACGCAGGTCCTCACCGGACATGGCAAGTTCGGGAGGTTCCTGCATCGGATTCAGGCGGAAGAAACGCCCAGATGTCACCATTGTGTGAACAAATGTCTCCTTCATAATCCTTAATTTTTTTCTAACCTTTGTTATCATATCCGCCTTAAGACATAGATTAAAAACGCTATTTGTTAGCCCCACATTAAAAACATACTCTGAAACTTCTTCTTACAAAAGAGAATGGCCAGATAAGAGCATCCATTAAAATGAACTATTAGTATACTTTATCTAGTTCTCAATACTTTTACCTTATTAGTGGTAGAATATTCTGGTAATTCTTAAAGCCATGATCGAAACCACGATTTAATTACTGATGGTAATTTGCTTTTAGCGCGGCAGTTGGGAACTTTGTGCTGTTTAGGCGAACGTCAAAGGGTTTCGCGTCAAAGAGCTTTTTGAAGTTTAAAGAGACGAACGTTTTTACGTTTTTCGTTCGTTGTCTAAAGGCAATTAATGTGTTAGTCGGAGCTGAAAAGGATTTTTTAGTATGGTTCTAAAGGATTCACTATTGTTTGCAGGTTTTAAAGGCTATTTTGTTTTGAATAAAGCCAGAAGTTAGGTCTTTTTGTGATTTTTTTTTTTCAATTAATATGATTAAATACTGGGTTTTTGTTGACACTGTTACTATACTGCAATTTTTAACGCGTCATTGCGTTATAAAAGAAAGAAAAACAGTTTATTTACGCGAAATGACGCAATATTAAAACTAACTAACAAACATCATCAATAGATAGGGAAGATATGCGTCACATCCGCGCAAAATGGCCGAAATCTCAGCATAAACCTGCGGCCTCACCTCGCCATTTTTATCGCTTCATTGAGTCACCGCGTCATTAGCAAATGCTTGATATTATATTCTTTATAGGTTTTTTTAATTCCAAAGATTTTCAGTACCACACATTTTCAGTGTCACATTTATTTTATAAAGGTGAAATTTGTGAATGTTTGTATGATTGTAACTCCTTTATGCTGAAATTGATGAACGGAATACCACATAGCATATTTTTAGGGTTCCTTACCTCGAAAGGAAAAACGGAACCCTTATAGGATCACTTTGTTGCCCGTCAGTCCATCTGTCTGTCAAGACACTTGTCCGACTCGCACTTGACCAGTTTTTCATCCTTTGAGTATGTTGTTCGAATCATTTTCGACTATGACGGGAACGACGCCGCAGGTAGCAGCTAGTATTACATAATGTATAGTATAATTGTAATTTTTTACTCGACTGCTCCAGAAGAAGGGTTTTTTTTTTTTTTTTTTATTGGGTGGGAAAATCATCCTAATGACATCCCCGCTCTTGGGCGGAGCGCGAGATAGTGTCAGACTCTTACTGACTAAAAACCCACTCCTGTTCCTTCGTTGCCTTCGTCCCAGGGCCCCGGGTTTCGCTTTCACACTACCCGTGGCCCCAGTGGGCTTCGACCCTGCTGGGCCCCTACGATTTGCTGACATCTCCCTGAGGCGCGCGTGGAACAATACGCGCCGTCGACGACTTGGGCTCGGTCCGGACGGTTACCGGACGGTCAGACGGCGAGCCACCCATTGCTCGCCGTCTACAAGCCCGCGCCTACGGTGGCCGGAAATCGGGATCGGAATCCCGGCGGCGGTTGGAGCGTAAGGACCGTTGCCTCACGCGATCGGCCGCCTCCTTAGCTAGCATTACTGCTTCGCAGAAGGAGGCGACCGCCTGCCACTCCTCCTCGCTCCGGAGCATGGCCTGAACCAAGGCCCGGCGCGAGAGATCGCCGCCGCCGATTGCCCCCACGAGGACACGGCGTTGTTCTGCCCAAGCGGGGCACACCTCCACCGTGTGCTCTACCGTGTCCTCCGGGTGGGCCACACAGTGGCGACACCCGGGCGTCGTTTCCGCACGAATTCGGTGCAGGAACCTCCCGAACTTACCGTGTCCGGTGAGAACCTGCGTCATGCGGAATGTGAGGACGCCGTGAGGTCTTTCCAACCACGCCTCAAAGAGGGGACTTACCGCCATAATTGTGGCGTGCCCAGCACGGGGTCGCGACAGTCGCTGTAGCCATTTCTCCATGAGAACTCGCCGGAGCTCTGTCCGCCATGCTGCGACTTGTCGCGGCAGCGGAGTTTCGCCCCGGCGTTGCATCTCCATGCGCCGTTCGTGCATGAGTGCAAGGACTGTTGCCTCCAGATCCCATGGTCGCTGGCCAGCAAGGAGGCTCGCCGCTTCGCGGGAAATCGTCCGGTATCCTCGTACCATCCGTATGGCCATGACCCTTTGGCACGCGTTCAGCCGGGCCGCCGGCTGCTTCCGCAGCCCCGGCGCCCACACCGGTGCGCCATAAAGGGCCATGGACCGAACGATCCCCGCGTAGAGCCTCCGGCAGGAGGCGTCTGGACCCCCAAGGTTGGGCAGGAGCCGCGAGAGGGCAGCCCCAGTCCGATTCAGTTTGGGAGCCAGACGTCGGAAGTGCTCGTCGAAATCCCATCGGCTGTCGAGAACGAGTCCCAGGTACTTCATCGTTGACCCGACGCCGATGTGGACTCCTCCCACCGTTAGCTGGGAACCCGGTGGTGGCGCGTTCCGAGGGCCGTGAAAGCACATGGCCTCGGACTTGTGCAATGCCACCTCGAGTCCCAGCTCCTGGATCCTGCCAACGACTGTCGCGACCCCGCGTGTCGCTAGTTCGACCGCCGCCTGGTACGACTCTCCCTGCGCCAGGACCAGCGTGTCGTCTGCGTAGCAGACCACGCTGACCCCGCCAGGGAGGTCGCCGCGCAGCACGTAATCGTAACCGATGTTCCACAAGGGCGGCCCCAGTACCGATCCCTGCGGTACACCGCACGACATCTCTCGACGTTCCCACACCCCCTGGTGACCAGGGTAGGTGATGTACCTGTCTGACAGGTACGCCTCGACCACACGACAGAGGTAGTCGGGCATCCGGTGATACCGGAGTGCCCTCCCAATGCTACTCCAAGGCAGGGAGTTGAAGGCGTTGGCGATGTCCAAAGACACCGCCACGACACACCTGCCCTGGGCCACTGCATCCCCCGTCGTGAGAGCTCGCACGCACATGATGGCGTCCACCGTGGAGCGCCTCCTGCGAAAGCCGAACTGGCCGTCCGCCAGATCCGGCCCCACCCGTGTTAGGTGTGCGACGAGGCGGTCTGCAATTACTCTTTCAAAGAGCTTGCCCACCTCGTCGAGCAGCACAATGGGCCGGTACGCGGACGGAGAGTCCGCAGGGCGCCCCGGCTTCGCGATGAGGACCAGTTTCCCCGTCTTCCAGCGAAGTGGAAACTGGCCCCTCTCCAAGCATGCGCTGAAGAGCCCTCTTAGTCGAGGCCCGAGAGCCTCCATGGCCAGGACCCATGCCTTCCCAGGCAAGCCGTCGGGTCCTGGGGCGGTATTCTTGGCACTCAGCCTTCGTACCGCCACTCTCATCTCTACCTCGGTCACCTCTGGAGCGTCGTCGTCGTCGTCGCCATCGTGGTCCGCGTCGGACACCGCTGGTGGCGGAGCCATGGGCGGGGGAGAGTGTTCCCCTCGCGTGGGGAACAGAGTGCTCACCACACCCTCCACGAGCTGGGGCCGGAGACTCTGCGTCAGCGGGGGAGCCCAGGGGCGGAGTTTGTCCCGTACCAACTTGTACGGGCGTCCCCATGGGTCCCCGTTCAGAGTCCCCAGCCACACGTTGCGGGCCTCAAGTTTGGCCCGCCTTATCTCCGCTCGGAGGGTGCGCTTTGCCGCTCTGTATCCCTCGTACAGCTCCGCCTCTCTGGCCTCCGCATCCGGTGGACGGATGCGGCGCCTGCGGTATCTGGCATACCGGCGTCGCGCGGCATTGCACGCGTTGCGCAGTGCCGCAATCTCCGGCGACCACCAGTATACCTGGCGCTGAGCACGTCCTGGAGGGACTCGGGGCATTGCCGCGTCGCAAATTTGCGACATGGCCTCCCGGAACCACTCTGCCTCGACGTCTATGTCGACAGGCCTGTCCGGTGCTTGCACCCAGGCCTGTACCGTCGCGGCTTCCAGGAGGAGCTCCCGGTCCATCTGCCTCAGCGCCCACCGCGGACCACAAGGGTTCTGTCGGACCGGCGCAGTCGAGGTTTGGGCGGAGACGTCAAACCGGATGTACCGGTGGTCTGAGAACGTCTCCACCCCCTCCATAACGCGCCAGTCGAAGACACGCGGCGACAGAGCGGGGCTGGCAAACGAGATGTCCACCACTGAGTCGCCCCGCATCCGCACACACGTGGGGACAGAACCCCGGTTTAGGACGACCAGGCCTGTCTCCAGAGCCCAGTCCTCCACCATCCGACCCCGCTGGTTCGTGAGCCGGGAACCCCAAGCCAAGTTCTTGGCATTGAAGTCCCCGCAAACGACCACGGGGAGGGAACCAAACCCAGCGACGACGGCTTTCAGCTCCATTAGGGAGATGTGGAGATCGCCGAGAGATCTGCTCGGGGACAGGTAGACGCCTACCACTGCAATGTCCCCGAACCGTGCTGCCACGCAACCCCGTCCCCTCGTGACGGCCTCGAGGGTCGGGGTACCGGCGGCGGCCGACGAGATTAGGGTCACCGAGCCGTCCAGGTCCCGCACCCAGTCTCCCCTGGGCAGGACATTGTACGGCTCGGAGACCACGGCGATATTGATCGACCACTGCGCCATGCTCTGGAGCAACAGATCCTGAGCGGGAGCGCAGTGGTTGATGTTCGCCTGGAGGAGACGTAATGGAGCCGTTATTGGCAGTCCATCACAGTCTCCTCTCGAGCCCCCCGTGAGGGCCCTGCCGCGATGGTTGCGACGGCGACAGCAGCAGCTGCCAAAGAGGAGGCAGCGGTGGTGAGGACATCGGCGGGGATGGGCCTCCTGACCTTGCCCTTGGCCTTGGTGGGGGGGTCGCAGGACCTGCTCCCAGCCCGGTGGTCGGCCGGCTTGCCTGCCGCCGCACATGCGTAGCAGTGCGGCGTTGCTCTGCATTCAACCGCCCTGTGACCAGGCTGACCGCACTGGAAGCAGCGGTCGCTGCGGTCCACCTCCGCGGCACAACTGGCCCCCACGTGGTGCCCCACGTGGCAGCGATAGCACCGCAGAGGTCTGGGCTCCAACAGTTTCACTTGGGCGGAGACCCAGCCCACCAAAAGCCGTCGGCCCTCCCCGGTGATGGTCTTGGCCGCCGACACGGGGCAGCTTACCGTCATGGCTCGCATGCCCGTGCTGTCAGCTCGGATAGTGCCCGCCCGAACCTGCTCGGTAGTGCACCCACCCGCCCTGACGATGGCGGCCACCACCTCGTCCACCTTGACGGAGTCGTCCAAGCCCATGATGCGCATATCAATACACTTGGTGGGCCTGGACACTCGGGCCTCTTCCGCATCCAGGGACGCCCTGATCCTTGCGGCCAGGGCATCCGCGGCGGGGCCACTGGCCGCACCAGGGACCTCCAGTATTCGGGCCCCGGTTACGGTGCGCCTCATACGGAAGCCCCCAGAGGCTCCGAGCTCGTCAAGGTGGGGCAACACCGCCTGCTTTGCCTTCTCCATGACGGCGTCGTATGTCACGCCCTTTTTTACCGCATCTGGCTGTAGCGTTATGACTACAGCCTCGGATTTCGGGGCGCGAAGTCTGGCCGCCATGGCCCGCTTTTTGCGCTGCTGTCGCCGCGCGCGCTTTTTGGCCGCCCTAGCGGCCTTGCCCGCCTTCTTGCTGGCGCCGACAACCGTCCATTCGGCGCCAGCCGAGGGTTCTTCGGGCAGGGGAGGCGGCAGGCGCGGCCTAGCCGCTGCCGCCGCAGGAGGTCCCGCCGGTTTACTGGCAGGCGCCGCCCTGCCCTTCTGCCGCTGTTGTTGTTTGGCGGCCGGGGCCGGCCTCGCGGGCTCCGATGCCACGGCCCCGCGCCCAGCTTGCCCCGATGGGCCCGCCTTGGGCGCAGCTGCCGTGGCCGCGGCAGCAGCGTAAGACGCCGCCTTTCGCTGGCCGGAGCCCGCTAATGGGGGGCGCAGCACTATGCCCTCCAGCAGGGACAGCTGCTGCTGGATCCGCAGCTGAAACTGTTGCTGCTGCTGTTGCAGCTGCTGCTGAAGAGCAGCCAGCTCCCGCTGCACCAGCGTCAGCAACTGGCCCTCCGGCTCTGGGTGTGGCTGGGGCTGACTTTGCCCCTGCCCTTGCTTGCGTCCCTCTCCAGCCGGCTCCGGGCAGCCGTTAACTTTCTGGGCTCCCGCGAGCTCGGCCTGAAGCTCGGCCCGGAGCTCATCCCGGAGTTTTGCCACCCTCTTTTCGAGAGAGGCTTCGATGGCCTCCTCGATAGAGGCGGCATGCCGGTGGACCGTCTTCTCCTTAGAGGTCCTCTCCCTCTTCCGGCCCATGTCCCGTAGCGCGGCGACGACCAGCTTCCCCAGGGATCTACGGGACTCCTCGGCGGAGTCCTCCCTGGCATCCCGCTCGCTGCCAGACGGTCCCGAGAGGTCCACCTGGGCGCTGGCCACACCGGGGTGACGCCCCTCCGCGGCGAGTCGGTTGGCTCGCTTAGCCGACTCGTGGGCAGTGAGGCCCCTCCCTCTTCCGCTTGCTCGACCCGCACCCCGCCCGCTGGTGGGGATTTTTCGGGCCGAGCCCATCTCTCCATCGGAGGACGATTTGTCCCCCGATCTAGAGCGCTTCCGGTAGGCACTCACGTTCCTACCGGAGACGCCCGCCACCTCCTCAACCTCCGAGCCCTCCGAGCTCCTTTCGGATGCCGCGTCGGACTCCGACCGCGCATCGCTCTCCTTTGGGTTTTTATTTTTTAAGAAAAATTTTGAATTCATTTGGTTCCCACGAGTATTAACTTCGGGTACTGGCTCAAGATAGTGGTTCGCACTAGAGACTAATTTAGCTACCCATTAGTCAAGCTAACAACCTCCCTCACGGTGCGCCGCCGCTTGGAGGTTTGGGGTAATTTTTTATAGAGGTTGTCTTCCTCGCGGCCCAGGCGGTTAAGCCAAGACCCTCGACCCCCATCAAAAGTCAGAAACATGACCTTGGACAATCTCTGGGGCTACGAGACTAACGGTGGCAGAGGAGGAGCAAGTCTTCCTCCTGCCTGCTCGGTGGCAGGGTGAGTGCGCACCGAGCCCGCTCTTACTTCGCCACTGTGCCCTCTGCTATAGCAGAGGGACACGCGTTGAAGTGATCCTTCAGACAGAACATTCGCAGGCGGACATCAATACCCCTTAGGCAGAAGTACCCAAGGGGAGTCGTTGGCCGCCTCCCAGGGTGCACCGTCCCGCAGACTGGCCTTCACCTCGGACGTATCCGCAAGGGAACTACAGCCTGCGGGCACTCGTGGAGGTTTTCTGTCGTAGCACCCCCTCCAGAAGAAGGGTAAAGTTTTGCAAAAGTTCATTTATAATTGTGTATGAGCATACTTGTATGATATTTTTTATTTTATTTTTTCTTTCATATCTGCAATATGGCGATCTGTGTACAACACAATGAGCCACTCTATTGGCTGTACCGTAATACTGGATTTTCAGAACGTAGCTCGAAAGAGGCTCCAATGAGTGCTCTTTATTATTATTCCATTTATTAAATTTATAAACATATTGATTACATTTTTAAATATTTATTTTTCTTTATTAAAAAAAAAAACGTTTAAAAATATTAAAAATAGTAGCCCACGGGAATTATTATTATTATTATTATTGGGTCTCCGATTCAGTTGAATCTGCTGGTTAGAGAGGAGATACTGTGCTTTCTGAGCCTTGTGTCTCTTACACTGCCTTCCCCTTTTATTTATTTATTTAAACTTCATGTACAGTGGTGGTACTGTATGGTGTCGGACGTAAAGAATAGCACCATCCCATTTCTTTCCGTGGTTGTCGTAAGAGGCGACTAAGGGACATCTTTGAGACCGTGTGTACTGATAAGCACCTCAGGTCACCGCGTGGTGGCGGGTAAACCACCAGCAACAGCATTCCCAAGGAGGGTTAGTGTCAGGCAGGCAGCCGACTGTAAAACAATAGCCATATCCTTTGCAACATGTTAAGTACAGTGGTGGTACATAGGGGGACTTAATGCCACAAAGCATTAAGCGTTTTTTAGCCTCGAGGCCAGTAAATTTCTGTGAGTCCGAAGTCTATCTTGATAGTTCCTACTGTAATGTGAAATTTCCTATTTAATTGTATTTAAACCCAGATCTGAGTACATGTATTTGTAAGTACTTGTATGATATGACGTCATTATAAATATTTTACTTATCATCTCGATTAAAAGCAACCCGTTTGCAAAAAAGACTACAAAATTACAAACAAAACTGTAATTGATCTGTATTGAACATGATGTCCTGCATTCAATTCCTGGGTCGTCTATCATATGGAACTTAGACATAACTGACAAATATTTGCATATTATTAGGTACCTGCACTTCTGCGAAGAATATCGTTGTGATCAGTAGCTCAAAGTGGACCAAGAATTAAAAAAAAACCATGAAAAGTTAGTTCTTTTTCTTAAGGTTGCACTAGTCGGTAAGTCGAACTTGTTAATGAGCGAGGTTAAAATGTATGCTACCTCATCCAATATCACGTGCGATAGTTACAAATACGTTTATGTACAATAAGAAGCTAGAGCAGACACAAACACATACTCTCATAACATTTACAACAATTTTTAAAGAAAATATGGAGTAAACTTTTATTAATATAGATAACCGTATAGGAAACTTTTAGTTAGCCACTTTTTATGGACTCCAGCTTAATCCAAGTCTACTTTTTTTTTAAAAACTACGATAAAAATCCGAACCAATATACACGACAAATTGCCATGTCCGAGCTGCACCAAAATTGATATGCGCACATATGTCACTGTACCCCATATTGACGAATGATGGATACTGACGTAGATGAATGATTGCCGACTTTTTTTGAGAGATTGCATCTGTTTTGCTTACTGACTGAGTAAAAGACTTTATAAATCTAAGATAATAAAAAGAATCTTCGATAATTTGATAACATCAGTTTGCTTTTACCGTAATTTTTAAAGTGTTTTAAACGATTACGTTGTGTGACAGATTGCTTTTAGCAGTATGATCTTGTAACCTTAATATTAAATCAATTATTATTTATTTTATTGAGTAGCGAAGTAAGTCACAGCCTATTTTTATTTTTTATTTTATGTAAAACAGGGCTTGACTGTGATTCCATCTGATGGTAAGCAGTGATGCAATCGTTGATGGGGTGAGGCGCATTAGTTTATTAAGCTGATAAAGAATGTCAGTAAAACCGTAGGGGCCTAGCAGAGTCGAAGCCTACTGGGGCCATGGGTTAAGTGAAAATGAACCTCGGAGCCCTGGAACACAAGGCAAAGAAGAAACAAACGAGTGGGTTTTTTTGTCAATAAAAGTCTGACACGTTCTCCCGCTCCGCCCTAGGGTGGGAGATGTCATTGGATGATTTCACTCCTAAAAACAAAAAAAAAACTATAATTGACATTTTGGACATGAAGACCACAAGTGGGCAAGTAAATTTTGACTTACTCTGGTACAATCCTTTTTAAAAATATGAATAAACTAAACAACAACTAATAATATGTCTTAAACGTTGGTATAGCATACTATATAATATGAACTTGCATCATTTTCCTATTTATCAACCTTAAGGTATTACTCAAAATTATTTATTTTTTTAAGTTTTATCAATCCCTCGACCCTCGACGACCTGGTGAGAGTCGCGGGAGTGCGGTGGATGCGAGACGCACAGGATCGGTCGATGTGGCGTCGCTTGGGGGAGGCCTATGTCCAACAGTGGCTTTCTTTCGGCTGAAATGATGATGACGATGAACCCCTCGAGCGCCGATTGTACATAGCTCTGTACAACTTGAATGACCTTGAAAAACGCTTAATTTTCTTTATGTACACACGTTTGTACGGATTTTTTTTTTGCCGAAAATTTTGTTTTTTAAATCTTTGTTTTTTCTAGAATAATCCTGAAAAAGTTTTTTTTATTTATTTTTTTGTGATTTACGTAAAACGCGCAATTACGTAATAATAATACCCCGGGGCGCCCGTTTTAAAAGTACCTAAGTACTTTTTATACTTTATTATAAATACTTTACTTGTTGGTAGGTACAATTATGACTGGGCTGTGGTGATCTAGTATGTATGAAGAGAAACTTAAGATGCAATATTTACTTTTATTTTCGGGCACTTTTGTTACATATATGCAACAAGAGTCCCCGAAAAAACTGAACATCTTAAAAAAATTTTTTTTTCGAATTCAAATCCATATTCTAATTTGCACTACCTTTTAAATGTATTTCTGATTGACCAGCCAACATGCTAACAAAATATCTTTTTATTCAACCTCCGTAAATATTACAGTACCTATGAACCTATGAGAATTTAAACTCGTGAACGTTTTAACAACAAGAATCTGTTCCACATCGGTTACAAACTGGAAGTGGCACTCGAAGTATTGACTGCAGGGGGCAGTCTCAAGGGACCTTAAACTGTTCCTAGTCGTAAAGCTCACGAACGAGGCCAATCGGAATAGATTGAGTTGTCAGAAGAATCACTGTGACATTTATTGTCAAAGTCGCGTGGTTCATCTAGAATTTTGTTTGAATCGATGAAAAGCTGACTCCATTAATTTTATTTGGACTGGCCTGTTGGTCTAGTGGTTAGTGGCCCTGACTGCTATGCCAGAGGTTATGGGTTCGATTCCCACCCAGGACAAATGTTTGTGTGATGAGCACGATCATTAGTTCTACGTCTGGGTGTAATTTATCTAGAATATATATGTATTTAGAAATATATAAGTATGTTTATCAGTTGTCTAGTACTCATAACACAAGTTTTGCTTAGCTTGAGACTAGACGGCGTTGTGTGATAGTTGGGGAATATTATATTATATTATTTATTTAATTTTTCTGGGCAACTAACAATTATTCACTATACATAGTTAAAAAAAGGCTTATAATCTGGTTATATTGTAATCTTATAATATTAAAATTCATACACATATGACGATACAATTTTACTGTGTTGTCGATCATTTTAAGTATATAGATGAGTACGATTTTTCTTTGCAAACCAACAAAATCTAAATCTGAAAAAAGGTCATTATAATTTTTTCCTAATGCTATTTATTTATTAAGAGAGCAGTGGTGGCCGAGTGGTAAAAGCCCCGACTTACGAGTTGTAGGTCGCGGGTTCAAACTCAACCAGGCGCATTACTTTGTGTAATTTATTTCATCACCACTGCTCTCAAAACGGTGAAGGAAAACATCGTGAAGAAACCGGCAGGTCCTAGAACCAAAAATTCGAAGACATGTGACATCCACCAATCCGCACTGGGCCCGCGTGGTGGATTATGGCCCATTCCCTCTCCTAGAGAGGAAGCCTGAGTCCCAGCAGTGAGAACATTATAAGGCTGACTATGCTATGCTATGCTATGCTATGCTATGCTATTATTAGTACTTTAACGAAATGGACCATGTATGTTATTATTATTGTTTTTTTAAATAAATTTATTATAATCATTCATTTTTATTAATTACATTTTTTATCTAAGTGAAGTCAAAATTCAACAAAATAATATTGAATTCCATTGAAAATTTACTGTGACATTGATGTCACGTTATTTATTAAGTTCTTCGAAAGTTTTATTTCCGTGAAGAGTCGATTAATGACAATTTTAATGACATTATGAATACAGTTCATTATCATCATCAATATGATATTAAAATTTCACAAACAATATCAACAAATTATTTTGAATTCTCTTTGCGGGAGCTTTTTCAGAATTCGAGTCGTTCGACCTCGAGATGAACCGCGTTTCGAATAAAAACGTCATTATAAAACATTCAGAGGCCCCTACCACGAGATTTCAACGCAATCCATATGACGACTAAAACTGACCTGTTAAAGGGATGGAGCTATATAGGACGTATAGCTCTGTCTCTCTTTCACGCTCACATGCTCCACGTCGTGGTAAGGCCCAGGTCGACACTTCGGTTGCTTCGTACTTTAAAAACAAATGAGGTTAATTAATCGAAGGATTATCCCGGGTTCCATTAAAATATATTTCGCGAAAATTTCTATAACACATCGCCATTATACAGGGTAGGTAACGTGTGGTGAAATAATGAAAATTGTTTAATTACTAAGGCCCCAAGCGGCCGCGTTTCGTGTGACGCGGAGAGTAGTTTCAGTACATTCAAGAGTTTTCGGGTCGAGTGCTTTTGCATGTTGCACGTGAGTAGGTTTTAACAAAATGGATGCCGCTGTGTCGGTCGTAAATCTTAAAATGGCGGTTCCCTGGACGCGGACCGTGATTTGGGGTTGCCAAAAAGATCCCGTTGAAGCCGGTGAGTGGTAACAAGTTGTCATTGGTGGCATTTTTTTTTGTTGATTGATTGTGACACAAAGTGGTTTGTGTCAGATTTTATTGCTTTGTGTTACTTTTTTTTTGGAGTCTTCTTTGCATTTACTTTTTATAAAACTTTATAGTTTTCACTGGGAGTGCTCATTCATGAATCATCATTATTTCAGCCGAAAGACATCCGCTGTTGGATATAGTCCTCCCCAAAATGTTGTCATAACGATAGATCTTGTGTGTCTTGCATCTATCGGATTCCCGCGACCTTCATCATATCATCAGTCCATCTTCTGGGAGGCCTTCCAACGCTACATTTTCCGGTGCGCGGTCGCCACTCTACTACCTTTCAGCCCCATCGACAATCCGTTCTACGAGCAGTGTGCCCTGCCCACTGCCAATTTAGTTTGGCAATTTTTCGGGCTATGTTGACGACCTTGGTTCTCCTCGCAAGAGCCCACTGCCACTTAAGTTCCGAAGATATCCATATGAGAACCAAGGAAGAATCGTCAATCATGGATATGAAAATAAAAAGGCTTGCAGCACACACATAGTTTATCAGAATACCTATTTATATTTACATCTATCAGCTTCTATAAACAGTCACTGATTAATCACGACATTTCAGAAACTATAACATCAGTCTACAACTTAAAATTTGACACTAGGTTCCTTGTACATCCGTCAAGAACGGATTTTACGAAACTCCAACCCTAAGGAGGTAAAACGGGGGTTAGAAGCTTGTATGGAGAAACCTTTTTTCATGCAGGCGAAGCCGCTAGCAGAAGCTAGTTAATAATATTATAAAGAGGAAAGATTTGAATTTTTTTTAACAAAATTTTTATAATGGATTAACTCTAAAACCACTCAACCGATTTTAAAAATTCATTCATCAGTAAAATGCTACTTTATTACTGTACGACAATGGTATATATTTTCTACTATCACGAGAGTGAAGCCACGGGCAGAAGCTAGTATTTTATATTTACTAAATAAAACCAATGTTACTAAGACGAAGACGTTTAATCATAATTCGGTCGAGACCCTATGAAAGCATTGTAACGAAAACATAGCGAGATGTAAAAAAGTGAGCTCATCTAACAACGCCATCTAGTAACAAAAATTAATACTACTTTACTTTAGTTTCATGAATAAATATACAAAATTATAAATTTTCAATTTTATTATTATTCACTAGTCTAGTCTCCAGTTGCTTCCTCCACGTCAAAGTAAAATATTATACCAAGGGAACTTTCTACCGAAATAAAAATATTCAAGATCTTATTTTCAAACATGCCTACTTATGTGCTAAGTTTCATCCAAAACCTTTCAGCCGTTTAAACACGACGAAGTAACAAACATACATACAAACTTTCATCTTTATAGTATTAGTGTGTGATATAACGTAAAAATAGAGTGCTGGGTAAAAAAAATATATGAATCGGATTAAAAATAAAATATATACTCATACTAACTGACTCGGCAAAAATTGTTCTGCCATATAAATCATTAAAAAAAAACATGAAGTACCCACCATTTTTTTTCTTTACGATAGGTTATTTTTTTGGGTAAAAAATAACCTACGAGAATACCTCAAACCTAACAAAAGAACATTATCTCTCAACCATCTTGTAAAGTTATATTTTATAAATTAGATATAGATTTTTATAAATTAATTTATGTATTGTATCTAGTTATGTGCGTCACTGCGGGATGCGAGCTGAAAATCAGCGCTGGATGTCTGACGCCCAGCAATTGCTGAGTTGGCGACCCTTTCGGTTCGGGCACGCTCAGCGCAACTATATTGTAAACCTGTACTTTTTTTTGTGTTGTTGCCTATTGTATTGCTTGCAACAAAAAAATACTATTCTATTCTATTCTATTCTATTCTATTCTATTCTATTCTATTCTATTCTATTCTATTCTATTCTATTCTATTCTATTCTATTCTATTCTATTCTATTCTATTCTATTCTATTCTAGTCTATTCTATTCTATTCTATGTGTTTTACTTACTTATTTGTTTACACTGCATCTACATTTCTCATCCAACTCTCCTGTCGCAGGTCTGCTGAAAGAAATTGAATTTGAAATAAGCATTACATTTGTGCTCTTCTATCTGTATTTCATTTTTTCATTTTCAAGTGTTTGTGTGTACATAAAAAATATACAAAAAAAAAAAAAACACGAATAAGTCAAGCCGTTGCGGATGATTTCTATACATTAGAAGATCTTATAAAGAGAAAAGTTATGTCTGTAATGAATAAACTCAAAAACTACTAGAAAAATAATTAAATTAATTTAAAAATACTAGTAGAATTATATATACTATATTACTGAATGACGTAAGCTTTATATTTTTTTTTACTTTCACCCAAATAAAGAAGCTGTCAGAAGCCATATACACACAAATGAATTTAATGTTGACTAACTCGATTTTTTTGCCAAAGACGGCACACGGCGACGTGAATTCAGAAAGCTAAATTAACCGCAACGCATAGCGTAGAAACCTCAGCAAGACAGACAAAAAAACGAACTATAATTTAAGGGTCTTTAAGGCAAGACTAAATAGGTTTCTAATAAACTAGCGAGTCTCACCATCAACGATCGCATCACTGCTTGCCATCAGATGGGATCACAGTCAAGCACTAGTTTATAAATATTACTTAAAAAAAAACTACGTAATATTTTTTCAGCTAATATAATAAAATATCTCCCCAGGGTACTAACAAGGTACATACATACTCACAAGGTACATATATACTCACAAGCCCATTGCCCGAGACCAGACTCAAACAGAATCGCTCACCGTAAAATTGTGTTTTAAAATTCTCCCAAACGAATACCACGCTTGGGTTTCTACGAATCTGTTGGTCTGTTGGTGCACTAACCAATATATCATACTGTTTTGACAAACTGCATTGTGTTTTTGTTCCCTGGACACGGTTCGTTAACCCCTGCAGGATTGGGTCCGTGTGAAATTGGTAAACTTGGTCCGCATATTCTAGTGTTTTGGTCATAAGCTTGCCTAACTTGTTTGTGGCACAGCTTTTTGTAGTATAGTCATCGGGATTTGGATGTTTTGTAATACATGATAACTGAAGTGATTTAGTTATTTTGATGAATAAGAGTTTATTGTCGATCAATAATTGTCCTCTTGGCTTTGAAACATTTATAATTGCACTCTAAAATATACACCCCCATTTTTTTATTAGTACAAAAACAAAAATGGGCTCTATGTGTACCCGTTTCTGATCATATTTTTGTAGTCAAAAGTAAAAAAACGAGATCCCAAAATTGTCCACGAAAATTTGTCATAATTGGTAAATTCATAATTGAATCAATTATTCATAACAATTGCTACTAGAAAATACTACGCACAGTGTTTTTCATTGTTTTTCATTCATAATCCTGCCTGTACAATATTTCCATAAATTGAGTGACATTTTGGGATATAAACAAACGCTAATAACTTTGCTGTTTCTGAATATTATTTATTGAGACTTTCCTTAAATAATAACAAGACCTTTTCTAATACGCCCTTTTAAGTATTTGTACTAATTAAAAACTAGTGGTGTATATCTATCGAGTTGATTTTCGAACATGGTTTTAATTATTATTTTTATACATTCGGGATTTTCGAAAAAATTGCTGTTGAATAAAATTTAGCTATTTCTTTGACACTGTACTTTTTTCATTGCTTTGAAAAAAAAAAACAAACTAAAAAAGTGATCGTTAGATTAGAAATATAGTTTGTCACACGCGTAACACCAGTGTGACATATAACACAGCTTTTTACTTCAAAATAAAATAAAAAAGTTCAAAAACTTTACAATAAAGTATCTGCAATACAATCCATCAATACAATTTCTCACAAAGATTTTATTGCCGTTATATCGGATCCGATTAAAACAAAAGACGGTAAAATTATTACAACTCGCTAGTTGCCTGAGGCGTAGGATTTCACTTTGCCTTAACAAAATAATTACGCTATGTCTCCAGGCGGGCAAATAATTAATTGTGCGAATAAATCTTATAACTTTTGTCGAGTTTTGTTACTTGCCGTATTTATTATTTTAATACGGGCAGAAGTTTTTTTTTTTTATCTCCGCCAAACGTCCGCGGATTTTCGGCTAAGTCCACGACAAAGTTAGTCAGAACTTTGGGTATTACTGAACTAAATATGTTTATAAATATGTATTATGTTGCGATTTGGGGTGCGGGATTAAGACTGAGATTTAGAATATGGCTCGGTGATTTTTGATTAGGATCTTCTTAGCGTTTTATTAGCAGGAATTTGGTTATATCTCACAAAGTAATGTGTTAATCTAGACTGATTATCATTCGATCTGTATTCATCTTAAGCTTCATAATTTTCATATTTTTAAAAGTGTTTGTACGTTTATTTTTACTTTAAATAAATGATTTTATGTCCTTGTTTTCTTTATATTGTTTTTTTTTTTTGAGCACGTGTCATGTTGTTGTACGTTTGTGTTGCATGAAGTTTTCATAAGTAAATGACATCATAATATTGTATAATAAATTCATTTACTCCTAGTTTAATATTTTTACAGTAATTATTATTGTTCTTTCACACACACTTTTTATTAGTAAAATGTTGTAGATATAATAGTGACAGCAGGACACTGACTCCTAAAGCTAGAATTATACTGTACACACATGTGCCACACACGCTGATCTGGGCGCGTCGGTCTCCATACATTTTATATGGAAACTAGACTTGTAGAGCTACACTTCATCCACGCCTTACGACGCCACGCGACGCCACACGACGCCACGCAACGCCACGCGACGCCACGCGACGCCACGCGATGCCACGCTACGCCACGCGACGCCACGCTACGCCACGCGACGCCACGCTATGCCACGCCACGCTACGCCACGCGACGAACCGTGACGCTCAGCGACGTCTTTCTACGTACAAATCAGGCGTGTTAGACGTGTGCGTCGTTCTAATGTAGTTCTAGCTTTAGTAACAGGATCTTTTAGTTTAGTAGGCAGGATTTATTCTATCTGTGTAAATTTTAATTCACTGGATAGTGCACATGACCTAGTATTTAAGCGTTTAAAGGTTTCTGTATAAATAAAAACTTTTAATTTTTTAAGATAAATTTATTTTGCAAACAGGTTTAAAAAAACAGTTTCACACATCAATTTTTTTTTGACAGTTTAAACTAGATGAGGACAGGAGGATGCTAACATACAATGGTCAAATCAAGGAATAACAAGAGATTGGTAGATACATTAACCCTTCAAAGAGATGTCAGTATAACTGTAGGGTCCCCAAAATAACTGTAGGGTGCAGGGCAAACCTACTAGGGCCATGGGTCGATTTCGGAAAAGTTTACCCGTGGTCTTAGAACAAAAAGGCAACTGAAGGAACCTTGGTGTGGTTTTATTTAGTAACAATCTAACACGGCACGTCATCAGATGATTTCCCCCCGTAAAAAGGTACATTAACCATATCATGAATTAAAGGACCATCAAAATTCGCTCGCTCATTCTTAAAAACAAGAAAAATGCTTTTTTCTTTAATTTGATGTAAACTAGTGCTTGACTGACTAGTGATTTGAGATTGGACTTAACCAAATCTGGATCATTAATTAGCCTCTGTCTTTCCACCGAGTCGAAAGCTGCTAGGTGGCATTTCGTAGCATTAGCCCATATGTGGCTGCAGTACTCATCACACGATCAGACCTGTGCTTTGTATAACATTAAAAGCTGTCCCGGTGTGAAGTTTTCTTTAATAGGTTAATCCTAAGATGAAATTCTTGGCCAATTCAAAACAAGTATCAAAATCCAGGTTGTTTGATGACTCAAAACGTATGAAATGTTAATATAAAAGGTTAGTAGAAAACACGGAAAGCTAAAACTTAAACTCGGGATCAAGCAGTAAAGTCTTTCTCAGAGGTACTTAAGTCGGGACCTCAACGGAATCAGTAATGGGTTCGTGACGAAACTGACGATATTCTCAATAACATGCCGGCGAAAGCATCGCTTTTAGTAACAACTTATTTTTTTTTTATAGTTCGCTACTGGTCTCGTAATGGCGCCGAGGGAATCGAGCTTAAGTACGTATTTATTTGATACCTTTTGGTCGAAAGGTTGTAAAATGATAGCTCTTCTTGGTAAATATTGTAAACGACTTCCGAAATTCCGTGAATTTTAAAAGGTTACACAATTAATCTGCCAATAATCATGGTTCTGAACATAATCCTAATTGGCAGTCAGATTACTGTTGGTAGGAGTGATGCAATGAGAATTCTACTGCCTATTTTTTAGAGATTGGTAATTTATTTTTATATTTACGTAAATAAAGATAAAATGGCACAAAGGTGTTTGGCTTTAGTCCTCATCCATGGATGAAAAATGCTCAGAATTTCAGCACTAACGTTAGAATAGTACGTTATGATATAAGTTTGTAGTGTTGGTGATTACCGCCGAGGCAAGGGTCGTAAAAGTGCCGAGAACGGTAATAATCAATACTTACGTATATCATACGATGTTTATCAACAGATTTGTAAAGAAAAATAATTAATTAACTATTACTTCAACAAAACCAGTGAGGAATGGTAGGCGGTTGTTTTTTCTGTGAAGCAGTAATGCTAGCGAAGAAGGCGGCCGCACGTGTGTGAGAACGGACTTCCTCACGTCCTAACGTCAGAATACCGACCTCGATTTTCAGCCATCGTATGTGTGGGCTTGCGGATGGCGAGCAAGTCGTTCGCCGTCCGGCACGAGCCTGAGTTGACAACGGTTCGTAGTGTTCCACGTGCGCCTTAAACTTTAATTTTAAAAAAAATCGAAAATCGCCATCATTAATTTCTACCACTGAGGGGTCCTGAATCGTATTCTGGATCCATGTTACACGTTTTTCGGTCAATGTCTGAGACACGCTGTATAGATTTACTACAGCACAAAACTAATCATATTTACCAACAACGCAGCTCCATCAAAAGCCCGCACTACCCTTTTACACGCACGCTTCAATTCACTCACACATACAACCAAATGAAAGCAGATATATCCACGGAACCCGCACAAAAGTCTGTCAGTATTGCCTCTATTAGCAAATACTCCGCACAGTAGTTCAGAGTCGGATTAAGGCCCAGTGACCTTATTTAATAACCCGACGCAGTCAATAAGCCAACGAAATGAAATCGTAAATCCCCCCGAAGGGCATGATATATTGGAGGGTATTTAATTTGAATCCCAAAATATGACTATTGTCCAACTATCCTTGGGAATATTTATTATATTATTGTTTGGGGAAAAGAAGATCGAATGTAGTATAGTTGCATATGAGGAAAGTACTTTCATCGCCGCTTGTATTTTCTCTTCATCATGAAAATCATAATTTCAGGCGAAAGACTTTAACTGTTACATGAGACTCCCCCAAATGTCGCCATAGAAACGATCATATGCATCTCGCATCAATAAACGAGACGTCAACAAGACAAATGAATACCGAATTTATGGTGGTTGGGTTAAGCAATGTTAGAAAAAAAAAAGAAAAAAAGTATATATTACAACTAATGTGGAGTAGTTAATGGACACATTTATACAATATCATGAGTTACCAGGGAGCCACATGTGCAGAAGTAGTCATTGCCAAACAAGCGTGTCTTCGACATAGTCCTTAACCTTTCGACGCATTCGTCCGTTTTATAGTAAAAGATTGTTCTGAAAGTAAAAAATTGTCCCAGGGAAACTCATATTCTTAGGATAGAAATTATCCTATGTGTATTATTCCAAGAAATGGTATACACGAGTGCCAAACATCCAAAGTAACAAACACTCATTCAAAAACCATTTCTGTATATTATATAGGAATTTGTTATACTGAAATTCGTTTTTTTTATTACACTAAATTGTGTTCTAGCTGAGCACAGCCGCTAGCTGTAGAACAATATCAAATCCATTAATAAAATATCAAATAACTCTATTGTAGTAAAGAATGCAACAATATTCATTGCTGTACACAAAAAAAGCTGTCATGTTAGTTTTTGTCAACGGTTACAATATCTAGTCCTCGTATTTGTAAAAATAGGTATAACTGAACCTATGAGGATACGCGCTTGTATACTCACACTAATATCATAAAGGCGAACGTATGTATGCATATGTACGTATATTTTTTCTCCTTCAAGCTTTTTAGGTTTCGTCGACGGCGCGTAGTGTTTTACGCGCGCCTCAAGGAGATTTCAGCAACGTAGGGGCCCAGCAGTGTCGAAGCCTACTGGGGCCATGGGCGATGCGAAAGAGAACCCTGAGACCCTGGAATGAGGGCAAAAACGGAACAGGAGTGGGTGTCAGTCAGTAAAAGTTTGGAAGCAGTAATGCTAGCAAAGGAGGCGGCCGATCGCGTGTGGCAACGGTCCTTACGCTCCAACTGCCGCCGGGATTCCGATCCCGATTTCCGGCCACCGTAGGCGCGGGCTTGCAGACGGCGAGCAATGGGTGGCTCGCCGTCCGACCGTCCGGTAACCGTCCGGACCGAGCCCAAGTCGTCGACGGCGCGTACTGTTCCACGCGCGCCTCAAGGAGATGTCAGCAAATCGTAGGGGCCCAGCAGGGTCGAAGCCTACTGGGGCCACGGGTAGTGTGAAAGCGGAACCCGGGGCCCTGGGACGAAGGCAACGAAGGAACAGGAGTGGGTTTTTAGTCAGTAAGAGTCTGACACTATCTCCCGTTCCGCCCAAGAGCAGGGATGTCATTGAATGATTTTCCACCTTAAATTTGATTTATCACACAGATCATGTCCTGGACTATCACAGTTTCACATAAGCAAAACCGTTGGTAGAAGCTAGTATTTTCTACAATTTCTCTCTGTATTGTATCTTTTTTTCCCCAACAATAACTCATACGTGTTTGAACAAATTTTCAAAAGATATGAGGAAAGATTACAATGGCCCCGATCAAAGACGACTGTAACGGAAATAGAATTTCCTAGCAAGGATTGTAACATTGACTGTTTATTGAGTGACGAGAGAGGACAGTTTGTTATTAGATATTATATTGGGACTTATTATAACGAACTTGTTCACTAAAAGGATTCGGTAAAAATGTATGACTTAGATACACTGTCATGGTTTCTTAATGTACATAATAATATATTGGGGACTTTATAATTTTTTATCGACAATCGATTGGAACAAAAGAGTGACGTAGGCGTTATTCCATACATTTTGTAAAGCAAAATTTAAAAAATGAAGTACATAATAATATTATTATCAAACCTAAAATTAAAATTAAAAAAAATAGATATATATTTATTTTTATTTTTAATATGCTCGTGTTTGACAATAATCTTATATCTTTAGTAGGTAGGTAAGCGATGATGTGGTCGATGATGGAACATACTTGCCTTGAAATTACCTATTTACTCAAGTTTTAAAAACTCCTAGGTTATGTCTATCAGGTAACACAGACTCTGAAAGAGAATTCTACTCTTTAGCTGTATACACAATGAAATGTTCTTAAAACGTTTCATTGCATGGGTGGGATGTCCTCTATCTTCTTCTTAGCGTATCGATGGCAAAACTAGTTGAATTCCTTGCATGGCCCAGTATTTGGCCACGGCAGTGCCGTCCGCTGAAGCTGTCATTAGGTCTCTACGAGAACATGTAACAGGGCCCGTGATGCAGGATGGGAAATGGGACATGGTCTGCGGAGAGACGCCGCAGAAACACTGGAAATCCAAACCGTCTGAGAACCCCCATCTGTGGAGATTGTCTTTGGGTGCGGAGTCTGTTTAGAGTATTCCAGGTTGGCCATGGCAACTCGTGTCCAGGAGAGAAGCTCTCCAACGGCTCGATAAAATCGTCAGACGGTTGAAACTTCTCCACCGCCAGAGGTCGCATTTCTCAATGTCCTCTATGTACCGGTCGCGCATTGCATTGGCGTTATTTCAAGCAAAAAAAAAAAGGATATTTACAATTTATTTTTTTCGAACGAATCTTAAATGTTGCTTGATAAGAAAAATATTCCATTTGTTGGAAATTGTGGCTGATAAATAGTTTGGTACTCAAAAAAAATTATAACATTAATTTAAAGTCTAAGACATAAATTATTGCTTCAAAAATAATACAATTCGTTATGAGAAATTAAATACAATTTATTTCTTAAATACTAAATCGATGACATAAGAAATTTAAGCACTCAAATAAATTAGGAAGCAGTAGATTCACAAAACTTTTACAATGGCGTGGGTAACAAGAAAAATACATATGTATTTGTTGTGTTCGTGGACTCATTACGTATAGTAAATATGACCTTTCGTTTCTTGAAGGCAAGTCGATAGCAATCATATTGTTCACTGTAGCAAACTTTTATGTTAATAATTTGTTAATTTTATTTTATTGAGGATTTGAATTTTATATTGAACTAGCTTCTGATAGCGGTTTCACCCGCGTAAATATAGGTTTCTCTATAGAAACTTCCAACCCCGTTTTACCCCCTTAAAGTTTCGTAAAATCCGTTCGTAGCGAATGTCTACACCCTACAAGGAACCTACCTGCCAAATTTTAAGTTTGTAGGTGTTATAGTTTCTGAGATTTTGTGTTTATTTAGTGTGGTATTTCACATTTATATATTACAGATTTATAGCTTTACTTATTAAATGAATTTGAATGTTCTTTATAAGCCCCTAATTAAAAAATAACATTACATCTAATCCAATCAGATTACAGTCGGAACATTCTACTCCAATTCTAAATCATAAAACCGATCCTTCCTATAAGACGTAAGTCAATAAGGTTTCGTACTTTCTTTCTCTGTAAAATTGACTTGAATATCCACGGAGAAATTCACATTCAAAATTATATATAGAAGGAGCCAGTCATTGGGAGGCAATATGAACCCGCTAGAGCACTCAGTCAGATTGGAGGCATTCTCAGGGCTTTCGTGTAGCTATCGGAAGCTTTCAAGATTTCCAACATTTTACGCTTGAATAATATCGTCTACGGCAAGATCTAGGGGCTAACATCTACTTTTATTCTAATGTTGAGTGTGTTTCGGGAAAACAATAAAATTCGAGATATTTTATCTGGGATTGCCGTTTTATGTTCGTAATTGGGTGAACCGTTAATAATAGACCCGTTTCGTCCATATAACGGGTTGTTACTGAATTGGACTGGCTTGTTGGTCTAGTAGTTAGTGACCCTGACTGTTATGCCGGAGGTCGTGGGTTCGATTCATACCCAGGACAAATGTTTGTGTGATGAGCACGATCATTTGTTCCGTGTCTGGGTGTAATTTATCTATAATATGTATGTATTTAGAAATATATAAGTATGTTTATCAGTTGTCTAGTACTCATAACACAGCCTCTGCTTAGCGTGGGACTAGACGGCGTTGTGTGATAGTTGTGGAATATATTATATTATGTTATTAATTACGGAATAAAATAGAATATATTTATTGTAAAACATGAGTATACATCAAACAATATGTGCAAGGTCTTAAAAATAACAGGCAGATCTGCATGTTTTGCCATTAATGGCGTACAATAATAACATGTTTTTTTGGTCTAGAAAAAAAAAAACAAAAAAAAATGTATTTGACTCTACACAATAAAATAAAAAGAATAACTTAATCCACAATAAAAATAAAAATTAGGGAGAATACATTACATATGCCAAAATTTCATACATAACGGAACCAGTCCTTTTTGTGGTTTCCTGCCACAAAGCGTGGAATTTCTGTCTTTTCAAGTTCCTGATCTAAGGAAGGAACTGGGGAGAGGGTTTGTAAGCTATTTTTAAGATTGCGTCATTTCCTGTTTTTTTTCTTTCTTTGATTTGGCCAAATGAAAGTATGCAAAAATGTCCTAGCATGGATATAGGATGCACCATGAAGTGCTAGGGGTAAGTTGCAGTCAATTGATCATAAATAATTTTAGATCAATTCAGTAGGTTGCATAGCAGTAGGATTTTGTTCATTGATTAAAGAAAGAAATAAATAACAGTGTCTTGCTAAGCCTACGTCAGGGCTACGAGGCTAGAGTACTATATAAAATATATGAAAAACATTTAAAATAATTTAAAATTCAAAATTTGGCTATGATGGAGCGACATAGTCAATATTGTGACAAAGCTCCATAATAAAGATTAAAAAAAAAACTAGTTGGTATTGTTGTCTGGATTATCTACCAAACGTGATTTTATATGTTACTAATTGCTGCTAGCAGCTTCACCTGCGTGATAGGAGAAAATTATCCCAAGGAAATATACTCCTTAGGTAAAAGTCTGTGTGCTATTCTAGGAAATTGCCTGCCCGTGTACCAAGTTTCATCGAAATAGATTCTGAAAATTCGAAAAATTAAGAAAAAAAAGAACACTATTTCTTCTTCGCGCATTAGACAGTTCATACCTAACATTAGACAAAGTCCTTATAATGTTCCCACTGTTGGGACTCGGCCTCCTCTCTAATAGAGGGAATAGGCCGTAATTTATTTATTTATGTATTTTAAACTTCATGCGACATAAAGTACAAAGGCGGACTTAATGTAGACATTCTCTACCAGTCAACCTAGGGTGGTAGAGAGACAATATGGTAGGTGCATAAAAAGAAAATTTTACATGAAAAACAAGATCCACCACGCGGGTCCAGTGCAGGTTGGTGGATGTCACCTGTCATCGAATTTTTGTTTCTAGGACATTTTAAGGTTTCCTCACGATGTTTTTTTCACCATTTTGAGAGCAGTGGTGGTGAAATCAATTACACAAAGTTATGGGTCTGAGGGGGTTTGAACCCGCGACCTACAACTCGCAAGTCGAGGCTGTTACCACTCGGCCACCACTGCTTACTCGGCAGCGTTTTTAGACTAAAGGATGTAATTTTTTCTTAGAATCTTTGTTTTTATTTTGATGTCTTGTTTTTGTAAAGCAACATTTAAATTTCGGTGCAAGGTAATAAGCAACTCCCAAAAAAGGTGTAGTTATTCCACATCACGAACACAACAATCCTTTTACCCAACACAATACATTGGCTACAAAGTAAGACCATTAGAGAAACTATGACAGTACACGATTCACCTAATCGGTCAATGAACCTGCGTCACGCGATTCCCCTAAAACTTCCGGGTCGTACATTACACCCTTTTAGTGGGAATCGTCACATTATTTTTCATTTTAAACTGGATAATGTGGTGGTATGTTTTTACCATTTAATCGTGAACAATTTTTTTTTTTTACATTTATTTATTTAATTTATTTGTGAGATGTACGAGTATGCGGCAGGCCCACAATGCCAAAAGGCAAGGCAAAATGGTGCCTTGCCATTTGGCCTTATGAGCCTGCCACCGTAGGATATGGAGGCAACAATCCTTGCATAAGTAATAAATATTGATATTTTATTAGTAATTTATAATGACATTGTAGTACTAATAAATATTGACATTGTGCTAGTAATAAATATTGACATTGTAGTAATAATAAATATTGACATTGTATTAGTAATAAATATTAACATTGTATTGGTAATAAATACTGACATTGTAGTAGTAATAAATATTGACATTGTATTAATAATAAATATTGACATTGTAGTAGTAATTAATATTGACATTGTAGCAATCATAAATATTTACATTGTATTAGTAATAAATATTAACATTTTATGAATACCTTTTGACATTATTATAAAATTGTTCAATAACTTTTCTCGTTTGCATGTTAACATTTTATAAAGTACTCGTAGTTAACATTGAAATTATTAGTCATTTTTTTCCTGGAACGCAAAAGGCAACTGAAGGAACACAAATGGGTTTTAGTCACTAAAAGCACAGATTAAAGAATACTGTGTGAGTGTATAAAGTCTAATTCTCTCTCTCTCTCATTCTACCTTGAGCGAAAGCAGTTTTCCTACCCTCTAAAAAAGGGCCGAAACAGCAGAAGTGAATTAACTAGTTCATTGAATGTTACCACCGTTCATGAAAGTCAATGTTGAGACAATTAAAAACTATACCTTTTGTTCAAATTAATATTCCTTGAAATATTCAAGGTTATTGGCATTTTGAAAAACCGAACTTATTTGGGGCAGCCTTATGAGGTACACAATGTTCTTCTTTAAAATTTAAATTTCTGTTTGTTTATCCCACATGTATTTGTGTGTCAAATAATCATATTTTCTTTCATTTTTTATATTAAAAATACAGAACTTTTGCACAAGTGCCTTACTACCTATAAATTTAAACTGAATTTCCATTTCCACGCCAGTCAGGATTTTCACTGAATTAAATAAACTCTCTATTAGCACATATAAATTTACACTGCCTCTAATTAAAACTCGATAATTATGCAAATTGATTCCCACAGCGGCAGGCCATTGGGACACAGCGACCTAAAATAATTCAAATGGAAAAAAGTCATGTCTACTCCTCAATCAAGAGAAAATTTGACGCGTCACCAATAAAAAGGTCTATTTTATAATTCACTTATAAACTTTTAACGAGAAAAGTTGATGTTTAAGTTTTCAACTTTTTAGTAGGCTTTGCTTTGTTGAATAAAAAAACATGAAGATGACAGGGTTTTGGAACTCATCACATTGAGTGTTTCAATAAAGTTAAGACAATAATGATTATCAGTTCATAGTCTTTCTTGTCTTCTTCTTCTTCTTTTCGATTCAATGGTAAACTCGTCAAGCTTTAACAATAGGTGGCTACATTAATAGCAGCATCGGTAGCATTAATCAAATCCTCCAAAGTCTTTCTTGTATTAAAGTGGTATTGTATAAAAAGGAATAAAACTGTGTTGACCCCCAGCTTACGAACACGAGTCAAACCCAGCCAGGTGTATTACTTGGTGAAATTTATTTCACCACCACTGCTCTCAAAACGATGAAGAAAAAGTGAAAGACCAAGCGAACGCCGGGTCCGCATAAAATATTAAATTTCCACGTTCTATTTGTAGGAAATCTATTCAAGAACGTTAATAATCAAACTTCTTCAAGTAATCTGTAAATATCTTAAAGAAGTGGGAGAAAATGCAATCCGCGAAGCGCATGTGAATCAAAAGGACTTCGAAAACAAATAAAAATAAGTTATGTGACATTCATCAACCCGCGCTGGCGCTGTCCGCGTGGTGGATTACGGCCCATTCCCTCTCCTAGGGAGGTCTGGGTCCCAGCAATAGAAATATTAGAACGCTGATAATATTATAACAAGAAATTTAATATCACGCAAAATAGCTTTTAATAATTTACCAATTTCTGTTATGAAATGCTATATTAAATATTTATAAAACATGATTGGTAGAACCTTAATAATAAATTCAGTCTTACAACGAAAATGGCATGTGTATAAAAATAAAAATAATTATAAATTCTAACGTAAATAATAATTAATAAGAGTATAGGGATTAGTCCAGCAGTTAGTTTATAGGCGTATAAAAATAAAGTATTTAATTATTTTAATTACACGGAAGCAGCCAGTGCAATTAATCCTTATTTATAATTTAAAGTAATTATTTAATTTTTACTCGCTCATAAAACATTCAGTTTCAACATTTGAACACTGGAGTTATAAAAAAGTATTTTATAGGCTCACAATAAAATTTGACGATTTAAATTATGAGATCGTATAAGAAATTTTACGTCTTATTACTTGTTGGTAAAGTTTAAATTTGAAAATAGTTAGTGGGTTAGTGGAATATCAATTTGTGGTGGTACTTTTATTGGGTCACGTTAGGTTTCTGTAGGTCGTTATAGGTCGTTGGACACGGAATGGGCGTGCACTCCTAATGTTATATTGCAAGTAATGTTACTAATATAAGTGGATTTAAATTACGTTAAGAAAGATTTATTGAGTTGCAGGTGGATTGCCGGAACGACTCAAAAGTTGATTGAGTTAATGGTTTCTCAAATGGGTTTTGATTTAAGGTGAAAGTTCCAGGCTAAAAGATCATAGGGGTGGTGTTAATCAGTAAAGTCTGCCCCCCTCCCGCTCTGCTGCAGAACTGGATGAAGTCATTAGGAGATTTCCTACATTCATTAAAAAAAGGCAGCCCGCAAATCCTTAATTTTTTGCATTTTCAGGTCAGTGTTAAGTACCAGGCCACTGAAAAAGCTATGAAATAAAAAGTTTTTGTGTTTAAGGTTATTTTGAAAACGTTGGTTACTTAAAAGTAACAAAAAAAAAATGTGAAATAAAAAACTTTTTTAAAAAAAAACGATTTCACTAAAAAAAAAAAACTTAAAGGATAAAATAACTGTAATTTCGGAAGTCGGTGTTAAATAAGAAATAAACAATACCGAGAAACACCGACTTCCGAAATTAAAGTTATTTTGATCCTTTTAGTGTTTTTTTTTTAGTGAAATCAGTTTTTTTTTTTTGTAAAAAGTTTTTTTAAAACGGTCATATTATGATATCTTGTTTACTGAATTATGTCTTATAGATGTGTTTTAGTACTGCTAAAGCTGCAAAAGTAATCGTTTAGTAGTAATATAGTTTGTAAATTGTAGAAGTGGAGGATCACCCCAAACTTTTTATAATTCAACAGAGTCGAATACATGGTTTTCATGAAAAATACCAGTATCACATGTACCGAAAACTTATCTGACCACAATAACCCAGTTACTGAATAACATGACACCCTTAGGTAAGGCTGGCTGTCCAACTTTCAGACTTCTAAGGAGGACCCCCTTAATAGATACTATTTGGAACTTGGTAACAAAACCTTCAAATTATCTTACCCAAACGTTTGAAAATGTATCTGGTACCAAGAAAATTAAAGGCACTTAGGCAATTTGGAGCCTAAAACGTGAAACTCTGATAATTCTTGGCTTATACTAAGTATTATGAAAATTAATGTTCTTAAAAGAAAATAAAGAAAGAGAAATATTTTATTTGGCACACGTACACAGATACACACAATGTAGAAACAACATGTAAACACTTAAGATAAAAAAAATAAGAAAATAAAATAACTAACATTGTGTGTCTCGCGCTTGCGCAAAATAGGTCCAGTCCAGCAAAAATGCCAGACAACTTCGTGGTAGTTGTCTGACGCTGATTTTTAACTGAACCTTATTGAGAGTGTACGGTAGAAAAACTAGATTATTTATAATAGTAACTGTTGTTAGTGTTAGGTTTTTTAACTTACACTCTTAAAATGCTTTAATACACATTCATCTACTAAGCACTCGATGAAACAGGTTCCAAGATATTTCCACGTGTAAATAATGTATACATCTAATTTTCTAAGAATCCATCAGTGTTGGTACTAAGATTATTTCTGAGTATAACCACAAAACAGATAGGTACAGAAGTCAATCTCATGTATGTACTTTACTTTTCATACCTACGCTCGGCGATCGCGCTAGGGTAGGTAAGCGCGTGACGCCGAAGTGTCCGAAGCGACTGGGCGCGGTAATAAATGCCTACCTAATCTGAATTGTAAAAATATTACATGGCCACAAAATCATCTTCTCTTTCTCGACGCGGAGCCTATTCTGAGTTACGTTAAAACAAACCATCAAAATCCAAGCAAATATCTACTTACCTCTCTGAAACAACTGCCCCCCTAGCCAAGTTATTATCATATCGTTCGCGCCGAACGTCTCGAGTAGGCCACGCCTCCGATTCCTTTGTTCTGACTACGTGACTGAGCGTAAAGATGACGTCAGAACAAAGGAATCGGAAGCGTGGCCTACTCGAGGCGTTCGGCGCGAAACGATACGATTGTGACTTGGCTAGGAGGGTTACTTGGTTAAAAAAAGTCAATTCACTGTTTAATGTAGAATTTAAACAACCGTCCTCTGCACAGTTAGAATAAGGTTTTTTTTGTTGGTCCATTTTTCCACAAAAAAGGTCACAGACGCGTGACTCTAACGGATAGCACTCGAGCTCGCATAGAGCTGAATTAAGCTAAGATATCGAGTCCGTGAGCGGTGACTATGTGTCAATTGCTCGAGCGTGCTTTTTTTGTACATTGACTTCTGTACCTATGTACTTTTTGGTATGACTATATATACATATATGTGTATTTTATTTTTTAACTTAATTCTATCTTACGATGGTTGTTTGTCCGCGTAATACTAATTATTGGATAAACAGACCGGCCTCAGCTTCGCCCGAGAGTTGAAACAAATGTCTAAATTTCACTCTGTCTTTTGGTGGATACCGCATGAAAATCTGTTCAGTAGTTTTTGAGGTTATCGCAAACAGATCAGACAGATAGACGTGGTGGGAGACTTTGTTTCCATGTAAAAGTAACTGCTACGTCGTTGTCTGGCATTATGCTAAACTAGACTTATTTGGTACAGCCGTGAGGCATAATGGCATCCCAGATAACATCAATATGGATTGTTGTTTTTTTTTTAAATTAGTTATTACATAAGTACTTGTTTTTAGGGTTCCATTTAAAGGAAAAAAACGGAACTCTTATAGGAGTACTTTGGTGTCCATCTGTCTGTCTGCCTGTCTATCTGTCAAGACCTTTTATTTCAAGAACGCGTAGAGGTATTGAGTTGAAATTGAAACGATATACTCAGGTCTACGATCCTTTGAAGCTGTGAAAAAAATAAACGTCTGAGTTTACGAAAAAAAAGAAAAGGTAGTTTATGTCGCAAAAAAACGTGTATTTCGACACTCTCAAAGGAATTAAAGTTCATAGGATACTTCCCGTTGACATACAATCTTGAAATTTGGCATAAAGTAAGGTCTCATAGCTCAAATATAGGAAAAAATCTGAAAACTGTAAATTTGTAATTACGTTTTGCGATTCGGCAAAATCTTCGTAACTCAATTCAAGTTTTTTTAATTTGTACGTAAATAAAGTTCGTACGGAACCCTCAGAACGCGAGTCCGGCTCGCCCAGTTTTACTTTTATAATATGTAAGACTTAGACTTACATAGTTAGGTTTTAGTATAAATAGTTTAGTTAATATTTAAGTTTTATGATAGATTTATATTGAAAACTTTAATAAAAACGTATTTCTTCTTCTTAGCGTGCTGTAAGACTTAAAAATGTTATCTTATAAATATCTACAATTTCAGATTTTGCCTTTACGTTTAATTCTTTAACGAACAAAAGCAAAAATCCAACAAGCCATCAATCGGCCATCTCTTCAGGATTTTATTCTTACTTAAGCCCAATCATCTTAATTTCCCTTAGCAAATGGGATCATTTTCCTTCCTCCCTTTTTCCTATTCACCCCTAAACACGATAACTCGTGTAATTCCCAAAGGGCTCTACGTTATGATAAAACCATTTTTAACAATTTGTATGGGAAGGCACGCCCATACGACATGATTGATTGCGCGGTACATTCAACAACAATAATAAATGTTCGTAATTAAATGTAGATACTGATTAAAAATGTCACGCGAACTAAACATTTTTGTGTATTTTTTTTCATGCGTGTAATGTCGAAATTGTTTTGTAAGTTGTTTGACTTAAAAGATGGCGGTGAACGGATTAATTGGCGTCTTGATATTAATTCCGGAACTCTTAGTTGCAGTCTCGTTTTCAAAGTTGGTTTTCTACGTTATTGCAGTTCAAATCAGAATATCTATAGTTTTTTTTTGTGAAAAGCATCCATTGATTCTATAAATGAGCTGTGTTGTGAGGTAGAACAATTACGTATGACGGCCCACGTAAGAAAAGTATTCATAGATAACCCGTTAGCCCCTCGCGCGTATAGGGGTATTATTATTAAGTAATTGTGCGTTTTTACGTAATAATACAAAAAAATAAATAAAAAACAACTTTTTCTGTACTTTTCTAGCAAAAACGAAGATATACAATTTAGCGTTTTACAAGGTCACGCAAGTTGTACAGACATATGTACAATCGGCGGTAACATTGATTTATATACATTTGTGTTACTAGCTGTCCCCAATGGTCTCACCATCGTCTTTGGTTCTCACTCCGCTTCCGTGAGTTGTAAAGTGATATTTTATAGCCAATACTATTTTTCGAAGAGCAGTGGTTGCGGATTCAAACTCAGCCAGGTACATTACTTTGTGTAATTTATTTAATCACCACTGCTCTCAAAACGATGAAGAAAAACATCGCGAGGAAACCGGCATGTCCTAGAACTAAAAATTCAAAGACATGTGACATTCACCAACCCGTACTGGGCATTCCCTCTCCTAGAAAGGACGCCACTCAGGCGTCAGAATCGTCCAAACAGTGGGAACATTGAAAGGCTGATTATCCTATGCTATGCTATACTATTTTTCATGAATCAGGCTCACACACTAATATATACACTAATATTTTTTATTTGACTGGTAGTTCAAGAAATTAGCGTGCTTAAACAAGCAAAAAATACAAAAAACTTGTACCACGTCTTTGGTTGCTACTCCACTCTTGTGCGTCGTAGCGGCTTCCGTTTAGATTTTCTCATTAAATGGGCTATCTAACGCTAAAAGAAATTTCCAATTTGAACCGATAGTGCCTTAGATTGGCGCGTTCAATCAACCAAGAAAAACAAATCTAGCTTCCTAATATTAGTATATATGGATAATATATTATAGATAGCATCATTTTAAAGTGTAAATGCAGTCAGAAATATTTAACACGCAAGTTTTTCATAGTTCAAATAACTATGAAAAACTTGCGTAAGTTGACAAAATCAATGGTACCGTGAACCTAAAAACATATTGTTCAAAAAGTGTCAAATCTAGATTTTAGCTAAGCTGTGACGAAAACCAAAACCCACGTGTTTCATGGCTGAAGGACGTGACCAAATGTTTGTTTAGCAAATGAGTGTGTTCATTAGGACAGTGAACGCAAATAATGACCTGATTACTCAACTTGGCGATCATGCTGGAGAAGCATCGGTACACAGGACGGTGTTGATAAGAGTCACTAATTTTGGTAGCACTGTAGTCACAGATGGTACTGTGATATCGAAAGGAGATCGCATGAGCTAGATTAAAGAACTGGCTTGTAAAATATACTCGTAAGGATTTTGTTGTTCTAGAATAGGTTTGAATATTAAGTAGAAAACAGAAATGTCTAGTTGGGAGAGATCTGACAAAACGTTTGTAGACGTAAACATGTGCTTATATTGAATTCATTAAAGAAAAATACAAAGATCCTATACGAATATCAAGCATTTCATTGTAAAACAAATAGTATCCCCAAACAATCCGGCGGAGAGGGCGACAGTACTATCAATAATGGTAGACACCAGATTTATTTTCAATAAAGTACATTAACTTTTTCTTAATATTGTTATATTAGCTTCTGTCATTTATTGAAAGATTTATTTTTCTGTATTGCCTCTTTTTAACCGACTTCAAAAAGGAGTAGGTTCTATGTTCGGCTGAATGTATGTTTTTTTTATGTATGTTCACCGATTTCTCGGTCAATTTTGGACCGATTATAATTTTTTTTTTTTTCGTCGAGAGGTTATGCTTCCAAGTTGGTTCCATAGAAATATTGTTATGATCTGATCAAGAACTTCGATGATATTGAACAGAACTCCTCGTAGAAATACAGCTGAACTGTCGTAATAAGTAAAATTGCTTTATTTTTACGTGTAGTCGATGACTGACTAAAAGAAGAGGGGGAATATATCAAACTGATCTGATGATGAAGCCTGAAGTTAGGCACTGAAACACTATAATAAATTAATGTAATCTAACCGTGTTTGGTATTATTAGAATTGTCATGAGATGCACTCTGGCTATAAAGTATTTAAGTATGGCTGAGGCGTACATTTTAGTTGTGGTACCATAACTAAAAAGAGTAAAATAAAATACTTATTACAAAAAAAAAAAATACAACCGACTTCTACGTAAAAAAAAAACACTGAAAAGTGCAAAATAAGTTTAATTTTCGAAGTCGGTGTTAAATACTGAAGAGACAAAACTATTATAGAAACACCAACTTCCGAAATTAAAGTTTTTTGTACTTTTTAGTGTTCTTCTTTTACATGAAAGTTGGTTGTATTTATTTTGAAAAAACTTTTTTTATTATAATGTGAATATTAGAACACTGTAGCCACTCAACTGCCCAAAATGTCACCTGTCACTTTCTTGTTTATACCTTGCGAAAGCCTTTCGAAAAACAATGACTACTCCAAAACGCCTACAGCAATATTATATTAAAAACACTTATGAAAAGCTCAAAGAATTCAGAATTTAATTAATCTAAAACTAAATTGTTCAATTAAATAATAAATAGTGAAAATAAGGCTTTAAGTCAAGAAAAAGAAAAAAATACTCGTAATTATTTTCTAATTGAAGTCTCCTAAGAAAAGTACGGTTGAAAATAATTTTTAAAAATTTATGATACGCTCGCTATAGCATCGTATCCCTTTCAAGTCGTATTAGAATATTACAGGAAATATTTATGTAGATTCTTATTAGAAAAAAAAAACTGGGAAAGTGCGAGGTTCCGCACAAACTTACCTATGTAAATAGTTCATTTACGGAATGGAGTCTCGGAAGATTTTCCGAAAGCAAAAAAAAATTTGACGTAACAACAAATTTACAGTTTTCAGATTTATTCTTATACTTGTGATTTAAGACCTTGCTTTATGCCAAATTTCAGGATTCTGGGTTAACGGGAAATACCCTATGAATTTTGATATCATTGAGAGTGCCGAAATGTTCGTTTTTTGCCACATAGGCCGAAGTATCTTTTTTTCTCGTTAACTTACAAGTTTGATTTTTTTACAACTTCAAGAGTCCGACTTGAAAATATGGTTTTAATTTCAACTTGATACCTCTACGCGTTCTTGAGATAAAGGGTCTTGACAGAGAGACAAACGGATAACAAATTGATCCTATAAGGGTTCCGAGTTTACCTTATGAGGTACGAAACCCTAAAAATACTAACATAGAAAAAAATCTTTTAAAATTAATAATCAACAAGAATTTCGTTGAACTTGACTCGCAAAGTTGTCGAGCTAAAAAAACTGAAGTCAGCAATTATAGTACTGATAGTTGTATCAGCCATTGACTTAATAGCCACGAGCCTCGACTAACATCTTAGAAGGCTCTCGTTAGATAACTAAATTGATACTTTTAGACCTGGCTTGTATTGTTATAACCCCCTAACAATATGAGCCGTGTCCAGAAGTATCAATCCTTTCTCTGGAGGTCTAATTGCTATATTCGCAATACGGGTGGGATTTTTGTACAATATTACACATACCATATTTCGCCTCGCCATACTCGGGGTGTGAGGCAGGGAGACGTCATTTCTCCGAAACTATTTACAGCTGCAATGGAGGATGTCTTCAAGGTTCTGGACTGGAGTGGACTAGGCATTAATGTCAATGGCGAGTACATCACTCACCTTCGATTCGCTGATGATATAGTAGTCATGGCTGACTACGGAAGAGCTCAGTACAATGCTCGATGACCTTAGTAGAGCTTCCAAAAAAGTGGGTTTCAGAATGAACATGGACAAAACCAAGGTCATGGTAAATAACCATGTAGCACCCACTCCGATCAAGATCGGAGACTCTGCACTCGAAGTTGTAGACGATTACGTTTACCTGGGACAGACAATCCAATTGGGTAGGTCTAACTTTGAGAAAGAGGTCAATCGACGAATTCGACTCGGCTGGGCAGCGTTCGGGAGGCTGCGCGGTATCTTCTCGTCCAACATACCACAGTGTCTCAAGACGAAAGTCTATGACCAGTGCGTGTTGCCAGTGATGACATATGGTACTGAAACATGATCGCTTACAATGGGCCTCATCAGAAGGCTTACAATCACCCAAAGGGCAATGGAAAGAGCTATGCTTGGAGTTTCCTTGCGTGATCGCATAAAGAATGAAGATATCTGTAGGAGAACCAAGGTCGCCGACATAGCCCGAAGAATCGCCAAACTGAAGTGGCAGTGGGCAGGGCACATTGCTCGTAGAACGAATGGTCGATGGGGCCGAAAGGTTCTAGAGTGGCGACCGCGCCGCACCGGAAAACGCAGCATTGGAAGGCTTCCCATAAGGTGGACCGACGACCTGGTGAGAGTCGCGGGAGTGCGGTGGATACGAGATGCACAGAATCGGTCGTTGTGGCGTCGTTTGGGGGAGGCCTATGTCCAACAGTGGACGTCTTTCGGCTGAAATGATGATGATGATGATATTTCGCCTTTATAATATTAGAAAGAAAGACTTTTTATCTAGGAAGAATGTATGGATGTGTGGGTGCACGTATGTGTGAGTGTGGTGTTTTTATGTAAGTATGAGTGTGTGTGTGTGTGTATGTTCCCTTGGAATGGAGAGGGAGAGGGAGGCCAAAGAAAAAAGGGATGGATTGTGCGAGGAGTGATATGAACGAAAAGGGAGTTAGTGATAGTGTGACGAGTGACAAGACAAAATGGAAGAAAAAAACGTGTTGCGCCGACCTTAATTATTATGGGATAAGGGCAGAAAGAATAAGATGTTCCCTTGGGACAATTCTCTCCTTTCACGTGGTATATATAGCAACACGTTAATAAATATAAATAAAAAAAAACCTTAGTGCTTCTGAAAAAGAAAATGGAATAGTTTATTGACTATTAAAGTACTATTACTGTAGACAAAATGACTAATATAGAAAAAAAAATACTAAATATTATTTCAAACTTAATAAACATCGAGTCTTAAAATCAACGACAGATAAAATAAAACCACAGGAATGCTCTTCAAGAAAGAATAAAAACTTATTTTGTATGAAAGAAATTGCAGCCTAAGTCTGCAGCATTTATTTATACTTGCTATGTTTCCCACAATAATTCTCAATTCATTTTGCAACCAGAAAAGACAAAACGAAGAATGCAAAATAAATATTCACTCACTTATTTTTTTTTTTTTCGTCTGCAGAAATGTGTGAATGAATTCGGTGAATCGTAGATCGGTAGAACTAAATTTTTTATAGCGTTAGAATGTTTGGGGTTTGGTCACTGATTCCGTGTCAGCGGCCAAGTGTCACAGAGAGAATGGAAGAAAAAAAACCGTGTTGCGCTGACCCCTACTAATATAAGACAAGAGCTTGTGACTTGACTCTTATGGCTAGTTCAATATACGGCAAGACAAGAAAATACAAAACAGACACCAAGTCAAGACAGTACGTTGTCTGTTTTGTATTGTCGAGCTTAAGTCGTCGACGGTCCGTAGGGTTCCACGCGCGCCTCAAGGAGATGTCAGCAAAACCGTAGGGGCTCAGCAGGTTCGAAGCCTAAAGGCCATGGGTGATGCGAAAGAGAACCTCGGGGCCCTGGAACGAAGGCAAAGAAGGAATAGGAGTGGGTTTTAGACAGTAAAATTCTGACACTCCCTCTCGCCCCACCCAAGGGCTGGAGATGTCATTAGATTACCTAACTAAAAAAAACGTTTGATTTTTTCACAGTTTTTAGGGACCGCATACCTGAGTATTGTGGTTTTAATTTTAACTCGATATTCCTACGCGTTCCCAAGATAAAGGGTCTTGACAGACAGATGGACAACAAAGTAATCCTTAAGGGTTTCGTTTCTTCCTTTTGAGATTTTTTTTTATTGGGTGGGAAAATCATCTTATGAAAAATCCCGCTCTTGGGCGGAGCGGGAGATAGTGTCAGACTTTTACTGACTAAAAACCCACTCCTGTTCCTTCGTTGCCTTCGTCCCAGGGCCCCTGGTTTCGTTTTCACACTACCCATGGTTCCTTTTGAGGTACGGAAAAATACAAAAAAAATACTTTTTTGTGCACTATGAGTTAATTTATGTATCGTATTATTTATTATAGTAAGTAAAAAATATCAGGCCTTGACTCATTTTGCTTCCACCCTTTAAATTATGCGTAACCAAATCCAATGCGTTTAATAGCGGTATTTATCCGCAAACACCTAAACACCGCCTTGAACAATATGGACCCAACTTTTGTACTTATTCTCACTTTTGCATCAAAATGCGAAGGAAAATGTTGATTTTAGCTTATCGTCTCTTTACACGCGAATTCTAAATGACGTTATAATACGTTATTTGAATAAGATAGAAGTAATGCCTTGTTTAAAGCCGTTCTTGAGATTCGGCTTATCTTTGAGAAGTTTAATTATTGGATTCAAGTACCGCTTTTAATGACGTCACGACTGTTTTAGAAGCACGGTTTTTAATAGTATATTGTGGAAGTCAATGAAAATTTATAAAGGTATTAGAATAAAAAATTATATAGTTATAAATGAGATTATCACTTCAAACTATAATAAAACTTTATTTTAAATAAACTCAAAATGCTAAACCAAAAAAAAAAATGAAATAATTATAAATGCAAAATTTAAGTTTTACTTAAATAATTTTATAGATTTCGGACATTTATCACGAATTTTATTGTATTGTAGTTTTAATTTTTGACTATAAGATTATTTTTTTATTGTATTTTTTTTTTCATTTTATTTGACGTTTATTATTATTGTGAATTTTATTGTATTATTATTATAATTTGTAATATATTTTGTGTATAATTTGTTAACCTTTTATGGCATAAATGTATTATTAATTTAATTCATTTATACCATAAAAGTGTAATATGATTTTTTAATGGAATAATTATGTATATTTTAAAATTAATAATGTAATTATGTAGTAGAATAAATGGCTTTATTATTTATTTTTCATTTTATTTAGTTACATAATTTATATCTACACCTATGCTAAAAGTGCTAAATATTTTAAAAAACTTAACCCAATAGTGAGTCTATTTTAAGGAAAAAGAAAATTATTTTATGACAATTCACAAAGTATGGTGTAAACGAATCCTAGAAAAAGCTTCTAGGCGAAGTGCGACAATACGACTACACTTTTTTAATTATAAAGCATTGTACATTTTATAAAAATAAATGGCGTCAGGTCACTGGAACAACTCGCAATCTGCTGATGTCTTTTAAGTTATAGGGTAAAATCTATGTGTCTTTGATAAGACCTGTGATGCTGTATGGATCCAAATGTTAGGCTGTGAAAAAGATGGATGAAAAAAGATTGCATGTTGTGGAGATGAGAATGGATGTGTGGAATGAGGAGAATGGATAAAGTTATGAGCACATTAGAGGAAGTTTGAAAGTGGTGTCAGTTTCTAAAACGTTGAAAGCGAATCGTTTATCTTGGTATGCTGATGGTCATGAATCGCATGAAAGTAACGGGAGTCAATAATAGTGTGACTGTAAATAGGATAGAATGGTAAAAAACGTGTTGCGACGTCTCCCAGTAATATGGGACAAGGACAGAAAGATGATGTTATACATTTTATACTATAAACTGATTAGCGAGTAATGTAGATCATTATTTCAGCCGAAAGACGTCCACTGCTGGATTTAGGCCTCCCCCAAATGTCACAATAATGAAAGGTCATGTGCGTCTCGCATCCATCGGACTCCCGCAACCAAGTCCAAGTCTTCCTCAAGGAGATGTTAAGATCCAAGTCATTGGTCCACCTTGTAGATGGGTAGCCAGATCCCATCCAAAGATTCTTCGCACACCTCGCCTCGCCGTAACTTTCACCGCTATCGGAGTCAAGGGTAGACGGGCTGCCGGGCACTAGGGGCCATATTTTCATTTTGATTTTCATTTTGGGGGGTTTGCCATAATCGCCACGCTTGGCAGACGGGTTGGCGATCGCAGTTTGGTTGTTGAAATGCACAGAGGATGCTGCTGCCCATTCTCTGGTATGTCCCTTAGTCGCCTCTTACGACACCCGCGGGACGAGATTTTTTGAACGCCTTTTCAAATTGCCACGTTGAATGGAATCGTAGAAATGTCCATAATCCATGACGCATACTTGATGAAAAATTACTCTTAATTTAATTCAGAAGACAAGCTATTTGACTTTATTTAATACTGAAACCCATTAAAGAAATCTTATGAAAATGCTACCTCACTGATCGGTGCTTCATTCATTAAACAGCTTTTACAAAAAGCCGCTCTTTTAATAAGACCACGTCAAGCCATCTTAGTAATTAACTTGCTTTAATAAATTGACTGTAGGAATACAGGTATGATGGATAGGATCTTTTTTCTCTGATGGAATTAAGGGTTATGTCAAAATTTATACTAACGTAAACCTTTGGCTTACTGCTGGAGAATAGAATGCCTAAGGCATAAAGTCTGCCTTTGTAGATACTTTTATGAAACTTAAAGTTAATCATGTTCAAGTTAGGAAAGCGAATATTTTTTTGTGTGTACGTGCGTGTGTATCATGCACGCTCAAACGGCTCAAAAGATTTGAACGCGGTAGACCACGTGAAACTGTTATTTGGTAGATCTATCCGAAAGATGAAAGTAGTTATGCTCCATACACGATCTTTGTGCTTGATAAAAGTCGAGCAGCCCCCCTAGCCAAGTTACGATCGTTTCGTTTGCGTCGAACGCCTTGAGTAGGCCACGTCTCCGATTCCTTTGTTCTGACGTTATCTCAACGCTCAGTCACGTGGTCAAAACCAAAAAATCGGAGGCGTGGCCTACTCGAGGCGTTCGACGCAAACGAAACGATCGTAATTTGGCTAGGGGTCAGCTGTTTCAGCGTGAACTATCGTCTCGCCATTTAAACTAATATTATAAAAAGTTAAAGTTTGTTTTTTAGGGTTTCGTACCTCAAAAGAAAAATCGGTACCCTTATAGGATGACTTTTATCTGTTCTGCGAGCAATGTGCCCTGCCTATTGCCACTTAAGTTTGGCAATTCTTTGTGCTATGTCGGCCACCTTGATTTTCCTGCAGATATTTTCGTTTCTGATTCGATCACACAAGGAAACTCCGAGCATAGCCCTTTCTCTTGCCCCTTAGATGACTTTAAGCCTTCTGATGAGGCTCTTATGGAAGTAGATAAGAAGAAGAAAAGGGGTAGTACGACGGCTTACCTTTTGGGACGAGGTACTTAAAACGTCCATGCGGGTATTGAAGAACATTGGTCCACGTAGACGATCATATTTGTTTACTACCAGAAACACCACTGTGTAATTAGCTGATCTGAATTGATTGCTCTGGATAGCTCATATTATTAAAAAAAAGTTGTCTTAGGGTAACGAAGCTATAGCGACTTCAAATTTGACGCCAACGCCATCTATCGATTAATTTTAACTAAGTCGTAAACAATATTATTTCTAGAAAGAGGAAGAGATGACGAATAATAGAAAAAGTTGAGTAGTACAAGATCACTGACTTTCAATCAATTAGAATACAAGCAAGATAATGATAAAAATGAAACTAGCTCAAGGGTATAACGGAATAATATCATATATTTATAAAAAGATGTAAAATAATGGTCAAATGTCGTCTACAAACGATGATAGACTACAGTTAGAAAGGCGAACTACATATACCTATAATAAGTGTGGGATACACTCGAGGTTTCTCCATTTCCTCAGCGGATCTTGGCCCGCCAATAGCGGTAGTAAGTTCCATTGATGAACAAATTGCTTTTAGGGGCTCCAGACAGTGGCGTGCCTAGAGTTTCAAAATAAGGCAAGCCTAATACAATTTTAACCGATTTCAAATAAAGAAAGTTCAGTTTTCGACTGAGTATGTGGGTAGGTACCTACGTATGTATCATCGCAATTTTCTCGTAAGTAATTACTTGCTTTGTAACGGGACTAACAGGTTACAGACAAAAAAAAAACAACAGAAAATTACAAAACGAAAGTTAAAAAATAGCTAGATAGAATGTAATAAGGAATTTAAATAAATTATTTATATTCTAATTAGAATCGTCTATCTTTCTTAAGAAATGATTTAATTACATCAAAGTAACATGTTGGTGACGTTTGAATTCTACCAACAACTGTTTTTCAATAGCTATCATTGATAATTCGGAAAGACGCTCTTGACCTTGTGTATTTCTCAGATAGGTATGGATACGTTTAAGAGACGAAAAAGCACGTTCCGCGGAAGAACTTGTAGCCGGAATAGTTACAACAAGATACGCTAACTTTAACAGCTCGGGAAAGGCATCTTCGAGGTTATTCTCATGAATGAAATCAATTAATTCGAAAAAATTACGATCTTTCAGATCAGGACTAGAATACAAGCAAATCAATTGGTTTTTTAATGTTTGTTTGTCGAAATAGTTTGCATAAATGTCAAATAATGAATCTAATTCCTCTGTAGGAAAATGTAAGTGATAATTGTCATTATAACCAGATGTATTCCAAACGGAATCTTCATTCGAAAAAATATGCAGCACCAGCAATACAACTTATTAGTGTGCGAACAGCCCACAATCCAACTAGTTTTATACACTGATCTATTAAATTTTCGTTTATGCGATTTACTAGTCTGAGGAATACACAGATTAGGCGTCGGTTTTAATGAAGAAATTCATTGTTTTTTTCTGAGCAAAGTTTAAAGATTTTACCTTATCTTCGCCAATCAAAACTAGAACGCATTTTAAATCCTCACAAGGTACAATTGCCTCCATTGTTGTAGGTAAGTCACCAAAACAATTGTATCACTGAGAAAATCTACGATAACACACAAAAAACAACAAACAACAAAAAATAATCTATTTTCCACTCAAGTAAATAAAACTGAAGTGAGTTGCAAACAGAGTTGCAGTGTTGTCATTTAGGCAAAAAAAAGTCGCCAGGTATATGAAAAATCTAGCTAGATGTCGCAAATTTTTTATTTTTAAGATGTTGCTTGAATATTTAATTTCGTTGTTTTAAAAAGTCGCTAGTTTTTATTGTTGCTAAATCTTAAAAAAAGTTTCCAAACTCGTTAAAAATCTCCAAGATCACACAACGTCGCTAAAACGGCAACACTGCAGAGTTGGCAAGGTGACAAGGGGACAACTTCATACGAATGAATGCCCGGCTTAAATCTTCCATACTGATCGATTTGTAGACGCAAAAGGTCCTAACTCGTTATACGGCACGTCGCCATAGGTGCGAAAGAGACAGAGATAGTATTTGAAAGCCCGGCAAAAGCCGGTGCGTGTAAGCGAGATAGCTATATGTAGATGCTGCAAATGCGAAACTCTGCGCGCGAACAATCGCGATGTGTAGTAGTGTGGCATAGGTAGATACTTTGTGTTATTTTGATAAGAATTAAGCGCGCGAACTTTTAAATAGTTCGGGTTTGATATTGATTCTCTATCGAGCATTTTAGTAAGGCATGCCGGGCTTTTCGGCATCTATGAAAGAACCGCCACTGGCTCCAGAAACGGGAAGAAAAAAAATATACCTATAATGTGTTAGAGTAAAGTTTTATACTTAACTCAAGAGAAGTTTTTGATAGCAGAAGACTTCTATAGAAAAAAAAATATCATTTCAAATGAATACCCTGCCTACTGAAAGGACAACACAGTACCAACGTAATTTGTTGTTATATATTTATGTCATTAATTATTCCACATATGCAATTTAAGATATTTCTGTTAATATAGGCTGAACACATGTACGTAGTAGTATAGTTATTAATTAAGTTTGTCAACATTACAGATACTGGATATTACAATCTACCTGTAGATTAAATTAAATTTTTTATATATATTATATTGCTGCACTCATGCATTTAAAGACAATCACTACACTTAAAAACGAAAAAAATAAAATAAAATGGGATTAATAAATTTAAAAATTATGATTCCAATTAAGTTATAATAATAATAGCAGCAAAAATTAATAAATTATGTTACATGAATACAATTAGGCAATTTTGGAGGAGGCATTCACCCAATATGGGGTTCCTGTAGACGATCTAGATTGTGAATCAGTAAAAATGTGTATTTAAGTAATCGTTAAGTGTGTAGCGACATCTATCGCGTCACATAAGAAAATCCTGAATCGCGCAATCAAAGTTCTCCGCGCGATTAGAACATATAGAACAACCCGAAATCATCTATCGGGCAGTTGCAGCCCACCAGACATAACACCCGTCTGGTTGGAGGATCCTCCCTTTTCAACGGAGGTTTACGGGACTTTACACTCTGTTCCGCCTACCTCCAAACTGGTGACCCTCGACAAAGAACGTCAGCGCAGCCTTCGTGCAGCTACTACCTCGTGACATCATCATCACTTCCTCAAGCTTTCGAGCAGCGAGCCTTACAGCCAGCACCCACGGCTATAAAGGGTATCCTGACCACCAGCATGCCTACATGGTCATACCTGGTCATCACCCTCAGCCTCATCAGCGACCTTGGCGAAGCACACTGCACCTTCGGCCAGTCACATGAAGAGCAATGAAGAACCTCTCCTGGTCGACGCAAGCAGTCAAGCCACTACGTCGCACAGCACCGCTCCGACTCACTGGAGCCAGCAGCACTACTCCGACTCACTGGAGCCTGCAGCATCATCCCGACTCACTGGGACAGCACCACCCCGACTCACTGGGGCATCACCGCAGACAGTTCCGACTCACCGAGAACTATGCGGCATTCGGTTCCGACTCACTGGAACCAACCTACCACTGGCCTGGCACGCATCAAGAAGCATCAAGAACCATCGATCTCCGATCTCCGGAGGGGAGTGATGTAGCGACATCTATCGCGTCACATAAGAAAATCCTGAATCGCGCAATCAAAGTTCTCCGCGCGATTAGAACATATAGAACAACCCGAAATCATCTATCGGGCAGTTGCAGCCCACCAGACATAACACCCGTCTGGTTGGAGGATCCTCCCTTTTCAACGGAGGTTTGCGGGACTTTACTCTCTGTTCCGCACACCTCCAAAAGTGATTGAAATTAATTAAGCAATTTAAAAAATGTAGTAGATAGTAATAAGCAAAAAATAATAGGCTCTTAGTGTTTTATTACAAAAATAGATTATATTATTTTTTATTCAATCAAGTAGAATAAGTATAGATGTGAATGGCGGTGCTGTATAATTTTTTGCCGCAAATTTAAAGTCTAAATTACAAAAAAAATATTGTCTTGATGTTGCAAATAATTTATTACTTAAATAGGCATAAAACTTATTAATGAGGCTATAATTATTACGTCTCATAAACAATAAAAGAAAATAATGTTTTAAAAATATTTACATAACTAAGTTTATATTTGTAGAAAACAGAGACTAGTTTTAAATTCGCTTCTTTTATAATATTGAAAAGTAACACTATCGAGACGGGATTTATCCATATTCCCGCAGGAAGATAGAAAATGGGTCACTGAAATTTTGATGCAAATAGAAGAAGCTTAGCTGTTAGCTGTTGATGTTGTTTTGTTTGTGAAGCTGAAAGTATTATAATATTAAATCCTTTCACAATTTTTTATTTATTAGTGATCTGCCCCGACTTAGTACATGTGCAATTTTTTTTCATAATCATCCTTGTTGATTGCTTTTTTATTAATAAGCAAGAACTGTATCGGAATCGGCAGCAATGGAGGATGTCTTCAAGGTTCTGGAGTGGAGAGGGCTAGGCATTAATGTCAATGGCGAGTACATCACTCACCTTCGGTTTGCCGACGACATAGTAGTCATGGCTGAGACTACGGAGGAGCTCAGTACAATGCTTGATGACCTCAGTAGAGCTTCCGAAAGAGTGGGACTTAGAATGAACATGGACAAAACCAAAGTCATGGTAAACAGCCATGTAGCACCCACTCCTATCAAGATCGGGGACTCTACACTCGAAGTTGTGGACGAGTACGTTTACCTGGGACAGACGGTCCAGTTGGGAAAGTCAAACTTCGAGAAAGAGATCAATCGTCGAATCCGACTGGGCTGGGCAGCGTTCGGGAAGCTGCGCGGTATCTTCTCGTCCAATATACCACAGTGTCTCAAGACGAAAGTCTATGACCAGTGCGTGTTGCCAGTAATGACATATGGCTCTGAAACGTGGTCGCTTACAATGGGCCTCATCAGAAAACTCAAAGTCACCCAAAGGGCAATGGAAAGGGCTATGCTCGGAGTTTCCTTGCGTGATCGAATGAGGAATGAGGATATCCGCAGGACAACCAAGGTCACCGACATAGCACGAAGAATCGCCAAACTTAAGTGGCAATGTTCAGGGCACATTGCTCGCAGAACGGATGGCTGTTGGCGCCGAAAGGTTCTGGAATGGCGACCATGTACCGGAAGACGTAGCGTTGGAAGGCCTCCTGCAAGGTGGACCGATGTCCGATGACCGATTCGGCTGAAATGATGATGGAAAGACGTCCACTGTTGGACATAGGCCTCCCCCAAATTTCGCCACAATGACCGGTCCTGTGCGTCTCGCATCCATCGGATTCTCGCGACCCTCACCAGGTCATAGCCGCTATACTGTTTAGAGTTACTACCTACTTCTCTTCTTTGTGATCTCACTTCTTATCGATATGAGGTCCAAATATTGATCCTTAAAAGACAATTATTTTTCCTAATAGTTCCTTGTTTTTGTAATACCTATCCAGATGCCTAACTAGATTCTCCTAAGATGTTAGTTAGAGCTCGTTGAGGCTCGTGGCTATTAAACTATTGGCTGACACAACTATTGATATTATAATGATTTCAAATTCCACATGTAGAAAACCACGCGAGCAAAATTATTATAATTGCTGTGTGAACTTATAAAGTTTTATTTATTTATTCTTTTTTTCTATATAATCAATAAGTATGATCTATCTAATGTCTGCTATTTTGATCCCATCATATATCTCAGAACCCTTGGATAGATAAATCTTGGACCTTAGGAAGGCTACAAGGGGCCGAAGTCAACCAGCAGAAACCCCTAAGAAACTTTTGATGAAACGTGATACCAACCAACGATTATCACCATACGCGCTATGCAAGTGCACCCCAGGACAACCGTCGGATAGAGAAAAAATATTGCGATAAATATGTGGGACAAAGATGTTGAGGTTATGGTTTTTATAATAATAAATCATTTATTATCAGGCATATTGGCCCATAGATACGTACCTTACAGACTAACATATATAGAAGAAAATAGAGTTTATCGTTAGCCAATAAGGCATAAGACTATGTTAGTAACACTTAACATTGTACTATGTTCACTTCATGCTGTTCTGCGGCACCTGTCCGCAGAAGCGACAAAATACCACGCCCTGCGACCAAAACTCTTCCTTTAGCATGAGGGGCAGGATTTCAGGAATCACACCACGAACGCCTTGAAATTGACGTTTCGGCGCGACTTCAACAGCTGTACCCTCAGTGCGAACTTCGTCTTTTGATGCACGTACTCCACGATATCATCTGCCCTTGTGGCGTGATGCAGGCGGAAGATGTACACTGGAGTGTTCGGCTGGGCGGCACGCAGGCTCACGTTAGAAGTGGCAAGTGCTATGCCGCAAGGATTCTAGATCGTCATTTTAAATCTGGTTCTTTGCTTTTCCAAGCACAGGTTTCAGATTTGGAACGGCAGGGGCACTCGCGGTGATGCTAGCGAAATCCCTAAGGATTGGATTTGCTGGAACTGCAAGAACAGGCATCGAGGCGGGGCGAAGGGCTCGTACAGTGCTGCATGAAGGAACCGCGGTGACCGATTTTATGAGGCTTAATTGGACTGGTTACTAAGAACTTTATAAAGAACAATGCCCTGTTTGAACAATTTTGTTAATATACAAAGCACAAGTCCGATCTTGCGTGGAGTACTGAAAGCACATATGGGCTGGTGCTGCAAAATGACATCTAGCATCTTTGGACTCAATGGAAAGGCGCGCAAAGAGGCCGATTGGTAATTCAGATTTGGTTGAATCCAATCTACAAAGTCTGGAGCACAAGCGTAGGATAGCCAGCTTTTCAGTATTTTACGGGATGCATTTTGAAGAGTGTACATGACTTGATTCCGCCTTCTCTTTTCTATCATCAGACAACCCGACGTACGGCGAGTATCCACCTGTATGCTCCGGACTAAGCGTTTTCCCTCGTTGTTTATACCGCATACATTGAAGGACTGGAACAATTGGTCTGCTACGGTCTTCCAATCCGATTATAATTTAGATATCCTTAAGGCTAGAGTGAATAGCCTCTTAATAAACAAGTACGCCTCACCATCAACGATTGGATCACTGCTTACCATCAGGTGGGATCGCAGTCAAGCACTACATGATGTATTAATCGATAAAAAACGCAGGAGGTTACTTGCATACTCAATAAAACTCACATCCCATACATCTTTTCAATGTACCAAAATAACATTATTATCTTCGCACCATCATGCCCTAATTTCTTCACCATTGTTGGAAACAAAACGCCCATAATCTCTTAAGTGAAGACCTTTCGCTTTGCGTCCATTAACTGTGTAATCACCTTTGTGAAACATTTTTTTATAGAATGCCATTAGATGTAGTCAAAAATTCATGGCATTCTAATTTAATTTAGGCTTGACTGAAGTTGGGGTGTGAGAAGAAATATAGTTGATTGATGTTTAATTACCAAGCATGTTTTTTTTTTTAACCTGGGAAATCATCTAATGAAAACTCGCGCTCTAGGGCAAAACGGTGACTTCTGCCCTAGAGCATTGTCAGATTGATCTCTTGTCAGACTTTTACTGTGTAAAACTACTCCTATGTTCCTTCTTTGCCTAGCGTTCCAAAAATCCGGGTTTCCCTTTCGGAAGCCAACCCATGGTCCCAGTAAGCTTCGGCCCTGCTGGGCCTTTACGGTTTTACTGACATCTTTTTGAGGCGCGTGTGGAACACTAAGTACTATCGACGACTCAGGCTCGGAAGTTTACCGGACAGCCGGCAATGGTCGTTTGCAAATCCACGCCTATGGTGGCACCAGGCATGTTTATGATTTCAGCTTTGGGTTGTTTAACATCGTTTGCATCTATTGCATTCAAAATCTGTTGAAAATTGTGATTTTTGTTATTATTTCATTTTAATTTCTGATTTATCTTCTATTTATTTGTTTTCTTGTATTTTTTTATTTGTTTGACAATTTTTATTATTTGAAATTGTAATGGAACTTATTTGTAATCATTTGTTGACTATAATGTAACATTCTGTGTTTGACTTTTAAGAATCCCTTATGAATAAATTACTATGATTATGACTATGACTATTGTTAAAATACTAAGTATCACTAAGTAGGTACCTTTTACCATTTTTCGTTGGTGTTTGACATGTTCCTTGATAACTTTTTCTACTATGTTTCTTTGTATAATTAGTGTGCATATCCTAAGTTTTATAAAAGTTGGAGAAACTCAAATTGATTTTAGTATTTTGTTACAGAATGTGTGTTCTCAAGGTCATCAAGATTTAAATCATGCCAATTAAAAATTTGTGCCTAAAGAATTATCAATCTAAGATTGATACTTTGACAATTGAATCTATATTTTGTTCTCAACGAAGACTTCAAAACAATGTTAATTGGCCCTTAAATAAGGCTTTAAGGTAGAGAAGCTCCAAAAATTAAAGTGTTATCTCAAGATTATCGCGTCAGTAGTTTCACGAAGTCAAAATAATTGAGCGGATAGTAGAATTTAATTTAAATTAATTAACGAAACAAAAGTAAGCGGAGATTTAATTACTGAAACACGAAGCTTGGAAATCTTCGCCTAACTAACGGCTGAATTATTTATTAAATAAATTAAAAAAAATATACCTTGTTAGAAGAAATTATTTAGTTCTAGCAAAATTTTAAGGCTAAACCAAGTTAAATTAATAATTACCACATTTTAGTAATTACCTAAGTTTAAAAATTCATTCAGTTAATTAGTAGTTACTTTATTCGTTCAGTTTCTGCCTTTAGAGCGAAGAATAGAAAAAAATCTCTCCTTTCACAGGTCTGCTGGAAGAAATTTCTTTGCAAATCGGTCCATAAATGACGGAGTTCTGAGGTAACACACATAAAACTTAAAAAAAATACAACCGAATTGATAACCTCCCCCTTTTTTGATGCCGGTTAAAACACTAAAACAATCAAAATAACTTTAATTTCGGAAGTCGGTGTTTCTGGTATTGTTTGCTTGTTATTTAACACCGACATACGAAATTAAAGTTAGATATTTTTAGGCAGACTCTGTAGATTTTTTTAAGGTGTACAATACTGTAGTACATTATTTTGGTCTATCTCTTAAGATTGAGCCAGCGTTTGCAATGTAAGCGCAAAAAATGTGTTTATTTACGACATCACATTAGAAACCTTTATCATCATTGTTGCTCTACTATATTGTGCATGTATTATACATATAAATCTTCCTCTTGAATTATTCTATCTATTGAAACAAACCACATCAGAATCTGTTGCGTAGTTTTAAAGATCTAAGCTTACATACAGTATTCAGGACAGACAGACAGGGGAAGCGACTTTGTGTTATACTATGTAGTGAGATTTATTTAGATAATATATAATACATTCTAATACAACTTAGGTAGTTCGTGTCAATTTGGCATTAAAAAATAAGCAACCTGCAACAATGTTAACAAAACACGACACAAACAAAACAAAATCAGAAAAAGAAAACAAAGTCAGACAAACAAAACAAAAATATCGCAGTATTTAAAAATACACTTTCCTTATTTATTTTTTCAATCAGCCCCATTGACAAGTTACCAAATTCGTCTCCGCGAGAGATTTCCACAGAATCCTTCCGTATCTTCACTTAGATTCTTGCGGAAACTCGTATTTTCATTCAATCGATTGGTTGGGGCTTTATTACTTTGTTCAGGAGCCATTTTTAGCCGCTTAGCACAAACGCAACCCTCTCCAAAATGTCTTAAACAAATTTATTCAAGCTTACTTGGGTTGTTTTGTTTGCATGACAAAAACGTACTGTACTCTTGAATCTTTTAACGATTAATTTAAATCGCTTGTAACAGCTATTTATGTTGGCTTTCTGAAGATGATTTAACGACATGGTTGGCGTATGGTTGAGCAATTGGCTGCTGCGTTGCAGATCGCGGGTTTTATTCTCGCGCGGGTGTTTGTTTGGTCTACAGAGAGGTATTTCGGGTCTAGGTGTCTTGTGTGACTTTAAATGTTTGTGAATACATCCACGATGCAGGAATAATTTGCTTACATGTACAATAGTAAACCATTTAACTAAAAAAAAAAATGCTTTGGAACTTCTTGGACCTCTTCAAAGCCTTCGATACTGTATCTGTGCCCAGATTGCTCACAAAGCTGGAAAAAATAGGAATTCGTGGTTTCGCTCTCGATATCATCTGCACCTACCTAGAAGATCGTGAGCAGGTAGTTAAAATTGAAAATTATATTAGCATAAAAAAGAAGGTAATATTTGGTGTGCCACAAGGCAGTGTACTTGGGCCAATCCTCTTCCTCATGTATGTAACTCTAAAATAATAGCTTGTGCTGATGATATAGCTCTTATCATTCACAGAAATGGCTGATCCAACACATTCAGTAAAACAACAGCATGTTTTAAGCGTGGTAGCATGAATTGGCTAAACACAAAGCTCTTGATCCTCAACATTAGCAAGACAAAGTGTATAATCTACACATCAGTCGTTCAAAGTCAACCCCCAAACTCCCTTAAAATCAGAGCACACATCTGCACCCTGTCCAACTCCGACAACTGCATCTGTATATCTATCGATCGGACTGAATATATTAAATATCTCGGAGTATTCATTGATAACCACCTAAAATGGAAAAAAGCAGATCAGCTCTTTAGTGACTCGCGTTCGGAGATTAATCTACGTCTTTAAAAAGATAAGGTCACTGACTTCAAATGGCTCATGACAATTTACATTGCACACACTCAATCAGTTTTAGGATATTTTATTATCTCATGGGGAGGAGCCCACAAAACTGCCATGCCTGGATTAAAAAGGGCATAGAGGGCTGTAATAAATGTTCTCTGTAGGAAACCTATCCGCTACCCAAACTCAGACCTTTACTCGGATTGAAATGTGCTTACGGTTAGGCAAATATTCATTCTGCAGACTGTGCTGAGGAAACATAACCTTGAACCTTATGATCTAAATTTTAATATTAGTAAAGCCAGACGCCTCTCAGACAGAGTCTGCAAAATAGTACCCTGTAGAGTAGCAGTAGCAAAAAGGCTTTTAACATTCATCAGCTCCAAGATTTACAACAAAATAAAAAAAACCCGTTAATATTTACCACTGATCTTAAAAAGAATTTGACCGATTGGTTAAAAACACTTTTGTACAGTGATACTGAGAAAATTGTTGAACCCTAGCTAGTATTAATACATACACACACACAACACATATATACATACTACATACTTATTGTTATGTCTGAGACATTGTTTTTCTTAACTTTATGATATCCTTGTCATTATTGTCAACTGTTTTATGTTCCATGTTATGTTTAATTACTAGTGTAAGACCACTTTTCTTTTAAATAAATAAAATAAAAATATCTCTCCTACTGCAAAACAAAGACGTCCTCTATGTATTGCCACATCGACCACTTCTGTGTTTTCTCATATCCAGTAAACGCCCATAGTCTTCACCAGGTCATAAGGGTAACCTAGCGACTATATCCCTCTTTATGACACAAGCTCTTACTTAACTGCAAACCTATCTGATGGCAAGCAGTGATGCAATCGTTTATAGTGAAATGCACCAGTTTATTAAGAACCTATTCATGGCCAACGCTGCGTTAAGCGGGAGACCGCACGGGCGCCCGCACGTGTACTAGTCGCGTGACGTCGCGCGTGTATTGTGTGCGTCAGTCCCCGTTGCGGAAACCGAATTATTACCTGCAGTGTCGCTAGTTCAACTTTAACGGTGTGCATGCAGTCGTATCGATGGAGAACTTTAATGTATTATTATGTAGCAAAATGGGCGTGGGGCGCCCGTGCGGTTACTCGCGCGGGCATCCAGACGGAGCATTTTTGTATGGGACCGCACGGGCGCCCGCGTAACACAGCGCTCGACTTTAGCTTTGAAGACGCCTAAATTATTATCGGGCGGAAAGACCGCAGTAGGCAAATTGCTCTAGTCTTTCAATGTACACGGCATAAACGATGAGGCAAAACGCTTAGTTAAAAATGTAAGGGTGGACACTCGCCCTCCGTCAGGTTGTCCGAGGGTAGAAAGGTGAGGGTGTAATCAAGTCATGTAATTATATGTTTATATACTACGTAGCCTTTATCTGTCTACCTAACCTTTTCCTAACCACGTTTTGATCGGCTTCCAGTCTAAATGCCCACTAATTGGGCAACACTATATCCCTTCGCAAAACTGGTTCCAGAATTTCTGGCCTCTGGCTTTCTGCTACGACTGTCAAAGGTGTTTATATGATAACCGGGACCAATGATTTATCGTGATTTCAAAGGCGCATAGAAGGAAAAGAAAGAAAGAAAACTTTTAATTGAGACTCACACCAGACAAATAATAATAAAATAAAAATTAACCACTTAATCTATAAATACTTAACTTAAAATAAAAAAAACAAAAGACCAGTTCGAGGCCAAAAAGGCTCCTATCTCAGCATATGCTGCGATATTTAACAAAAATGTAAAATAACGCAGCGCTGGTATTCTGATAGGGCCTGGTGATGCCACGGATACATTCATGAAACATAGAGACGTAAAAGATATTATAAGTATATACTAAAAGAATAAAATAAATTATACTAAACATATAATGAATACTATAAAACTTCAAAAAAGTGTAAAATAAAGTTACTATAGGAAACTCGGTATGATATAGATGGTAACCCAGCCACGGACTGACCTCAATAGGTTCTTTGGTGACGACACTTTATCATAGATGATATAAAATAACACAAAGGAGAACAGTGGTTGTAGGTCACGTGTTCAAACCCAGCCAGGCGCATTACTTTGTGAAATTCATTTTCATCATTACTGTTCTCAAAACGGCAAAGGAAATCATCCTGAGGAAACTGACATGTTCTAGACCTAAAAACTTCAAAGACATCGGATACCGATTCGATTCGATTTGAACCAATTGTTTGACTTTAGTAGATATATATGTAGATAGTTTAATTTGTGTATGTATTTTATAATTGTATAATATTTATGGTTTATTAGTATATCTATTCTTGTCCCTATTCGCCTTTTCTCTCTCTTTTATTGCACTTACCTCTATTTATCTCTGCATCACCCAAAGGTTGACTGCTAGAAAATGCCTAAGGCATTAAGGCCGCCGCTGTACGTTTGTGCATGAAGTATTAAATAAATAAATAGGATATCCGCCAATTAGCCCTGAGCACGCGTGGTGAATTATGGTCTCCAAAAAGGAGGCCTGAGTCCCAGAAGGGGAAACATTAAAAGACCAATTATGTTTATGCTAATACGAAGGCCTTAAACTGTAAAAAATACTTTTGTTACTTAGTAAAACACTTAGCTTCAAATTAAAGTTAGTACTTGAAACATAATAATCCTTAAAGACGCAATTCTACGATGAGATATTTAACGATCATAGTTACGATGAGTCCATTTGTAAATGTGTTCTTAAGAGACTCGAATATTCAGTGAAATATCCATCTTTCACAAGTTTGGAGTTTGTGAATGAAAGTTAGAACTTAAAATTTTACTTATGTTTCAGGATATTGGTAAACTTGCCGACGCGACATCTGAAGAGCCTTAGCTATTTTATTTACTTCTAAATAATAAATAGTTTGGAAACAATGAGACTTAATTTTCGAAATTGGGTGTTTTGTTTTAATAAATGATAAGTAGTGTTCGGGGTTGGATTGAGATAGAGATAAAAGATGAGAGACAGTTTAAGATCAATAAATTAACTATATTATCTGTTTCCACAAAGTTCCACATAGTATGTTTTTTGATTTATTGTTTCTTTCCTGAAAGCTACGACTTACTAACAATTCGGACACTCTGTCCGAATATGTTGTGACCGAAACGTCAGTAAGTCACAGCTACAACCTAGGAACCTTTAAATCAAGAGTAAATAGGTTACTTCTAGGTATACGTGCTCCATCGTCAGCCACATCATCCCTTACCATCAGGCCAGACTGTAAGTGACGGTGGTCAAACGCGAGCCTGTTAATAATAATAAGAATAAAAACATTTAGTTTATCAAGTTACCATTTAGTAACAAAAATACGAACCTCGCAAAGCAAGTCAAGATACTTGATTTGCTTATTTTTCTTGGCTTTTGATTCCGTTTATCACTACTACATCAGGCTACCTGATCTTAATAGTCGTGTCTCAGTGATGATGGATCGACACCAGCACAAGTGATATGGCTATTATTGAGAACTGAGTTACGTAAGTACTTGTAGTATGGCACTTCTGATTCCACAAGAGAGTATTTCAGAGCAAGTTACTAATAGATAATTCGACTACAAGTTTGTATCTATGCAAGTACTCTCCGTTACCTAGACGAGAACATACCTAGACGAGAACAACTAAAGATTATGTGGTGGATTGATTCACCCGGACAGTGACATGGCCGAAAAGTGAAAACCGTGCCGTCCTTCACAATAAATATGATCTTCGTTATGATAACTTCGTCTATACAAACCCTTTGTTTTTGAGTTGGGGAACCATCAAATAATTTCTTCCATTACTCACTACTACTTACTAAAACCCACCTGTATTCTTTTAGTTACCTTTTGAGTTCCAAGTCCAAAATAACTCCTTACAAGAATCCCATAGAACGATATACTCACCTGGAGTCGAAGAAATGAACCTGTTATTGTCATAAGTTTCCAAGTTCCACTTCCCTTATTTTTCTTTATTCGATTTTTACTAGAAAATAATCAATCAGTTTTGCAGAGAGTGCATTTGACCGCCTCGATATCGGCATTGTGATGGATGGTGGAATGCGCTATATATTTCGAATATTAAAACTTTTTAAACTCACCTGAGTTTTTATAAATGGAATTTTTTTAATATAGTCTTTTTATTTGTTTGAAAGGTTCCTTCTCGATTTATTAATATCTATTACACCGCTGATTTGCGAATGCATAAATGCCAGAAGTAAATGCTCTGCAGGTACATCTTTTTAGTCAAGTCGCATGCAAGGTGAAATATAAGATAAGATTTAGATAAAAAACGATATCTACTAAAATTTCAAAGCGGTTTTTGTTTTATTTTTATTTTTTGTTTATAATGAATAAATTCAAAAACTACTGGATCGATTTAAATAAATATTTCATCAGTAGAATGCAATTTTATCACTGAGTGATAAAAACATATATTTTCTATTTTCATGCGGGTGAAATCGACGGCAGAAACAAATTTTTGTTATAAACTTCGATCGAATTTGACAAAAATAACCATTAATTAAGTAATTAAAAAAAAGAAAAAATGAAATTATGAAATATGAATAATAATAATAATGAATATGAAAAATATAATTATGAATATGATTAAGATTATTTACTATAATTTTCATTGTTCCATGTTTTTATTAAATCATAGCTACGTTTTATCTAATTTTGTGTTAGACTACCCCCTTAAAAATCATTTATACTGGCCTATATCTCAATTTCGAGGAATTATTATTAAACATTAGTGTTCGACCGAAACCGAATTTCGGCAACTGTCTCAGTTTATGCCGAAACCGAAACTTCCTTACAAGAATCATGTTTTGAGAAAAAAATAAAGAAAACGTTATTATAAATAATCAGTCAGTCTTTATTTTTTTATCTTTTTAAATCACATAGCTATATAATAAACCGAAACTCGTTTTTTTGCCGCAACTCGACCGAAACTTAAACCGAAACCGAACTTTCGATCGGACACTATTAAACATTCTTAAGTGTATAATCTTACTAAGAATAAACACGGTAAGAAGCTTAAAATTAAACCCATCATAATATCGGAATTTAAGAGCTGCCTTTGATAGACGATGCCCTCAATTTTCAGGCACATCTTAAAATAAATAAACACCTACATAAGTTCTCAATAATTGAGACGGGCGACAAATCTAGAAATTGCGTAAGCTATTATTCTGACTTACTTATTATAAAGGTATCATATGATATTTTTCTTAATTTGGGATCAAAATATCAATGATCTACTTATTAATGAAGCTGTGATTATGCATTTACTGTTTTAGAAAGTCTTCCCTCTGTCGACAAAGCGGGAACGATACGACAGCCATTGCCGCTTCGTTGACAGATTTTCATAGTTTTGTATGTAAAATGTGAGCAGGCGTATACCAAGCGTATGACGAATATGCGTCTATGAAGCTATGCGTCCATGGGCCACTGCCCATGGACGCGTAGCTTCATAGCGCTTCATAGCGTATTTTCAGACTAAGGCCCACTGGCCTTAGTCTGAAAATAAGGCTTTACACTCCAAGTGGTATTGTAGGAACTACAGTTTATTAGTATCCTTTGTCTAAGAAAGCATTTTTTATGTTCGTAAAAATTTAGGACTCTATAAAATTAGAAGCGATTTTCATAACAAAAAAACGCGTAGTAAACATGAAATTTTATTAGCCAAAGGAGATTAGCTAAGGCCAGCAAGCCATTTTTAGTAAACAGCATACGCTTTTATAATAAGCTGCTAATGGTGGTGACTAAACTTCGCCAGGGAAAATTCAAAACGCATAATAAGCGTGTCCTAGCCAAAAAAGTGAATTATAAGACTAATGACTATGTCGAAGACTCGCTTGTTTGACAACGACTTCTGCACATGTTGCCCACTGGCAATTCATTAATATTGTATATATTAACTGTCTAAATATATACATTACATATCTTTTTTTTAATATATTTTTTTGTAACACATTGCTTTTGCAATATTTTAATATTATTTAGACTTCAACTACCTTAAATTCGTTAGTAATTTATTCTGTTGACATCTTATTTATTGATGTTGTAATTATATATGATACTTTTCTTGCTTTTTTTTGTATAGTTTTGATAATGTGAATGTGAGAAAACTGTAGACTCTACGAATTCTTTTATTACTTCCTATTACGACGACTCACTTTTTTATTAAGATTATTTTTATTGTGTTTTTACATAATATCTATTAATACTGTAATATGGAAATATTGTAACATCAACCACTTTGTTTTTTAAAGCGTAACCATGGAGTTTCTTGCCGGTTTTTCTCCATAGGAAACGACCAATTTGGAACCGTGCACTAGCTTCTGACATTTTATAAATGCCCAGGTAGGCCTATGTGAAATAAGCATATTTTGAATTTTAAAAGAAAATAGCAAAACCATCATTCTTCGATACGTAACCTAAAAAACTACTGAGCACCACACCCTAATTAATTTCCTTTTTAAACACAACATAAGTTTTTAGCATAATACTTTTTTTTTCGAACTAACGCCATTATCGGACAAAACTCTGGCTATAAAACTATTTCGAGCACAGCAATAAAAATCCTTTTAATAAAACAGACAGCTGGTACCGTAATAAAGAGACAAGTGGTTCTTATCATATCTAAAAGTAACTATACTGCAACGGTCTCATAAGCACTTCATTCATTTTGCTCGACCTGATAAGTTCCACTTCCATTCAGATCAATACTGAACTTAATTAAAACTCTAGTAAACTATTAAATGGAGTAAATGAAACCTTAACAAATATTAATATCGCACGTCGAAATATTATGTTCTTTCATAATGTTCAGTAGCATGTTTGAATGTAGGGAATCCAATGGGTTCGCTTCCGTTTTGCTTTCAATAGCAATAGTAAGAGTTCATAGAAACGACCTACGAACTCGTATTATTGCTGCATTCACTATTATATTTATTACTGGTTTATTAAAATTTCTATTGAATGAAGTAGTTTTACACTTAATACTATGTAGTAGTAGATCCAGAACCGAAATATCTGGCGAAATATGATGAGAAGACCCGACCTCAAAAGAAACGAAATAAGGCTAGGTAAAGAGACAAAAGAGACAGAGAGAAAGAGAGAGATAGAGAGAGATTGAGAGATATAGAGAGAGATAGAGAAGCAGTTTCAACTTAGTGACATTGAATTAACAATAATTATGGTTTTGAGTCGTTTAGGGTCTAAATACTTGGGTTATTGGATCCGAGTGTACGTGAACTTTTCGATACATTGCGTGACCAGAGGGCTTTTTTTAAGGTGGCAAATTATTCAATGACTTCTCCCGCTCTGGGTGGAGCGCGAGGGCGTGTCAGATTTTTTCTGACTAAAACCACACCTGTGTCCTTCAGTTGACCTTTGCGTTCTAGGACTATGGGTTTCCTTTTCAGAAAATCCCCGCGGTCCTAGCTAGAAGATATCGGCCTGCTGGACACCTACGGTTTGCTGACATCTATCTGAGGAGCGCGTGGATCACTACGAGTTGTTGACGACTGGCTCGGTCCGGTCAATTACCGGACGGCCGGACGGCGAGTTACCCATTGCTCGACTTTCGCAAACCCGCGTCTACCGTGGCTGGTAGTTAGGGTCAGAATCTCGGAGGCTGGGGAGTGAAGATGTTCGTTCCCTCATCCGTGTGGCTCCTCCTTCGCTAGCATTACTGCTTTGCAGAAGGAGGCGACCGCCTGCTATTCCACCTCGCTCCGGACCATAGCCTGAACTAGGGCCCGGCGCGAGAGGTCGTTGCCGCCAAGTGCCGCCACGAAGACACGGTGATGGTTTGCCTAAGCGAAGCACACCTCCAGCGTACGTTCCACCGTGTCCTTCGGATAGTTCACACAATGGTGACACCTGGGCGTTTCTTTAGCCTGAATCCGATGTACGTATACACGTACGGTTCGGAGAAAAATCATGGTTACCGACATAGCCCCAAGAATCGCCAATCATAAGTGGCTGTGTGTAAGGCACATTGCTCCTAGACCAGATGCTCGATTGGGTGGAAAGCAACTAATAACAAGACCTTTTCTAATAAGCTGTTTAAGTATTTTTACTAATTAAAAATTAGTGGTGTATAGGATGCATAGCTCCACCTTTTTCTCGCTCGCGCGCATGATTAACCCCAAACGAAAGCGCGTGATTTCGAGCCATTCGGTTTAACACCAATGACCAAGTGAACGCCGGCGTCCGCATAGATTATAAAATATTTAGCGTTTTATAAATATTGTATGTATCGTATCCAAGAACGTAAAAAAGAAGTTCTTCATAAAGTAGTCTGTAAATATCGAAAATAAGCAAAACTTTTTATTAATCCTTATAAATACCTACTTAGATGCGAGAGCTAAAAAGTTAACAAGTTATGGTAAGCCCACTATTAAGATAATGTAACGAATTCATGAAGATATCCGCAGGAAAACCAAGGTCGCCGACATAGCCCGAAGAATCGCCAAACTGAAGTGGCAGTGAGCAGGGCACATTGCTCGTAGAACGGATGGTCGATGGGGCCGAAAGGTTCTAGGGTGGCGACGACGCATCGGAAAACGCAGCGTTTGAAGGCCTCCCACAAGGTGGACCGACGACCTGGTGAGAGTCGCGGGAGTGCGGTGGATGCGAGACGCACAGGATCAGTCATTGTGGCGACATTTGGGGGAAGCCTATGTCCAGCAGTGGACATCTTTCAGCTGAAATGATGATGATGATGTCATCATCATCGTTTCGTATGAATTCGTTCATACGAATTCATGTAGGTATTCCACTTATGACTGGAAAAAACCCCTATTTTACTATTTTAACTTCCAAAAAGATAATCAAAAATTATTCTTCAACACTTGGTCCTGAAAAGGTCCTATTTTTGCTACCAATATCAAGCCTTGCGAAATAACTTATTCAGCATTTCTAGAACCCTGAAAGTTCTAGGACCCTTATAATTTCGTTATGACGGTGCGTGGTTCCTCACGTGACGTAGTTACAATGCGTCCGCTTACCTATTTGAGGAACAGAACCCATTTATCTGAGGACGACGGTAAATCTCAGAGGACAAACGTGGGTAAAAACTTATGAAAGAAAGACTATTGAGTAGGTATATCGTTAAGAATGTTTGATTCCCATTTGATTGTATGTATTCTGTAAAACTAACCCCAAGGAATTATTCTGATGATGATTGAATTTTTCTAAATGATGATGATAATTCCGTATGATTTAAGATTTAACCATTCAAGCCCACTTTAAATAAATTACTTTCTATAGGTACCAATTTTGTCGTGCGCCGCAACTTAGTAGCAAATATAAAATGACTGCGCCTGCATCCGTAATAAAAAAATATAAAATCTCTTTGTTGCTCTAAAGCTATTGATATACTCGATAAATTGTCATTGTAATACGACACTTTTGATAATAAAGTGCGGTAATTGTTCAATTATGAAACTTCGTGAATGAAATATCAAAAACAAATGAAGAACATTGTTTGGCGCTTAATCATTTCATCGATGCACGACTACATGCAGAGGAAATAATTCACTAGAACTATTATTTGCTCCACGTGTGTTCCACGTTTATAAACTGGACAAGAGTAGGTAGTAGTTCGGGATAGCAAATTCTATAAAATCTGTATATCTGCGTAGATAATAGTCAAGATTATGTTTGTATTTAACCACATGTGTTATACAGCTGTTTTAAAGACATATCTTTGACAGTCCTCAATCATCATTTCAACCAAAAGATGTTTATTGTTAGACATAGGCTTCCCCCAAAAGTTGCCACAATGACCGATCTTGTGCGTTTCGCATTCATCGGATTCATCGGCCTAAATTGTGAGGGAGGCCCCTCACAGGAAGTTGCAGCGTTGGTAGGCACCAACGCTACGCGGTTGCCACTTCAGATCTTATTGTCTCCTTCGTCCATTATTTTGTTCGTCGTGTCGTCTATAAGTGTAGTCAAAACCGGAAATTATTTAACAAAGAATTTGTACCAGTAGAACCAAATGCTTTTGCTTTTTTTTTCTGCATCTGGCTTGTATTAACTGCAGTCCATTTGTGTACACTTTACACTAAAAAATCAAATGAAATCCCTAAAACGGCAGCTTACTAACAAGCCCCAAAATTTTGGACCAAGTATTTTGCACTCGACCCAAAGAAGTTTGTCTTTTAGTTAAACAAGCGACCAGTATTTGTATTACTTAACCGTTTCAAGTTAAAGAAATAAATGGATTTAACTTGAGAGTTGCCGGTGCTTAAGCTAACAAAAAGTTTCTCATTGAATTTCGTCACTAACCAAATACTGCATGAATGAAGGATGATTCGCTACTCTGTAAATATTATTCTTGTCAATTAAAATAGAGCTGCGTACTTATCTCCATACTTTTTCCAACTAGCTTGTGGGTTTTTTTTTCGTTGAGAAAATTATCTTATGACATTCCCCGCTCTTGGGCGGAGGGGGAGATAGTGTCAGACTTTTACTGACTAAACCCACTCCTGTTTCTTCGTTGCCTTTCGTACCAGGGCTGAGTCTTCCTATCAGAATCAGACCCTTGGTCCCAGTTACGCCGAGCCGGCCCGAGCTACCCAATGCTCGCCATCCGAAAGCCCGCGCCTACGGTGGCCGGAAATCGGGGCCACTCCTCTCTCCGGACCACGGCCTGTACCAAGGCCCGGCACGAGAGATTGCCGCCACCGATCGCCCCCACGAGGACGAGGCGTTGCTCTTCTCAAGCGGGATACACTTCACCGTGTCCTCCGGAAACTAGCTTGTGGGTGGAGTCGGCTTCCAGTCTAAACTAATGCGGCTGGATACCCGTGTTTTACACAGAGCCATTGCCTATCAGACCTTCATAACTCAAAGACTGGCAACTGTTTGGATAGACTGATGGTAAGACATTCTGGCATCTAACTACCTATAACGATTACCCAAGATCTACGAATGATAATTAATGGGAGCAACGGCTTCATGGACTTTCCGAGCCACGGAGTGTTTGTAATGTCCTACATAAACATTGAAAAGTACATCTAAAATGAAAAAATCACATTAGTAATTGCCTGGTTTTGAACCCGCAACCTCATTCATGAGAAATGGGTCATTAACCGATGTACCCATGACCCTGAAGGCTCAGTTCCTGGCAAATACGGTACTTTTTAATTTTTTTAAAATGTTTTATTTCAGATGATTTTAATTTTTTTACATATGGAATCAGTAGTCAAAACACTAAAGTCAGATAAATAGCAACCCCCTAGTGATATAGGTTCAGCCACCTATATACCTAGGGGGTTGATAACGACCCAGAAGTGCTCGATTAAGCATATTACAGTAGTCCTCTGCAGAATACGGTGAACGACAAAACAGTGAAGAAAAACACTGAGGAGGATACCGGCATGTCCAAGACACAAATTCTGAAGAAGAGGCCTGAATCCTGGTAATACGAATACTTTAAGGTTAAGATATGCTTGCACTTATGCTGTCCAGATAAATCATAAAGATGCATACTTATAGCATGAAAGGCACTTATCACAAGAATTTCTGCTTGATAAACGAACGACAGCCGACAGTTGACAGTTGTCTAAGGGGACATAAGTCATACCGCTTCACAGAGCCTAGCATGACGTTCGCAGCGAGTCTGGCAATAAAAAAGGAGGGAGATCAAGACCCCAAGGACTCTCTTGATCTTTGTCTGTGGCTAATTGTGAATTAAATACCTAAAGTATACTTCAAAATAAATAAGTTGTTTAGTCAATTAGTTCACCAAGTGCAACCCCATTTTGTGTCCAGACAATCTCTATACATTCTGGGTTGCCTAGACGAAATCGCCGAGTGCGATAAGGCCGCCAATTGAATGTTTTTTTTTTTGTATTATAATTTCAATGTGTAAAGTAATCTTGTTATGCAATAAAATATATACATAAATAAATAATAATAAATTATATTTTCTCTAGAGGAGATATTGCATTATTGAACATAATTTTGGTACCGGTTTACCCAATACTGCGATTGAGTAAAAAAATATATTTTCCTACCAAATACATAATATTCTCAATGTCAGGAAAAAACAAATATTGAAGTAATTTACGGGAAACTTGAAGAGAGCCTGTGGGACCTGTTAAAATGATTGATTGAGTACTTAGCCTTAAACTTGTGATATAACATAAATAAATTCTCCATACTGAGGTCCCCTTGGCACCAAGGCGTTTTTTGTTTTAAAAGTACCGATTGCTGCCTTTTTTTTTAAGTGATATAAACCAGTGCTTGACTACGATCCCACCTGATGGTAAGCGGAGATGCAATCATTGATGGTCAGGCGCACTAGTTTATTAAGAGCCCATTCACTCTAGCCTTGAAGACACCTAAATTACAAACAAATAAATTTAATTATTATGTTGCTGTTTCTAGCAACAGATTAACAATGGCGGTACAATTGACCATGTAAATTTTTATTTTCACAAACTGGGTTTATTAACAGAACTAAAAGAAAAAGGGGCTAGCATGACTGAATGAGCTGTGCCATGAATTCTTCTTGATCATCAAAATTTTTGATGAAAAATAAGACTTGCTGGAAATGGTAACCAATAAAGCCTGAAGATTTTGAAGCAATAGCTGGGCATATTGCTTGACAAAGTAATTGACGGAACGTAGTGGTCCACGTGCGACTCAAAGAGATGTCAGTATAGCCGAAGAGACCTTTACTAGAACCGATGCCAGCTTGGGCCAAGAGAATTTTTGAGAAAGAAAAACTCAACAGAAGGACTCGGGTAGGTTTTAGTCAGAAACAGTCACACTCTTTTTCGCTTCACCCTGAGACGAGAGAAGTCGTTGGATGATTTGCCAACTCTAAAAAATGGCATATTTCTTGACCCGCCAAAATTGCGAAAACCTGCTGGATGTGAGAAATACAGGACACAAGAGCGTGCTGCCAAAACAAGCATAATAAAAGAGACGCCCAAGAGCTAAATTTCACAGGGATACCATGGCGGCGCGACCAGTCGCCCCTACCAACAAAATGTGTACAGCTCTATAGGGAGTTACTCACTTGGTGTCCGTTTGGTTGCGCAATCAATTTGGCGGTGCAACCAACTCGAACGCATGCTCTTAAGGTCCATTATGATACAGTCTCAGTGTGGTCTAGCGACTCTAGTGCCTGATGTCTAGTGGTGATTTCTAGTTTGGAACCTTACGGACACCACGGCACAACTGGTCGCGCCGCCATGGTGTCCCGGTGAAATATAGCCCTAAGATGCTTAAGCTCGTCATTTGAAGGTCTGACCGTGGATTACAATGAAAGTTTAAGGTGTCTTTAAAGCTAGAGTGAATAAGGTCTTAAAAAACTAGTGCGCTTCAGCATTAACGATTGCATCACTGCTTACCATCAGGTGGGATCGCAGTAAAATACTAGTTTATATCATATATAAAAGTTACACATAAAAACCGACCAAGTGCAAGTCATACTCGCGCATGAAGGATTCCGTACCGTCCGTAACAAATAAACGGCAAAACACATTTGTTATACGGGAGCCTCACTTTAATATTTTTTCAAATTCCGATTTTAGTATTTGTGGTTATAGCGGTAATAGAAATATATCTGTGAAAATTTAAAATGTCTAGCTGTTCATGAGATTGCCTGGTGACAGACTGCCGGACAGCAAAGTGATAGCAATAGGGTCCCGTTTTTGCCCTTAAGTTACAAAACTCTAAAAAACCATTAAAACTTTCATGATGCCTGTCAAAAACCACAGTTTCAACGCTATGCAGAATTTCCACGCCAACCAATCCATAACAGCAGACAGTGCGGTATGTTCCCGTCTCATTGGAAGTCAGCGCTTGTAACGCTTTAATAAAGCGTAATGATGACGCGCCACACGTTCAAACGAACTCAGCAGATTGAAAATATCCGTACGTACTCAGCGACAGAATGACGGATGCTATACGTTTCCTATTATGCGTAGCTTTAATATACCTTTATTGCTTTCCTGCTAACCAAAATGCGTAACTCTTGACGTAAAAATATTGTGTACAACGAATGTATTTTACCTTTTACCTGCTCATTTTAGGGTAGACGTTTAATTTGATTGATGCGACCTTCAAACATATTTTAAGGTTTAAAATTATGGTATTATTAAAACGGTAATTTGGAGAGAAAATTTTCTTCAAATCAAATAAGTTTACAAATGCATCATCATTATTATTTCAGCAGAAAGACGTCCACTGTTGGACATTGCACAAACGTCGCCCTAACGACCGGTCCCATGCGTCTCGCATCCATCAGATTCCCCCGAACCACACCAGGTCATCGGTCAATTTTAGAGGAGGCTTTCCAACGCTGTGCCTATCGGTCCAGAACCCTTCGTCCCCATCGACCATCTGTTATGCGAGCAATTTGCCCTGCGCAAGACCAGTGAGCAACTACCACTGTATTTATGCACTTAGGTAAAATGAGCGTATTCCAAAAATATAAATGTCCCTGTACTCTGCCCCAGTACGTGACATTTGAATATTTTCTATAAAATTATGACCCTTGAGTTACAAAATAGATAGTTACAGAAGTCAATCTACATAAAAAGCGCGCTCGAGCAACGTACACATAGACACCGCTCACGGACACGATATTTCGGCTCAATTCAGCTCAATGCGAGCTCGAGTGCTATCCGTTTGAGGCATGCGTCTGTGAACTTTATATGGAAAAATGGACTAACAATAAAAACCTAATTTCAACTGTTCAGTGGACGATTGTTTAAATTCAACATTAAACAGTGAATTGACTTTTTTTAGGCTACCAGTTGTTTCAGAGAGGTAAGTAGATATTTGCTTGTATTTTGATGGTTTGTTTTAACATAACACAGAACAGGCCCCGCGCCGAGAAAGAAAAGATGATTTTGTGGCCATGTAATATTTTTAAAATTCAGATTAGGTAGGCATTTATCACCGCGCCCGGTTGCACTTTGACAGTTCGGAGCCACGCGCTGACTCTAGTGCGATCACAGAGTGTAGGTATGAAAAGTGAAATGTGCCTTAACAGGCGTTGCACTAAGGGGGTTCCGGAATGGTCTTTTAAGAGGTAACGGCTCCCCTTCTATATGTGCTGATGGTGATCACCGGGGTGGTTTTAGTGCGGTAAAAATCCCACACTCCCCGGACTTATCACCCAAAGTCCGAGCGCCTTTCGAAGGTTTCCCCTCGAGAACAAAAAAAAAGGTATGAAAAGTGAAGTACATACATGAGTTTGACTTCTGTACCTATCTATTTTGTGCTTAAATTGAGGATTAAAAGAAACCTGACTACTTACTGATCTTCCCACGCAAGTGTCAACGGATCGTTAAAGAAAAGCTTGTCAGTTTACACGAAAGATATTTTTATTCTTTGAAGTCAGCTTAAGAAGTTCTTTTGATAATAGCGTGGCCCTTGTTAATAACTGCTTTTATCACTAGGAAGCTTGGGTTTGAAATAAACAACCCCTAACTCGGGAACTACATATTAGGTGCACAGTTGGAATGAGATACGAAATTAAATTTTCACCATGTCTTACACTACCGGAAACATAGGCTTGCGGATAACGAGTAATGCGTAGCTCGTCGTCCGGTCGTCCGGTAACCGTCCGCACCGACCACGAGTCGTTGACAGTACAATATACGGTAAGACAAGACAATACAAAACATACAACAAGTCAAGACAGTACATTGTCTGTTTTGTATGGTCGAGCTCAAGTCGTCGACGGTGCGTTGTGTTCCACGCGCGCCTCAGAAATATCAGCAAACAGCAGGGGCCCAGCAGGGTTGAAGCCTACTGGGGTAATGAGTTGTGCGAAAGTGTACCTCGAGGCCCTGGAACAGGAGTGGGTTTTAGTCAGTAAAAGTCTTACACGCCCTCGCGCTCCACCCAAGAGAAGGCGCAGGCATTGGATGATTACCCACCGAAAAAAAAAACCACATCTTACACTATTTTCCTACAAGTCATACCATACTCGAATAGCAGTAGTAGAAATATATCACTATATACTCTCCCTCGTTATACCAATCTACACTAATATTATAAAGAGGTGAAGTTTGTTTTTATATTTGTAGGAGGTAATCTCTAGAAGTACTGATCCGATTGCTAAAAATTTTTTTACCGATAGAAAGCTGCTTTATTTCCGAGTGACATAGCCAATATTTTAAGAACGCGGGCGAAGCCGCAGGCAAAAGTTAGTTGTTGATAAATGTAGAAAGATTATTTTTATTGTCTAATTTAATTTCGTTTCTAATTTCAAACGTTGTTGATGGATTTGCAAGCAAAAAATGAAAAATCTTAGTTCTTTTTTTCTTTCAGTCATTTACGATGAGTTTTTGAGGTAATAAAATTAATTCACTAAGAGCCCTCTTTGATTCTTAACTTTCGTACTGACAAAATTATTTTTCGAGAGCGGACCAAATCTTAGAAGTACCTTCTTTACATTTGTTTAAAAAGAATATTATTGTTACCTAATTTAAAAATATATTAAGGGTTTCTTTGATATATAAAGAGCCAACCTTGTTTCTAGACATTTTTGCGACTGTGGTGAGTAATATTCTGAAACTTGAAAAATGGGATAGAAAAAAAAAATATTTTCCGAAGTACCGCAATGTTACTTTGTATATTAAATGTCAAGATCACTTGAGAAATCAAATTATTATATTATTACTTCTCAAAAATTTTAAATGTCTGAATTAACTAAATTTGAATAGTTTTCAGTATTCTGCTTAATTTGAAGTCTAGACTATACAGACGAACATTGAACGTCTCCATCTCGTCTAATTTGCTTGTCATCTGAGAGCAGAGTTTATTCAATTACTTAATAGTGTAAGAGTACTGATAAAAGGATTAACTGAATATCTTTCATATTTGTTTGCTATATTTTCTACTCTCTGTTGAAAAATATATGTGTTTGTTACTAAGTTCAACAAATACAACTTTTGTTTTAGTATATGCGAAACCCGAAACACGTATCTAGTATTTTTATGCAAAGAATATATGTACTAACTGGATCATGAAAAATCACAAAGTTATAAGCTTTTTATGTTGCCTGGTTGTCTGTACAAATATATGGTCACCAGGCCATCTAGGCGACTGAAGAAGTGAGACGAGGAAGGGGACTGTTGTTTTGCTCCCGCACCCAGCTGTGCGCTAGCGCCTAATGCCCGCTATGGCCTGCCGTGACCTTTACTGTACTTAGTGTCAGTGGTTTCCAACTCGTGACCTTTTTTAAATATTTTTGGGAAAAAATCTAACATGGTGTAAAAATATTGGAATCGATTCAGTAACCGATTCTGAACAAACTATGTTCAGGTTTCGCATATACTAAAAATTATGTAGTATAAGTAAATATAATTGTAAGTAATAAGCATAATCAGTAAGTTTTATCATCAATTTGTTAATATAACCTAATGGGTAACCACTAGGTGGGATCGCAGCCAGGCACTAGTTTATATCAATTAAAAAGTGTTGTGGGAGGCCTTCCAACGCTGCGTTTTCCGGTACGTGGTCGCCATTCCAGAACCATCCGTCACAATCGACCATCTATTCTGTGAGCAATACCTATGAAAAATACATATGAATTGAAAAAAATATATTGATACTGGCCAGGTTTCGGACTCACAACCTCATGCATAAGTAGCAGTTGCCTTAACCACTGGGCCTTCACGAAACACACAGCAGCTTCCTATGTAAATAAATAAACAAACAGACATTCATAACTTTACACGTTCAACTCAAGGCCAACAAAGAAAAAAATACTGCCCGATTTAAAAAAAAAAGCGGCAATGGGCAGGGCACATTGCTCGCAGAACGGATGGCCGTTGGGGCCGAAAGGTTCTGGAGTGGCGACCGCGTACCGGAAGACGCAGTGTTGGAAAGCCCCCTACAAGGTGGACCGATGACCTGGTGAAGGTTGCGGGAATCCGATGGATGCGAGACGCACAGGACAGTTCTTTGTGGCGACATTTGGGGGCGGCCTATGTCTAGCAGTGGCTGAAAATGATGATGATGATGATGAAAAAAAAAAGCAAGATACCGTTTTACTTTCATGAAAAAATCAGAAACAAAGTGCACCCCTTTTCACAGGACAAACATGTTGAATGTCTTCATTATTCCTCGTCGTTGCTATGGTCACTGCCACGCCAGTTTTAATATTTAAGGATTTATGGTCCCACAGGCGACATTCATTTCACCATCTCTTTACACTTGAGGCCACATAAAATAATGCTATGGAAATTTTACGCTGAGAACTGTGTTTTAATGTGTTGAATTTTTCTGTTTGTTCAATGTGCTGACAATGGTTTTAAAGTGTTTTAGAAGATATTGTTTGGTTTTGACAGTTATATATTTTTTTACTTTTTTTTTGTAGTACACTAGCATGGGTCAACGATTTTTGTTTTTTTTTTTTTGTATTTTTTGGGTGATAAGATGACTATCGCAAAATTAATATGATAAGTTGTCAAATAGGCTTTAGCTTCTGTGGTTGATTGAATTAATTTTCAACAGCTAATCTCATTACTGAGGTATTTGCGTTTTATTTTTCTCATAAGTTTCATTATCATTTCATAGGCCTCCACCAAGTGCCACCACAATGAACGGTCCTGTTTATCTCGCATCCATCGGATTCTCGCGAACCTCATCGATCATCGGTCCACCCTATAATAATAATAATAATCATTTATTATCAGGCAACTAAAACCCATAGATAAAATACACAAATATTCTTACAAAATAATAAACTAAACAGAAGTATAAAATAAACTATAACTATTACTAAACTGTAGGTACTATTGGACAAAAAAAAGTCGGTATCCTTCCACGAAATCGTTGATACACGACACCTTTCGGCCAAAACTCTCCTTATGGGAGGCCTACCAACGCTGCATCTTCTGGTGCATAAGTTTAATTGATGCTTTAACACATTTAAATCCCAAAACCGGCTCTATCCTATTACATTACACATAATCATTCAATATACCTGTATTCACAGCACGCAGCAATATTTAACAGAATTTTGCAGGTTGTAATTCAAACGCTTAAGCATGGAAATTCGTATCGTGAGAACAGATTATTATGTATGCGCACACCGCTAATTAGAATTCCAAGCGGAAACCGACACAGGGATTTAATGCAATAGCGCAGTTCGTACGCCATCACTGAACAATAACAGTAACTGGTCTTGAATAAGAATGATATCAGGACCTATCAGAAAAAAAAAAAATTGTACATTCTGAAACAAGTGGAGAAAGTTTGTCATTGCAACCGAGAAGGAATACACCCGAGCCGTAGGTGAGGGTATTATTGAGCTGAGTTCTGCAGTGACAAATTTCCATGTTTATGAAACGACGTTTTTTAATACATACGAAGATATATATAAACGGGGGTTGATCGGCGAGTCGTGCACCCAACATGAAACAATAAATAAATTGTGGTGGAGGCGAGTTGGCGCATTTTGCACTCTAGTGTAGAAAACAGTAAAATATGTTCCTAAAAGCGGTAGGGATAAGAACGGGTTTTCGAATATTGTATTAAAAATATTTTATTTGGCACACAGTGCAGAACAACACGTAGAAACTTAAAAATAATAACACCTATATTGTCCGTCTTACGGCTGCGCTAAATAGGTCCATTTCAGCAAAATATAACAAAAAGCATAAAAAAAATATGACAAATATATTATTTGTAGACACCTGCGACCTAAAGATCATGATTTCCTTTTCGTGGAATAATGATACAAATGATACACGTGTTTTCTGACTAACTTGAAATTATACGTGGACATTTTTATCATATTATTATTACATTTCTTTGAAAGACTATTTTTAGTTTTATATTGTTCTTACTGCTGGGACTCAGGCCTTCTCTCTGGGAGAGGGAAAGGGCTGTAATCCACCACGCGGGCCCAGTGCGGGTTGGTAGATGACACATGTCTTCGAATTTTTGGTTCTAGGACATGCCGGTTTCCTCGCCGATGTTTTCCTTCACCGTTTTGAGAGCAATGGTGATGAAATAAATTACGTAAAGTAATGCGCATTAATACTTTTGCAAAAAAAAAATCAAAATATTTTTGCTGTGTCAATAATTTTGTCTTACACTACACAAAAGTATATAGAGTAGTTACCTGGGCTGCTACCCAAGTAGCATCCCCTAGGGGGTAATACAACATTTTGGGGAGTATATTAAATGTGACCCTAACTGACCTCCGGCATTGTATGAGAAGATTCATCCCTTTAGTGCTATCCTCTTATTTACCCTACTGTTTACTTTCGTCACTATAATATGCTTCGGGGATCGCTTTGAAAAATCCTTTGATTTTTTACATTTGCATTTATGAATAACTTAGATATTGTTTTATGCATGTGATTTTTTATTCACGTCGTTCGTATTTGTATCGGTTTTTTTTATTGTTTCATATCAACAAGATATTTTTATAAGAAGAAAAATTGTTTATTTAAAATGTTTGTAAGAGTAATAGCAAAGCATAATCAGCCTTTTTTTTATGTTTGCACTGCTGGGACTCAGGCCTCTTCTCTCAGGAGAGGGAATGGGCCGTAATATACCACGCGGGCCTAGTGGGAATTGGTGAATGTCACAATATGTCTTTGAATTTTTGGTTCTAGTACGTGCCGGTTTCCTAACGATGTTTTCCATCACCGTTTTGAAAGCAGTGGTGATGAAATAAATTACACAAAGTATTGCGCCTGACTGGGTTTGAACCCGCGGCTACTACTACTCTATTTCATAATACTTTGGGAAAAAATGCGTCTGGTCGTGTTTGAACCGGTGACCTACAACTCGTAAGTCGGGGCCGCTACCACTCGGCTATCACTGCTCTCTCTAAGAGTAATAGATACATATTACTTCTACTAGTTATTTATTTATTAACACTTCATGCAACACAAAAGTACAAAGACGGACTTAATGCCTTAGGCATTCTCTACCAGTCAACCTAGGGTGGTGAAGAGAAAATGTGGCAGGTGCATAAAAATACAAAAGAATATTAAGAAAATAAGAGTTCAAAAGTATATATATACAAAGTAAACATACATATTTTTTAATTACCATACTACACTGCTACCCATTGTAACTGTGCCACTGTATGTAGTTTATAATATACTATATTATTTATACTATACTAATTACAGTTTTGAGTCGTTTGGGGTCATGGGGTCTGAGTGTACGTCTCCTTTTTTAAGAAAATTTCATACCGACTGATTGACACTTTGTGTGACCATAGAGCTGGCTCGTTCTTCGCCCAAAGTATTATTAGTATTGCCATTCAACGTGGCAATACTGCCAGTCTTCTGGGCACATTTCCGGAACACAGTGATATGGAGGAGTACTTTTTGTTGTCTATTATATAAAAATAAGTCGGGTTTTCCTTCCTGACGCTATAACTCCAGAACGCACGAACCTATTTCCACGGTTTTGCATTCGTTGGAAAGGTCTCGGGCTCCGTGAGGTTTATAGCAAAGAAAAGTAACTATCTGGAGGCGAAACGGAGTTCGCCGGATTTGCTAGTTTTGTATAAATACTTACTTAGTTTAGTTTAATATTAAGGTATCCTATGTACATATAATATAGGTAGTTCATTGTCAAATATATGCTAGTGATACTACAAAAGAAGAATACAAAAGTGCTTTCTCTAGTAGAAAAATACCTTTTGCGAGTCCCTAAAGCCCATTTTTTTTTCCAAAATAATGCTTGGTTCTGGTGGGATTACAAAAGAGGTGCAAAGGTGAGTGAAGAAAATCTTTTAATCTATTACAACTATCTGAATATCACGTGACATCAAACTGTCTGTGCGTACTATTACTCAAACACCATATCGTACAGACCAACATGTTTACAAAATTTCTGAATTTAAAACTAAGTTTTACTAACTGGAAAGTCATGATTGTAAATAGAATAAAAAATCCCTAGAAAATCCCGATTTCCGGCCACCGTAGGCGCAGGCTTGCGGATGCAATAGCAATGGGTAGGTCACCGTCCAGCCGTCCGGTAACTGTCCGTACCGACCTCAAGTCGTCCACTCACGCCTCAAGGATATGTCAGCAAACCGTAGGGGCCCAGCAGGGTCGAAGCCTACTGGGCCAATGGGTGATGTGAAAGAGAACCTCGGGGCCTTGGAGCGAAGGCAAAGGAGGAACAGGATTGGGTTTTAATCAGTAAAAGTCTGACACAAGAACGCGAGAAGTCATTGGATGATTTCCACACTTAAAAAGAAAACCCTTACACAAAAATTTGGCCAGGATCATAATAAAACTGAAGGAAAAACTACACAGGGGACCGAGGTATTTAGAAAAGAATTATATAAGACACAAACAAAAGGATAGATTCAAAATGGGATGTGAGGACACGAAGGAGACGTTGATTGACAAGGGTAGTTCTGTTGAGGGATGTAACATTAATTGAACAGGTTCCAGTGATGAATAAATAATGTGAAGCGGCCAACGGGTTGAAAGTACACCTGAATATGGTCTAGGAGCGTGGGATGTATTGCCACTGTTGAGGGTTAAATTTTAATTAATTCTGAGGAGACAAGAAGTATGGGTCATACACATATTAATGTAAATTTCCATCTGCTTCAATAACAGATCGTTCGAAGGAGTTACCGCGAGTCTGGAATGCAAAGGGTAACTGAAAGAACACGAGTAAGTAGATTTTTCAAAAAATTCTGACACTCCCTCTCACTCATCTCTTGGCTGCCAGTTGCTATTTTAATATCTATATTTAGTTTTTATTTTTATTTACATTGTTCTCACATGATAGCGACAAGAAACATGTAACAGAGATATTTGTAATTACAAAACATGATTGAAAAGAGTGTCCATGGAGTTTCTTGCACATTCTTCTCCATAGAGATCTACGCTTTGGAATGTGCAAATTAGCATCATTTATTTATATTTTTCTGAATGACTGACTTCTTGATATTTCAAAAGTGCCTGTAAATGGTTTATTTGGAATAAATGCTTTTTTGATTTTGATTTTGAACTCCATCGACAGCTGAAGGAAACACAAAAAAAATATTAGCAGTGCTGCTTGACAGTTATTATTGTGAAAAAGTTTCAGATGGTGAAAAAAAAAAAACATTAATTAAACAAAAGGTCAATTCACCTACATAATAAAAGTTTAAGTCGCACTCGCAATGTCATCTCCATCATATTCAATAAAAATAGTGAATAGGCTCTTAATAAACTAGTGCGCCTGACCATCAATGATTGCATCTCCGCTTACCATCAGGTGGGATCGCAGTCAAGCACTGATTTATACCAATTTAAAAATTTTCAAAAAAATAAATAAACTCTCATCACCTTAAATGTAAGACAATTTGAGATGATTTTGACAGATTCTGATTTTTTTAAAGTGAGAAAATTATCCAATGACATCTCCCACCCTTGGGTGGATCGGGAGGGTGTGACAGACTTTTACTGACTTAAAAACCCTTCTTTGCCTTCGGCTCAGGGCCCCGGGATTAACTTTCACACTATCCATGGTCCCGGTAGGCTACGGTACGAATACAAACTTTCTTCAAAAATATGGGAACAGGCCCTTCAAAACTTGAAAAAACGACCAATATTTAAAAAAAAAAAACAATTACTAAATTAAGTATTACAGCATGAACTATAGCCTAAATGCTGAGCTCTTTTGAAGAAGACTTCCTCAAGTCAAAACGACCAGTCAGTTTATAAAAAACTAACTAAAAATTCAATTTATTCGAGTGGACAACATTTCTTAAAATATAGGACTAAATACTCTAATCATTCATGTTGACATTAAAAAAGAATATTACAACACAACAATATAGTCACAATGGTTTATAGACAACAATTATTACGCAAAGATAAACACACCTAAGCCTGGCAATTGTACACAATTACTTCCTAGACAGATAGATAGCACCTACACCAAATTTAATAGGCAGTGTTACGAGTTAGCTAGCAGACTGCTACAGCAATTATATTGCGATGTATAGGCACGCTGGTGTGAGCAGCATTCCAGCCGTTTCTGAAGCCGATGCAATTTCAACCACATAGGTACAACAATATCGGTAGGACTAAATACTAAGTGATATTTGATGAATTGTTAGACTGACATTGGCTTGTCGCATGTGTTACGAGTACATGAGTGGCTATGTGTGAGGGATATTGTAATGGAGTATTGGTGGTGGTATCAGTTAATTTGGAGTTAGGGAGAGGTTACAAGGAGTGGTTATCATATTAATATATATAAAATGTGACTGGCTTGTTGGTCTAAGTGGTTACTGGATCAAAGTCAAAGTCAAATCTTTATTGCAGAACACAATACCATAAGTTATACATTTCTGGATGTCATTTGAATGCTCTAGTTAATTGTGTTTTACCAAATTAGGCATCCAAAATTGTAGTAAATTCAAAAAAACATTTTGTGAGTAAGATACATATTAAATGATTAATCTGACTACTATCCCGGAAGTCGTGGGTCCAATTAGGTTTTCGTAGGTGGTTAGGGATTTCGGGAAAAATGTTTGTGTGATGAGCACGATCATTTGTTCTGTGTCTGGGTGTAATTTATCTATAATATGCATGTATTTAGAAAGTATGTTTATCATTTGTCTAGTACTCATAACACAAGCTCTGCTTAGCTTGGTACTGGGCGGCGTGGTGTAAAATTTGTGGAAAAAAAAGGCGACATTTTCTGACTATGTGTGTATATTTGTTGCTTCTACACACTCAAACGGCTGAACGGATTTAGATGAAATTTGACTCACGGGTAGACAATGTCCTGGAATAGAACGTAGGAAAGGACATTGTTCTTATCCCGGGGGTATGTTCTCATGGGATAATTTTCTATATTAACGTAATCAAAGCTACCGGCAGCAGTTAGTTAATCGTAAATGTTGTAACTTTTTTTACTCAAATTGCAAATGTGTGGCGGATAAGATATGATATTCTTTATTTGTGTAAACATTGTATACACACAATAGCATGCAAGATTGAAATTTATTTTTTGAGTCCAGTCATGTTTAGCCGTAAGTGTCCGGCGTACAAATATTTATAACATTGAAAATTTAACTAAAAAATAATAAATAATTAATAAATCTTCACATAAAAAAAAAATAGTAATAAACTGGCTATGTGCGTGTCAAGCCACGCGCAGTGTAGGGTCCCGAAGTAGCCCGTTCTAACATGTGGACTTAAAAAGGGCTTCGTGTATATTTCTATGAAACTACTGAGTTAACGGTTTAACTGCCAATAAAGTTTAAAAACGGTGGCGTTTCTGACCATTTCATTTGGGATAAAGGCAGTGACGTTACTTACACACACAAAGTATAAATGTGTGAATGATATTTCTTCCATCTATACAGATTTATTCTTCGTTTTACAACTTTATCTAAGTAACTTTTTTCTAAGGATTTTATATTTTGTAGGAAAATTTTGCAATTTTTGTTAGGTAGCTTATTTATCGAATAGGTTTACATCACGTTATGACATACGAAAACAGAGCAACAACCAAAGATGCGGGGAGGGAACAGTACTTCTTCTTAGCGTATCGATGGCAAAACTAGTTAAATTCCTTGCATGGCCCAGTATTCGGCCATGGCAGTGCCGTCCGTTTCTAGGGACCTAATGACAGCATCAGCATGCTGTCATTAGGTCCCTACGTGAACAGGTAACAGGGCACGTGATGCAGTATCGAAGGTGGGACAGGTCCTTCTCAGGGTCTAGCAGTCCACTGACAAAACCAGGGGACAGTACTGACCGTTTCTAAGTTAACCCGTGGACAGCGACGGACGCACTGACGGAAGGACGGACATGGCATAGCCATAAAGGTTCCTTGATAGAACCAGGAAACTCTAAAACTCTTCAATAAGAGTTGAACCAATCCTTTATTCGTCGTTAACCTGCCGCCCCAAAATGAAACAATACAAAGACACGAAAACAAACATTGAAGCATTCGGAAACAGTTTTTACGTTTCGCTAACCCTAAAATGGAGGTTAGAAAAACGTTATTTTATTCAAATGTGCGATACACCTGGTCGGATTTAGATTACATGCAAACAATCGGTTTGTAGCCTATAGAACATCTGGCATGTTCACGTGATTCCTGCCAGCACTTTTTACGGTTACAATGTTTACGAGTGTGGGAATTGGCGCTTGTTTCTGTATTGATTCCGGTTTATTAATGTATGCTATCTATATTCACGCGCTTTGATTTGGGATTGCTGAGCTTCGGTACAGAAAAATCGCCAAACTGAAGAGGCAGTGTACGGAGCATACTGCTTGCAGAACAGATAGACGATAGGGCCGAAAGGTTCTGAAATGACGATCAGTTACCAGAAGACGCAGCGTTGGAAGGCCTCTCTCAAAGTGGACCGATGACTTGGTGAGGGTCGCGGGAATCAGAAGGATGTGAGACGTACAGGAACGATCGTTATGGCATGCAAATGATGAAATAATTTAAAAACTGTCATGACTTATTTCCTCACACTACACTAGGTATACATCGGTTTAGGATGTCGATGTCGAACATATTTTGTGGGACTAGCTCGTTAAGCAATAAACAAAATATTTTAGATCACGCAACAGGATTATTATGGTATAGGTTTTAGTTATTCAATTAACAACCAACCGTGAAATAGTTTCTAGACCACTATTGTCCACACGGCTAACATTAAATAGGAGATCACTTCTATGCGGTTGCAACTTCTATCTGTTCGGCTCGTTAAAACTCAGCTCAGATTCTGTCAAAGTATTGTGACGTCAGTAACACTTTGTCTTGTTGTCACGTTGGCTTCTGTACTTTACTGACATAATTACATAAGGAAAGAAGAGAAAAGAAAGAAAAATATTTTATTTGGCGCACATACACATAATGTAGAATAACATGTTGAAACTTAGAAAACAGAAAAACTAGCATCATGTGTCTCACGCTAGCGCCAAAAAGTTCCAGTTCAACAAAAATGCCAGACAACTACGAGTTAGTTACAACTACGGATGAAAATGAGTCTACCTAACCATATTTAGTAATCAGTGTCAGGTGTAAGGTGAATAAAACATATATATGTTAATGTGTGGTAAATGATAAAAAAATTGTAAATATATAATGTAAATGTGTGTTCAGTGTACAAAACTAAACATCATCATCATCATCTTCATGCCCTTGTCCCGTGTTATTTGGGGTCGGCGCAACTCGTCATGCTATCACTAACTTCCTTTTCTTTCATATCACTCTTTACACAATCCATCCATCTTTTCTTTGGTCTCCCTCTCCATCCATCCACATGTAAATTCATAAATCTTTTAGTAACATGCGTCTCATCCCCCCTCTTCACAAGACCATACCAAGACAAACGATTCTCTTTCAACTTTTCAGTCACAAAACATGGATTCTTTTATTTCGTTATTTCATTAAATGATAAATGATAAATGATATTTATTTTGTAAGTAGGTTTAAAAAAACACTTTTACACGTCAATTTTTTTTTGTCATTTTAAACTAGATGAGGCCGGAACTACTGAACTACTGTATTACAGCAAAGGGCAACCCTCATAGCCTCATAGAGATCTAGCTATTTGGTATCCTAATATGGAAATTCTAAGTACCCACTACTAAATACCTAAACTAGTTACATTCAAGATACAATGGATCAATAGCAAACTAAGGGAGAACATAACTAATAAACTACATGCGTGGGATGTCGATCGAACGATAAAGAATTACTGTTTTAATCCTACGCAGTAGAGTTGAACACACTTGGAACTAATACTTTGAAATTATGTAGTTATTGCTTCATATACTAACAAAAGTTTTGAAGGTAATTAGTGACCGATACTTAAACACGTTATTGTATTCATGGTAATAAATAACTTTTCCTAAGAAACTTTAATATACTAATTAATTTAATCACAATAACAAGACGGCAGCAGCAACAGTCTGTGGATATTATTTTACCGAAACATGTAGGTACATTGCTTACGTCATCGATAATGCGGGCGCGTGCGCCGCGTCGCTAACAGCTGACCGGGTGAAGGCGTGCGCACGAAATTCAATGTTTCAAACAGCTGTTTTGTTATTGTGATTAAACTAATTAGTATAAAAAAAAAATTTCTTTGGAAAAGTTGTTTGTCATCATGAGTACAATCACGTGTTTAAGTATCGGTCACTAATTACCCGTCACCCTATATAAATATGCCTCTGTCTCGCTCGTGAAATGCAGCATTAAGGACCCTGCAGATATGCGCGACATTAAGGCTGAGGCTACACTAGACCGCGATGCGACCAGCGATACATGAGCGATTAAAACATATAATTGAAATTCACTTTTATGGCTACACTGTACGCCAAATATTACTAGCGATATTTGATTTTTGTAAGCGATTAGCACAATAGTACTGTAATCATAGCATCGGCTACATCAAATAATCAGCGAAAGCGAAATTTAAGCGAATTTATTAGACAATTTCTCACTTACGCGACTAGTTTGACAGTGCTATTTAATATGTCTGTGGCTATATTATCGCGTATCGTCAATGGCATGGCGTCAGACATTGATCACTGATGAATACGCTCGAGAATAATATTAAGTGGCTACTCTACTTGAGCGAATTTAAATCAAGAAGCGATTTTATTTGCGTAAAGCTCAAATTAAAAATTTTAGAGGGTTCGCTGTCTAGTGGCTACATTATCACACTTAAGATGGCGATCGCTCACGTCGCGGCGACGCAACGACGCGTTCAAATCAGTTTGTTTTGATCGCTTGTTGAAAGAACATTTAAAAGTAATCTATGCTCGGATACATGTTTATCCTAACGGAGATTGTAAAAAAAAATGAATGCAGTTATTTAGAAGGCGTTCAAGTATATTGAGGTGATGCATTTAAGTCATGCAGCACATATCATCAGAGTCAATAAACGGAAAAATTAGAAACTGTACATTTTTCTTTTTATTAGAGCCAGAAGAAGGTTTTTCAGCTGATAGAGGGATCGTAACATTCCGGACCTGCTTCCACCAGTCACAACAGGAGTCGACGTGTAGAGCCAGATCCTAAAACTTTAAGCCAAGCGGGTAACTGTGTTGTCAACGTAGATGTCACTATATATCACTAAAAAAAATTTCATCTATTTGGCAAAAGAGGCGATAGACATAATTATGTTACAAGAAATAGGGACCAATTAGTTCAACCAAGTTTCAGACTGGCTAAAGTGGCCTCTTCTTTCATGGGGTATCTTGTATTAAACGCACACTATGCAGGCAAGCATATTATAAGTTGGAGGATTATATTCAAGATAAAAATGTTTGGCTCAATGCTGATCCAGCTCCACTACCACCGGGGTGTACAAATTAATAAGTTTTTGAAAATATATATATCTATATACATATTTTTTAATGTCTTTTTTTTGAAATTGTAAAATATTATTGCAGTTAGTATTATATACTATAGAAGCATTATTTCTAAGTTTGTAAATGTGAGTACCATGGAGCTTTTTTTTTGGTTTTTAGGCTAACATTGGACTTGTTTAACATAAATGAGCATAGCAGTTGAGAGTTTGTCATGCTCACTCAAATGTCTCACTGATGGTGGCGCGTGTGTTGGATCATTCGGTTCCCTTCAAAATGGTTGAGCTAAGTGGTGCTAATATTCGCGTCATGTCCGTGAACGGGCGCTGTCAGTTGAGACTGGTCATCTCTCTGCTGCCACTTGCTATTTTAATATCTATATTTAGTTTTTACTTTATTTACATTGTTCTCACATGATAGCGACAAGAAACATGTAACAGATATATTTGTAATAACAAAACATGATTGAAAAGAGTGTCCATGGAGTTTCTTGCATATTCTTCTCCATAGAGATCTACGCTTTGGAATGTGCAATTAGCATCATTTTTTCTGTCTCACTGACTTTTTGACATTTCAAAAGTGCCTGTAAATGGTTTATTTGAAATAAAATGCTTTGACTTTGACTAAAATGTTTAAAACAAAAACTAATAATTAAAAAAAAACACGATAGCCATTAAAAAAAAGACTAAAAATCAAAATGTTTGTTAATTTATAGACAAGTAAAGAAACCAGTCAATCATTGACTAAACACGGAATCTCGGAAACTACTTGATCTATTATAAGTTACAGATATTGTGTACATCCTTTGTTAGAGATCCGAAATAAATAAATCTACAAAAATGAAATTTTTATCGCAGTCACTTTCATAAAGTATAAGAAGTTTACACTTTATGAAAGTATTTTATTTTATTGATATGGCAGTCGTGTTTTTTATTTTTTTTACTATTTGTTTTTGGACTCTCGTTTTGAGCTTCACTTAAAATACTGTCGAAATCTGCGACGGTAGAACTGTAGTATAGATCTTCTACTTGAAAGACGTTATAAAATTTTACCTATACTTTTCTTTAGGATTCGATATCAGCACATCGCGCTACATGCTTCTGTTCGAATTGAAAAAACTAGACATTTCTACTCAATTTTTAAACCTATTCTAGAACTGCAAAAGCCTTAAAAGTATATTTTGCAAGCCAGTTCGTTAGCTATAACAAACCTAACTCATGCGATCTCCTTTCGATATCACAATACGTACCATTTTTAAATTTCCAAGTTGACATTCTTCTACTTAATTTCGTTTTATTATACTAGCTACTCGTTACATCACGCTTGAACATATACCAGCACAACACAACGAAGGTAGTGTAGTGACACAGAAAACCTAATTGAAGGCACCGAGAGGGGTCATGTGTCACTCTTAAGCCAGATTACATGCGGTAATCGGCTTATACGCCAAACACCGACTTTTACGATCCCCGTTCGTTCTAATACCTAAAAATAGTGCACGTTAACGGTGTTGCCAACTTTGGATAGAGTTAGAAAACTACTAAATGGTAATATTTTTAGGAACAGGAGTGGGTTTTTAGTCAGTAAAAGTCTGACACTATCTTTCGCTCCGCCCAAGAGCGGGATTTGTCATTAGATGATTTTCCGACCAAAAAAAAAATGATACGAAAAAAATATCATTTTTGTTTTTAATACACACATCAAACCTTGGTAGCGCTTAGACGAAAGAATGAAAAAAAAGGAAACATTGTGACATTGATCTTGAGTCTTACTTATCTCGGCAAAAAGATGATATTTTATATATGATAGGATATTTTTTACCACTAGTCATTAGTCATTAACTTTCTTTGTAACTATTTTAAAAATATCAACAGTTAAACAAGATAGTGAATAGCAACCACTAAAGAACAATTTTCCAACATATAAAAAGCTCATTGCTGTAATATTTTCTTCACCAAAAAAACCATTCCACCCACAAAAAAAACCGGGCAAGTGCGAGTCGGACTCGCGCACTGAGGGTTCCGTACAGACTTACCTATGAAAACAGTTCAATTTCCGAATCGAGTCACAAAGATTTTTACGAATCGCAAAAAAGTTTTTTTTTTTGTGACGGTACTATAAATATACTGTTTTCAGATTTTTCCTACATTTATGCTATGAAACCTTACTTCATGCCAAATTTCAGGATTTTAGGATAATGGGAAGTACCCCATGAATATTGATTCCCTTGAGAATGTCGAAATGAAGGTTTTTTTATAATAAACGGCCGTATCTTTTTTTTTAGTTAACTTGCTAGAGCTTGATTTTTTAACAGCTTCAAAGAATTGTAGACCTAAGTATATGGTAATTTCAACTCAATACCTCCACGAGTTCCCGAAATAAAGGATCTAGACAGACGGACGGACAAGAAAGTGATCCAATAAGAGTTCCGTTTTTTCCTTTTTAGGTACGGAACCATAAAAAACATCACAGCATTCAATTTAATCCTTCATGCAACAGCTGTGCTATTCATTTTCTTACGTTATAAAGAGCAGCAAAAAAAAATACACTTCAGGCCAGATTTAAGTACAAACGTTTTGCGGCTCTGTAGGAAATCTTATTCCAAGTACGCGACCATGTTCTATCGCGATTAGTCCCTGATAAAAGGGTGGAGGGATCTCATTTCCGTCGGCGTGGACTCGTGTCGGACACGACGGAGGAAATGACGTTACGTTCCCAGTTTATTCTCTTGAATTTATAAACGGTTATACCAGCTGGAATTACAAAAATAAAAAGTTTTTTTAGATGAAATTATGAAAATGAATTTTTTTTTTTAGGTTGCTTGGTTGGAATTTTGTGGGTCAGTGCGACACTGCCTACAATATAAACCACAATAGGTTTATATTGTAGGCAGTGTTTAGTTAGTGTGAGTTTATAATCTTAGTGAGCAGTAACAATGGTTAAAGCATCAACATTCATTCGAAAAACTACTATTATTATTAAATAATAATATTCCACAACTATTACACAACGTTGTCTAGTCTCAAGCTAAGCAGAGCTTGTGTTATGAGTACTAGAGAACTGATAAACATACTCATATATTTCTAAATATAAACATATTACCTGTAGATAAATTACAGCCAGACATAGAACAAATGATGTGTGCTCATCACACAAACATTTGTCCTGATAGGGAATCGAAACCACGACCTCCGGCATAGCAGTCAGGGCCACTAACCACTGGACCAGTCAATTTAAACTAGTACTTGACTGCGATCCCACCTGATGGCAAGCTATGATGCAATCGTTGATGGTGAAGCGCACTAGTTTATGAGGAACCTATTCACTCTAGCCTTAAAGATACCTAAATTACAAACGGACGGGAAGACCGCAACAGGCAAATTGTTCCAGTCCTTCGATGTACGCGGTATAAACGACGACGAGAAACGCTTAGTCCAGACTGTAGAAGTATTAATAATGTAAGGGTGAATATTTGCCGTACATCGGGTTATCTGACAAGTAGTGCACGCTTTCCAAAAAGTATCCTCTAAAATACCGAAAGATTGGCTACCCTACACCTGTGCTCAAGACTTTTTAGATTGGACTTAACCAAATCTGGATCACCAGTTAGCTTCTTCACACGCCTTTCCACTGATTCCAAAACTGCTAGATGACATAATAATAATTTTTTTTAAATCCCATAATAAATGTAATGCCCCTCGAAGGTCGATTGTACATACGTCTGTACAACTTGAATGACCTTGAAAAATGCTTAATTGTCGTGTTGTACACACGTTTGTTGTACCACAGTGTCTCAAGACGAAAGTCTATGACCAGTGCGTGTTGCCAGTGATGACGTATGGTTCCGAAACGTGGTCGCTCACAGTGGGCCTCATCAGAAGGCTCAAAGTCACCCAAAGGGCAATGGAAAGGGCTATGCTCGGAGTTTCCTTGCGTGATCGAATCAGAAATGAAGATATCCGCAGGAGAACCAAGGTTGCCGACATAGCACGAAGAATCGCCAAACTTAAGTGGCAATGGGCAGGGCACATTGCTCGCAGAACGGATGGCCGTTGGGGCCGAAAGGTTCTGGAGTGGCGACCGCGTACCGGAAGACGCAGTGTTGGAAGGCCCCCTACAAGGTGGACCGATGACCTGGTGAAGGTTGCGGGAATCCGATGGATGCGAGACGCGCAGGACCGTTCTTTATGGCGACATTTGGGGGTGGCCTATGTCCAGCAGTGGACGTCTATCGGCTGAAATGATGATGATGATGACACACGTTTGTACGATTTTTTTTTACCCGAAAATTTTGGTTTCTGTATCTTTGTTTTTCCTGTCTTGGTATGGTCATGTGAAGAGGAGGGATGAAACGCATGTTACTAAAAGAGTTATGAGTTTACATGTGGATGGATGGAGAGGGAGAGGGAGACCAAAGAAAAGATGGATGGATTATGTGAAGAGTGATATGAAAGAAAAGGAAGTTAGTGATAGCATGACGAGTAACAGGGCAGAGTGGAAGAAAAAAACGTGTTGCGCCGACCCCAAATAACACGGGATAAGGGCAGGAAGATGATGATGATCTTTGTTTTTCCTAGAAAAACCTACTTTACCTATCTTTTAATTCATCTACCACTATTCTTCTCTGCATCACCCATAGGTTGACTGGTAAAAAATGCCTAAGGCATTAAGTCCGCCTCTGTACCTTTATGTGCATGAAGTATAAATAAATAATAAATCCAGAAATAGCTTTTTTTTGGTGATTTTCGTAAAAACGCGCAATTACGTAGTAATAATACGCCAGGGTGCCAGAGGAGTTAAGAAAAAAAATATATTTGCCTATTTAAATACCAAGCTTGAATTTAAATTAAATATTCCATTAAAGCAAACTTTCTACCTGCATAACTTTCCACGAAACTCGAAAAACAAAAGAATATAAACATATCTATTGCCTTTATAAAAAAAAAAAACCTTATCCAAACAATGAGATTTGAAGACAAAAATCACAAATCTGAAATAACGAAGCCTAAACTAACAAAGGGTCTTTCGGCTTACGATAACGATCAAAAGAATAATTGCTTTGGCTTGTGAAGCAAACTAGTGTGATTCTGGGAGGGTAGCTGACATCATTATTTGAGGGTCATTTATCATAACGTCAGTGTCCACTGGAGATAGACTTTGCAACCTTGAACGACTTTTCGATTTGATCTTGACAATTCGCCCTTTTTAGGGTTCCGTACCTCAAAAGGAAAAATTGGAACCTTTCTAAGATAACTTTGTAGTCCGTCTGTCTGTCTGAATGTCGGTCTGTCTATCAAGACCCTTTATCTCGAGAAGACGTGGTGGTATCAGGTTGAAAATAAAAAAAAACCATATACTTAAATCTGTGGTCCCTTGAAGCTGAGAAAAAATCAAACATTTGAGTTAACTAAAAAAAAATTACGGCCGTATATGTCGCAAAATAAACGTATATTGCGACTCTCAAGGAAATGAAAATTCATAGGGTAGGTACTTCCCGATGACCCAGAATCCTGAAATTTGTCAAAAAGCAAGGTTTTGTAACACAGGTATAGGAATAAATCTAAAAACAGTACATTTGTTGTTGGGTCACAAAAAAATAACTTTTTCTGCGATTCGGAAAAATCTTCGAGATTCCATTCGCGAATTGAACTATTTATACATGTAAGTTTATACGGAACCCTCTTTGCGCGAATCCGAATCGCACTTGCCCAGTTTTTTATTATTGATAGGATTGCGTTTTACCACTCTCTCACCTGATGGTAAGCGATGATGTGGTTGACGATTTAACCCGCTTGCCTAGAAGTAACCTATTCACTCTTGAAAAGATCCTAGGGAGGGAAACACCGACTCCGGCAGGAAGGGGATTCCAATTCCATGGCTGTACGCACAGTGAATGGCTTTCCAAAATGTTTTGTAAGTATGAGTGGGATGTCCGCCATCTACCGGAGGCGTAACGCCTTACATCAAGTGGTCCGATGATAGAACGGTCTGGGTGGAAACTGTCTAATTTCGATGCACACTCCTCAGACCTTAACTGGACTTCGATGCTCAGGACTTTGCAGTTTTGACTCAACGAGTGCCTCACTTCCGATGATCTTCTTCTGAATTGCAAGTTGTTGTATTTATAAAGTTTGAAAAAATAAAAAATAGCCAAACAATAGTTACAGCGTCTTCCTCTCTGCTTGTATATAATAGCAATACTGCGCAAGGACCAATTTTTCTACCATCGTAATGCCCTATTTCTTAAAATCGTCCTAATTACAGTGTGACAGAGAGAAAAGGTAGCTCTATCTCTCTGTACAGGCCGTATTATAGCACTATCCCTTTCTAATATCAGAAATTATTTATTTATTTAATTCTTTACACACAACACACACAAATTTTCTACCAGTCAACCTTTGGGTGATGCAGTACGGTAGGACGAGGGATAGTCTATATTTGCTTACCTTACTTATTTACCAATCAACAAAGCCTAGACAACATTACAATATTCTATCAGCGATTCATTCATTCTATGAGTGCTACCGATGCTGCTATTAATGTAGCCACCTATTGGGCCCAAAAAGTTTGACGAGTTTACCATCGAATCGAAAAGAAGAAGAAGAAGAAGATCAGCGATTCAGATATTCTTGACTTTTTATGATGATACAACATTTAACTAGTCCTTTAGGTGACAATAAACCAGCAGAAATATTTGATCTTTTTTCGTTTGGCTCAGAATACGATCCATCCGGACAGTTAGCCGTTCGCAATTTCCTTTTCCAATAAAAGTCTCCAATCGAAACATTTAACAATTCATGAAAACAGCACTTAGTAAGTATTTTGAAAGTAAATTATTGAGAGCCAATCTAAAGTGATTACTTTGGGGAATTGACAAGAAAATTTGATTGATTCTATAACCTTAGAGATATCTATTTCGTAAAATGTCTCTTGGAAAACCAACTTGATCAATATTCTCTTTCCTTCAAGATTAATTCAAAAAAATACAATTTAAAAAAAAACTTTTGATAACGGAATTGAATTGAAAACCGAACTTATTGTCAAGTTTTTTATTAAATTTAATAAACCCCACTTCTCGAACTTTGCTACAGATAAAATTAAAAAATATCGGGTATAAAAAAATGAGAACGAAGCGCCTCACAGGTGCGTTACCCATTTATATTCTTTCTGAAGCTGGAATTGGGTATTATAATGTCTCGTTTCACAGTATGACAGAGAATTTGCACTTCATAAGCGTTAAATTGGTCATTAGGCCTCCCCGTCGTCAAATAAGCGTGGCAATAAAGTGTGAAATGTTTATTATAACGTCTTCGCTCGAGTGTTGAGATGGGATGTGTTCAGTAAATTTTGTATTACCCACCGTGATATAACGTGTGAATTGTTCGTTGTCAGCTGAATATCATTATATGACGGCAGCGAGGCGGATTCTTAAGGAGTTATCAACGGAGATTCGGGTAGAATTATGTGAGTGGGTTAAGTTGTTAACTGTTACTTCAGCGCATTTCTGTTATTAAACAAATTTTATGGCAAATGTGTTTTAATTTCAGTGTTTAATGACTTTTTGTGACCCGTGATGTTCTCAAACGTATTATTATCACCTTACTTTCTCCCAGTTTTGTGATTTTGAGGAAAAAATCCAAGAGTCAAAAATGTTACTTATTTTACAATCAAAGAATTATCCAAACGCCTTGTTGACACTTCGCGTGATTCCAGGGCTGGCTTTTAGTTCGGTCAGAAATTCCCATAAAACGTGACAATGCCGCAAGTCGTTTGGGCGCACTTCTAGTCGACAGCAATGCGACGCCATATTTTAGCTAAGGAGTGTTTGCCTTTAGTGTAAAGTTTTAATTAATAATAATAATAACGTATTTATTTGTTTTTCTTTCACAAAGGTGACTTACAAACCAACATTACATAAGTACAATGCGTTCCAAATAAGAATAGCATCGATTGCCATGTTGTGAGGTCACGTCATACTGTCAAATTGAAAAATTATTTTGGTGAGAAAAACAAGAAATTTTTAAAATTTAATTTATTTACGAATTGTGAACGAAAAATAGTTACTCAGAATCCAGTTTTTCAATTTTGCTCCTCTTTAAGTTTTTAAATTTTGTCCAATTTCTTGCGATTTGACAGTTTGACGTGACGTCACAACATGGCAATCGATCCTATTCTTATTTGGAACGCATTGTAGATACAGGCATTCCTTTTTGGGAGACTGGCATATGGACTAGGAAATCCTCTCACATAGATTACGAGGTCCCCGCACGGACTGTATTTTGTTTTTTTTTTTAAATAAAATTAAGATTGATTAATTAGAATTAGGTAAGTGATTTCATTTTTCTTGTTTTGAATATTTGATTAGTTACAAAATATATATGAACAATTTGTAACATATATACCTTCTAAAGTCTGTTCGGTATCGTCATTAATATTTCCCCATACTGACCCAGCTCAATAAACATACCGTAGATATATCACATAAGGTAATAAACGCGCGTTAGTTAATCACAACCTCAATCTCGACTGAAGGTAAAACCGTGCATCAAGTAATTTACGAAGTAAGCTTCTAATTAGCGCCAACCAAGATTTAGACAGTAATGAAACTCGTAAAGAGTTCCATAAAATTAATCGGCGAAGCCATTTGTGTAACATACTTAATATGAAGACATGAAAAGTAGCCCTTCCTTATAATGTAATTTGTAGGCTTATTAAAAAAAAATATGCATTACTAAAACTTTAGTAATGCATATTTTTTTTAATAAGCCTGTGTGTCAAAAATGAAATTAATCTTTCGAATACCGTAATTAGAGACACAATAGAAAGACAATGAGAGAGCGAACGCGTTCGCTTGGGGTTTTATGGATTAAAATTAGGATGCATAATTGGCAATGGCATAACGAAATAATAAAGTTAGACTAGATAGATTATTGAGTCATAAGTAGATGCTAGCATTGAACAATTTTCCTCAAAGGGATGTCAGCAAACCGTAGGGGCCCAGAAGGGCCGATGCCCGCTAGCTGGGACCGCGGAGAACTTTTGAAAAAGAAACCCGTAGTCCTAGAACGCAAATGGCAATTGAAGGACACAGGTGTGATTTTAGTCAGTAAAAGTCTGACACGCCCTCCCGCTCCACCCAGAGCGCGAAAAGTCATTTGGATGTTTTCCCACCTTAAAAAAAAGCATTGAACAATTTGGTAAAACTAAATATTTATGTTTACCAACTTCAAAAGGAGGAGGTTATATGTTTGGCTGTATAAATGTTCACCGATTTCTCGGTCAATTGTGGACCGATTTTGAAAAAACGTTGGTCCAATAGAAATATTGTTATGATCTGATGGTGAACTTCGAGGATATGGAACGGAACTCCTCATACGATCACAGCAAAACTGTCGGAACAAGTACTATTGCTTTGTTTATTCGTGTAGTCGTACTGAAAAATAGGGGGAATCCATACATCAAGCTGATTTGATGATGAAGCCGGAAGGTAGGCACCGGAATCCTGTAGTGAATCTGTGTTCAATGTATCCTAGACGTGTTCAGGATTATTAGAATTGTCATGAGATTCATTCAAGCTTTATAGTACCATCAAACTGATATGATGATGGAACCGAAGTTTAAGTTTAGCTGAGGGGTATCACAACCAAAAAGTTTAAAATAAAAAACTTTTACAAAAAAATACAACCGACTTCAATTAAAAAAAAAACACTATAAGGTGCAAAGTAACATTCCAAAATAACTTTTGCAAGTTTTTGTTAAATAACGTAGAGGTAACCCTGTTATAGAAACTCAGATTTTTTGCTTATTCAAATAAAGGTAGGTACTACACAATTTATTATAAAGTAACAAACGCAACATGAAACCGCAAAAGATATCCAATATTTCAATAAACTCGCAAATTGGCACCAATTAAATATTACCGCTCCGTTTCCGCTTGTTTTCCGTCAGCAATATGTATGTACTAGCTTTAGCCTGCGGTTTCGCTCCCGTCAACTGACTACGTACCCTACTCTATCTACTTACTTCACCCTACCTACCCGGTCCTACCCAACCATACGCAACCATACCAAACCCTACCCTACCCTACCTACCTATTTTTATTTTTTGCTTTTGGTGAACAAAACAAAAAAAAAAGATTTATTAAAATCGGTCCAGCCGTTCTTAAGTTTTAGCGAGACTAACAAACAGCAATTGATTTTTATATACAAGAACAAATATATTAAATACATATTACCAATAGATAGGACATAGCAACCAAAATCGTAATCCGATACTTATTACCTAGTGTTAATAAGTCGCTTAGTCTAGTATGACACCCCAACACGTCAGGTCGTGTGTGTATCTGCTTTAGGCACTAAAAGAAGATCATTTTCTGAGAAAATATACCGAGTTGCGGATTACGCTATTGCAAATCTGCTCTCTAAACCTGATTTTTTTAGTTTCTAGGCAGAGGCTACTTATTACCTAACAAAAAATATGGCGGTTTGACATAATAGGTATAGGATATAGGAAACAAAAATAGACATCCCATTCATTAGCAGTGTTAAATTCGTATACATCATCAATATTGCATACCATTCTAATAAAATATTACAAAATAATGCGAGTTTTCTTAGATTTCATACAAAAATGGTTATAAGTATTGCGATATTAGATACAGAAAAAAAATACAAAAAAAAAAACAATAAATACCTAATTTCGAAAGCGTACCTTTAATATAAAGTTTATTTGAACTTATAATTCTAAATCAATCCATATACACAACACTTCAAAGCTACCCGTTTAAAAAAAAACGGCAATTTCATAGGTTACCTGAGAGAAACGTATTATTTTCTGCACAAAAGCTGTCAAACTGTCATTTTTATTCCTAAGCTGAAAAATGTCTGGTTATTGAAAAATCAGCCCCTAGCTGATTAAATTAAAGCCTTAATGACAGAACGGAAATGAATAAAACTTTTTACACACATAACGTTCTCATGGGAGAAATTTTCGAATTTGGATTCGAGCGTAGCTGTTTGCATAACTTATTATACATTTTTTTTTCTTTTTCTTCTTTTATGATAAATAGACAGTTGATAATATGAGTGAGTAATTTTTATATATATATATATAACATAAATATAGTCTTATAAGTACCTATATAAGGTGTAGGTCTCCGCAATTTTTTGGGGCTTGCTCATTATACGAAACTAAATAACCAAAGCGAAAAAAAAATCGGCCTCTCCGTACAGAATTATGAACTTGATTGGACAGTTTGTATGGAAAGGCCGATTATTTTGCGGAAAAAAAATCTTATGGAAAGGTGTTCAGTTTTGTCTACTGAGCAAGCCCTTAAAGTTTGCGGAGACCTGTCCCTTACACTCTGTATATACAGAGTGTAAGGGACAGGTCTCTCTCTATGAGACATATGTCTCATACTATTGTTATTCTTTTGTTATAGCTGTTGGTTCTCCTATGATTAAATAAATAAAAATAGCCTTTGGTAGGTAATTAATATTTTAGCATATACAGAAGATGCTGGTCAGCCTCTGAACAATTAAGTAGTCCATTCTTTTGTTTACTTTTATTCTTTTTTATTTTAGTTTTTGTTAAATATCGCAGCATATGCTGAGATAGGAGCCTTTTTGGCCTCGCACAGGTCTTTTATTTTTATCTTTTAATATCGTTTTCTTTTATTTTAAGTTAAGAATTTATAGATTAAATAGTTACTTTTTATTGTATCGTTGTTTGTCCCGTGCGAGTCTCAAATAAATATTTTCTTTCTTTCTTTCTTTTTAGCAGCCTATTGTGTATCCTACTGCTAGCAGTAAAAAAAGAAATGGAAGAAAGAAGAAAGGGAAGGGAAAGGGAAGAAGGGAAGGGGGGGCCTTTGAACTACTTCAAAGGCCTTCCCTTTCTCCATTATAAACTTTTCTGTCTAGAGAGATCTCAGACCAAGTTTACCCCACAAACAGATCAGATTGTCACACCACCTAGTCAAACTCTTTCAGGCGTCCAGTACGCAACAATCCTCGCCCATCTGTTTGGATTCATTCGTGCGACGTGGCCAGCCGACTTTCACTTCAGCCTGGCTATTTTTTCCCCGACATCTGTTACTTCAGTTATGGAGTGCTCAACGGTGTTTCTAACGCGATCTATTCGCTTAACATCTATTATGCTGCGCTCCATGATTGTATTGAAGGGAATAATAGAATTCCTTTTTCAATTAGTTAGCTACCAACCTCACATAAAAAGAAAACTATTTTGTTTTAAGTACAACAGATCCTATTATATTCTGCTCCCACAAAAAAAAAATCTAGACGATGAAAACACAGTATTATGTGAAGATCCAATTTTTTATCTAAACCTTTTTTTATTCTAATCCAGTAATATCTAACTGGTCCTTTGAAAAAACCCTCACGGCCATTTTACCTGTAAACATTTCTAAAGAATAAAAGGGTTTCTTAGCTAAGCCATAAATACAAGGCTTCTGATATTGGCAAAGATATGCGAATGTTGCTTGTAAGACCAAGAAATCGAGGATACCGAACAATGATATGGAAAGGATTTTCAACAAATACCCTTAGGTACTGTTTATAGGTATACATAGCTTGGATTCTGAAACAATCGTAAACCGTAAGATCTACTTTAATACGGACAAAATATTTTTACATCTGGTTATTTTATGGAACACTAGTTTTTTGTTTGTTTTTTTTTTTTGTAGGTCGCGGGTTCAAACCCAGCCAGGCATTACTTTGTGTAATTTATTTCATCACCACTGCTCTCAAAATGGTGAAGGAAAACAGCGTGAGGAAACCGGCATGTTCTAGAACCAAAAATTCGCAGACATGTGACATCCACCAACCCGCACTGGGCCCGCGTGGTGGATTACGGCCCATTCCCTCTCATAGAGAGGAGGCCTAAGTCCCAACAGTGGGAACATTATAAGGCCGACTATAGCTATATAGCTAGTTTTTTGTTACGGTTTCGTCTGCGTAGCCTTATACGTACCATTATTAATGAAATATCACTATTATAAATTGCATTTTAAATATTGACATTATTAATTATTACGATTACAAATTATTATTATTATTAATAAATGATTTCATAAAAATGTATTTAGACTAAGTTAGATTATATGAAGCGTAAAATAATTCCTCGTCTCCGCTTATTATATCCTTTTTTTGCTGTGCCATGATTGTTTCTTTTGTCAAATATTTACCACCTTAGCCCTACATTGTGGAATGCAATAAAGAATTGAGTATTGAGTAGTGATGCAAGGTTTTTTTGGACCGATTCTACCTGATACCTAGTGAGGTACCACCACCCCTAGTGAAAATTGAATTTAAATCAGTGAGAGAATTTTCATTTTCAGAATTGGATAATAATTCTATTGTAGAGATAGAGCTATATAGATTTAATAGGGCTATCTCTTTTTTGCAAGGAAGTTATGATACTACAGGATCTTTCGTGCGGAAGTAATCGATATCCGGCCACCGTTGGCGTGGGCTTACGGACTGCGAGCAATGTATAGCTCATCGTCCGACTGCCCGGTTAACATCCGGACCGAGCCCAAGTCGTCGACGGCGCGTACTGTTATACGCGCGCCTTAAGGAGATGGCTGTCAAACCGTAGGGGCCCAGCAGTGTCGAAGCCTACTGGGGCCATGGGTGATGCGAAAGAGAACGCCGGAGCCCTCTGTTTGTCATGTAACTCCTTATAAACGGCTTGACAAATTTGGATAATTTTTCTGTGTATATTTTAGGATCCGATAGGTGGTGCAACAATCGGATCCTCAATTATTTTTTTTCGGAGAGCTTGCTTTAGGACACATTAGCCGGGACTGATAGTAGATCTGCAATTTATTCCAAATTTATATTTATTTTTATCTTGTTATAATTTCAATACTTTGTTTTATAACCAAGTCACATGTTTTTGGTTACCTAAAGACTAGTAAGACTGGTTACATCATTAAAACCTTAATGAAAGCCCCATAAGTTGTCACATAATATGATCGATCGAGCGGGCGATTTCCCTTTGGATTGCGCTCCCTCTGAACATCAGGACGGCAACCAGTCGGTTGTCCTTTAAAGTGAAAGCACGAGAACACTCGCAAGAAGTTGGTAGATTCATCACACTCTTGATTAGTTGTATTCGTTTTTTTTTCAATATTATTCTTTATTTGTATGTATGTATCTAAGCATATGTTTATTATTGTTCTTATTTCTTCTCTGTCGGTCTTTTTTTAAGCTGCACCTGCCATGTTATATCTCTGCACCACCCTAAGATCGACTGGCAGAAAATGCCTAAGGCATTAAGTCCGCCTTTGTACAAAGTTTCATTAGTGCATAAAGTTTTAAACAAATAAATAATATAAACACAATATTTAAAAAAACCGTTGCGTCAAACAATATGACAATTACAGCTATCGATAAGGGATATAGACGAAAGCTCAATGCCCATTTTCGTCGGCTCATCCCAGCGCGTGCGACTCCCAATGTCAACAGTGTTTATTCGATTCTCTGGAAATGCGTGGAGTGTGTACTTTGCGGATATAGGGTGTCGTGTCTCGTTAACAGGTTCAATTGTATTTTATTATACTCACACGCTGTTCGGTATTGAGGCGGATTGAAAATGGATCGGATAAAAATAATGTTTGCATTGCAAGTAACTGCTTTTTAGGTTGGGATTTGGAATGTTTTAATTGGTTTTGTATCTGTTTCTAAGATTTTTGTCAAACGGAGTATTTTCTACAATAGGAATATATTGACACAAACCAAGCGGTCGGAAAATTAAAATTTTTGCATTTGCCGGACATGGGTCTTCCCCAAATGTCACCACGTCTCGAATCCATCGGATTCCCGTGATCCTTACAAGGTTATCAGTCCACCTTGTAGGGGGCCTACCAACGCTGCGTCTTCCGGTATGTGGTCACCATTCCAGAACCTTTCGGCCCCCTCCTATTATTACTGTCATTTTTTTATGTTGAGAGAGTATGTCAATCAATCATTTTGTAGGCACATACAGTTTACCTAGCCTTTTTTTGACTATATTGGCTTCGACTTCTAGTTGGACTGGATGCAGCTGGACATCAGTATTTAATATTGATCGCTTGCCTATCTTCACAACCGAGAATTGAGTAACATGGTTCACACATACACATACAGACACATACACACCAAGCACACACATACACATAAATTAACTTGAATAATGCAGTATGAGTATTTATTAAGTACCACTTTTTGAATTATTTTGATTTTATTTTTTCTTGTGTTCGTTTTTATTTATTTTTATACATTTTAATATGCTGAGTTATGATTATTATTATTAATATTTTATCTTAATTCTTTATATTCACTTTTAGTTTGATTTTGTTAATAACCATGTACGACCTTGGATATAAAGAATATGTACAACTCTGATCCCCAAGATACAGACTAACGTCTAATTTGGGGATCACCGTTCTAACAGACATGTTTATAATGTAATTGATTATTAATAAACTATTATTATTAATGGTACCCTTGGCAAGATTCGGGTCAGATTTCCTGATTTCTGACGACCGCACCAAATGCCAAAGCTCTGCAAATGACATTCCATACCTCATGATTTGAAGTCGTAACCGAACGAACGAACGAACTAAACAAAAGATGATAATAATGAGACAAAATTAGTCTCAGCTCTTCAGTAATCCGATCCCGAACAACCGAACTACTGAGATTAGGACCATACAATTTAGTAATGAACAAAATAACTGAAAAGTAAAATGTAGGCACAGATAAATTTAATATATAATTATGAAGCATTAACTGTAGGATATTTACCCGTACTTCGACATTAAGCTTTTATAATACCCAGAACTCATTTTATATACTTTCCTAGATTCAAAAGGCAATGATTTAAATAAAGCATTAGCGCTATTCACTTGCAACTTCAGATGTAATCAATTGAAATGAAAAAGCTTTTTTTTTTAAATTCCAAGAACGAGCATCATTTGCTTCAAATAAACATACGTTTCATTGAAAAAGTATAAATGGGGGTACTGTGAGGCCAATCAAAGGCACTCTTTGTTATTCAATCCCGTTGCTTTCACTAAAAAAAGAGGCTGAAGATCTTTCGAAAAGGCTTTTCATGAGCGAGGAACCGTTTCATATCAACTCGAAACATAGTGTGCACAGTGCATTGCGTCGTTGTTCAAACATCCCAAGACGCACTCATTCAAATTGTACACTCCACTTAGACTTGCCTTTCTTGCATCGTTCGCATAATCGTGGGCAATCTTACTGCACGACGGCGTACGGGAAAACGCACGGCTTTACCGATTCCTGCAAACATTTAGCACGCTCAGAGCAATATTTGTGAATGACTTTTCAGTATTTTTGTGAAGTAAGCTACTCGGATATATGTGCACAAAGTTCATTCAATAAAGTAGCACAAAGTCTGCGTATAGTTTCTGGGATAAAATAAACAATATTTGGGCATGTCCTACTCTTTAAAAGTCTATGTAAATGATATGTTATTGTACTGATAATAACATATTCGTCAGTAAAGTCAATAGTACAGAAATCAGTTTGAAAATATGACAAAGCGTCATGTGACATATAAACGATTTGACAGAATCAGGCATGATCGTAGTGAGTCTGGATACAAAAGAAGTGATCAAGACCGCAATAAGAGCTATTTTAATCTTTGAACTTCGTGCGAACAATATTGCCTAGGAACTGTCTCTCGGCTCGTTGTGAATTGAATATCTAAAGCCTACGTCATAATAAACCAGTTGTGTGATCTGGAACAGTTTTTTGATTGCCCATTATCCACTCATCATACACAAAATTGAGTCGATCAGCATCCTGAATCAACATAATTATTACTCTATTTATTACCTATTTCATAAATTGTATATTTGATTATAAATTAATACTCTGATGACAACAACATAGGAATTGGGAATTCAGAAACCATTTCAATATTTTCCGTAACGTGTTTCAACTTGGACACAATTATCACAAATACATTGTTTTGTTAATATATTAACTAGCTATTTTATTAAATTGAATTCAAACGGTTTGGCTGTGCGATAGTTGTGGAATATATTATAAATATATTATTAACCCATTAACCCTATTCTTGGCACGGTTTTAAATATTAAACATTCACCTTTTAGAAAATCTAGAGATGTGGGGAGACGTGGAGAGATGTATTTTACTGTTTACTTAGCATAGCATAGTCGGCCTTATAATGCTCCCACTGTTGGGACTCAGGCCTCATTTCTAGGAGAGGGTATGGGCCGTAATCCACCACGCGGGCCGAGTGCGGGTTGGTGGATGTCACATGTCTTCGAATTTTTGGTTCTAGGACATGCCGGTTTCCTTACGATGTTTTCCTTAACCGTTTTGAGAGCAGTGGTGATGAAATAAATTACACAAAGTAATGCGCCTGGCTGGGTTTGAACCCGTAACCTAGATCTCGTAAGTGGGGGCCGTTACCACTCAGCCACCACTGCTCTCACTGTTTACTTTGCTAACAAATATTATAATAACTCCACCAAAAAATACTCTTTTACCATTTACAATATTTAAACAAGAATAAAAGACAAGATGGCAGACCTATCGAAGGCTTCTATGCAACGCAAGGTAAAAATAATTTGTGGTCATTTTGATTTTTTTGTGTTAATAACTGGTATAATTTGAAGAGTTTACAGAATTTACTGATTGAAAAAATACCATGATGAAAGAAAATAGATATTAACTGTAAGTAATGTTTTTTTTTTTCGAGTGTATCAGATTTGATACATAGCCAGATAGCCAAAATTCGAGATATTACTAGACTAGTGTATTTTTAACCAACTTCAAAAAACGGAGGAGTTATCAATTCGGTTGTATTTATTTTTCTTATAATTTGCTGCAAGTAAAATGTAGTTGTAAGTAAATAGAAGCTTCAAAGGCTGATGTAATAATTTTTAATGATTCTATGATAGAACCAAACAATTGTTATAGTATTTACGGTATTTTAGAATGCGTTTTTTTTTCTGTATAAAACTTGTGGAAAACCTGGCAATTTGGAAAATATGATACATAGACATTGTCAGTTGATTGTTGTTGGTATGGCAATGTATCATAATAATATGTGATACATTATTAAATAAAAAATTTATATATAGATTTTTAATTTCATTTTTTTTGTCCATGAATATCTAGGAACCCATTTTAAGTAAAAAATTACAACATTAAAACAAAAAAGATCTTGCCAAGTATAGGATTAACAATAATTTGAATCACGTATTTAACCAAAAATATTTAAACAATGGTTAACACTTATGAGAAATCTATTAATATTAATTGAATTATATTATTTCAAAGAATTATCCAATCGCTTAGTAGACACTTCGCGTGACCCTGGGACTGGTTTTTACCTCGGTCAGTGATTACGCATTGCCAACTTGGCAATGCCGCCAGCCTTTTGGGTACACTTCCAGTAGACAGCGATGCGGAGGAGTTTTACGACGCCATATCTTAGCTAGTAGTTTTTGCTTTTAATGTATTTATAGTTTTAATTAGTTAAGTGTTTTTATTGAATTATTATTGAACTGAACTAAATATTATTCGTTGTTCATTAACAAATAATGAAGAAGCTTGTGGCTAAAATAATAGCACCCATACGCACAAAATGTTTTAGGAATACGTTTATTATGCGCACAGCTAAGGAGTAGAATTCCATTCCGGAGTCTGGGTTTCCTGATAGCTATATCCTAGGGGTCTTGTAGTTAAGAGTGAATTGATTATTTCTAGTTAACCGTGCTCCACCGTCGACTATATCATCGTTTACCATCATTAAGGCAATGTTTGCCGAGAATCTTGGTGGTGGAATGTTCGGGGAGGCTACTGCTGGCCTCATTACAATTAAGGCCGGCCTATGCTTAATTCCTGGCTCGGGAGGAATGACAGCTCTCTGACGTTTCTGGCGACGAAGTTTAAATGTCGCATAAAGAGGAAGGGTCGCACAAACAGAATGGTCAGTGTCTTCGGCGAGGCATGTGCTGGCTGAGTGTGCCGCATTGGAGAAGCCGCACTATGCTCTTGTTTCTGAAGTCGCAAGCAACTGTTCGCTGCCAACCGTAGTTCGTTTCGTGGTGGGCAGTGCAGAGTTCTGGAATGCGGAAATATCCTATTGGCAAGAGTAGCATCTCGCGACAGAAGCTTGTGGAAAGAAAAAAATGAAGAAAACACGTAAGTATTCTCCCGTTTCGCACAGGAGGAGGATATACATGAGGATTTCCACTGGGGAAAAACTGCTTTTAAGATTGGTTTGTATGTATCGCTGGTCCTGGCTGCTATCTGCAAAAATTTGACAGTCGTTACGGATGAAAGCTAGAAACAAAATAGAAAATCGATGAAGCTAGAAAATCTGGCTCCACACCACACGCTAGAAACGGTATTGTGTTCCCCAATTACTGGGTTGTAGCAGTCAGATGTCTATCTGACTTCTACAACGAATGAATGATTGACAATGATTCAGTGTTGCCGATTGACAACATTACAACAGCGTGACATATCAGTCACGATCTGGAGTGGCGACCGCGTACTGGAAGACACAGTGTTGGAAGGCCCCCTACAACGTGGACCGATGACCTGGTGAAGGTTGCGGGAATCCGATGCGATGAATCGGATGCGAGACGCACAAGACCGTTAATTGTGGTGATATTTGGGGAGGCCTATGTCCAGCAGTGGACGTCTATCGGCTGAAATGATGATACTGATGATGATGACATATCTGTGGGAGTCTTAAGTAATGAAATTGAAAATGTAATCAAGTTGGTTAAATGAGTCAACATTCTTGGGTTAATTTAAAATTGATGGCAGTTATTCACGACTATCAAAAATCTTGATTTTTTCAGGTTTATAATACGTTGTAATCAACGTTAACTTCTCCAAAATGAGAAGTACAATATCTATTGGTAGATAATGTTCATGTTCTACGCTTTTAAAATAAGGTAAATACCTTTTTCTTGATATCCTCTGGCTCTTGGCTGTGAAAAACGCTCGAAGAGCTAAAATTATCAACTATCTAATCCCACTTCGGGTGAAACGAGAGGGAGTGTCAGATTTTACTGGCTATAACAAACCCCTGTTCCTTCAGTTGCGTTCCAGGAAAGAATAGACAACTCTGTTCCAGTTTTCAAAATTCTGTATATAATATCTATAATAAACACTCTGCTTTATCAAAAAAATACATAAACGGATCGGATCGGAGGCGTGGCCTATTCGAGGTGTTCGACGAAAACGAAACGATCGTAACTTAGCCAAGGGGCAGGTGTTGATAGAGCCCCACTTTTTTTGTACAAATTAAAAAAATAGGGGTGTATAATAATTAAATATTTACCAGCACAGATAAAAGGTATGGTACAGTACACAAAATCTGACCACTGGGCGGGGCGGGAGACTGATGTCATTAGATGATTTGTTCATATGATCATTTGTTCTGTGTCTGGGTGTAATTTATCAATATTACGTATATATTTAGAAATATATAAGTATATTTATTAGTTGCTTAGTACTCATAAAACCAGCTCTGCTTAGCTTGAGACAAGACGGCGTTGTGTAATAGTTGCGGAATATTATTATTATTACTTCCCAACTAAAAAAAAATATCTGGCAAGCAAATACAAATAAAGTTATAAATTACTGAAAACTATGCGTTGAAATAATAATTCTGTTCCAAACCACATCAAACAAAATGCCACACATTCGTTAGCAACCTGACTCGAATGCAAGCAAATAAGGACTCGTAATTAAAACTAAAATTATTTTCTACCTACCATTAGTGTCTAGAAAACCTTTTGTAAAATCATGAGCTGTTTGAAATTATTAATAAAATATAAATAGGACCGGGGGTAGAAACTATGTACCTACGCAAAGTGGGAACGTCATATAGTAAGCGATGCGGTTATAACCGCAATGGACTCACTATGAAAGCCTGTTTGACTGGCCTGTTGGTCTAGTGGTTAGTGGCCCTGACTGCTATTTTGGAGTGGATTCGATTCTCACCCAAGATAAATGTTTAAGTGACGATCACGATTATATGTTGTTCTTATATTTATATACTGTATGGATCAGAATGTTGGGCTGTGAAAAAGACGGATGAAAAAGATTGCATGTAGCGGAGATGAGAATGTTGAGATGGAAGGGTGGTGTGACGAGAATGGATAAAGTGAGTAATGAGTATATTAGGGGAAGTTTGAAAGTGGCGCCAGTGACTGAAAAGTTGAAGGGGAATCGTTTGTGTTGGTATGGTCATGTAAAGAGGAGAGATGAAATGCATATTAATAAAAGAGTTATGAGTATACATGTGGATGGGTGGAGAGGGAGAGGGAGGCCCAAGAAAAGATGGATGCATTGTGTGAACAGTCACATGAAAGAAAAGGAAGTTAGTGATAGAATGACTGTTGACAAGATAGATTAGAAGAAAAAAACGTGTTGCGCCGGACCTAAATAAGATGGTACAAGGACAGGAAGATGATAATATATATCTGTTCTTATGTATTTAGAAATATATAAGTATGTTTTATCAGTTGTCAAGTACTCATAGCACATGTTGGACTTGATTGGGACTAGATGGCGTTGTGTGAAAGTTGTGGATTATTATTCATCATCATCATCATCATTTCAGCCGAAAGAAGTCCACTGCTGGATATAGGCCTCCCCCAAGCGACACCACAACGACCGATCCTGTGCGTCTCGCATCCACCGCACTCCCGCGACTCTCACCAGGTCGTCGGTCCACCTTGTGGGAGGCCTTCCAACGCTGCGTTTTCCGGTGCGCGGTCGCCATTCTAGAACCTTTCGGCCCCATCGACCGTCCGTTCTGCGAGCAATGTGCCCTGCCCACTGCCACTTTAGTTTGGCGATTCTTCGGGCTATGTCGGCGACCTTGGTTCTCCTGCGGATATCTTCATTCTTTATGCGATCACGCAAGGAAACTCCGAGCATAGCCCTTTCCATTGCCCTTCGGGCGACTGTAAGCCTTCTGATGAGGCCCATTGTAAGCGACCATGTTTCAGTACCATAAGTCATCACTGGCAACACGCACTGATCATAGACTTTCGTCTTGAGACACTGTGGTATGTTGGACGAGAAGATACCGCACAGCTTCCCGAACGCTGCCCAGCCGAGTCTGATTCGACGATTGACCTCTTTCTCAAAGTTAGACCTACCCAACTGGATTGTCTGTCCCAGATAAACGTAGTCGTCCACAACTTCGAGTGTAGAGTCCCTGATCTTGATAGGAGTGGGTGCTACATGGCTGTTTACCATGACTTTGGTTTTTTCCATGTTCATTTTAAGTCCCACTCTTTCGGAAGCTCTACTGAGGTCACCAAGCATTGTACTGAGCTCCTCCGTAGTCTCAGCCATGACTACTATGTCGTCGGCAAACCGCAGGTGAGTGATGTACTCGCCATTGATATTAATGCCTAGCCCTCTCCACTCCAGAACCTTGAAGACATCCTCCATTGCTGCTGTGAACAGTTTAGGAGAAATTACGTCTCCCTGCCTCACGCCCCGCTGCAAGAGGATAGGTTTCGAAGTCTGGTCTTGTAGTCGGAATGACATGGTGGCGTTTTTGTACAAACACTTCAGCACTTCGATGTACCGATAGTCAATTTGGCACCGTCGGAGAGACTGCAGCACAGCCCAAGTCTCAATCGAATCGAAGGCTTTCTCGTAGTCCACAAACGCTAAGCAGAGAGGCTGATTATACTCCTCAGTCTTCTGTATAACCTGCCGCAGCGTATGTATGTGGTCCACGGTGCTGAAGCCTTTTCGAAATCCGGCTTGTTCGGGAGGCTGGAAGTCGTCGAACCTGCGTGCAAGACGATTCGTGATGACTCTGGAAAACAGCGGATTATTATTATTGAAAGCATAGTCATAGCATATTCAGCCTTATAATGTTCCCACTGTTGGGATTTAGGCCTCCTCTTAGGAGAGGGAATGGGCCGGTATCCACCACGCGGGCCCAGTACGGGTTGGTGGATGTCACATGTCTTCGAATTTTTGGTTCTAGGACATGCCGGTTTCCTCAGGATGTTTTCCTTCACCGTTTCGAGAGCAGTGGTGATGAAATAATCTACACAAAGTAATGCGCCTGGCTGGGTTTGAACTCGCAACCTACAACTCATAAGTCGGGGCCGTTAGCACTCGACCACCACTGTTCACTGCTATTATTGAAAGCTAGTTACCAATGCAAAATTTTATGTCAGTAGGTATTATTTTGACTTAAATTCAATGAAGAAAAGAAAAATTAGTTCACACCGACCGAGATCAGACTCCACTCAACGCACACATCGCTGCATCGTAACGGTGCGCAGTGCATTGAGTAACCCCGGGGTCGGTTCAAATTCTTTTACTGAAATAATTTCAGTTTCACAAGACACCAATTATTGGTGTCTTGTGAATGTGAGTTAACGGGTTTGTAAACGCACCCACGACAGAGGAGTAAATCTTAGTGTGGTCGAACGTTTATTTAAAAAAAATATGTATATAACTTTTTTGTGCAGAAACAAATAATTTATGACTATCTTAAAAAGTAAATGCCATTCGGTGTCTTGACCTTTTTATTCGTCACGTCCAACCCATCAAAAATACGGTAGACAGTTCATGTCCAAAGGCAGATTATACCTCGTGAAAAGATCTCATTCTTTTTTTATATATCTAGTACCTATTTATTTATTGTGCACACCTACCACAGTGTTGTATTTGTTAACCCAAAGGTTTTTTTTTTTTAGGTGGGAGATAGTGTCAGACTTTTAGTGACTAAAAACCCACTCCTGTTCCTTCGTTACCTTTCGTACCGGGGCTGAGTCTTCCTTTCAGAATCAGACCCTTGGCCCCAGTAGGCTTCGACCCTGCTGGGCTACAGTTGCTGACCTCTCCTTGAGGAGCGCGTGGAACAATACGCGCCGTCGACAACTTGGGCTCGGTCCGGACGGTTACCGGACGGTCGGTCGGCGAGCCACCCATTGCTCGCCGTCCGCAAGCCCGCGCCTACGGTGGCCGGATAACCCAAAGGTTGACTGGTAGATAATGCCATACTGCATTAAGTCCACCTATGTACCAATATTGTACATAGCATAGCACAGTCGGCCTTATAATTTTCCCACTGTTGGGACTCAGGCCTCCTCTCTAGGAGAGGGAATGGGCCGTAATCCACCACGCGGTGAAAGTGCGGGTTGGTGGATGTCACATGTCTTCGAATTTTTGGTTTTAAGACATTTTCCTCACGATATTTTCCTTCACCGTTTTGAGAGTAATGCCGTTACTACTCGGCCACCACTGCTCTATATTGTACATGAAGTTTAAATAAACAAAAATAAGATGAAAAAAACACAGCCCAGATAAATAAGAATCCTAAATCCACAAACATGAACTCAACATTTGCGTATAATTTAAATCAGAACAGTTCCAATCATTTAACCGACATCACAAGTCAAACGGCTTCAAAAGGCTCCTTCAATAGCGCCAGTCTACAGAGGACTACGAATACGAATGCTCTTTTCAAAATGAAAAGAAAACACTACGATGTTTCCCAGCATAAATTCTTGGCACTCGGCAAAATTGAAAAGTCCACTCAGTGGAAGCTTCCGTTTAGGTAGAAGGCACAATCTCAAATTGTTTACGCTCTCGTGCCTCTTAAGACAAGAATGGTGGCTGTTAGACGGCTAAGGAAATGAATATTAGAGTGTTTACATGTTTGTGTGTTCACTTCGTAAAGTATGGATGACGATAAGGGGGAGTTAAACGACGGAAAACAGTTTGTTCTTTTTGACATACTTGTATTCGATTAAACAATTTTGCTTTTTTTTGACTTTGGCATCGTTTGAAGGGCCACAGCTTCGTTTGGAAGAGAGAACGAGTAGAATACAAAAGGTAAAGGAAGGGATTGAGGTAGACATAGGCCTACTGTACACGGACGTGTAATTAATCGTACGATTGGTGTACGCAACAACACCACGGCTCCCGAATAAAAAAAAAAAAACGACACGACGCACATTGGTTTAAGGGCGGAAAAAAGTCCTTTGTTTAGATGTAGTTTAATATGTCTGCAATTTGGTACACACATACTATAATGTTAGTAAAAACAAGTCCTAAAATTAAAACGGCTCAATAACTATAAAGTATTTAATTATATGATGCCAAAGTAGGGTGATCGAAATAACAAATTTCGTGCAAAAAATATTGTTATTTCAAGTATGAATAGAACCTAAATACTTATAATAATCAACTTTTATTTTTAGTTTAATCATCAGTTTATTGTGTATATTAATAAAATACGTAAACTTAAGTAATGAATTAATGAGTAATTACTTGCTATTACATTTTTAATGAAGAAAATCATTTGGAACCTTTTATTTTCAATCATGAGATCATAAGTAATCTCCGTTATCGACCAATGCGTAATAATATACTTTTGGAGATTAATTAGACCCTATAGATTAAGAATACGTCAGTTTTGACTGCGATAACCTGCGATCTTGGAAATACCAGGTCACTAACTAAGCTTTATTGGTGAATAGCACCCATCTTAAAAACTATGTCTTCTCTATTTATTATTTAGTATATTAATATTAATTTATATAGACATACATAAATGCTGTATATTTTGCATAATATTTATAATTTGAAAAATATGATGAATATTTTCATGTAAAAAAAAAAGTGATAAAAATAAATTATATCTGTCTCTTTGTATACTGGTACATTTATTATATCATTTTAATAAAGTATTACGAAGCAACGCAACGTCTTTTCATTTAAAAATAATATTTTCCGCATGCCCGTACTACCTGCACGACTGCGACGTCACGACGTTGCCGCTTCGCCGACAGAATTTCATAATTTTGTATAACTATGAAATTCTGTCGGCGAAGCGGCAACGGAAGCTGTGAGCAGGCATAATAACGAATACGTGTTTATGAAGCTACGCGTCAGTGGATAGTAGGCCTTAGTCACTAAAAACTGACACGCCCTCTCGCTCCATCCTAGAGCAAGAGAAGTTAATTCAAAGTTAATAATTTCCCACCTCAAAATATTTTGCGTATAGGCTGTGCTTATCGCAAATTTTATTTGCATAGTTTTAATGTTACTCGTAAATATAAATTGCTACTTTGGGAAGTGGGTGGCTATTAAAATGTGTATTATACAGAAATACTACAGAAGAAAAAAACATCTTTCACCAACGCCAAATAAATCCGGATAAGGGTGAAAGAAAAATGATGATGAGATTGCTGCAGTCAGTCTGTATCCGTATAAAGATTGTATACAATACGAAGTTCTTATGCTTAAACCACTGTAATTTAAAATTCATATGTCAATGTTACCTTGGAATACTTGGGTGTCGAGAGTCGCAAGGCGATCCCCGGCCTTCGTAGGTGCAGGCCGTCCAGTGAAGCGCCTATAACACCACTCGATATTCAGATTGTCTTAGTCTATGTTTATCTATTTATCTCATCGTTCTGTTTCGTTTCTTTACACGACATTGGCGTAAGTTGCTCTTTTTCCTGCGTGATGCTACATAGACCAAGACTGTTTGAATATCGAGTGGTGTACAGATAGCGGTACGAATCTTGAGCGCTCGGCGAAAGAGCGGGGATCGCTTTGCGCATCGTATACATCAGCGAGTCAATCACTGTACAAGGATTGCACTCCCTGCTCCCGCATCTCTTTTTCTTTTGCCTTTCTCCCGTATCTCTTTCGCTTTTGTTTTCATACTACTAAAGAGACCCGATAATTCACTTCTGCGTGCTTCTGCGCAAGTACAACTGAAGAAGTCAGCGCTCAAGCTCTGTGCCAGTATCTGTAATAGGCGCTTATGGAACGAGTCCTAGTCGTCGACGGCGCCTAGTGTTCCACGCACGTCTCAAAGAGACTCAGATGTGAATAAAACCAAGGCCCTGTAGAGTCGATGCCCGCCAGGGTCAAAGAGTAATTCCTGGAACGCAAAGGGTAATTAAAGAATACAGATAGGTTTTAGTCAATAGAAGCCAGACATGTCTCGTTCCGCAGAGATAGAAGTCATCTGATGAGTAAACGCCTCAAAAAAAAAAAAAACAGTTTGAAATGTTTCATTTACTATATGACGTGCTTTATGCTAAAGCAAACGTGTCTTTTTTTGTTGTGATTTTTTACTAAGAGTCATATCAACCAATCTATAACGATGGATAACCTAAAAACTCAATTGCCGAGATATTCCCTTATATCTTCGGAGAAGACTTCTCTCTTTTTGTTTCTCTTTTTGAAATTGGATCATGTTTATATTACTTTGAATAAGTCAACAATAATGATTCTTACTCACTGCCCATTCACAGAGAAAGTCAAAAATCAAAAACTCAAAAGTTTTTTATTTCACATAGGCCTACATGGCCACTTATAAAACGTCAGAAGCTAGTGCACGGTTCCAAATTGGTCGTTTCCTATGGAGAAGAAACGGCAAGAAACTCCATGGTTACTCTTTTTAAAAAAAATGTTTTTCTTACAATATTTTCATATTACAGTATAAGTAGATATTATGCAAGGACAGTGTAGAAAGTGTAGTGCGTAGTAAGTGTAGTGAGAGGGCAACTTTGCCACCGAAAACTGTTTAGGCTGATTTTTTTGGTGCCTTTTTACTCATACAACAAAGGCAACGATCTAAGAGTACATACCATTCCTGTATGATAATCTTATCGGCAGTAAACCAGCGAGCTTCACAAAGAACCGTCAGTACTCGGCGGATACGGTTAGATTTTCGGATTTTTTACGTCGTACCGTAGATTTACTGTGAAACACTTTAGACAGAATCGAGCCGAGCGGTTGAAATACATGGCAGTAACGGTCGAATAGAAAAATTGCTCTCTTTTCGATAGAAAATACTGCACGTTTCTGGATGTACAGCCGTGCACCTTTCAGTTCCGATGTCCTGTTTTAAATCCCTGTCACTCACACAATGTTCTTTGTAGGTGAATTTGATTGAAATTTTGAACTGAGGTTTTAAAGCAGAAACCTTTTTGCAGCTGAAATACAAGACAATTCGCAAATTAAATTCATTAAACCGCAAGCGGACGCCGGCGTTTGCTCCCCCATTGTCTTTCTATTGTGTCTCTAATTACGGTATTCGGAAGGTTAATGCCAAAATTGCTTAGACAGTAGTAGTATATAATATAAGCAAAAGCATATTCAGCCTTAAAATGTTCCCACTGTTGGGACTCAGGCCTCCTCTCTAGGATAGGGAATGGGCCGTATTCCACCACGCCCAGGGATATCACATGTCGTCCGATTTATAGGGTACCTTAAAAGAAAAAATCGGAAACCCTTAAAGGATCACTTTGTTGTCCGTCTGTCTATCAACCAACAATAACCTCCTTCTTTTTAAAGTTGGTTTAAAATTAGTTTAAGTATAAAGAATTTTGGTTTTTATCAAAATGTATCCCTCGCGCAATCTCAGCGCTCAACGCTTGGTAGGACGCTAAATCTGATTGTGACGTGTTCACGGTTGAATAGAAGAAGATTTTTTGTCTGTAATTTGCAGTATTGTGTCATGAGAGTATCGCTGTCGTCTCATTATCATCATCATCATCATTTCAGCCAACAGACGTCCACTGCTGGACTTAGGCCTCCCCCAAATGTCGCCACAAAGAACGGTCCTGTGCGTCTTGCATCCATCGGATTCCCGCAACCTTCACCAGGTCATCGGTCCACCTTGTAGGGGGCCTTCCAACACTGCGTCTTCCGGTACGCGGTCGCCACTCCAGAACCTTTCGGCCCCAAGGACCGTCTGTTCTGCGAGCAATGTGCCCTTCCCATTGCCACTTAATTTTGGTGATTCTTCGTGCTATGTCGGCAACCGTGGTTCTCCTGCGGATATCTTCATTTCTGATTCGATCACGCAAGAAAACTCCGAGCATAGCCCTTTCCAATGCCCTTTGAGTGACTTTGAGCCGTCTCATTATATTTCAGTGTCATTTGGTTCATATTTTATGTAAAAAGTGTAGGTCTTTGACAGATGTAATTGACTTTTGACAGTATTGTTTTATGTTTAACATTATAAATAAATAGTACGTTGAGAGAGAATCAAATTATTGATTCTAAGTCCTTTTCCACTCGCCAATCGTCAATATCAAGCATGTTTTAAAAGCTTGTTACTTCATCTAATGCAATCCAATGCGATGTTTGACGAAAAGGCGAAAAAAGAGAGAAAGCAGGAGGCATTGTCTCTTTTTTCTCTGTTAGCATTCGATAATTCCGTGATTTACTGGAATATTTTACAAAACTTGTTCCAGGAAATACGTGTTTTTATTTAAACCCTTAAACGTTTTTGAAAAATATTGTTAAGTTAAATTTGCAAGGCTTCTATTGTATTGACTTTTTAAAATTTTTGAGTAAATTATTATGTGTCAAAATTCATGCAAAATAGCAGATTTTCAGAAGTCTTTACTGGATTAGTTTTACACAATGTATGTTTTGATTTCTATAAAAGCCTAGAAAATATCCACAAGATAGCCGTGTATCCAAAATATTTAGGGAAATATGTGTAATTTAATGTCATAATCACGTAAGAGCGGTTGTATGAAAATTTACCTCAAAAAGGAGGCTCTTAATAACTTACTTCAGTTAAATTGCATTTCTGCATTGCACACTTGCAATTAATTGCATAAACCAAAATACTTTGTACCGAAATATGAATTGATATATAATAAACATCAAGTAAGAAGAAACGAAGAGAAGAGATGAATCACATTTTAATAACAAAAAATATGATTATACATGTGGATGGATGGAATGGGAGAGGAAGGCTAAAGAAAAGATGTATGGATTGTGTGAAGAGTGACATGAAAGAAAAGGGAGTTAATAATAGTGTGACGAGTGACAGGACAGAATGCAAGAAAAACAACGTGTTGCACCGACCTAAAAATAACACGGACAAGAGCAGAAAAATGAAGTGTCGCGTGTGTAATTTTTACATTCAATACCACAATATCAAATACAAATTTCGTCTCTAGCTGTAAAGTTAGCACTCACTGAACCAACAACGTGGAAAAATATTTTGAAGTGAGTCAACATGATATCTTAATATCGTATACCATTTCGTATTTGTCACCTGCCAGATTTTTAGGCGTGTTTTATTTGTCATTTTCTAGGTAAAACTTTTGAAGGAGAAACGGGTAAACAGGAAAAACGTTAGCGGTCGATATAGTTTTATATAAATCACCTGACACACTATTATCGCCGTCGCCTCCTTCTGCGAAGCAGTAATGCTAACAATGGAGGCGGCCGCACGCGCGAGAGAACGGCCCTCACACCCCAGCCGCCGGGATCCCGATCCCGATTTCCAGCCACCGTAGATGCTGGCTTGCGGACGGCGAGCAATGGGTAGCTTGCCGTCCGACCGTCCGGTAACCAACCAAGAGCGGGAGATATCACTAGATGATTTTCCCAAAAAAAAAAAAACTGTTTCACCCACTTGTAAGTTGAACATTGTCCCAAGGCGACACAATTATTATCCACAAGACCAAAATTTAATATATATCTTATTTCAAGATATGGTCTATGCAACTGCCAAATTGCATCCAAATCCATTCACTCGTTTGATCATGAAAGAGTCACAAACATACACATGTCATAAATACATACAAATTCACGCCTTTATAATATTAGTGAGATGAGATTTTTTAATTCAATCTGGGAATTCGTATAATTGTTTGTTTTCCTTAGTAACTTTTGTCAACGACCTACATATGTACAGAGGCCAGCTAAAGTGCTTGGATACCTTAACGCCTATTTTCCCTTGCACGTTAAAGTTTAAGTTTTCGAAAATTTAACTAGATGGCGTTGGTTTCTTCACAGCTAAGTGGCGTCCAAAAGCAATCTCACAAAGTATAAACTTGACTTTTAGTCTGACAGAAAATAGACACATGCGTCATCATTGTCATAAACAACTAACTGTAGTTCATAATTTCATCATTTAAATTGGAGTCAAGTTGGCCTAGCGGTTTAGCATGTGCAGATAGATGCGTAAATCAATAAGCCGTGAGTTCGAATCTCACGTAGTACTCACACTTTTTGTAAGTTACGAATAAAAAAAAAAGAAATCGGTAGGAATATTATATCAAAGCTAACAAGTAGTATAATATAATATTCAAGTGGGTAGCTACTCAGCAAAACGAAAAAAAATGCAGGTAAACCGGCTCATCAAACAAAAAGGCACTATTAAAAAAATAATATGTTTATTTCTTACAATTTTTTATTCAAATTCAACAATCACCGTTTATTAATCACCGAATAATATTATAATTATATAACTTCTTATTGAGGCCATAGCTTAAGTATTCGTTTCCAAAATTGGAAAGAGGATTGAAGCTTATGTAACCTTAACAAACAAACAAGAGACCAGATAATTTTATCCCAAATGTTAAAAGGATTAAATGTAGGCTAAAAACTATAAAATTGCACAACAATATATCAAGTGTTCATAACTTTTTTAAGTTGTTTTAAATACGGGTATTAAGTTAAACACACATAACAAGGTCTCCAGTTAATACAGAGAATAAGTACTGAGTAAATTATATTAATTCAGTATTATAATTATTTATCATCTTGACGCCACAACCATAACCGTCCGTATTCACTGGACTTAAAAGTTTTTTCACCAGTAAAGATGACACTACTCTAATCAAAGTTTATGATCCATGTAGCAAGGATTTCGCAACATGCCTCCGATAATGCATCTTTTCGCTAAGTATGAAGAGCACGACGAACAGTCAACGCTTGTGTCAAATAAACCAGCATAGTGGTTCGTCGACAGACGTTCATTTTCTTCGTACTCCCTTATCATGGTTTGACGCTGCAACATGTTTATTAGTTTTAATCTGCCAGCTCTTTTATGGTGTTTCAAAGAACCCTCTTCTTCAAATCGTCCTACCCATAGAGCAACTGTTTTTCTCTGCAACAATAAAACAGAAATATATAATACCCAATAATGATTACATATTATATAGGAGGTTTTTGTTATATAAAGAAGAAAAAAATCTACTTACGTTTACACCGGTCTCTCTGGTTATTCCTGACAAGTTTTTGCCTTGATTATGCATAGCAATTATTTGATCTCTTTTTACTAAATCCAACAATGCATATCTACACATTTTAGTAAAATAAGTAGACAATACTCCTGGTTAAAAATAAAATTCAACGAAAAGCGCTGGAACGAGATAATCGAAATTAACTTAGCGAATAATCAATTGAGCTATGTGATAACTCTGGTCTAAGTATTATTTATACTACCTACTAGTTATTATTTATAAATCCATATTCAACCTACCCTCTCAAATTTGAAAACGAACCCATAGATAATCAAATATTTATAAATTGATATTCAATTTTAATATCTTCATCTCTTTAAAAGAAACTATAAATTATTTCAGTGTTTGAAGAAACAAAAAGAAAGTACAAAAACAAACATTAATTAAGCATTAATCATTTGAAGCACAGCGACGCCATCTATTAACAGTATTATGTAATATTGTCTATAACTACATTTTAATCTGAGTTTACGCTAGATGGCGTCATTTCTCGCTTCACACGATTTTTTTTCTGCACTACCCAGGCACTTTCGCAGGCTGCTTTACATATATACAGTTCATGTTTATATTAATGTTTTCAGGACACACTGTATTCGCTGTTCTTTTTTTTTGGGTGGGAAAATCATCTTATGACAAATTCCACTCTTGAGCGGAGAGGGAGATAGTCCCAGACTTTTACTGACTAAAAACCCACTCCTGTTCCTTCTTTGCCTTCGTCCCAGGACCCCATCATCATCGGCCGCCTCTTTTGCTAGTATTACTGCTTCGCGGTGCGAAAATGAACTTGAGTGAAAAATATTAAAATACAGCATCACATCTGTACCTAGGAAGCTACACAAACAACTGCCTTTAGTAAAGTCAGATTTGTATTATTATTTTTCATTATTATCAATAAAGCTCGCGTTTGTGGTTCGCGGTGAGCGATGATGTGGCCGACAATGGAGCACGCTTGTCTAGAAGTAACAAATTCACTCTTGACTTAAAGATCCCTTGTTATAGCTATCAGCAAACTTAACAAAATATATAAATAAAGTCCCACATAGGAATATACGAATATAAATAAAATAAAAATGTTTTTTTTTTTCAATTACACATATACTTTTGGATAGATGATTTGGAGATTTCCTTTAAAGCAAGAAGATGCTTCGGTTAGGTGACTTCACTTTTTCACTTAACATTACACAACTTAGGTAATTGAAATTTAAAAAAAAAAAAAACTGGGCAAGTGCGAGTCGGATTTGCACGCTGACTTCCGTAAAAATTACAGTTCCCGAATGGAGTCTTTGATGGAAATTGGAATCAAGGATATTTCTAAATTGCAAAAAAGTTTTTTTTTTGTGACGTGGGCTTAGTGCCAAATTTTAAGATTAGAGGTCAACGGGAAGTTTTCAATGAATTTTGATTCCTTTGAGAGTATAAAAATATTCGTTTCTTATCTATCTTTTTTATTCGTTAATTTAAAAGTTTAAGTTTTTTAACAGCTTCAAGGAACCGCAGACTCACTCGTTACCTCTACGTGTTCCCGATATACAGGGTCTTGACAGACAGACAGACGGACGGACAACAAAGTGATCCTATAAAGGTTGCGTTTTTTTCCTTTTGAGGACACGGATATCTAAAAATGTTAAAATATGTTGCCTACAATCGGGCTAAAATTATATCTACCAAAAAAAAAAAACTAGAAGGAGAAATCTATAACTCTTTTCCCGAGCCTGAATTCCAAACTAGCCTGCTAGGGCTGCGGGAGTGTTCAGATATGAGAGTGCATTTTAGTCAGTAACATATCATAGTGGCGAATAGAAGCTACACGATCTATCGATATAAATCAGGATATCGATAGTAATCAGTGACATGCACAAGCATTTAATGCAATACGCCATTGCAGTATCTACAATCGTCGACATCTCTTTGAGATAGCTACACTGTGTTGCACGTGAATGTAGTCACATAAGTGAATCACGGAATTATAAAGTGGTGAATATTGTATCATAATATTGCAATGCAGTGTTCTGTGCTAGAATTCTAATATTAGATTTTGGGATAATGTATTTATTATGATTGTGAAGTCATAGTAACTATACCTACTCATAACAAGTCGTAAAAAGGAAACAAATAGACAGTTTCATTTTTACAACTATAATATTACATCATAGCATAGCCTCCTCTCTATGAGAAGGAATGGTCCGTAATCCACCACGCGGGCTCAGTGCGGGTTGGTAGATGTCACATGCCTTCTAATTTTTGGTTCTAAGACATTTTACTAAAGATCAATTTATTTTTAATGTGGGAAATCATCTAATGGCTTCTGCCGGTCTAGGTTGGAGCGAAAAGGCGTGGCAGACTTCTATTTACTAAAACCTTGTTTCATCAGTTGCTTTTTACGTCCCAGGACTACAAGAAACGCTTTCAGAAGTCGATCTATGGTCCCAGTAGACTTCAACCCTGCTAGGCCAGATAAATCGCGTTACCCCCCGCAACCTTGCAGTATTTATAGTACTAGTTATTCAATCAATCAAAGTTTATTAGCCTCAAACTCATCCTGACTTTGAAAGAGTTCGTTTTTAAGGTTTCGTACCTCAAAAGGAAAAAACGGAACCCTTATAGGATCACTTTGTGGTCCGTCCATCTGTCTGTATGTCTGTCTGTCAAGACCCTTTATCTCGGAAACGCGTAGAGCTATCGCGTTGAAATTAAAACTATATACCTATTTAAGTCTGCGGTTCCTTGAAGCTGTGAAAAAAACAAACTTCTGAGTTACCGAAAAAAGATACGGCCGTTTATTTCGCAAAAATAGTATGTTTCGACACCCTCAAGGGAATCAAAATTCATAGGATACTTTCCGTTGACCTAGAATCCTGAAATTTGGCATGAAGCAAGGTCTCATAGCACAAGTATAGGAAAAAACCTAAAAACAGTCAATTTGTAGTTTACGTCACAAAAAAAAACCTTTTTTGAGATTCGGAAATCTTCGTAACTCTTTGGAGATAGGTGGAACAGAGAGTAAAATCCCGCAAACCTCCGTTAAAAAGGGAGGATCCTCTGGCCAGACGGGTATTAAGTCTGGTGGGCAACTGCCCGGTAGATGATGCAGGATTAGTTCTTATGTGACGCCATAGATGTCGGTACAACTCAATTCGGGAATTGAACTGTTTTCATAGTTAAGTTTGTACGCAACCCTCAGTGAGCGAGTCCGACTAGCACTTAACCGGTTTTTTTTAAGTATTTGTGTACATTATAATAAACCGCACATCCACAAAATGCTACCATGTGACGTCACGTCAAATAGCACTAAGTCGGCTCAAGACGACGAATTCCAATCTCTTTCCTTACACTCAATAAAATCAAAGAGTATTCTCATGTCGCGTTTCAACATATCCTAAACGATTGCCAAACTTCCTTTGTGTCCCCTACTATGAGTTCGAAAAAGATTATGAGGAAATAATATTTTAAGGCTTTTAAAGGCTAAGGCGTTATTTCTTCAGATGTCAACCTATCTGTCGTTATTCTGAGCCACTATAAATATAAAAAAATTTCGAATAAGATTCCGCGATTTTAAATAAATTTTGAAATTTTTCAAAATATAAATACGAAGAGCACTATCTTTCCTCTCCAGTGTGATAATTAGGTATAGGTGTATATATATCATGTATCTATATATAGCATTAGTTTTAGAGGTTTTATTAATATTTAAATTGTATGTGTTTATTTTATACTTTAATTTAAGATTTACAAGATTTACACCTTCTTCTCTTCATCATCATCATCATCATCATTTCAGCCGATAGACGTCCACTGCTGGACATAGGCCTCCCCCAAATGTCGCCACAAAGAACGGCCCTGTGCGTCTTGCATCCATCGGATTCCCGCAAACTTCACCAGGTCATCGGTCCACTTTGTAGGGGGCCTTCCAACACTGCGTCTTCCGGTACGCGGTCGCCACTCCAGAACCTTTCGGCCCCAACGGCCATCTGTTCTGCGAGTAATGTGCCCTGCACATTGTCACTTAAGTTTGGCGATTCTTCGTGCTATGTCGGCAACCTTGGATCTCCTGTGGATATCTTTATTTCTGATTCGATCACGCAAGGAAACTCCGAGCATAGCCCTTTCCATTGCCCTTTGATTTAATTTGAGCCTTCTGATGAGGCCTATTGTGAGCGACCACATTACCACGCCTTCTTCTCTTGTCTATATTTATTTTCATAATCATAATCACTGATATTGTATTTAAATTATTATTTTTTCTATAAAGTGGAAAATCATTAAATAATTTATCCCGCTCTGGGTTAAGTATTACTTTTTTCCTTGTGTAATAATAAAATAAGAATAAAAGGTCCTAAAGTGTTGTTATTTAGTGCCTATGGAGAACTTTGTATTAGAACCAGCCCATCAGACTATTTCCGAACACTGAAACTTTTGAAAGCCAGAATCAACAAAGCGACCACCATATAGGGGTATTATTATTACGTAATTGCGCGTTTTACGTAAAATCACCAAAAAATAAATAAAAACGAAATAAATAAAAAACTTTTTCTGGATTTTTCTCGGAAAAACCAGAAAATAAAAAAAACCAAATTTTTCGGCCGAATAAATTTCGTACACCCGTGTGTACAAAACGACAATTAAGCGTTTTTCAAGGACACTCAAGTTATACAGACGTATGTACAATCGGCGCTCGAGATGTACCTCATATTTTTAATTTTTTTTTAATTGATATAAACCAGTGTTTGACTGCGATCCCACCTGATGGTAAGCGGAGATGCAATCATAGATGGACAGGCGCACTAGTTTATTAAGAGCCTATTCACTCTAGCCTTGAAGACACCTATATTATAGTTGGACGGGAAGACCGCAGCAGGCAAATTGTTCCAGTCCTTCGATGTACGAGGTATAAACGACGAAGCGAAACGCTTAGTCCGGACCTTTGAAGTTTCAACAACGTAAGTGTGGATACTCGCCGTTCGCCGGCGGTATATACCGATATCATTATTTAAAAAGACGAAAACAAATGGTAGTAGCAATATTTTAATGCGATTGTATTGTCTCTGATATTGCAAGGGCTCTAACCATTCCTGTGCCTATTAGAGGCTCTTCAAGCTCTTATTTGAGTCTCAATGTTCAGCGTTATTACTTGTATTTCTTGGTGATTTGAATGTATATGTTACTGTCGTATTCCAGCTTCGGTAATGTCGGCTTTGGTGAGTATTTACACTGGAGTAGCAAGATATTGTTTTGTTTTCTTTGTTCTGGAGGAATGACATAAAAGTAAGTGCCTAAGGTCCAAATTGCTAAGAGCAACCTGGGTTTGCTTAGTGCCTAGAGCCTAATGAGTGGTCTGGCTTGTAGCAAAGTGCGTGTAACAAATCTTTTTGAGCCGGTTAAGGTGTGGTCGATGCGGCCGGTTACAAACAGTTCAGAATGTTGGTGTCACTTCACCCGTTGCCAGGTGCCTCATTACACAACAGGCGCTAAGCAAGTTAAGGGCCTATTACACTACGCGATATTCAGACAGTCTTAGTCGATGTCGCGTAGTGTAATAAAGGTTAGACCGGTCTTACTCGGAACAAAAAAATAAGACGATCTGAATATCACGTAGTGTAATAGGCCCTTCACTTGACAGTGCTTTTTTAGCCTAATTCTTGTTGCTCGTCATATCTACTGAATCTAGCTAATATAAATCCATCCTATGTCTATGCAGTGTGTGGTCATTGCAGATAGACTGGCTATTGTAGTATGGTCATAGACATTGTATCAATTATCTGTGATTTGCTCATTTAGTACAGATAGCGGCACGAATCTTGAGCGCATCGGCAAAAGAGCGGGTATCGCTTTGCGCATCATACACATCGGCGAGCCAATCACTGTACAAGGATTGCACTCCCCGCCCCCGCGTATTTTTTATACTACTAAAGAGACCCGATATTTCACATCTGTGTGCTTCTGAGTAGAACTGTAGAAGTCAGCGCTCAAGATCCATGCCAGTATCTGTAGAAGAAGATAGAAAACAATGTTTGTTTGCGTCAATACAAAATGTAGGATTTTGTCATTGCGCTAATATAAAAAATAGTTTAAAATCAGTGTTAAGATGTTAGGTCGAAATTAATTTTGAATACTCAGGTCTGCAATCCCTTGGAGTTGAGAAAAAATTAAACATCGAAGTCAACGTGATCAAATGATACGGCCATTATTGCAGAGAATATGTCTATATAAATAAACTAGCTTCTGCCAGCGGCTTTGCCCGCGTGAAAAAAAGGTTTTTCTATATAAACTTTGGACCCCGTTTCATCCCCTGAGGGAATGAATTTTGGAAAATCCTCTCTTCATGCTCGCCTACGTCATAAAAGGAAGCCTTGTACAGAATTTCATGTTCCTAGTACCAGTAGTTTCGGCTGTGCGTTGATATGTCAGTCAGTCAGTTTCTCCTTTTATATATATATAGATAAAAGAAATAATTAAAAAGCATTAAGTACTTCCTGTTGGCTAAAAATCATGCAACTTGGCGGTAGGCAAGGAGTTTAAAAAACGATGATAGAAATCGCAACAAAAAATTCTTCACTATTTCCGTTAACATAACTTATATTTGCAGTGACTTTAATTTTACTTATTTTAATATAACTTGTATTATGGAAATCTCGACTCACACTTGACCCATTTCTCTTTCAATTAATACATAATTATAACAAACTGGCACACAAGACAATTCGATAAATATTCTTTCATTACGTTACCATCATAACATTTACACTACTATTAATAATGATATAATAAATCTATTAATAAAACTTGAACAGTAATAAAGTTGATTTACGTTATCATTGAGAGAGGTAATTAATTTTGTTTTATTTATTAATCATGGAATTAAGTTCAGTCATTCATCAAATTGCATAAATGGCAACAATAAAATATGATAGAAAAATAAATGAAATCCTTTTTAGGCCGAATGAAAGAAGGGTTATGTTTTTCGCGCATATCTTGTATGTATGTACGTATGTATGTAATATTCTTTATTACCTCATATCTTCCAAACCGCTAAACAGATTTACATAAATAAGATATCGTTAGATTTGTCTTGATAACCCAAGTATTCTTGTATAGGTGACGTTAAAAAAAAAACCTAACATAACGACTGTGAGACGCTATACTATAAAGTAAAAAAAAAAAAATTTGGATGAACTCCTGCTCCCGAGAATGAAAATACCCCCGCCCTCGAGAATTAAGTCCCATCTCGTTGTATTATAAAAAATAGATTAAGCTACTCATTATAACATTAGCTATATCCCAAAACCAGTCCCGTCAAATTTCAACCGTTTCGAAGACTTATCCCGTATTATGAAACCCTGTTCCCGCGGAAAAATTAAAATAAGCCCGAATGATTCCTTGTAATATTAGAAATCTGAAACGTTCGTCAAAATCGGTCCAACCGTTTCAGAGATTTACACTGTCCCTGGGAATTAAGATCATGTGTAGCGACATCTATGGCGTCACATGAAACTAATCCTGCATTGCGCAATTAAAGTTCTCCTCGCGATTAGAACATGTAGAATAGCCCGGGCAGTTGCCCACTAGACATAACACCCGTCTGGTTGGAAGAGTTATCATGTAACGTAATAAGTGAATTGAGGTACCCGTTATTAACATTAGCTACATCCCACATTAAAAGTTCCATCAAATTTTGTTTAACCATTTCAAAGACTTATCCCATATTATGAAATCTTGTTCCCACTGGAAAATTTTAAGTAGCCTAAGTAACTGCTTGTAACATTTGCTATCCATCATTGAATGCGCCTTCAAAATTGGTCTACAGAACAAAAAGAAAAACCGTAGTCACACGTTATTAAAGTGTTTCGGTTGGTACCTATAACGTGTGACTGCGACTTTTCTTTTTGTTCTGTTCGAAGTATGAAAATCTTGTTTCATACTTTTTCAGCGTCATTATTTTTTGTCGTAGTCAGGTTTTAGTTTTTTACTTTATTTTTTACTTGTGAAGAGAACTTTCTCCCTTGTGTAAATGTCTGTAGAGATCATATTGAATCGTTGTTCATGGAAAGAGTGCCCAAAAAATTGACAGAATTGTTATTCAATATAGCAATGCTACCAGCCTAAATCAAATGAATTTAACATTATATCTTCAATATATACGTATGTACATATACATAACAATAATAAATGGACCCTGTTCCCGATACCGGTGGGACACTGTTTTTTATATTTTTAAATGTGTTAATTTTTTTTTAACTGAAATATTTAAAAATATAATTTAAATGTTTAAAGTTATGAATAATACAAGCATAAAATATATAAAATATTTTCATTTTTATTTTTTGCTATCGCATGTTCGCAAAAACAAAAAAAGAAAATTTTTGATAACCAGGAAAATTGAATTGTTTTAAAATGCAACATTAAAATGATTTATGGAAATTGAAAGAATATAAATAAATACAAAATATTGAATTAAAAAAAAAATCTTTCAATCTTACATAAATAAAACGAAATACAATGGAATAAGTTTGTAAAACAAATATGAAACGTACAAAACAATTTATCACCGTTGATTTTCTAAATTTAAAAGTCCAGAACCAAAAAGTACCGAAGTACCATCATCGATCATTTCATAAGTTTTATAATACCCGTGATAAATGATAGGAAAGGCGTCGACTGTAACTTATTTTAGTTTTCATAACTTTATGAATAATTTCGTCGACAATTTTTGCTACAGAAACTTTTGTATTATGATGAGTCTTTTCTAGTCTTGATAAATATTATTTCAACTTTAATCTTCTGGGAATATTTTAATTGGTAATCATCATACTTAATTTTTTCATATATATTTTTTTTTTTTGATTGATTGACATCTGAACTACCTTTTTTGCTGGACTTCACAGCCGTCAGTCCTGGTTCATCATTCATAATTTTAGACGAAAGACGTCCTCTGTTGGACATAGGCCTCCCCCAAATATCGCCACAATGACCGGTCCTGTGCGTCTCGCATCCATCGGATTCCCGCGACCCTCACCAGGTCATTGGTCCACCTTGTGGGAGGCCTTCCAACGCTGCGTCTTCCGGTACGTGGTCGCCATTCCACAACCTTTCCTCCCTATCGACCATCTGTTCTGCGAGCAATATGCCCACTGCCACTTAAGTTTGACGATTCTTCGGGCCATGTCAGTAACCTTGGTTACCTGACAGCAAGGTTTTTTTGCCATATTTATGATCCTGGAAGGTACAGGACTGTCGCAACCTTTTAGATAGCAAATAACTAGACTGACCACTCAATGGTAAATAGTGAGCCTGTGAAAGACAATTTAGAACATATGCAAACTCTGGTTAAGACTAAAGAGTCTTCTTTTGCAATGCTGTATTGGGAGCGAAGGTAATGGCCGCAATCAAGAGGGAGAGAACATCCTCACGCTCCTTAGTGCGATTTCCTGCCGCCGTAGGCGCGGGCTCGTGGACGACGAACAATGGATAGATCACCACCCGCCCGTCGGGTAACGACCAGGCTCGAGTCGATGGCGAATATTTATGTTTTATCATTATTTATTTACATAATAGAAACGAAAAGAAATACGAAGTTTTTGGTACTCATCATATAATTTAGAAGAGTGTATATATAGTTTCTTGCATGTTCTTCTCCATAGAGATCGACGCTTTGGAACATGCAATTTAGCTTTACTTTTTGACTGACCGACATTTTGACAATTCAAAGTACCTGTAAACTGTGTATTTGAAATAAACATTACTGCCGCAAAATGTTCCGCACGCATCTCAAAAATTTGTCAAGAAAAACTGAAGTGGCCTTAGAATGCAAAAGGCAATTAAAGTGCACAGGTTTGATACGCTCTCTCACTTCACCGTAGAGTGAAAGAAGTAAATTGACGATTTTCCACCTCAAAAAAAGTAATTAATTGCTTCATATTATATTAATGAATTGCTGATCATTGCTTGATGACTCTGTAATTACACTAAAAACTATATTTATTTACTCTTCGAGGTAGAACACTGAAGCCTGGCGGTAGTACCGCCGGGATTCCAATCCCGAACGGCAAACAATGGGTAACTTGCCGTCCGACCGTCCCGTAATCGTCCGGACCGAGCCCAAGTCGTCGACGGCACGTACTTTTCCACGCGCTCCGCTGTCTCAAGGAGATGTCAGCAACTGCAGGGGCCCAGCAGGGTCGAAGCCTACTCGGGCCAAGGGTCTGATTCTGAAAGAAAGACTCGGCACTGAAACACCCTGACTTGGCCTGGCCTCAGCCAAACGGCTACGAAGGAACAGGAGTGGGTTTTTATTCAGTAAAAGTCTGACACTATTTCCCACTCCGTCCAAGAGCGAGGGATGTCATAAGATGATTTTCCAACCTAAAAAAAAAGCCTGGCGGTAGTAGAAACAATTATGTAGTACTAGGTTTTGCCAGAGGTTTTGGTCTTTAAAGTAGAAAATCATCCAATAGAAACAAACTCCAGAACATGGTCGAAGCGTGTACCAAAATTTAACCAAGACTATTCTGACTTTTTAGCAAAAAGGAGTAACAAACATGCTCAT